>OU015765.1:23142589-23315793 GCA_907173295.1 Fagus sylvatica | reverse complement strand
CCTTGCTAGTCTCTCTCTCACCACTTAAGTTTATTTCAATTTTTTCAAGGATGGAGGTGATGTGGAGACCATAGGGAAGAGCGACATTTTTCTTTTTGACACATGTGTCCATGTGCCAAGCAATGTAAAATGCAAGATCAAGTTTGACCTTATTTAGAATGCACCAAATGAGGAAAAGGTCAAGATAGGATATGTATTCATATGAGCCACTCCCGGGAAGAATGTTGTGGGTGATGATATGATGAATGAGTCGGCTTTCAATGGTGAACTCAGTATTTGAGGGCTTGTGGACATGTTGGAGGGTACGATCGCCACACATTTGGTGAATAGATTCTAAAGTGTCATACCCTTGAAATTGCATCCAATCATTTGTATTATAGCATTGAAGAGTAATGCGGGGAACCCTTAAAATGTTAGCTAAGTTGTTTAGGGTTAGGGAAATGGTTTTGCCTTTCACATAGGAAGTGATTTTACCCCCTTTATAGTGAAAATGGGTGTAGAAGTGCTTGACAAGAGTGGTGTATTGAGTTCTTCTTAAACTAAGAAAGTTTTCCCACCCTTGAGCTTGAAAAAGTTCTCTAAGATGAATATGGTGATGAGCAAAGAATGGGAAATCCACAATTTTACCAAAAACTACAGCTCTAGGAGAGATTTCATCATAGAATCTTACCGAATCCTCGAAGAAACAGAAAGCATTGTCCATTGCTGCAGGTTCTTCCTCTTGAGCCCTAGATTTTTGTCTTTTCTTGGACCCTTCACCAAAAGACTTCGTTGGAGCCATTTTCGGATTGATGGAGATTAGGGTTTGAATTTGGGGGTTTTGTAATAGGAGAGATTTGAGAGTGAATGGGAGTGATTTGGTGTTTGGAGGAGGTTTAGGAGGGAATTTCGGCGAAAATTCTCCATCAATCCGAAAATGGCTCCAATGAAGTGATTTGGTGTTTGGAGTAGGTTTAGGCGTGATTTGTCGTCTTCTTTGCTTCCCACCTCTTTGGTAATGACCTGAAAATTTTTCTCTCATTTTCTTCATTAGTATAAATTTTTCCAAGAGATTTCAAACAGTTCACAATATTAGTAAATCTAGTAGACATTTCACTAATATTTTCATCTTTCTTCATAACAAACAATTCATATTGATGAACAACCATGCTCATTTTAGATTCCTTAACTTGATTAGTTCCTTCATAAGTAACTTCAAGTTTGTCCCAAATTTCTTTAGCCGAGTCACAACCCGAGACTCTATTGTATTCAATTGGGTCAAGAGCACAATATAAAGTACTCATAGCTTTACAATTTAATTCAATGAGTCTTACATCAGCCTCATTCCATTCACTTTCTAATTTTGCTAAGGTTGCTCCTTCCACAGTTTTTGTGGGAATATGAGGACCATTTGCAATGATTCTCCAAACATGATAGTCTTGACCCTTAATATACATGATCATTCTATTTTTCCAATAGCCATAATCACTACCAATGAATAAAGGTGGTCTATGAGTAGATTGACCTTCAAGCATTTGAGGTCTAGGTGTGTTTGCCATGATCTTAACTCTAAGATTGTTAAATCTATATATGTAGAGCCTTGGCTCTGATACCAATTGTTACCCAAATATCAACCTAAGAGGGGGGGTGATTTAGGTTGAGGCAAACTTTTTTTCGATTTAAATGCGGAATTAAAAACTATCTTCAAATAGCAAATGTTGTTAAAAATTTAGAACAAATGTTTGATCACAATTCAATTGCAATATAAATATGATATGAAATCAAGCACAAGTATATATATAAGCAATTAAGTAAGTAAGAGAAGAGAGAGAGAGAGAGAGAGAGAGAGAGAGAGAGAGAAAATCAAACACGATGATTGTTATCGAGGTTCGGCTTCCCGTGCCTACGTCCCCGCCTCAAGAACACTTCTTGAGGATTCCCAAATCCACTATTTGACAATCTTCTTTCGGGTGAAGATAAAACCGTTACAAATCTTCCTTACACAGTGAAGAGTAACCACCGAGTGAAAAATCCTTTTCACTCCTTAGGATTTATACCAAAACCCTAACAAAATCACTCACAGGTTTCAACAAAGGTATTTGTTGTACAAAGATAAGGCTCTCTCAAAGAGTAAGTTGTACACAATATGCTCACTCTAATAGTATATCAAGGATTTGATCAATATGGCTCAAACAGTATTATGAGAAATTTTCAATCAAGGATTTTGAATCAAATAAGAAAATATAAGCTTGAGAAGGATTGGATTGATGTAAGAATGTTATCAAGTTTCTATCTTTGATTTCTCTTGTTCTCTCTTGATGTTTAGATACTGAAGAAAGGGTAGTATTTATAGCCAAAAATGAATTCTTCCCATTATGGAGGCTGACCTAGCTGTTATTTTGAATTTCAAGCAATCCAGTCGCCTGGATATATAAGCAGTCGCATGGATTATTAATATGGAAAAAATCTTTTGAAATAATCCGTTACAGTGAAGAAACTAGCCGTTATAATTTGAATTCTGAGAGATCTAGTCACCTGGATTGAGTATCAGTCACCTGGATTAATTAGGCAGATTTGGACAGAAACTCTCGGGTTGGAATTTTCAGTCGACTAGGTCAATTCAGTTGGCTGGACTGAATCCAGTCGCCTGGATCCCTGATGCAGTCGCCTGCATCTAGGGTTTCCGACCTTTAATTGTTTTGGCTGAGTTTTGAATAATCAAACTTTTATAAATTTGTTTCTTTTGAGCGATTTGATTATTTTCTTTGAGAACATATTAGTCCTATATAAATATTATTATGATTTGAGTTTAGGACTATATAATTAATTACTTTTGAAAATCATTTTTGAGTTGGTTTTAAAGTTGAGCCATAAAGATCAAAACTTAATAAACTTTACCAAAACCTAACTCTTACTCTCACTTGTCTTGGAACATGATTCTTGAGCTTGATTCCTTTGACTTTGGTCTTGATGATTTGATCTTCAATGAATCTGTATTTTTACGACGTTACACTTGATTGATTCTTGTTTGACTGACCATGGCGATCCAATCAAATAACTTGTCAAAATCATACTTTAAACATAAATCATTAGTTCACATGAAAATATCATTTATGAATATCTTTAAATTATTGTTATCATCAAAATTACCTAAATGTCCTTGGATTAATTAGCCAAATAATAGGTATTGAAACCTTGAGGCTAACAAACCGTATACCATAACCGAGGAAAAAGACTGGGGGATAGGTTCACTTTAATGGTAGTAGAAAAATAAAAAGGAAGAATACAGTTTCTTGTATTAATGGCTAATAATATTTTGAAAACAATGTCTCATCCAAATTCTTAGCTCGAAATTTCTTGAAGCAAATTAGATGACCTCAATCTTGGAGCATCTTGACAACTCTTTGTTGGAAAGTTTCTGGAGTATCCACATGCTTTGTGCCTGAAGCAACACGAATCTTGAGCTCATAATTTCGAGAATCATATTTATTGGGTTTAGAATCCCTTTTTGGGATGTTTCGAGAGACTCTACACAATTTGGATCGAAAAGAACAAGCCTCTTTTGCCCATAACTTAGAGAACCATATTCATTGGGTTTGACATCACTTTGTGAGGATGTTTTTGAGAGACTCAGTATCATTTGGGCTCGAAGGAACTAGCCTTTTTAGCTGGACCAGCTCAATACAATTTGAGCCCTAAAGCAATAACTTCAGCGTTCTGTTTAATTAACTAAAAAAATCCTAATATCTTAAATTATCAGATTACGAATATATGAAGAATATTGATTTTTTATGGATATGAATTAATTGACTAAAAAATTATTTTTTATTGCAAATAGAAAATTAAACATATTCAGAAATAAATATAGATATGGATATAGATTCAAATACAGATTCAGATTCAGATACAGTTATAGATATTGTGATGCCCCGCACCACCTAGCATTATAAATTAATTATATTAATATTAAGTCACAAAAGGATTATAGGTTTAATAATTTACATTGTAAATTGTATTTAAATTGATAGTAATAAATTTTATTATTTGATGATAAGTTAATTTAAATTGGTTAGATACTATACCATTTTAATATAGACACAATATAATTAGTGAGGCATATAATTTAACTAACCAAACCCAAAACTAGTATTAAGGCAATTTTAATTTACATGTAGGGCACTTTGGTCATTACACTTAAATTGGTGGCCCAATAGAAATTTGCCATGTGCTGCCACCTTTTAATTGCATCACATGCAAGATGACATGTGTGATTCACTAAACCAAAACCCCATAATTAGCCCCATTTCCCTTTAATGGCCAGCCCCACCCCTTACAACATTGACCTCATTCTCTCATTACCTCTTCAAAGACTTAGAAAAACAAAAGAGAGCAAAAAACTCTCATTTCTCTCCCTCTTGACCCACGGGTCCAGCAGCCCCTAGAGAGAATCTCCCTTGTGTTCTCTCAAGTCTTCTTCCACAAGGTCATGCTAGAGTGAGCCTAGCACCTCCTCCATCAAGAAATCATAAGCTAGGTAAGAGTTTATGATTTTAGTCAAGTTTTGAAATGGGTATAGTTGAAATTGTTGGTTGATCTTCATGATTCTTACACTTTGAGGTTATGGGTTTGTAGAAATATGATTTTGGGTTAAGGAAAATGAATTTTTATGGACATGCATGTGGGATTTGAAGTGGTAGTTGCTGGAATTTTAGATTGAGCATGAGGTTTGGTGATTCCATGTTGGTTTCTTACAATTGATGATGGAATTGTTGTTATATGTGGATTTATATGGCTTGTATGTTCTGTGTGTGATGGATTACATTGATTTTGACTTGATTTGGTACTGCATGTGTTGGATTTAGGAGGATTGTTGGCTAATGGTTGATGGGTTTTAAGTTTCTAGAGGAAAATGCAACCTGTCTCTGCTTTCTGTAGTGAACAGAAAGTTGCACGAAATTCTGGGAGTTTTCTAAAATAGGAATGAGGAAACGGTTTTCTCTAGGGTAATCTATCATATGTATAGGTTATGTATATGAAATTTCATAGAAAAATATTGAGTTTTGATAATTATTTGTTATTTTACAAGAAAACTGTACAAATCTGTCAATTTGACAGATTCTGTGTTTGTCAGTTAGAAATTTCATAATAAATCCAATACTTGGAATTTAAGTGATTGGAGTATGTTTCTGGAACCCTAGGATGCATATGTTATTTATGGAATTAAACCCATACAATTTTAGTAAATAAGGAATTGTGGGTACTGATTTAAAGTTACCTTCAAAACTGTGCTGGCAGATTTAAGTCTTCTGTCTTGGTTGAATTTTATAATTTTGTATAAAGCTCAAATAGAGCTGTAATTTTTAAGTAAAGTACTAGACATATAATAGAACAATTAAATGAAATATCAAGGAAATTGGATAGTGAATGGATAGTTAAATTCACTGTTCAAATGGACTTCCCTGTAGTGGGACAGAACCTTTATTTCCTGAAAGAATGAGACTTCGAAAAATTTACTCTTGCAATTGGATGATTTATTTGAGTTGATATTTTATGTGCTGGGCCAATTGTATGTTTATTGTCTAGGTGAATTTTATTATGCATTGATTCCACTGTTTGGTATTATAAAAAAAGTTATGAGCCATGTAACTACGGTTTCTGCGTTAGTGCCTTAGAAACAATGTGTGATTGCTTGAAGTATGTTGTATTTGGTATTATAGTTACTAGTCGCAAACCCGTGCGCTGCACGGAAAATCTATTTAAAATGAGATTTAAATGAATACTGGGTTATTTTTATTTATCAATTGAACATGTCTTTTTTTATTTTTATTTTTTTGAGAGATTGCTTAATCATTGTATCATTTTGCATTAAATTACTTTTAACAAAAAGTAATATAAGTTGATAGACAATGCAAATACTCATGAACTTGGCAAGTAGGCCCAAAAAATATGTTTGTAAAGTCATTAGTTGTAAAAATTGCCAAACCCATGTTTTCAAAATGAGACAATATGTATGTCCAACCATGTGTTTATATAAAACATTCTCTAACAATATTTATCCTCTTAAGTAAATTCTACCCTTGTCATTATACACTTTAGGCAACTTACAACTACAAATAGTAACAACATACGGGTGCACTCTTTGCTTGTTGATTCCAATGCAACAAATTCAATTTTTTAATAATAAGAAAACACAAACAGCTAGAGGAACAATTAATTCAACCTCAAGAGTGTATCACAATTTGAGAAAATTTAAACAAAACACATTAATCAAAGGGACCACAAATTATAACCAAAGGTTATGGTTTAAACCTTTCCTTGAGGCCTTTGACTTCCATTTATACATGTTTAAAGCCGTATTTTGCAAAACACAATGGGAAAACTATATATTGTGGAAACTATAAGCAAAAGATTCCACCGGCTTAAGGCATATTCTAAATTCAATTTTACAACAACAAAACCATACCACTTCATATAAATTGTAAATCAACCTCACTACACGAATGCACTCTCCATTCCAATGCATTTTTCAAAACAAAAACATATCACTTCATATAAATTGTAAATCAGTAAATCAACCTCACTACACGAATGCACCCTCCATTCCAATGTATTTTTCAGATCATTTGCCTTTCTTTTTCAAAACACTACTTTCACGTCTATCTTTGTTCTAGGCATTTAATATGCACAAAAGCCAATAGCAAGCGCAAGAGCTATCACGTTTGCTCAATGCTATGAGGGAAATTCACCTAAAAATCATGACCCAAGCATCCTCCTAGGATCCCATCTCTTTTCTTTAAACCTACACATCAAAAATTTTAAGTGAGAAAGTTTACTTCCATAAATAAAAGAAAAAGAAAAAAAGAAAGTGAGGTTAGTTTACAGTCTGTGATTTCTAGTAAAATAATGTTTGCACAAAATGACTGTTTGTCCATAACAGCAACTTAAGTCAACTCGATAATGTTCAAAGGAGATTCAAAGAGCTTATTTATACTCACCATTCAACCTTGTATCAGCTGCTTCATGATCTTTCCTTAAGAATGCAATATCCCCAAATTCAATCAACCAAACTCACCATCTTGAGACTAATTGGTTCTCTCTCAATTGGCCTTCTTCCACAAGCCACTTCAAGTATAGCCACACCATAGTTGAAAACATCAGTCTTATTAGTTGCTTTTCCATACTGAACATATATTATTTTCCATATCAATGACTTGTTGTTCACATTATTGATGCAATTATGTCAAAACAGAAGCCAACCCAACAGCAAACAACTTATTTGCACACATTCAACATTTTGTTAAACACTTCGCAGACACAACAAAGAAATAGAACTTGGTTGATCTCAGGTGTTGAAATTCAGGGAAATAAACTATCACGCCCCGAACCCAAAGCATGAGCTCGACACGTGACAAAGGCCGCACACCCATAAAGTGTGATGCCCCGCACCACTTAATGGTTTAATTAATTATATTGGTTCTAAACTAATAAAGGATTATAAGTTTAATAAATTTATGTGGTAAGTAAATTTAATTTGGATTATTATGTACACATTAGTAATGAAAATGGATATAGTTTAATTATAACTAAACTATAATATGGCATCAAGGTAGTTACTAGATTACAAGAGGGGTAAAATGGTTATTTCATACCTAGTTTTGAAGTCCAATAGAAACTAGCCATTTGGAAAAGCTTTACACTTACCCTCCCATTGCATATTGACACATGGCAAGCACTAAAACAAATCCCCTCTCTTATATTGACCGGCCATGCATTGTTCCTCATTTCATTTCATTGTTTCAAGAAGAAAGAAAGGGAAAGAAAGAGAGAGAAACTCTCCTTCTGCTGGCCGGCCCCCACCCCACCCTTTGATGTCCCTCATTTCTCTAACATAGACAAAAGAAAGGAAGAAGAACACAAATTCTTTTCTTCCCCTCTTGACCCACGGGTCCAGCAGCTTGTTTCCTCTCATCTTCCTCCACCATTCAAGTTAGAGAAAGAGTCTAGCCTTCCTCCTTCAAGAAATTAAGGTAAGGGTTTATGAATTTAGTCAAGTTTTGAAATGGGTATAGTTGAAATTGTTGGTTGATCTTCATGATTTTGACACTTTGAGGTTATGGGTTTGTAGAAATATGATTTTGGGTTAGGGAAAATGAATTTTTATGGACATGCATGTGGGATTTGAAGTGGTAGTTGCTGGAAATTTTATTGCTTTGTCAGATCTGCGTGAACAGTAAACTTTCGTGGAAATTCTGTTCTTACTGAAAATAGATATGAGGAAACGGTTTTCTCTAGGGTAATCTATCATATGTCTAGGTTATGTATATGAAATTTCATAGAAAAATATTGAGTTTTGATAATTATTTGTTATTTTACAAGAAAACTGTGCAAATCTGTCCATTTGACAGATTCTGTGTTTGTTGGTTTGAAATTGCTTAATAAATCCAATATTTGGAATTTGAGTGATTGAGTATGTTTCTGGAACCCTAGGATGTATATGTTATTGATGGAATTAGCCCCATGCCATTTTAGTATATAATGAATTGTGGGTACTGATTTAAAGTCACTTTAAAAACTGAACTGACAGATTTGAGTTTTCTGTCTTGGTTGAATTTTATAATTTTGTATAAAGCTCAAATTGAGCTGAAAATTTAGGGTCACATGCTACACATATATAGGTATTCTCCTATAAAATTTCATGAGTTTATGACACCTTTTGGTTGGTCATATAAGGCTTAGAAGTGGGCTGTATAGCAGGGGATATGTTGCAGCAACTTGTAAATCACGGATTTTTGAAGAATTTATTCTTGCAATTGGACAAGTGAATTGAGCTAAAATTTGGTATGCATGATAAATAATGTGTTTACTAAATGGGTGAATTTTTATATGTCCTAATTATACCATCTAGTATAGAAAAGAAATATTTTGAGTCCAGCAATACGGTTTCTGTTTTAGGCAGTAAATAGAACTAGTTTTGATGTTTTGCCACTATTACTTCGTTTGCTTGTTTGGTTGCCTTTGGGTTGCGATATAGAGACTCCTAGGAACCTAAATAGGGTAAGGATGTGAGAAGGATTAGAAAACCTATAGAATTGATAGTTAAGGGAAGCCATGAGTACTTTTGTGAGTTAGAATATCTGCTAATCATTGGATTTTAATATCCTTTGGTCTAGGGACTGAACAAGGAAAGTAGAGAACTCCACTGCAAGCTTTGAGACTGTTGTGCTGCTGCTGGATCGAGGTAAGGGAATGTGCCATGAAAATTTAATAGTCCATGTTTTAAGAATATATTTATATATGTTTTATCAATGCTTTTAATAAACTCAGTTTGATATTTGTTTATAGAGAAAATGTGCATTGAGTTAGAAACTGTTTTGAGTTAGTACAGTTAAGACAGATTTTAGAAACAAGTTGTGGATATGCTATGATTTTGGCTTAGTAAGGCAAGAGAGAGATTGAAAAATAAATAAGCATGATATGTTTTAAGAACACCAAAAACAGTTTTGAGTGTGATGCCCTGTAGACTGACAACCCAAGGCCACGAGGGGATCGTATGCCCTAAAGACATGGCAAGAAGGCCTCGAGGGATTTTATTCCCTGTAGACCGGCAACAAGTAAGGCCACGAGGGGTTGTATTCCCTGAAGATATGGCAACCCAGGCCACGAGGGGATCTTCGGATCTTTGTAGACTGGCAAGAAGGCCACGAGGGGTTTCATACCCTGTAGACATGGCACCAGTAAGGTCACGAGGGGCATAGTCTTAAAGATAAAGTACAGTTACATGTTCCATATAGCTTTGCTATATTATGCAAGAGTATGAGATAAGTTTTCTCTTCAGAACAGTTTAAGGGAACATGTTTAGTTTACATATAAAAGAATCATGCTATATGTTTAGATTTCAATAAATATATTATGCCTTATAAGTTATCAGATATTATGTTCATCAGTATGAAACATATATGTGCAAGAAACTCATGAAATCATTTTAGCATGAACTGTTTATACGCAAGTCATATCCACAAAGATATTTCTGTTTATCATGCATTCATGCATACTGTTAAATCTTCATGTCACAATTCCCTTCCTGAGCAAAGTGGGTTGCTCAGATTGCAGGAACATCCTATGGTGCAGCCAAGAGTCTCAGCATGGAGGAGCAAGTTTGTGGTATCTAGAACAAGTCTTAGATGTTTGAGTTTTTATATAAATAAAGCAGAAGTGATGTATAGGTTTAAATAGTCTTCCGCTGTATTAGAGTTATTATGTCCACATACTGATGTATTTTGTATAAACAGTTATAGATGCTCTGATTACTATCACTTCCTTTAGGTGGACTATTATATTCAGTTATTTTGTAAAGGAGTATGTTATTATATTATGGGAGTTTCCAACCCAAGAAGAAGTTAAAGAATCAAGATGAGAGAAGAGAGAAAATAAGAAAAAAAATTCATACTCCTTTTAGTTGGTTCGTGTTAATATCAGGCACAGGCTTGGTATTAGCATGCCGGTCCGACTCCGAATCATATTACGGATTTGGGTCGTGACATAAAGCTTTGCCTTACAAGTGTGTCAAGCCTCACTAACAAAGTACATTACTAGCACCAAATGAAATTGAAATCTCCAACAAAATAATCCACTAATCAAGGATGTATCAAATAATTAAATTTCATAACATCACTAATCCAAAATTTTCTTAAACAAAGGTCTCTCACAAAATCACAAAAATAGCAATCATGATACACTTGATAATCTTGTCTAACTTTCTTCCCACACTACTCCCTTGCAACGTTTGCGCTAACTAATCCTCAGAATCTGAAATGGGGAAATAAATGGGGGGTGAGCTGGGAGGCCCAGTAAATAACTAATATCCTTATCCAGTCGGATCAAACACACATTAGTTAAAAACAGATATACATAGGTAATACAAAATTCTCAAATGATTGTTTTGATAAAGCATTTGGTTTAGTTCACAAAATAAAATATATTATTTTATTTGCAAATAGTAAATTCAACATATTCAGAAATAAATACAGATACAGATATAGTTTCAAATACAGATATAGATTCAAATACAGATTCAGATTCAAATACAGATTCAAATTCAAATTCAGATTCGGATACAGATATAGATATAATACATATACTAAACAGTCTTTAGTGACTACGGCCACATTATCCTTGTGACAAGGCCCAAAAACCACACATAGGTCGGTGGCAAACCCCAGAATGAAACTAGTTTCGGTACCAACGTATAATCCCCATTGGCGGGGCCCAGAACATAGTCAGACTGAGAGTTTTCAAATATCAAAACACATTTAAAATATATTTGAATTCCAAAACATAGTGATTTTCAAACCTTATTCAAATTATGTACAAAAACAAATCAATTTAACAAATAAGCTGTATAAAGATTCTTGTAACATATAATCACATGTTTGATCCGAATTTTTGAAGTAAACAATACTTTACAAATACAATGATTTTTCTGATATTTCGAAACAAAGTTGATTTTGGCATAATAGAATAATAAACTATAATAATAAGTTCGCAAATAGGAATATTTAATATATAAAATTGAGAAAATACTAGTTAAGGATAAAGGTTACTTACCTCTTGCAAGTAAGAGATCTTGCAATACTCTCTATTTCTTCTTTACGAAATTCACAAATCAAATCCTAAATCAATTGTACAGTTCACAATATATCAGCTCTTGTAGCATAAACTAATACTCTATTTATGTCAATCTGCTATGTTTCTCATCGGTCTTTTCTTCTTCTTTTTATCACTAGAATACACTATTAATGTACTATGTGCAGAGTCCTATATTGATTGGTTGTGAGACTACCACTACTTAACTATTATTAATTCTTCTCCTCGATGCCTCACGTTTAAATGCTATGGTGTTGTCAGAGTTTTAGTTTTTTTTTTTTGTTTTTTTGTTTCTTCTTTCAAGGACCATACAGGACCATACAGTAGACATGAAGCCTATGTTGATTAGTTATGATTTGTACTTACAACATTCCTCATTACGTCAATAGCTAGTCTACAAGGTAGGACCACCTTTTCCTTTTCTTTCCTTTCCTTTTTCTCTTGAAAAAAGATCTCATGCTTTACCATATGTTCAGAATAGTATTCACCGAAACTAAGATTCATGTTGTTGTTCCTAAACCATCCGATTCATATGTATAAATATCAACCTAAAATCTACTACCAATTATTAACTAGCAAAACCAATTCATATTTCAATGACAATTTATTCTAAAGGAAAAGTATTGACACTACAAGAAATTTGGTCTTTAGCAACGACACAAAGTCGTCGCTGATACTCTAAAAGTTGTCGCTAATTATCATTAGCGATGACAAAGTCGTTGCTAATCGTCATTGCTATTGCTCCGTCACTAGTAGAAATTCAGCAACAACATTTTGTCGTTGCTATTATAATACCATCAGCGACGACATTTTCGTTAGCTAATAATAACAATCGTCGTTGCAAATAACTTAAGACCATTAATAAATAAATCGTCACTAATACGTCACTATTTGTGACGACAAATATGTTGTCACTGATTGTAGTATAACAGCGACGACACATTGTCGTTGCTAATATGTAAATATCAGCGATGACACAATGTCGTCGCTATTTACTTTTTTCATTTTTTAGATTTTTTATAGTTTTTATTCTGCTTTTACATGAATATTGAAAACACATTCATACATCATCATACAACAATTCAATAAACAAATAGTCATAAATTCATTACATCTATTAAATCGACACATAGAATAAAAGAAAAATAATACCCAAGTCCAATCTATTGTATACAAAGTTTAAATTCCACTCTATTCCCAATCACTTTAAAACATAGTCTTATGAACTAACTAATTAAATGTCCTCATGAGAAATATATAGACTTGAAACTTATTGCAATGGGATGGATCTTCCCTCGATATGTGGGTCATGACACGAAACATTTCTTCCTCCTGAAGTAAAAAACAAAACCCAATATAAAGGTTACCAAAATAGATGACAATGCTTACTAAATAACTTCTAAAAAGCAAACATAAATACAAAGATCATAAAAAGATAGACAAACAAACCGAAAAGCATTAACATGACATAAGCCTCTCTAATATCCTAACCTATTCACAACACGTCATTTTGTAAGAGTTAAACATTAGGTAGCAATAATGTCACGCCCCAAACCCGACAGGGTCTAGTGCATGAGAAGACTACAACCTAAACACCTGTAAATTTTTCTCCAATCATTACATAAATATACGTCAACCTAGAATATCAAAAAGTCCATTTTAAAAGTTCTAGTACACTAATCCATAAGATTCATATATTAAGCCATTTACATATATGTATACGTCCCCAAAATAAGTCAGAGCTCTATAACTATCACTTTAACCACTGACCACAAAAGAATGGAAGTTTGTGCATAATTACATATAATTACATATCAATATTTCTATACAAAAATATCTCTTAGGATGTGCAACCCCAGTAACAACTCTAGGTCTAACACATCTAAGGTTGACCGCTAATCTCACTGTTAGCTCATTAAACAGGAATGAGCTAAAGCCATTATATAAAACATGCTATAATTTGAGATATACCCATTGAATTCTTCATAAGCAATTTCAATCTTTAAAACAAATGACAGGAAAGATTAAAATAATGTTGCACAAAGCCTTTCACAATAACTCAACGTTAAACTACATAATATATATTGTGAGCCTTAATTAAATCATAATATATATTGTGAGCCTTAATTAAATCATTTTCCCAAATATAGATATAATGTAAATTTTCCCAAATATTCGATTACCAAATCTATTGGATTCAGAAAGCTTACCAACTGATATATGAATTCCAATTGTATTGTGGGTTTCACCAGCCTTCCTTAGATAGTTAATTGCTGCAGCCATGAAAACATCTCCAGTTACTCGAGAGATTGTAGGTACAAGAAGAGATTTGGAAAACAAAAAGTGACATTCTTAAAAACTAAGTGCACATGCAACATACTTAGAAAAAAAGTGCATACGCAACACATACAGTGAAGAGCCACAGTATATTGAATGTTATATGCAAAATGAATATAAAAGAGCATTGGTATAAGTCAATCAAACCACAAGTCCTAGAAAATTACATTTAAAGTTTCAAATGAAAATATCTTGAAGATCATAGATATGTTTGAAAGGATTTAAATTAACATCAATTTAGGAACTAAATCATGTCTATAGAATAATTTTAACTCAATATAATCAGAGTAAAAAAATTAAACTAGAAAACATTAGAACAAACAAAGGTTACATAGTTCATACTTTTCATTTGGGTTTCAAATAACAAAACCAAGGCATGATAAAATTCACCCAAGTAGTATACATGCCAAACAATACTCACACCAAATTACAACTCAAATCAATGAATCAAATTCAATAATTAATTCCCCAAAGTTCCAGTATTTTCAGCTTAACATTAAGCAGATTTCTGCAGATCAGTCATTTTATAAATTTTATTTGGAACACTTAAAGTTATCAAAGTAACTTGAAATTTAACAGGGATGACCTCATATATATGTACAAGCTACCACAGAAAATTCAGATCAAGATAACATCTCTAGAATTTATTAAAATTCTCGTCATATGGTAAACACAAATCTGTCCTGACAGATTTAGTGTCTCATAAGAAAATTAATAACTCTTTCAATATCAATCCAAATACTATAATTCTTGATTCTAAACTCAAGCCCTGTGTGTTAAATTTCATTATATTCATCTTTTGTATCCAGATTCCACATATATAAATTACTATGAATATTTAATCACTACGAACACAGACACTGTCCATTTGACAGATTTGTAGGATTTTCTTATAAATTCTCAAAAGGTATTCAAATAACCATATTTTCAAGTGAGATTTTAAACACTTATACTAGACATATAATAAATCAATCTTCAACAAACTTTTTCCCAAATTACATTTTACAAAAATCCCAGAATTTCATGCAACTTTCTGCTCACTGCAGAAAACAGAAACAGAGGGTATTCTTCACTGCAGAAAACAGAAACAGAACCAAGAAGAATATCAAACCCATAAGCAAACTCACATATAAACATAAAAACCCAGAAACTTCCATTAACAAAACTCAAAGATTAAACCCCCAATATCAAAACCCTAACTAAATTTCATCAATCAAACAATCTCAATCATACCCACTTCTAAACCTTGATTAAAATCATAAGCTCTTACCTTAATTGATTATCAATCTTGTTCTTGCTGTGAAAATGGTGATTTCCATGAAGGAACTAAGATATTTTGGAGAGCAATTTGAGCTAGAGAGAGCTAGAGAGAACCGAGAGATTGAGATTGGGGTTTTAGTTTAGGGATTTTTGAAATGGTGAATTTTTGTTTACAGAATTTTTGTTTGATACAGAAATAGTGACTCATCACTATTTAATAAATTACAATCTTGCCCCCATTATTTGGTAAAAAAAAAAATTCAAATTTTTAATTTTTTTTTTTTACACTGAACCTCTTTATAATGCTTTAAACTATGATCAAAATATATACTAAAATTTAGGATTTTAAAAATGGTCACATATCAGCGACGACACACAATATCGTTGCTATAAAGTATTTATAGCGACGATCCACAATGTCGTCGCTAAACGGTTAATAACTTAATATAAAATCCTATATGTTATTATTATTTTAGTCACATATCAGCGACGACACACAATATCGTCGCTATAAAGTACTTATAGCAACGATTTACAATGTCGTCGCTAAACGGTTAATAACTTAATATAAAATCCTATATGTTATTATTATTTTAGTCACATATTAGCGATGACACACAATATCGTCGCTATAAAGTACTTATAGCGACGATTCAAAATGTCGTCGCTAAACGGTTAATAACTTAATATAAAATCTTATATGTTATTATTATTTTGGTCACGTATCAGCGACGACACACAATATCGTCGCTATAAAGTACTTATAGCAACGATCCAAAATGTCGTCGCTAAATGGTTAATAACTTTATATAAAATCCTATATGTTATTATTATTTTAGTCACGTATTAGCGATGACACACAATATCGTCGCTATAAAGTACTTATAGCGACGATTCAAAATGTCGTCACTAAACGGTTAATAACTGAATATAAAATCTTATATGTTATTATTATTTTGGTCACGTATCAATGACGACACACAATATCATCGCCATAAAGTACTTATAGTGACAATCCAAAATGTCGTCGCTAAACGGTTAATAACTTAATATAAAATCCTATATGTTATTATTATTTTGGTCAAATATCAATGACGACACACAAAATCGTTGCTAAATAAAGTATATTAGCGACGAAAATAATCGTCGCTAATATAAAATCATATTTGTTATTATTATTTTTGCCACATTTTTGCGACAACACACAATGTCATCACAAATAAATAACAATTAACGACGACTATTGTTGTCGCTGATATAAAAAATTAATTTGCAACGCCAATCTTGTCGCTAAAAAGTAATTAGTCGTCGCAAATAGATCTTCCATTTTAACATCTATCGTATTAACAATGACCTATAGCGATGACAATAATTTGTCGTCGCTAATGCTTACTTATTAGCAACGATTTTTAGGTCGTCGCTGAAATTTTGGTCGCTAAAGGCTAAATTTCTTGTAGTGTGAGACTCTTACCTTTCTTTTCTTGAATTTCTTGGAAGTTTTTTTTTTGCCGTCAAGTGTGTCTATAGGTATTGAATAAAGTTTATAACTCTATTTATACCCTAATATTGCTAGGGTTACAACCTATTTATTTTTATTTCCACAAACTTCTTAAATAAATGATTTATTTGTATTTTTACCCCACAATTAAAATTACTAGGTTACCCACTTAAACAAAAACTCTTTTTTTTTTTTTTTTTTTTTTTTTTTTTTCTTTTTTTTGGACCGGGTTGAAATTACAGGGAAATAAACAAAAACCAAGTTTTCAATTTATGGTGAACAAATCAAACACAAAATAAACTGGATTTTAGTGCGCACCGGCCATCAACTGGATTTTAAGTCATTTGGCAGTGTGAGTGAAATATTTGTTGTAAATTGAATAAGGCAAACTCTCATTATATTTGCATAACAACATAAACTCCACTCATTCCTATTTTTATAAACATATTTTTCCTTCTCTTTTCTTTTCTTAGAGAGAGAGAGAGAGAGAGTTGACCATGAAGAGCCCATGCTGGAGTAGAACCGGATGATCTAGTTGTTCTCTTATATTCCTAGTTGGATAAGATATGCGCTGAAGAGCCAATAAGTAACCATCATTTGTATGAACCTGTAAGGAAAAAGAAAAAGAAACAAACAATAGAAACAGTGGAAACACCAGAGGGAATGCCTTTCAAGCATGTGACTTGTTAAAAAACAAAAATAATAAATCTCCAAAAGTAAATACAAGCTTGTAGTTGGAAATCCTATTCAATTTGCTTGTAGAGAGAAAGTGGACAAATGACAAAATGTAAGAAAAGATTGTGAGGAATTGTTATACAATGATAACATTTGTTATATATAGATCAATTTATACAAAATATATTGTCCGGCACTAAAGTGATCTTTTTAAATGTATGTAGGCTCTTGACATGATAAGGGGAAAAATAATGTATTCACATTTGGAGGGAAAGTTGCCGATGGTTAATATAGCCTTTCAGTGTTTGCAATATAAACCTAGAAACATAATACTATTAAAACCTTACCATCAATCTCAACGCTTCTGAGCAGCAAGAGTCCAAAACAATTTTGTGAATCCAATGAAGGATATGGAAATCTATAACATAATGAAAAAAATATATATTTTACATATGACATGTCTTAAAGAGATTTCATCAAACACATGACATGCAACAATAATCAAACCAAAAAAAGAAAAAGTTGGACCTCAGGTAGGATAAGCTTCAAAAAAGTGAAAATTGAATACAACTCAGATGACACTCACAAAACGTGCACCCAAAGAAGGGGCCAGACACAAACCATCACAAATCCACTCGGTAAATAAACAAAATCATAAAAATGAAAATAAATTAAAAAAATTCACCTGGGCTTGTCATTGAGACAGTGGGTATTGATGGGTTTATATAGGAGATTGAGCAAAGACCAAAGTAATGGTGACTTGAAATCAATTGGGCAAATTAGAGTGGGAGATAAAGAGTCTGGGATCTGGATTTAATGGGTAAGGGGGAAAAAATTTAAGAGAGGGAGGTGAGGATTTCGATCAGGAGAAACAAAAGAGGAGAAGAATAAAAAGGGGGAGATGAGGAGGCTTGTCAGAGGGGATTGGAGAGTGTGAGAGACAGAGCGTTAGTTTTTAGGATTGGAGGTTTCAGAATTGGAGGAGGCTTGTGAGGGAGAGCGTTAGATAATTAAATGGGGTATACTGGGGTATACGTGTGAGAGAGAGTGTGGTGTGAGTGAGAATCCTTAAATAGAGGAAGGATGACATGGATTTTCTAGGGAGAAGAAAAGTTGACATGGCAGTGTTTGGAGGAGTGCAAAAACTTTCTCTCTGCTCCGAGTTTCAATTTATATTATAAATGAGGTTGGTTAGCCTTGGATGCCTTCAACATGTTGTTTGGGGTTTAGTAAGGGCTTAGTAAAGATTTGTTAAGTTAAATTAAGCGAATTATGGTCATAAGTGTTGATTAGCCTATTATGAGCTAAGGTTAGCATCAAGTTGAAACTACGATTAAGTTAAAGTTAACTTAACTCCTATACTTGATTTAGGATTATCAAGGGAGGATAGGTGAAGCGATCTGCTTGAGACTCTTGGAATCCAGCTTTTGGATTGAGGTAAGGGAATGTACCATGAAAATTTAATAGTCCATGTTTTAAGGATATATCTATATATGTTTTATCAATGCTTTCAATAAACTCAGTTTGATACTTGTTTATAAAGAAAACGTGCATTGATTTAGAAACAGTTTTGAGTTAGTACAGTTAAGACAGATTTTAGAAGCAAGTTGTGGATATGCTATGAATTTTGGCTTAGTAAGGCAAGAGAGAGATTGAAAAATAAACAAGCATGATATGTTTTACAAACACCTAAAATAGTTTTGAGTGTGGTGCCGTGTAGACTGACAACCCAAGGCCACGAGGGGATCGTATGCCCTAAAGACATGGCAGCAGAAAGGCCACGAGGGGTTTTATTCTCTATAGACCGGCAACAAGTAAGGCCACGAGTGTGATGCCCCGTACCACCTAGCATTATAAATTAATTATATTAATATTAAGTCACAAAAGGATTATAGGTTTAATAATTTACATGGTACATTGTATTTAAATTGATAGTAATAGATTTTACTATTGGATGATAAGTTAATTTAAATTGGTTAGATACTACATCATTTTAATATAGACATAATATAATTAGTGAGGCATATAATTTAATTAACCAAACCCCAAAACTAGTATTAAGGCAAATAAATTTACATGTAGGGCACTTTGGTCATTACACTTAAATTGGTGGCCCAATAGAAATTTGCCATGTGCCCCCACCTTTTAATTGCATCACATGCTAGATGACATGTGTGATCCACTAAACCAAAACCCCATAGTCAGCCCCACTCCCCTTTAATAGCCAGCCACTTCCTCATTTCAATGCATTTTTTTTTTAAGAGGAAAGAAAGGAAAAGAGGGAGAGAAGCTCTCCTCCTTCTGCTGGCCGAAAATCCCTTGGAGGAAAAAACCTCCATAGTTGCTCTCCTTCAAGCTTCACTCCATCAAGAAAAGGATAGCTCTTGGGGCTTATATTCCCAACCTTTAGAAGGTAAATTCCTCAAATTCTCTAGGGTTCCATGGAGTTTCATTGGGGGTTTAAACTGAAATTTCATGCATGTGATAGATTAGGTGAAATCTTAGCTTTTCATGTATGTTTTGAAATGGGTATAGTTGAAATTGTTGGTTGATCTTCATGATTCTTACACTTTGAGGTTATGGGTTAGTAGAGATATGATTTTGAATTGAGTAAGATAAAATATTGTGTACAAGCATGTGGGATTTGAAGTGGTCTTTGCTGGAATTTTTATTGGGTATAAAGTTTGGGTGATTCCATGTTGGTTTCTTACAATTGATGATGGAATTGTTGTTATATGTGGATTTATATGGCTTGTATGTTCTGTGTGTGATGGATTACATTGATGTTTGACTTGATTTGGTACTGCATGTGTTGGATTTAGGAGGATTGTTGGCTAATGGTTGATGGGTTTTAAGTTTCTAGAGGAAAATGCAACCTGTCTTTGCTTCCTGTAGTGAACAGTAAGTTGCACGAAATTCTGGGAGTTTTCTAAAATAGGAATGAGGAAACGGTTTTCTCTAGGGTAATCTATCATATGTCTAGGTTATGTATATGAAATTTCATAGAAAAATATTGAGTTTTGATAATTTTTTGTTATTTTACAAGAAAACTGTACAAATCTGTCAATTTGACAGATTCTGTGTTTGTCAGTTAGAAATTTCATAATAAATCCAATACTTGGAATTTGAGTGATTGGAATAATTTTCTGGAACCTTAGGATGTATATGTTATTGATGGAATTAACCCCATACAATTTTAGTAAATAAGGAATTGTGGGTACTGATCTAAAGTTACCTTCAAAACTGTGCTGACAGATTTGGGTATACTAGTTTAGATTATTTTTAGTAAATTCTAGTTTTATTATTTAGCCTGGATACTTTTATGTCATGTGATAGATATATGTTTGGTGGTCTCTGTAAAGTTTCAGGAAATTAGGATTTGTTTTGATAGTGAAAATGATGCTTGGAATTGTGTTCACCTTGCTGAAGTAGGCTGTTTGACAGATTTGAGTGTACTGACTTCTGATAATTTTAATGAAATGTATAAGAGTTAACGTGAGCCTGAAATTTAGAGACATATACTAAACATATATAGGTATTCCCCTATAAAATATCATGATATTAGTACACATTTTGGTTGGTCATATAAGGCTTAGAAGTGGGCTGTATAGCAGGGGATATGTTACAGCAACTTGTAAATCATGGATTTTTGGAGAATTGTTTCTTGATATTGGTTGATTGATTTAAGTTGGATTTTCTTGTGTGCATAGTATTTAGTATTTATATTATATGAGTGAATTTTGTATGCCTTGTTTCTACTCTTTAGTACACCAAATAAATGTTTTCAGCCAGGTGACTATTGTTGCTATAGCAGAATGTTGTGTGTTGATTGTTAATTTCCATGTTGGTTGAACTTAATGTTTTGAATATGATTTTGGGGTTTAGTAAGGGCTTAGTAAAGATTTGTTAAGTTAAATTAAGTGAATTATGGCCATAAGTGTTGATTAGCCTATTATGAGCCAAGGTTGGCATTAAGTTGAAACTAAGATTAAGTTAAAGTTAACTCAACTCCTATATTTGATTTAGGATAATCAAGGAAGGATAGGTGAAGCGATCTGCTTGAGACTCTTTGTGATGCCCCGCACCACTTAATGGTTTAATTAATTATATTGGTTCTAAACTAATAAAGGATTATAAGTTTAATAAATTTATGTGGTAAGTAAATTTAATTTGGATTATTATGTACACATTAGTAATGAAAATGGATATAGTTTAATTATAACTAAACTATAATAAGGCATCAAGGTAGTTACTAGATTACAAGAGGGGTAAAATGGTTATTTCATACCTAGTTTTGAAGTCCAATAGAAACTAGCCATTTGGAAAAGCTTTACACTTACCCTCCCATTGCATATTGACACATGGCAAGCACTAATAACAAATCCCCTCTCTTATATTGACCGGCCATGCATTGTTCCTCATTTCATTTCATTGTTTCAAGAAGAAAGAAAGGGAAAGAAAGAGAGAGAAACTCTCCTTCTGCTGGCCGAAAATCACTTGGAGGAAAACCCTCCATATATGCTCTCCTTCAAGCTTCCCTCCATCAAGAAAAGAATAAGCTCTTGTTAGGGCTTATATTCCCAACATTTAGAAGGTAAATTTCTCAAATTCTCTAGGGCTCCATGGAGTTTAATTGGGGGTTTAAACTGAAATTTCATGCATGTGATAGATTAGGTGAAATCTTAGCTTTTCATGTATGTTTTGAAATGGGTATAGTTGAAATTGTTGGTTGATTTTCATGATTCTTACACTTTGAGGTTATGGGTTGTAGAAATATGATTTTGGGTTAGGGAAAATGAATTTTTATGGACATGCATGTGGGATTTGAAGTGGTAGTTGCTGGAAATTTTACTGCTCTGTCAGATCTGCGTGAACAGTAAACTTTCATGGAAATTCTGTTCTTATTGAAAATAGATATGAGGAAACGTTTTCTCTAGGGTAATCTATCATATGTCTAGGTTATGTATATGAAATTTCATAGAAAAATATTGAGTTTTGATAATTATTTGTGATTTTACAAGAAAACTGTGCAAATCTGTCCATTTGACAGATTCTGTGTTTGTCGGTTTGAAATTGCACAATAAATCCAATATTTGGAATTTAAGTGATTGGAATAATTTTCTGGAACCCTAGGATGTATATGTTATTGATGGAATTAGCCCCATGCCATTTTAGTATATAATGAATTGTGGGTACTGATTTAAAGTCACTTTAAAAACTGAACTGACAGATTTGAGTTTTCTGTCTTGGTTGAATTTTATAATTTTGTATAAAGCTCAAATTGAGCTGAAAATTTAGGGTCACATGCTACACATATATAGGTATTCTCCTATAAAATTTCATGAGTTTATGACACCTTTTGGTTGGTCATATAAGGCTTAGAAGTGGGCTGTATAGCAGGGGATATGTTGCAGCAACTTGTAAATCACGGATTTTTGAAGAATTTATTCTTGCAATTGGACAAGTGAATTGAGCTAAAATTTGGTATGCATGATAAATAATGTGTTTACTAAATGGGTGAATTTTTATATGTCCTAATTATACCATCTAGTATAGAAAAGAAATATTTTGAGTCCAGCAATACGGTTTCTGTTTTAGGCAGTAAATAGAACTAGTTTTGATGTTTTGCCACTATTATTTTCGTTTGCTTGTTTGGTTGCCTTTGGGTTGCGATATAGAGACTCCTAGGAACCTAAATAGGGTAAGGATGTGAGAAGGATTAGAAAACCTATAGAATTGATAGTTAAGGGAAGCCATGAGTGCTTTTGTGAGTTAGAATGTCTGCTAATCATTGGATTTTAATATCCTTTGGTCTAGGGACTGAACAAGGAAAGTAGAGAACTCCATTGCAAGCTTTGAGACTGCTGTGCTGCTGCTGGATTGAGGTAAGGGAATGTGCCATGAAAATTTAATAGTCCATGTTTTAAGAATATATCTATATATGTTTTATCAATGCTTTCAGTAAACTCAGTTTGATACTTGTTTATAAGAAAGAAAATGTGCATTGATTTAGAAACAGTTTTGAGTTGGTACAGTTAAGACAGATTTTAGAAGCAAGCTGTGGATATGCTATGAATTTTGGCTTAGTAAGGCAAGAGAGAGATTGAAAAATAAACAAGCATGATATGTTTTATGAACACCTAAAACAGTTTTGAGTGTGATGCCCTGTAGACTGACAACCCAAGGCCACGAGGGGATCGTATGCCCTAAAGACATGGCAAGAAGGCCTCGAGGGGTTTTATTCCCTGTAGACCGGCAACAAGTAAGGCCACGAGGGGTTGTATTCCCTGAAGATATGGCAACCCAGGCCACGAGGGGATCTTCGGATCTTTGTAGACTGGCAAGAAGGCCACGAGGGGTTTCATATTTCCCTGTAGACATGGCACCAGTAAGGTCACGAGGGGCAAGTCTTAAAGATAAAGTACAGTTACATGTTCCATATAGTTTTGCTATATTATGCAATGAGTATGAGATAAGTTTTCTCTTCAGAACAGTTTAAGGGAACATGTTTTAGTTTACATATAAAAGAATCATGCTATATGTTTAGATTTCAATAAATATATTATGCCTTACAAGTTATCAGATATTATATTCATCTGTATGAAACATATATGTTCAAGAAACTCATGAAATCATTTTAGCATGAATTGTTTATACGCAAGTCATATCCACAAAGATTATTCTGTGTATCATGCATTCATGCATACTGTTAAATTTTCATGTCACGCCTCCCTTACTGAGCAAAGTGGGTTGCTCAGATTGCAGGAATATTCTATAATGCAGCCAAGAGTCTCAGCATGGAGAAGCAAGTATATTTGTATCTAGAACTAGTCTTAGATGTTTTGAGTTTTGTGTATATAAAGCAAAAGTGATGTATATGTATAAATAGTCTTCCGCTATATTAGAGTTATTATGTCCACATACTGATGTATTTTGTATAAATAGTTATAGATGCTCTGACTACTATCACTTTCTTTAGGTGGACTAGTATACTCATTCGTTTTGTAAAGGAGTATGTTTATAGTATTGGGAATTCCCAACCCAAGAAGAAGTTAAAGAATCAGGATGAGAGAAAAGAAAAGAAAGAAGAAAAATTTATACTCCTTTTAGTTGGTTCGTGTTAATATCAGGCACAGACTTGGTATTAGCATGCCGGTCCTGACTCCGAATTATATTACGGATTTGGGTCGTGACAGACGTCAGTAGCCTAATGGTACTCATGTGTGGAATTCATTGGACTTAAGGGTCCATGGTTCTACACATGAGGGACGCGCTTTGTGGGAAAATCTTTTGAGGGTGCGAGCAGGGGAGGACTCGCTAGGGTAAGCCTGGGGGAACAGAACTCGTGGATCCCAAGAAAAGGTAGGCCCACAAGGACAAAAGCCTTGAGAGGGCAAGTCCCAAAGAGGACAATATTGAGTAGTACTCAAGGGTATCAGAGTCAGGGATGTTACAACGAGGGGTTGTATTCCCTGAAGATATGGCAACCCAGGCCACGAGAGGATCTTCAAATCTTTGTAGACTGGAAACCCAGGCCACGAGGGGATAGTTCCCTTGTAGACATGGCACCAGTAAGGTCACGAGGGGCAAAGTCTTAAAGATATAGTATAGTTACATGTTCCATATAGTTTTTGCTATATTATGCAATGGTATGAGATAAGTTTTCTCTTCAGAACAGTTTAAGGGAACATGTTTTGTTTACATATAAAGGAATCATGCTATATGTTCAGATTTCAATAGTTATATTATGCCTTACAAGTTATCAGATATTATGTTCATCAGTATGAAACATATATGTTCAAGAAACTCTTGAAATCGTTTTAGCATGAATTGTTTATACGCAAGTCATATCCGCAAAGATTATTCTGTTTATCATGCTTTCATGCATACTGTTAAATCTTCATGTCACGCCTCCCTTACTGAGCAAAGTGGGTTGCTTAGATTCTAGGAACATTCTATAATGCAACCAAGAGTCTCAACATGGAGGAGCAAATATATTTGTATCTAGAACTAATCTTAGATGTTTTGAGTTTTTATGTATATAAAGCAGAAGTGATGTATAGGTTTAAATAGTCTTCTGCTGTATTAGAGTTATTATGTCCACATACTAATGTATTTTGTATAAATAGTTATAGATGCTTTGACTACTATCACTTCCTTTAGGTGGACTACTATACTCATTTTTTTTGTAAAGGAGTATGTTTATAGTATTGGGAGTTCCCAAGCCAAGAAGAAGTTAAAGAATCAAGACGAGAGAAAAGAAAAGAAAGAAGAAAAATGTATACTCATTCTAGTTGATTCGAGTTAATATCAGGCACAGGCTTGGTATTAGCATGCCGGTCCGACTTCGAATCATATTACGGATTTGGGTCATGACAGATATAGATATAAATACATATACTAAACAGTCGTAGTGACTACGGCTACATTGTCCTTGTGACAAGGCCCAAAAACCACACATAGGTCGGTGGCAAACTCCAGAATGAAACTAGTTTCGATACCAACGTATATCCCCATTGGCGTGGCCTAGAACATAGTCAGACTGAGAGATTTCAAATATCAAAACACATTTAAAATATATTTGAATTCCAAAACATAGTGATTTTCAAACCTTATTCAAATTAAGATACAGAAACAAATCAGTTTAACAAATAAGCTGTATAAAGATTCTTGTAACACATAATTAAATGCTTGATCCGAATTTTGAAGTAAACAATACTTTACAAATACAATGATTTTTTTGATATTTCGAAACAAAACTGATTTTGGCATAATAGAATAATAAAACTATAATAATAAGTTTGCAAATAGGAATATTTAATATATAAAATTGAGAAAATACTAGTTAAGGATAAAGGTTACTTACCTCAATTGAGGTCTACTCAAATACTCTTGTGGTTCCTCAAGAACATTCTCACATCATCTAAAAAAAGTCATGGTAATCAAATCAATTAAACAAATACCACCTCCAATGCCTCATAGCATTCATCACCCTCTATATTAAAGAATCCCAATCCTCAAACTTATATTTAGCACAAATCAAGACCATCAAAGTTTACTGTCCAATTTGGCCTCTAAGAGATCAACTATACCGTGTTCCAAATACCTCTTCTTTTAACGTTCCAAATACCTCTTCTTTTAACGCCAATTTCCCAAAAATATTTCACCATCCTCACCTTTACGTATGCTTTGAGGTATCACCAAAAGAAAGTATTTAATATGGTTTGCAACTCATGCTATCCTAGTATAACAAAAATAATAAAAATTGTTTACCTAATGTCTTTCTAACTCACACGATCACTGACCAATCTCACACACCAATAGATATATATTTTATTAACATTAGTACATAACATTCAAGGGATACTATCACGACATCTTTGAGGAACATAGGGTCAGTCACAAAACATTCTGTATCTATCAATGAGTTTTAATAAAATTGAAAACCCACATCACTAAGTTAAGCAATTATTCTTTATCTTTTTTTTCTTTCCTTGAAACCTGATTCACGTATTACTAATTACTAGAAAGATCAAATCCTAGCAACTCTAAGAATGATAATTTCGTTCCTAAAACTGAAGCCATTTCCTACAAATAAATTCTAAAGAAAAAGTTTTCCAAGACTCTTACCTCAAGAATTCTTTAATTTATCTTTTCTTGAAATTCTTGAAAATATTGTCGTCAAACAGGGTCTATCAATAATCAATGAAACTTACAATTGTATTTATAACCTAATCACTACTAGGGTTAGGGCTTATATTATTTTCTAGAAACTCCTTAAAATAATAAATAATTTACTATTTACCCCCACAGTTAAAATTGATTAGATTACCCACCTAAAGCAAACTCTTTTTTTTTTTTTTTTTTTTTTAATCCTTTGTGACCGGGTATTACAATAAATTATGTAAAACCCAACACTGAAAACGAAAGTAGCAAGGATTTTGGTGGACTTGAAGTGGATTCGTTCTACGTGAGCATGGCACTTGGATTTGTGGTTGGGTTTTAGGTTGTATGGGGTCCTCTACTAATGAACAAGCACTGGAGATTTTTGTACTTTCAATTCCTAGACCGCTTGGGGAACAAGCTTAGAGGTGTTGTGTCACAAACTTGGTAGCTTTGTATGTAAATGTTGTAAGATTCTTAACATTTGGTAGCCATGTGTTGCAGACTTGTAATCATGTTAAACAATATTTTGATGATTTATATATGAACTTTGAGCTGGTTAATAGTTATATTCATTCCATTGACATATATGAATATTTTGTGTCTTCTTTTGAATGTCAACGGCAATCCAATTTGTAGTTTTATTATTACTTCAATCTTGTCGACTTTCTATTTAGAATCTCTTGGTGATCACTTTGTAAAGACAACTTGTTTGCACATCTAGGCAAACTAAATGGGCTCTTTGTAACAAATTCAAAGGTATTGGTGTTGATTTTGAATTGTGTGTGTCAGTGTAGTTGAGTTTATACAGTTACATGGCATATTCAGGGAGTATGTTTGGGCTTCGCATTTTAGAGGCATTGCAACAGGAGATTATTGCCTATGACGTTCAAATCTCTCTTAATTCTCGCAGGACATTGACACGCCTAATTAAGTTGAAAGGTTTGGAAATTGAACTCCTTATTTATGCTGCATTTATTTTCTTAGCTAAATTTTGATGACGCATTGTAATGCAAGTATTAAGCTTGATTAGGAGCTTGTGTTAAATTGTGAGAAATCATCTAAACAAAATAGTGACCACAAAGAGTTCATAATTTGTGATATTTTGAAATCAGCCTTCCCATCTTTTTCTAATTTTCACTTGAAGATTTGTTTCCCTTTCATGAATTTCTTTCATTGTACATTAGAAGAATCGGTTTAGGTAGTAATTGGTATTCTTTATCAAAACAAATTCAAGAATTACAACTTTGTATATGTGCGCATGTATCTATTTGGGTGGGAAGTAGATAGGTACATGAATGTTGATGAAATTAGGTTTTGGTTATGAGGGATTTGAGTCTAGGTGAAATTGGTTTTGTTGAACTCGAGTATGGATGTTTTATGAGGTACTGGTAAATCGTGGAATGGAGAGAGAAGTTGTGGGGTAAACTGTGGTTTTTTGTTGATATTCTAATGTTGTTTGATCTGTTTGGCATAGTAGAAAATAGTCAACTGGAAAGTTTTTTGGCGAATAAAGCTAGTGTTTTCTTTTTCATTTTTATATTTGGTCAGTTAACTGTGTACTTTTATGTGCTAAAAACAAAGTGGCTATTAGCACCCTAGAATTTGAATGAGAGTTTCGAATCATGTGAGAACAAATGAATTTTCCTTCCTCAATTTTACATCAAATTCTACTTTTACTGAACGAGAAATTGATAAATTTAAAAAATATGATGAGAATGAGGCTTGTTATCAAAAAGCATAGGATTCTTGAGGAAATAAGTATAATTGAGGCAGAGCTCTATAAAGCTATTTTTTTGGCTTGATAAAATTGATGTTACCTATATTTTTAAAAAAAAAAAAAAAAAAAAAAAAAAAAAAAAAAAAATTGTGGTAAAAGTTGGAGCTGAACTATAGTGGTTGGAGTTAAACAGGAAGACATCGAGGCTAGAAAGAATATCCAACTATGTTGAGGTAATTATGCCCCTAAATCTTATCAAATTTGATTACATAATTTTGGCTTTAACATATGCAGTCCATGATAATCCAATAGTATGTATGCTTCTGTTATATGCTTTGGAGTTTAAAATTATTTTTTTAATTAACCTTTCTTCATTTATAAATATAATGTGTTTTTTCTGCAACACATGGTAGATTTAAAATGAAAGTTAATAAGTGATCATTAATTTTGAAATGAGTATATAATTAGCTTGTATATCATGGAGAATTATAAGTGGCTTGAATTCTATGTTGTTTATGTAGGCCTTTGGGAAATATATCTTCACATTGGTTTCTTTGGTCTTTACAATTCTATGAATATGATAAATTTGTGTTAGGTTCCACCATTTGATTGAAAGATAATTCATGGATTTAGGTGTTAGTATTTCTGTCATCACCCTTATCAGCACCATTGCCATAATATAAGCTGGTGCTCATCTGTCTTGCTTGGATGTAAGAATTCTGTTCTTACACAGCCCAAGTTCTTATTGAATGTTGGATTCTCCCTCATCTTAGAGGAAATGGCTGTGAGCTTACTTCACACTTGAGAATGAGGTTAAAATCTTATATGGACTAAAATTCAAAAGGCTGTGGTAGACAAGACAACTTTGGGATTGACTTGAGTTGTGTGTTTGCGGTAGGATAATAGGCAACACATTATTACATTTTATGCAGCAGGACATAGTGTTGATAACCTCTTAGACAACCTTAAAAATTGCTTTTAGTAAAGCAAGCCAAGATTATATTTTCCATGGTTTGTAGCTATCTTTTTGGTGGAAGGTGCAGTATGCTTGCTTCAATATTTGTAATTTTTTGCTTTGCCGTTTGTGATGGAAAATGACAGTGCATGTAGTTTGTCCAATAAACTTCAATAAGCCTTATCACAACCATATGCCTTGGTTACATAAAAGCCTCTTCCTAAGTAATCTTTTGTAGGCTATTGAAGATTTCTCTACGAAATTTTTGAAAAATCAAAGTGATTTTAAGATAGTTTCAATTTATATTGCTTCTTAAGGTACAAATTAGATGATAAATTGTGTGGATTCGGGGAGTTTGCTTACAGCTTCTGAAATTTGGATTAGTATCTGAAACTATGGATGCAGAATCTGTTGGATGAACATATGTAAAAATTATTACAACTTGCATATGCAGTTCTTGTTTTAAGAGAACCTTATGAATGACTTGATTGACTTGACTTAATTGGTGTAGAAAAATGATGAACATGTGTAATTGGTATTAGTTGCCAGCCACCAATATCTTCATCATCAAAGAAGCTGCCTACGTTCAGAAGCAGCCAGCAGTAAAAGCATAGGACAGATCTAAATCAGGTGTCATCAATGGTTTCATTGTAGGATAAACGATTTAATAACAAACTACTCTTCATCTATCAGCACCCTTGATCTTTCCTTCAATAACTTTGGAAACACTTTGATTCCATTCTGGGTCTTTGGTCATCAAAATTTGGTGTCTCTTAATCTATCTGCCAATGGGTTTCAAGGTCCAATCCCTATTCATCTTCGGAACATGACTTCTCTTAGGCACCTTGATCTATCTCACAATGATTTCAACTCTTCCATTCCCAATTGGTTGTACAATTTTAGTCATCTTGAATTTCTCAACCTCCGCATGAATCAATTGCAGGGTACAATCTCTAGTGCCATTGGAAACCTAACATGTGCCATTTGCATTGACTTGACAAGCAATGAACTTGGAGGAAAGGTACCAAGATCATTAGGTGATGTCTGTAGCATAAAAGAAATTAAATTTTCAGACAACAAATGGGGTCAAGACATTTATGAAATCTTAGGAAGTCTATCAAGATGTGTTTCGAATGGACTTGAGATATTAGAATTGTACCATACTGAACTTTCTGGTTATTTGACTGAAGAACTTGGGCAATTTCAAAATCTTGTCCAACTTTCTTTCTGTAGTAATTCAATTTCAGGTCCAATTCCAGTTTCAATTGGAAATCTTTCATCTTTGAGATTCTTAGACCTTTCAACTAATCAATTTAATGGAACTCTTCCTCAAAGTTTTGGACAGCTTTCCAAACTAGAGTATCTGTTTATTGGTTCAAATATGTTGGAAGGTGTAGTATCTGAAACTCATTTTTCCAATTTAACAAGATTAAAGGAACTTTCGGCAACTCCAAACCGACTGACTTTAAAAGTTAGTCATGATTGGGTTCCTCCTTTTCAACTTGAGATTTTAAATTTGGGATCTTGGAATTTAGGGCCAAATTTTCCTTCATGGATTTGTTCACAAAAGCATCTTTGGTCTGTGGATATATCCAATGCAAATATTACGGATGTTGTTCCTTCTTTGTTTTGGAGCATGTCTTCTCAGTTCAATTATCTGAACTTGTCTCACAATCATATCCACGGACAGATTCGAAATATTCCTACGACTTTGTATATTTCTTCAATGATTGATATTAGTTCCAATTTATTCAAAGGTCCATTACCTCTTATATCCTCTAATGTGAGTATTCTAGATCTTTCTGACAATTTATTGTTTGGTTCTATTTCTCACTTTTTGTGTTACAAGATGACTGAGTTGAAAGAAATGGCACTTCTCAACCTTGGAAAAAATCATTTATCAGGGGAAATAACTAATTGTTGGGAGAATTGGAAAAAATTGTTGGTCTTGAATTTAGGAAACAATAATTTCACTGGTAGCATTCCAACATCCATTGAATCTTTGAGTCTTCTTAAGTCTTTGCACCTTATTCAAGAACAAAATCTTTGGGACATTACTATCTATCTTGAAAAATTGTGAAGATTTGCAAATTATTGATATCAATGAGAATCAGTTTTTCATTTAATATCTTGACTGGACGGATTCCTTGAGAATATTGGTGATATGGTATCACTAGAATCTCTTGATTTCTCTGTAAACCAACTTTCAAGGTCAAATTCCTTCAAGTATATCAAGTTTGACATTTTTGAGTCTGTTGAACTTGTCAATGAACCATTTAACTGGGAAAATCCCTTCAAGCACTCAACTACAGAGCCTTCATAAGTCCGGTTTTATTGGAAATGAACTTTGTGGACCTCCACTTATTGAAAATTGCACCATAAATGATGCAAAACTCAACACTGAAAACAGAAGGAGCAAAGATACTGGTGGACCTGAGGTGGATTGGTTCTACGTGAGCATGGCACCTGGATTTGTGTTTGGGTTTTGGGTTGTATGGGGTCCTCTACTAATGAACAAGCAGTGGAGAATCGTGTACTTTCAATTCCTAGATCGCATGGGGTACAAGCTTAGTTGTGTTGTGGGGAAAACTTGGTAGTTTTTAATTAAATGTTGTGAGACTCTTTTCTTATCACTAGCTAATGTTTCTTGTGGTGTGCCAATATGTAATAAATGTATTTTTGAAATAATTTGTAGAAAGTTCTCTTTGTGACCCATGTTTTATACTCAATTTGTGGTATAATATTTAGAGAATTAATTATAATTATATTACTTGTCATTCAAAAGAGGAAAAACAATTGTAAATGTTAGTTGTCAAGAATAATATAATTAAAAATATAAATGTATTGCTTGATTAAATTTACAAACATTATATGTGTATATTGCCTTTCCCATGTTGGTTCTTGCTTGCTCATTTGGACTAAACACACCTAAGAAGTCTGAATAGATAAAAGCCTATTGAAATTCTTAGAATATGAATAGAGACTTTTAACAGCGTTGGATTGGGCAATTTAGCAATAATAGTAAAGCAAATTTATTCCAACAAAATGAATTTTTTCCTTCACACTCACCCTCGCACCACACACCAAGTCCAAACCTGACATCGTAGTTGTTGGATCACTGGATCGTAGCATTGAGGCCCCCCAGGCCTTTTCATTGGTCTTTTCCTCACTTTCATTCATAGACAACCACACAGACATTTCCACACGGACCACACCACCACCCATACCCCAAAATCTCTGCCCACACCCACCACACCACACATGCCAATGTCAAATTACAAACTCTTATAAAAATTAACAAACATAGCTTTAGGAACTTGTTTAAATCTTTCGCACAAAGATTAATTGGGTATCTTTAAATTGATTCAGGAAAGAATAATAAATTTGATGTTTTGTTTAACTCATATAATGATTTAATTTAACGTCTTTGTGAAACTATATGAGATGCATTGATATTGAATATCATATGTGGGTTGTGCTGATCATGTTAAAATTGAAGTAGCCGTAAGTGCAAGAATAAGAATAACATTATAAGAATTAACATGTTATAAGGAATTCTATTAAACACATTTTGACTTTTTACGATAGCTTGGAACCAAACATGTAAAGCCGACAAAAAGTAAATCAAAATTATGCAATCAACCACAAAATATTAAAAAAGAACAGTGTGGATATTGTAGAATGAGTGAATGACCGATTTATTTAGCTATTAGATGCATAATTTTTTTCTCACTTCTATAGATCTAATGAGTGTCATGTTTCATTAATTACATTCTAACAAAGATAATGTCTTTAATCAGATAAATGACAATATTCAGTAGCAGAGCTGGGATTTAATTAACTTCAGTGAATAAAATTTATAACTAACATACATATGTCTTCATACACCTACAAACTTAAAGTCGTAAACACATTGTGCAGGCACATACATTATATAGATAATATTTAGGACCAATCTAGACAAATAAAATTTCACTCATGTAAATACTATATAAGTTGTATTATAATGTTATAGAAAACCCATAAAAAGATAACATATTATTTAAATTTTGTTTATATATATATAGTACTTAATTTCATAGTCAAAATTCTACTTATAATTAATTCTCATGTAATGATTCTTAGTAATCAGATATACCTCAAATACAACTTAAGTCGATTTTGGTTTAACTCATTTAATAATTAAATTATAACTATTTTAAATCATACAATAATCATTTGTGCATTCAAAATCTTGTAGTATAACTTGAAAACAATATCAAAGCATGAGTTTATTATATAATCATTACATGAGGAATTTAAAAAATACACTCATTTTTATGAAAAGCTGTAAATTACTACATTAAAATTTGAACTTTGTACACTTTTGAAAAGTAACATTTTTTTTCTCTTCAATTTAAACTTTTGCTTCTTTAAAGTTGAAAACTGAAAGTTGAGAATCAATTTTTTTCAACACAGGTTTGCTTAATTTTGGGTGTAGGCAGTGTTTAAAGTTCACGTTAAAGTTTTGATAATATCTAACTCAGATCTAACTAAACAAATTAAAACATGTGGATTTATTTATTGGAGGACCACATGAGCCAAATGATGTGGTCTTCTCGTAGGAGTGAATAATTTATCAAGAGAGGCAATTGACCTCCTCAAACCCCATAACTACGCACTTAGCAAAAGTGGTGAATAAGAAGAAACAAAAGAGAGGAATAAAATGAAGGGAAATGATATTTCCACACCAATAGTTATTATTTCCACAATAACACCAATAGTTATTATTTCCAAAATGAATTATAAGTATCTCATAGAGTAAAATATGGATCATGGCAATGTTTCGGTATTGGTATTTGCTTCTTTGGGGTACTCATTTCACAAATTATCCATTTGTTAAAAGAAAAGTTGTTCCCAGTGTATAAAGCACCCACTTTTCCAAAATCAATCATTGGCTAAAAAAACTATGAATGAAGTTCTTCTCCAAAAAAACATTTCACATATATGTTTTAGTATGAATCAAGTTCTTCTCCAAAAAAAAAAAAAAAAAAAAAAAAAAAAAACTCTAAACAATCATGGCAATAATAGTAATACCAACCCACTTGACTTGAGTCAGTGAGGGACCTACCATTTTATTGATCATTGAATTTTTTTTAAATCATTGAAATTTCCATCTAAAATAAGTTGGAAATTTTGGCTGTGAAGAAAATTGATATCCTAGACAAATCAATCTAAGACCGAAAAAATTAAACATCAAATGAATGTTGAATTTTTTCATAGAAGGATTGATTAGACAAGATTCTGGTCCTAGTAAGATCTTATCTGAGAAAGTTGTGCTCAACAGGAGGAAGACTTTAAAGATATAGATACTAATAAGAAAATCAATGCCTACAATTTTTGTTTGTTTTTGTTTTGATTTTGATTTTGATTTGATACTTGCACATTCATAAAATTTTGATTTACTTGAAAAAATTAATATTGTGCTCCTGTCATTACAACAAGAAGCAATAGAATAAATTAACTCAAGCTAGATAATGGAGACTTGTTGTATGGCAGAGAGCCCATTGGTGAGTATTTCACAAATCTTTTTAAAATTTTGTATCAGTCAATTTCCCCAGAATTTAGAGGGTCTAATAAATGCAACAATCTCAGAGGAGGAAAATCCGAAAATATATTTGCAGGGTGCCCATTGGTCCTATTAAGATCTTTTATGAGAAATTTGTGCTCAACACAAGGAAGACTTCCAAGATACAGACACTAATAAGAAATTCAATGTCTCCATTTTTTTATTTGACACTTTGCACATCAGCACATTCATAAACTTTTGATTTTGTTGATGACAAATTGAACATTATGCTCATGCATTCCAAAGCTCAATTCATTATGCTCGACCCATGCACAATTACATTGATAACTTTAAAATTAACATTGTGCTCATGAAAAATAATGTTTCACATAGAAATTTTGTTTCACATCCATGAAACTTTCATAAAAAGCATTCTTAATAAATATTAACTACAATTTTGGTTAATAAAATTGAATGTTGAATTCTGATATTTGTCCCACCACTAAGCTACTCTCGAGGTTTACAATATAGTGAACTCGATTACCTAAAACTCAGCCCGAAAATCAGTCTATGAAAATTCACCTTTAAAGCTACAGAATTAGTATTTGCATACAATATCATTAAGATTTATATCCCTTTTTTTTTTTTCTTTGCAACATTTTAAAATAAGATCTAACTAAACTCCAAGTAAGACTATCTAAAATAAAAATTTATTGCTCTGACCAACATAAAAAATCTAAAACACAAAACAATCACTATTATAATACTACCCCGCAACTTAAGTCAGGGTAGGACCTATTCCTTTTTTATGATGCTTGAATTTTCTATACAAGTCATGATCAAGGAAACTTTCCCTCTAAAATACGTTGGCAATAATTGATACATCATATATAAGACAAATAAATCTAAGAGCCCACAAAAGGGAGGGTCACATGTACAAGACTTTAAAGTCAGTCACCTTAGGTGATATGGTCCCCAATGCTTGACACCTTAATGGTGTTGTAGAATTTAAAGCATACAAAACCAAAAGCTCACATAATAAAGTACCCAAGTGATAGATGTCACTTTTTTTGATAGATGTCACTTGAGAAAGTATAGCTCACGCGAGAAAATTGACCTTATTTCCTCCGATTAAATGAGAAAATTGACCTTATCTAAAATAAAGTAACCAAATTTCACTCCAAAACATTATAGAATATCAAAACAGTGCAGTCAATATGAGTATTTTCCTTGGGGTCCCAATTCTCTTTACTTGTTTCTCCATGAGAAATTTGAAGGGGACTACGAGACTTTGTCTTGCAACACTTTAAGCTTCCTTCAACTTTCCCCCTTCCAATCTCAATAATTGTGATTTAGTGTACTGAATCCACCAAGAGAGGACTTACTTGTTAAGTGATTGACTTCTCAGTCAAAACTTATTTTATTCTAGGATTACAATTCCAATTGATTATTTCTTGAATGAATATTTTCTGACAGACTGATTGTGTTAGGGAAGGCAGTGTAAAATTGGTCCTAAGTATCTCGAAATGAAAGATACACACATTCAGACCACATTTCCATACACACCACCATTGGTGTTTTGTTTTGATTATTTTCTTCCTAATCGACCAATTGGATTAAATTGATTATGCTATTAATATATTTAATTGGAACTTTAAAATGGGTGGAATTTGATGTTTCAATCAATAGTTCATATTGGTGGCATGATTTTAAGAAAAGAACAAAAAGTTATTGTCAAATGTAGTAGCTAGCTAAAGAAATAAGAATTTTCACAACATTAGCAAACAAACCCAATGTATACGGTAGGAAATTCCAAAACCTCTTTTTCCATAAAATGAATGTTGAATTCTTCACAAATTTTGATTGGCAAAGATCCAGGATCAAGGCCTCACGTGTTTTGACTTGACTTGAATGACACTTTCCACAATATAGTATCATATGGAGTAAAAAACTATTGAGTGTATTTAACGTTAATATGCAAGGGAAGGAATTAGTCCTAGTAAGAAACAACTTTTTAGATTTTGATACTTTTACATACATAAACTTTTGAATTACTTAGAAGATCAAATTCATTATATTGTGCTTTGCATTCCAAAGCTTGGCTCATTAGCTTGACCCATGCACTATAAATTTCACACCTTTTTAAAAATACACCAACATTGGACGTCATCCAATGCACCCAATGTGTTTTTCAACTCCACCATACAGTCAAATTAATAAATTTAAAATCAAGAGATGACAATTCACCTTTAGAACTCCAAAATTAGTTCAACCCAACCTAATTTTTGTAATTCGAATAAGGAGTTTTTGCATATAATATTATCACTACTTTCCCCTGCTATATATAATCCCAGTGACTTAAGCCAAAGTGAGTTCTTTGGCTTCTTAATGAAAATTACATAATTTAGCTAAAAAAAGACTTAAGTAAGAGGGGGACCTATTCCATTTTAAGGATCCATGAAATTTTTGAATTTTGATACAAGTAATGACGAATCAAATTTCCTTCTAAAATACTTACAGAAAGCTGAAAGAAACTTCTCAATTACTTCCCTTATAAATAACCATACCCATTTGTAGCATTATTTATACATAATCATCTTTTATAGCTTAATCATGGAGACTTCCTTGAGATTAAGAGTGATTACAATGATCCTTTTCCTTGAGTTGCTCTCTTTAGCAACTCTTAATCCTATGTTCTGCATTGGAGAGTCTGATGCTGAGGTTCGTTGCATCGAAAGCGAGCGAGTGGCCCTTCTCAGGTTCAAGCAAGATCTTCAAGATCCTTCAGACCGGCTTGCCTCTTGGGCTGCTGGTGATGGGGATTGTTGTAAGTGGGTGGGAGTTGTTTGCCACAATGTTACTGGTTACGTCCAAGAACTCCATCTTAGAAGCTTTTTTCTTGGATATGACGTGACTAAGGAACAATATGAAGCTTATGAGAGATCAATCTTCGGCGGTAAGATAAATCCATCCCTACTTGATTTGAAGCATTTGATTTACTTGGACCTCAGCTACAATAATTTCAATGGTACTCAAATTCCCAAATTCCTTGGTTCAATGGAGAGATTAAGATATCTTAATCTCTCCAATGCGGGATTTGGGGGAGTGATACCTCATCAACTTGGAAATCTCTCAAATTTGCACTATCTCAATCTTGGAAAAAATCTTTTATCAGGGGAAATAAGTGATTGTTGGATGATGTGGAAACGTTTGAATGTCTTAAACTTGGGAAACAACAATTTCACTGGTGGTATTCCAGCATCCATTGGATCTTTGATTTCTCTTTCGTATTTGAACCTATACAACAACAAATTCTCTGGAAAATTACCATCCTCTTTGAAAAATTGTACATATTTGGTGACCATTGATATTTCCAAAAATGAGTTTGTTGGAAGCATACCTTCATGGATTGGAGATAGACTTTCAAGCTTGATGATTCTCAACCTTCACTCAAATAATTTTCATGGTAACATACTAAAAGAACTTTGTGCTCTAACTTCACTCCAAATCTTGAACCTTTCACATAATAAGCTATTTGGAAGCATACCTAGATGTGTTAACAATTTCAGTGCCATGGCCACAAATAACATTTCAAATCACAATTTCTTATATGAATCCGGAGGCCGATTTTTTAGTTTAATAGAATATGAAAGTGCGTTGCTTGTGGTAAAAGGGAAAGTTGTGGAGTATAGCACCATTCTTCATCTAGTAAAAATTGTAGATCTTTCCAATAACAATTTATCAGGAGAGATCCCTAAAGAAGTGACTAATCTCCAAGGATTACAATCATTGAATTTGTCATTTAATATCTTGACTGGAAGAATTCCCGAGAGTATAGGTGTTATGGGATCATTAGAATCTATTGATTTCTCCGTAAACCAACTTTTAGGTCAAGTTCCTCAAAGTATGTCAAGATTGACATTTTTAAGTCAGTTAAACTTGTCAAACAACCATTTGACCAGGAGAATCCCTTTAAGCACTCAGCTACAGAGCCTCACTGCGTCCAGTTTTGTTGGAAATGAACTTTGTGGGCCTCCACTTGCTAATAACTGTACTATAAATTAAGTAAAACCCAACACTGTAAACGAAAGTAGCAAGGATTTTGGTGGACTTGAAGTGGATTGGTTCTATGTGAGCATGGCACTTGGATTTATTTTCTTAGTTAAATATTGATGACGCATTGTAATGCAAGTATTGATCTTGATTAGGAGCTTGTGTTAAATTGTGAGAAATCAACTTTTTATAAACTCCCAACTCTTCAGTGTGAGTTTCTTTTAGATGTAAAAGAGTGATTTTAACAGGTTGGATTTAGTGACTACAAAGAGTTCATAATTTGTGATATTTTGAAATCAGCCTTCCCTTCTCTTTCTAATTTTCACTTGAAGATTTGTGTGGTAAACCGTGGTGTTTTGTTGGGATTCTAATGTTGTTTGATGTGTTTGGCAGATTAGAAAATAGTCAACTGGAAAGTTGTTTGGCGAATAAAGCTTGTGTTTTCTTTTTCTTTTTTATATTTGGGTCAGTTAAGCGTGTACTTTTATGTGCTAAAAACAAAGCGGCAATTAGCACCTTAGAATTTGAAGGGTTTTGAATCCTGTGAGACAAATGAATTTTTCTTCCTCCATCATACACCAAATGCTACTTTTACTGAACAAGAAATTGATAAATTTATAAAATATGATGAGAATGAGCCTTGTTTTCAAAAGGCATAAGACTCTTGAGGCAATAAATAAAATTGAGGCAGAGCTCTATACAACTATTTTTTTGGCTTAATAAAATTGTTGTTACCTATAAAACTTGGAGCTGAACTAGAGAGGTTAGTGTTAAACATGAAGACATTGAGACTAGAGAGAATATCCAACTATGTTGAGGTAATTATGAACCTAAATCTTAACAAATTTGACTACATAGTTTTTGTTTTAACATAGGCAGTCTATGATAATCTCTTAGTATGTATGCTTTTGTTATATGCATTGGAGTGCTTCCTAGAAGAACACTTTAAAATTTAATTAGTAACTTTTTAATTAACCATTCTTCATATAGAAATATAATGTGTTTCTCTCCAACACATGGTAGATTTAAAATGAAAGTTATAAGTGATCATTAATTTTGAAATGAGTTTATTTTTAGCCTGTCTGACTTCTTTGCACTAGAGTATCATGGAGAATTATAAGTGGCTTGAATTCTATGTTTGTTTATGTAGGCCTTTTGTAAAATTATATATTCACATTGGTTTCTTTGGTTCTTAGTCTTACAATTCCTTGAATATGATAAAATTGTATTAGGTTCCACCATTTGGTTGAAAGATAATTCATGGATTTAGGTGTTAAGTATTTATTGTGTCACCTTTGTCAGCACCATCACCAAAATATAAGTCGGTGCTCATCTGTCTTGCTTGGATGTAAGAATTATGTTCTTACACAGTTCACACCTGAGAATGATGCTAAAATTTGATTATATGGACTAAAATTCAAAAGTTTGTGGTTGACAAGACAACTTTGGAATTGAGTTGAGGTGTGTGTTTGCAGAAGGATAATAGGCAACACATTGTTGCACTTAATGCAACAGGATATAGTGTTAATAACCTCTTAGGCAACCTTAAAAATTGCATTTAGTAAAGCAACCCAAGATTATATCTTCCATCGTTTGTAGCTATCTTTTTAGTGGAAGGTGCAGTATGCTTGCTTCAATATAGTTTAGTTGTCTTTGGTTTCCTATGTAAAATTCATAAGTATCCTCTTCCTATGTAATTTTTTGCTCTGCCGCTTGTAATGGAAAATGACAGTGAATGTAGTTTTTCCAATAAAACCCAACAAGCCTTATCAGCTATCACAACCATATGCCTTGGTTACATAAAAGCTCTTCCTAAGTAATCTTTTGTTTAGTCTGTTCTCTGTTACTCTATACCCTCAATTCTTTCTAAGCATATATGCTCAATATATTAGGTGGAACGGTAATTATAGGTAGAATTTGGTCTAGGGGGCTTTTGGTGCATAACCATCTTCAATTCTTTTATACATGACATTGTAGAGGCCAAGGAATGCATGAAGCAGAGAGAAGTTGATGTAGGCTATTGAAGGCTTTCTCTATGACATTTTTGAAGAACCAAAGTGATTTTAAGACAATTTCAATTTATATTGCTCCTTAAGGTACAATTGGATGATAAATTGTGTGGATTCGGGGAGATACAATTTGCTTGCATAAGGCATTTTTAAAGAACAAATTTGGGTGTGACAACACGACCACAAGGCCTTTGGGCCAACCCCACTTCACTCTCATCATTATCCTTTGCACCACACCAAAACCGAAGTACAGAACACGTCTAGAACGTATTCAACCCTTTGTTCCCTTGTCTCCTTTGAATCTACTTCAAACAATACAATTCAAATCTCTGTTTTTATTGTATCTATAAAACAGATTCATAGTTTTTAGTTTTTACTTATCACAATATCACACATATAGTGGGTGAAACAAGTTTGAAAATTGGAATGGATAATTTCCGTTTGAAATTGATTCATTTCATTGTTCATATTAAAATTTACAAAGTCGATGGTGTACAAACTGTCATATCATTTTAAAATTAGTTTGTACATTGTTAGATCCAATAAAATAAAATCAAGATCATGAAATGAACGAAATAGAGACGACTTGAAATGCAAAAAAATCTTGTTTTTAGTATCAGATCACCTAGGTTAAAATCTCATTATCATTAGAAAAGGCATGCGTGTGTGTGTTTTTAACAATTTAATAATAATAATAATACTAGTAATAATAATGATGATAGATTACAACAATTCTTTTTATCTTATTCTTTTTTTGGTAAATTAGCAAAGGCAGGGGAGGCGGTGGGGATCCAAACCCCCATCGCCTTGTAGGTGCTACACCATTGGGCTACAATCCAATCCCCAAATTACAACAATTCTTTTTCCATTATAAATGATTACAATTTACATCAAATGTTGTCATTACGTTGTTGATAAAACGATAAGCCAAAACAAGAAGCAAACCCAGTCTTCACCAGCTTCAATTTTTCAAAATGACACTCAATGCCCACCAATTTTAAGAGAGAAAGATGATAGTAATAGTAATAATAATAGTAATACAAATAATGATAATTAAATAAAGATTGGGCCATTAATTGAATTAATTGGCTTCAAACATGAAAATACAAAACACTTTTCTTATGTCTTCTTTTGTCATTTCACACATCTCTAAAAGCTCATTAACAATTTGGTTAACAAAAAAAAAAAAAAAAATTATCTCCATTTGAGATTGATCAATTTTGTAGTTCAATTGAGTATTTTAAATTTAAAAATGTATCCAAGTATCATATTATTTAAAAATTTAAATGACGTGATACTTTGTATATTGTTTGATACCAAAAATAAAATTTTAAACATAAAATGAATTCACTCTATTTCAAGTGATATGGAAAAGATCGTCAAGCGAAGGTAACAATTTCAAAGCATTTTATTATTGTTAGTTTGCCAAACGCACTAAAGCTCAACTTCCTACTGCAATACCAAATGAATCTAGCCATAGTGTAAAGCAGCATAATAGTGGAAAAAAATATATATTAATAATTGGTGACTTGACCAAATGGACCTGTAGCTATAGTGAAAAAGCAGCGTTTAGTGGGAAAAAAATACTAATATTTTGTGTTTGGTAGGATTATTAGTCAGAAATATAGTGGAAGATTGGGATGACTGCCTTTTAGTGTTATTGGGTCTAGCCTTGTTTGTATTAGACCCAATTGTCACACCATAGAAATTATACTGCAAATACCAAAGTTATAGATGCCACTTGAGAACGTGTAGCACACCAGAGAAAATGGATATATTCTTTCCTCCTATAGCTCATTGGTGCTAGTGGGAGACAGCCAAACTTGAAATATTTCAAGTGATATGGAAAAGATAGTCAAGTGTAGGTAACAATTTCAAAGCATTTTATTATTGTTAGTTTGCCAAACGCACTAAAGCTCAACTTCCTACTGCATACCAAATGAATCTCTAGCCATAGTTTAAAGAAGCATAATAGTGGAAAAAAAAAATATATTAATAATTGGTGACTTGACCAAATGGACCTGTAACTATAATGAAAAGCAACATTTTGTGGGAACCCGACCCAACACATTGCCGACCCTTAGCCTTGATGGTGGCACATGGAGGCATATGTGACTGGTGGTTTCATAGGCAGAATCTGTTGTCGATGCATGTGGGCACGTGCGGAAGCGGTTTTGTGCAATTCTGGCAATATTGTGTGGTTATTCACTCAAATCGATGCATGGATATATAATTTGGATTTGATGAGGTAGGCAAAAGGGGTGTTTTTATATAGGCATATAGCATAGGACAAATGTAGAAAAGTACAATATCTTTTGGCATGGATCAATAAATAAGCAAATTCATGACAAACTGCAGATTCACATAAGTACAATATCCTTATGTGAATGAGACTCAGTCAAGTAGAACAACTTCAACTTGGACAGTGCTTCATTTGACTTAACATTGAAATTATTATTTCTTTCGTTGAATACGGTTAGAAAATTGATATATAACCAAATTTACGTAAGGGCCCACAAATAATGGACCGTGACATCCACAAGACTTAGTCTCGGAAATAATATGTGGTAGAAGCTTAAGCATAAAAGAAATCAAAAACTTAAAGAACCTCACCACAGTACTCTCTCCTTCTCCTATAAATACCATGCAATTAGTAGCATTTTCATAATAAGAATTTAGTTCAGCACCATCATGGACAGTTCTTTAAGATTAAGAGCCATTACATTAAACCTTTTCCTTGGATTGCTGATCACTTTAGCAACTCTTGATCCTACCTTTTGCAGTGGAGTGTCTGAGGTTCATTGCATTCAAAGTGAGCGACAGGCCCTTCTCAAGATCAAGCAAGATCTTATAGATCCTTCAAACCGGCTTGCCTCATGGGCTGTTGATGGGAATTGTTGTCAATGGGTTTGGAGTTGTATGCAACAACCTTACTGGTCACGTCCAAGAGCTGCATCTCCAAAGTGTTCCTCCTCCTTTGCTTGAATTGTTTTCAATTCAAGCTCAATATGAAGCTGAAATTCAAGCTTATGCGCGGTCAATGTTTGGAGGTATGATAAATCCTTCTTTACTTGATTTGAAGCATTTGACATACTTGGACTTGAGTTACAATAATTTTGGTTTAATTGCTCCAATTCCTGAATTCCTTGGTTCAATGAAGAGTTTAAGATATCTTAATCTTTTCGGTGCGGGATTTTTGGGACTGATACCTCCTCAACTTGGAAATCTCTCAAATTTGCACTATCTCAATCTTGGAGGTTTTGGTTATAATTTTTTATCTGTCATGAACCTTCAGTGGCTTTCTAGTCTTCATTCACTACAACAACTAGATTTGAGTGGGGTAGACCTTAGTAAAGTCTCTGATTTGCAACATGTGACAAACAAAGTCACTTCCTTGTCAGACTTGTGCTTGTCACATTGCAACATTAGTTTTATCCCAACGACACCTAGTGTTAACTCTTCATCTCTCACCACCCTTGATCTTTCCTTCAATAACTTTGGAAACACTTTGATTCCATTCTGGGTCTTTGGTCATCAAAATTTGGTGTCTCTTAATCTATCTGCCAATGGGTTTCAAGGTCCAATCCCTATTCATCTTCGGAACATGACTTCTCTTAGGCACCTTGATCTATCTCACAATGATTTCAACTCTTCCATTCCCAATTGGTTGTACAATTTCAGTCATCTTGAATTTCTCAACCTCCGCGTGAATCAATTGCAAGGTACAATCTCTAGTGCCATTGGAAACCTAACATCTGCCATTAGCATTGACTTGACAAGCAATGAACTTGGAGGAAAGGTACCAAGATCATTAGGTGATGTCTGTAGCATAAAAGAAATTAAATTTTCAGACAACAAATGGGGTCAAGACATTTCTGAAATCTTAGGAAGTCTATCAAGATGTGTTTCGAATGGACTAGAGATATTAGAATTGTACTATACTGAACTTTCTGGTCATTTGACTGAAGAACTTGGGCAATTTCAAAATCTTGTCCAGCTTTCTTTGGACGGTAATTCAATTTCAGGTCCAATTCCAATTTCCATAGGAAATCTTTCATCTTTGAGAATCTTAAATCTTTCAATAAATAAATTTAACGGAACTCTTCCTCAAAGTTTTGGACAGCTTTCCAAAGCTAGAGTATCTATTTCTTGGTTCAAATATGTTGGAAGGTGTAGTATCTGAAACTCATTTTTCCAATTTAACAAGATTAAAAGAACTTTCGGCAGCTCGAAACCGACTGACTTTAAAAGTTAGTCATGATTGGGTTCCTCCTTTTCAACTTGTGATTTTAAATTTGGGATTTTGGAATTTAGGGCCAAATTTTCCTTCATGGATTTGTTCACAAAAGCATCTTTGTTCTGTGGGTATATCCAATGCAAATATTACGGATGCTGTTCCTTCTTTGTTTTGGAGCATGTCTTCTCAGTTCAATCATCTGAACTTGTCTCACAATCATATGTACGGGCAGATTCCAAATATTCCTATGGTTTTGTATATTTCTTCAATGATTGATATTAGTTCCAATTTATTCGAAGGTCCGTTACCTCGTATATCCTCTAATGTGAGTTTTCTAGATCTTTCTGACAATTTATTGTCTGGATCTATTTCTCACTTTTTGTGTTACAAGATGACTGAGTTGAAAGAAATGGAACTTCTCAATCTTGGAAAGAATCGTTTATCGGGAGAAATAACTGATTGTTGGAAGAATTGGGAAAAATTGTTGGTCTTGAATTTAGGAAACAATAATTTCACTGGTAGCATTCCAACATCCATTGGATCTTTGAGTCTTCTTAGATCCTTGCACTTATTCAAGAACAAAATCTCTGGGACATTACTACCTATCTTGAAAAATTGTGAAGATTTGCAAATTATTGATATCAGTGAAAATCAGTTTGCTGGAAGCATACCTTCATGGATAGGACAAAGACATTCAAGCTTGATTGTTCTCAACCTTCGCTCAAATAAGTTCTTTGGTCACATACCGAAGGAACTATGTAATCTAACTTCACTCCAAATCTTGGATCTTTCACAAAATAAGCTATTTGGAAGCATACCTAGATGTGTTAACAATTTCAGTGCCATGGCTTCAATTTCTCAAAATAATTTACAGGATTTGTTAGTGGTTGATGGTGATACTGTGGATTTTGAAAGGGCATCGCTTGTGATAAAAGGGCAAGTTCGTGAGTATAGCACCAATCTTCAACTGGTAAGAACTTTAGACCTTTCCAAGAACTATTTATCAGGAGAGATCCCTAAAGAAGTGACTAGTCTTCAAGGATTACAGTCATTGAATTTTTCATTCAATATCTTGACTGGATGGATTCCTGAGAATATTGGTGATATGGTATCACTGGAATCTCTTGATTTATCTGAAAACCAACTTTCAGGTCACATTCCTCCAAGCATGTCAAACTTGACATTTTTGAGTCTGTTGAACTTGTCAATGAACCATTTAACTGGGAAAATCCCTTCAAGCACTCAACTACAGAGCCTTCATGAGTCCAGTTTTATTGGAAATGAACTTTGTGGACCTCCACTTACAGATAATTGCACCAAAAATGATGCAAAACCCGACACTGGAAAGGAAAGGAGCAAAGATAGTGGTGGACGTGAGGTGGATTGGTTCTATGTGAGCATGGCACCTGGATTTGTGGTTGGGCTTTTGGGTTGTATGGGGTCCTTTACTAGTGAACAGGCGATGGAGAATCGGGTACTTTCAATTTTTAGATCGCATGGGGTACAAGCTTAGTTTTGTTGTGGGGAAAACTTGGTAGTTTTTAATTAAATGTTGTGAGACTCTTTTCTTATCACTAGCTAATGTTTCTTGTGGTGTGCCAATATGTAATAAATGTATTTTTGAAATAATTTGTAGAAAGTTCTCTTTGTGACCCATGTTTCATACTCAATTTGTGGTATAATATTTAGAGAATTAATTATAATTGTATTACTTGTCATTCAAAGAGGAAAAACAATTGTAAATGTAAGTTGTCAAGAATAATATAATTAAAAATATAAATGTATTGCTTGATTAAATTTACAAACTTTATATGTGTATATTGCATTTCCCATGTTGGTTCTTGCTTGCTCATTTGTACTGAACACACCTAAGAAGTCTGAATAGATAAAAGCTTATTGAAATTCATAGAATATGAATAGAGACTTTTAACAGCGTTGGATTGGGCAATTTAGCAACAATAGTGAAGCAAATTTATTCCAACAAAATGAAGTTTTTCCACACGAAGCACACCACCACCCATACCCCAATCTCTCTGCCCATACATTATATGTCTTCATACACCTACAAAATTAAAGTCGTAAACACATTGTGCAGCCACGTACATTATATAGATAATATTTAAGACCAATCTAGACAATAAAATGTCACTCATGTAAATACTAAGTTGTATTTTAATGTTATAGAAAACCCATAAAAAGATAACATATTATTTAAATTGTGTTTATTTGTTAGTTTTATAGGAATAAGCTATATTGTACTTGATTTCATAGTAAGACTCTACTTATAATTCTCATGTAATGATTCTTAGTAATCAGATTAACCTCAAATACAACTTGGCTGATTTTTGTTTAACTCATATAACAATTAAATTATAACGATTTTAAATCATATAATAATCATTTGTGCATTCAAAATCTTACAGTTTATACTACAATGTAAAACCATAACTTTTTTAACTTTTTTTTCTTTTGATTTACTTCAAAAAAATTGGACACATTAGCTTTTTAGTACTCACAATTTTACACATCATTATAACTTTTTTCCCGACTACTGCTTCCCGAGTCCCAACAACTACTTCTCTCTCAACTGTACGTCTCTTAGTTCTAGTCATACGCTACTACTGCTTCTCTCTCAAAGACTATTGCTTCTCTCTCAGTTCTGGTCTTCCTCAAATTCCCCACTTCTCCCTCAATTATCAATCTTCCTCAAATCCCCTACTTCTCTCTCACAATCCCCCAATACTGAATTGAACGGATTGGAAGCAGATTTATGATATATGTATGGTCTCAGTTCTACGTTAACGGAGAGAGTAGTAGATCTGTCAGATCGGTGATGCTTGCTGAGTTGTCGGTCCCTACAGATTGAAGAAGTCTAAGCTGGATTCCAATGCTTTATTTTTATGTATATTGGAGAGTTGGCTTAATGCTTAATTTGATTGCAATGTTAAGAGCAGGGTTTGGCTTTTGATTGCAATGTTTCATGTGGGTTTTGACTCTAGGTTAACATATTTTCTATGTATATTTACACGCAATTTGGGTTAGCATACTTTTTTACCCTCTGCTTGATTGGTGTGGAAGTTCAAGAAGGTAAAGAATTGGATTTTGGCAAATTTGTTTTATTGTTGAGTAACTATGACTTAAGAATTTAACGTTAATGTTGACTTTAGCATGATTAAATTGACTTGGTTGAGGTGAGTTTTCAGCTTTTGGGAATTAAAATCAACATGAAGTTTAAAATTTGTGAAAGGATTTAATTGATGGGTTTTCAACTTTTTGAGTTGAAAGGTTTGTGGGTAGTTCTTTGATCACATTATAATATTATATGCAAGGAGTGCTTACAACAATAATGCATGGTGTGTGTTTGATAAAATGCCTAAAAAAAGTATTGTGTTATTTGGAATGTTGTGATAAATGGTTTACTTATTATAGTAATGCTCAGGATCTGTTTTTGGAAATCATAACAGTGGAATTAAGCCGAAACATTTGTTTTACATTTTATGTTTAAGCAAATTGCTTGAGAGGAATCATGATAGTAATATTCACAACTTAATGCAAATGGTCATTTGTTTTTTTACAACCAACGAAAGAGGCAGAGGCAGTTTATAACACTCCAATCCATAAAACAAATATATACTTTGTACTAGCTTTTTTTTCTTTTTTAAACATAGCAAAACAAGAAAAATAAATTAAGAAACAAAAGTAGAACAAAAAACAAATAGATGAACCATGTTCATTTCAATAACCATGAGGATGACGACCCATCAACAATATTGGAATCATAATAGTTTGTTTCATCCCCTACTTTGCCTCTTTAATCTATATGTTTCTTAATTTAAACTCTGTCAAGCTTTCAATTTTAGATCACTTAAAAATTTGTCTCATCTTTTTTCCACGTCTTCCTTTTTGGATTTTTGGGAAAGGGTTAAGCTTGGCAAATTGGTTTCCATGCTTTTTCTTATTTGGCCCTTTTAGTACGGTTTTGTTACCCCTTTTGAATTTATTATAATGTTATTATGGTTTTGTTACCCCTTTTGAATTTATTATAATGTTATTATGTTTTTTACTTATCAGGTACACGCACATAGCTATTTTTTTTTTCTTTGGTAATTAATAAAAACTTTACATACACACTTTTTTCATAAGTTATAATAACTTTATTGAAATAAGAACTAGAATTGTTTAACTAGAAAAAATTAGACTTCAACAAACTAGACTCTTATATCTATGAGTTTAAAGCGATCATTAAAAATTATATAAATCAATACAAGTCTACAAGTACTCCATTTCTTCTTTTAGCATACAAGGGTAAAAGAAACAGTTGTATGCTCTTCAAACTTTAATAACATCATTATACGCATAGCCAATGCATTTCTTTTAAACTTTATTAACTTTAATACATTTTACCCTATTTTTAATTTAGTTTTTAAAGCTTATGTTTAGTAGCTTTTCCGTGCATTGCACCAGTTTGCAACTAGTATAACTTGAAAACAAGATCAAAGTATGGAGTTTATTATATAATCATTGCATGAGGAATTTAAAAAATACACTCATTTTTATGAAAAAACAGTAAATTACTACATTAAAATTTGAACTTTGTACACTTTTGAAAAGAAACATTTTTTTTTTCTCTTCAATTTAAACTTTTGCTTCTTTATTTTCCTTTTCTTCTCCATTATTGTTTTTTGTTATATAATTTAAACCGTAATAAGCATTGATAAATTATGAAAGAGAGATTAAAAATATTTGTATAAACTAAGCACAAAACAAAAAATTTAAAGCATAAAAGAGAGGGGGGTGGGGGATTTGGCAGGGCCAGGAGAAGGCTGGGATCGTGTTCATTAAAGATCCAATTGTAATCATACCTTTGAACATGATATATCGGTGATGTCTTAGAGTAGAGAGAGGGACAAGAGTCACATTGGGGTTTCGTAGAAAGTTGAAACCTGAAAGTTAAGATTCTTTTTTTTTTTTTTCAACACAGGTTTGCTTAATTTTTGGTATAGGCAACGTTTATAGTTCACGTTAAAGTTTTGATAATATCTAACTCAAATCTAACCAAGTAAATTAAAACATGTGGATTTATTTATTAGATGAAAGGATCACATGAGCCAAATGATGCGGTCTTCTCGTAAAAGTGAATAATTTATCAGGAGAGGCAATTGGCCCCCTCAGACCCCATAGGTACGCACTTAGGGCACGTTTGGTACACTGTAATAGGTCCTGTAATGTAATAGCTATTCCTACGGAATAACTATTTGGTTGTTTGGTTATGCTGTCATTATAGGAAATAACTATTCCTTAGGAATGACTATTCTTCAAAATGAAGAATAGCTATTCCTTACAAAAATGGGCGTAATAGTTATTCCTTATATCACGTAATAGCTTAAAAAAAATTAAAAAATTTGAAAAACCATTGTTAACTACAATTTTTTTTTTTTAATCTCTCTCTCTCTCTCTCTCTCTCTCTCTCTCTCTCTCTATATATATATATATATATATATACCAAGTCTCCATATTTTAAAAAATTTGCTCTCTCTCTCTCTCTCTCTCTCTCTCTCTCTCTCTCTCTCTCTCTCTACATATATATATAACATTCAAAATCCAAGTCTCCTAAAATATTTTAAAATTATTAATACTCGTATAATAAGCAATAATCGTATATTAATCATGTTGTAGTAAAATATTAAATACATATTCAGGTTCTATTCATGTGTTGTCACCAAACAGGTGAATGGTAATAGTTATTACATTACAACTTCTTTTATTCATTGTAATACTGATTACTATTACACTGTAATAACCATTACAAAGAGGAATAAAATGAAGGGAAATGATATTTCGGCATCAATAGTTGTTATTTCCGCAATAACACTAGCCAAAATGAATTATAAGTATCTCATAGAGTAAAATAAATGGATCATGACAACCTACCACTTGACTTTTTTTTTTTTTTAAATATTAGGTAAAACTACCTACCACTTGACTTGAGTCAGAGAGGGACCTACCATTTTATTGATCATTGAATTTTTTTTAAAATCATTGCAATTTCCATCTAAAATAAGTTGGAACTTTTGGCTGTGAAGAAAATTGATATCTAGACAAATCAATCTAAGACCGACAAAGTTGAACATCAAATGAATGTTGAATTTGATTACACAAGATTCTGATCCTAGTAAGATCATTTCTAAGAAAGTTGCGCTCAGCACAAGGAAGACTTTCAAGATATTAAAACTAATAAGAAAATCAATGGCTCCAATTTTTGTTTGTTTTTGTTTTGATTTTGATTTTTTGTACCTAGAGAAGGTCATGTCCCCCTAACCATGTCAGATTTGGATTTCATCCAGTCCACTATGGCATCACCATTCTCTATCGATAAAAAACAACTGACAATGTGCCAAAAACAATCATTCCTCATGGCTGCTTCAGCGAAGTGTATTCAGGCCGGCCCAGCCTTTAAGCCATTTAAGCAATAGCTTGAGGCCCCCAAATTTTTTATGGTCCATATGTAATATATATTAATAAAAATGCCTAATTTTTTTTTTCTCTTTTTCTTTCCCAAACAACTTTTTTTTTTCTCTCTCTCTCTCCATTTCTTTCTCACTCCACGTCTATCACTCCCTCAACGTACCGTGAGTCTGCTTCTCTTTCAATTCTTTTATTTTTTCTCTTCACAATCTTCTTCTCAGCTTTTTGGTAAGAGCTCTTCATGAGCCGTGCTAAATGAAAATATCTAATTGTTGGTTGTGGGCCTATGGCCAACATCAAGCCACGTGCAATTTCATTTTTTTTTTTCTTTTCTATTTTTTATATCATGAACCAATGGTTAGATTAAGTCCTTTGCATTTATTTGTCTGATGTGTGAAGCATGGAAGCCATGTGAGTTATTGTGATGACCTTGAAGAAAATCAAATATTCTATTTGATGGGTATAGGACCTTTTTTTTTTTAATTGTGATTAATAATTTTGAATTAAATTCCAATAAAAAAAATTCATAAATATTAATTTAGTTTAGCATAAAATAAAAAAAAATAAAAAATAAAATAAAATAAAAAGCCTCAATTTAATATTTGGCTTGAGGCCACCAAAAAGTTTGGACCAGCTCTGAGCGTATTTGTTGGTCCCAAACATTTCCTGCCATTGTACATCAACCTTCCTCAAATGTTGTTCTCATACCCAATCAGAATTTGGGAAGTACAAACCATCAAATTCCTAGGATGATGATGCCTGTAGCTTACCCACAAAAATATATGCATGCCTGTAGCTGACTTCACAACTCTTTTTGACTCTATAATCGTCATAGGTGAAAAATTGTTGTTTGTGAGATGAAAAACATTGTCACTTAATTTCAATATGCATGAGCAGACACTAATAATATCAATATGCATGAGCATACACTAATAATATCAATATGCATTGGTGACTGACTATTTTTAATAACAATTAACTATTTTCAATATGCGTGAGCAGACACTAAGGCCTCTTACAACCAGTACTCGCATACCAACTGAGTCATGATTCACCAATTGATTCAATATTGCCTAGATATCACTTTGGGCAAAATAAAAACTGTCTTGGACCAGCACAAAGAAGCTCCTCATTCGTCACTCATCTTCATAAACTTATTCTAATCATACAAAGCACTCCAGTTACTTAGCAGCTATAGCCCATTAATTTGCCAAGCTCATTGAGCTGCCTCCATTACAAATTCACTTGTAGTGGAGATAGAGACTCTGAACAAATAATTAAGAAGTCCAAATTACTAGGGGGTCCAAAAAATTAACAACATAGCAAATGAAAATATAGATAGAGCTGAGAGCATGTGTTTCAGTCTTATATAACAAATTCTGCTAATGACAAATAATTAAAAAATAATAATCTTCAGTCTTATATAACAAATGGTTGATATCTTTCTTATCCATGAGCATGTGGGGTACATCATACATGTCCATGCTTATATATATGCCCCTGCATATAATTAAAAAAAAAAAATGCATGAAATGGGCCATTTGCTAGAAATCATACACGGTTTACCTCAAGCAAAAACTTGGTCCTTTCATGTAGGTCTTCCTGTCTTGGATTGGTTCATTGGTACATTTTTGTTACTTATGATGTTTGCTAACACATTTTACTGCCAATTACTGTAGATGAGCAATATTGGGTGTTTAGAGTTACTTCTTTTGTTATGATACAGATAAAAGTTGGGTCCTTAATGTTTATATATGTAAAATACATGTTCTTAGTTGCACCAAATTGTTTTGACCATTAGATTTGCTATAGAAAAGAAACTTAAGCCTTAACTTATGGAATACATATTTACTCTTATTCATGTTTTACTTTTTTTTTCAATTTTTTTTTTCATAATTGTGTATTACCGAACCACATGTGTAGTTGAATCAGCAAGTTTCTACATGCTTATGTTGTCTACCAGTGTTCATCTCTCAAACTCAAAATGGTTGTCTCTTTTTAGTGGTGGACTCTTTTTGGTTACAGGCCAAGTTAATCGCCAAGGTTCACTCTACAGCAAAAAGAAAAAAACAAAAGAAATTAATCGTGACTAAAAGTGGCAGATCAGTTTGGCCCTGCATTGGTGACTTACTCAGCAAAGCGCGCCTATTTTAGTAAATTGATTTGTTAGGAAATTGATTTGTCATAATTAGAAATCAGCTGAATTTAAATGTGTGAATTTTTTAGGAAATTGATTTGTCATAATTGCTCATGCATTTTCAAATATGCATATCTCCTATCAAATACTATCCATTGATGTTCTCTATATTCAAATTATTTTTTAAAAAAATGTTTCATTTAGTCGGTTGAAATTTTTGAAATATAGGTCATTTAGGCTTGGTGTAAAAAATTATGATATAGATAGGAAAAAAAAAAAAAAAAAACTTTTAATTTTGAGTTATTTCAAATGTTCAACTCCCAAGTATACTTCTGTTTTAGCTATCATGTGGTTATCCAAGTAGGCAATGAAAAGTTATGCTATAAATGCAAATGATAAATTCTTTTGGACAAATTATTGAAGTAAGTAGTCTTATATTATATTTGTTTGAGAAATTTTTTATTTATTTTTAATATGAATATAAATTTTCGTGCATCGCACTGGTTTACGACTAGTAAATAATAAAGTTCCTGAATAACCAGGTTAATAGAAACAAAAGATCTTACTTCATAGAATATTTAGATAATGTTCACATTATTGGTATAACTAATTGATGTAACAACCATATACCATATCCGAGGAAAAGGACTGGGGGATGGGTTCACTTTAATGGTAGTAGAAAAATAAAAAGGAAGAATACGGTTTCTTGCATTAATGGCTAATAATATTTTGAAAACAATGTCTCAACCAAATTCTTAGCCCGAAATTTCTTAAAGCAAATTAGATGACCTTAATCTTGGAGCGTATTCACAACTCTTTGTGGGAATGTTTCAGGAGTATCACACCCTTTGGACAAGTTTTTAGAGAGGAAGCAATTGCATTTTCTACAGGACATGCACCAACATCTATGTTACTATATTTTATCTGGGGCATATTTTCCACTGTTCCATCTCTTGCAAAACCAAGTAAGTGTTACTTGAGCATTCTCTTAGGGTCTCTTTATGGTTAAAACCACTTTTGTCATGTTGAAAAACAATGTGAGAGTGGGACATCTCCTTAAGATTACATATTGAACCACCAAAACCATCCTGCATAGGAAGACACATATGAATACTAACAATGCAACAATAGGAATCTAATAGATAAGAACTCCTTTTAAAAACAAGAAAGAAAGGAGCCCAACCTGAAAAATTCACAGCTTCTCAGGCTACTCAAACAATTAAATAAAGAAAAGAAAAAGAAAAAAGAGTTGTCATCTAGTTGTTAAAGTCCAATAGGCCTAACTCAATCTCAAAAGATGCCTTGAGAGATGAGGATTACCTATGGCTTATAATTGCACAACGTTCCCAAGAATACTTGGTCAATGTGGGACAAGACTCTCACTTTAATATGCCCCCTCACGTGTGGCATGATCATCAACACATGGACAAACAATAGGGGGGAGGTCTGCCCAACACCCAAGGGGTGGCTCTGATACCATGTTAAAGTCCAATGGGCCTAACTCAATCTCAAAAGACACCTTGAGAGATGAGGATTACCTATGGCTTATAAATTGCACAACCCAAGAATACTTGGTCAATGTAGGACAAGACTCTCACTTTAATACTACTTACACCTAGTTGAGAAGTTGAATTATCTCCTCTTTTTTCTTTTCTTTTTTATTGGAAAATTACATGTGTGCAATGAATCTTGAACCCACAACCTCACCCTCCACACTGTTCTTACAAGAAGATGAAATGCATTTGTGCTAGACCTTGTTGGCATAAATTTTTTATTATTTTTTTATAAGTAATAAGAATTGTATTAAAATCAAGAAGGTCCCCTGTGTGCACAGAGGCTTATTGGCATAAAGTTATTTCACCATCTCTGACAATTTTATAACATCCTTTTATGCAGCATTGGGCCATGGGACTTAAAGATTGCTTAGGAGGAAATCAGGAGAAGCCATGAAACAGATGCAGCCATTTAGTAAGAAATGGAAATAGAAGTGTCTTGTAGGGCCCACAAACTGTATCTTAAGTAAAGAAATCTTTCCCAGACAATCTGTCATTCACATACCAATACTGCAAGACTGCAATACAATAAGCCCCAAAGGATGGTAATATTTAGAAACTAGAAAGGAATATCTTCAGTATGCCATTTAGCCGTGAAGCAACAAGCCAAATCATTGGATTTAATAGTTTGAGAGAAATTCCCTTTTTATCTTCCTCTCTGAGACATAATATGAATGACCATCTGTGACAGAAGCAACCAGTTGTTCATCCACTAAAAAGATTTGGGACATGTATAAGTGACATTGATACATGCCAACTCACACAAAAGATTTTGGATTACTAATAAGTTAAATGTGTTCAATGGTGACTGTATGGTTCCCCACAATGAACCTTGTTGCTAATGTATTTTTTCAAGTAATTGTAACGAGAAATTTCATATTAAACATTCATGTATCGAATGTATGCTTTGGAATACCATTTCAAGTATGAAATTCGAATTATTGTTTGTAACTACGTAATTCATTGAAGTAATTATATTATGAAAACAGCTTAGACCCACATGAACTCACTACTTTTTAGGAATGAGCAACTATCACTACTAAAAATATGAAACACATCTGTACACCATGCTATAGAATTGTTTTACCTCGCCTCCATTTTCAACCGTTAAACTAAATACGGATGGCAATGCAAAAGGATCATTGGAATCAGCAGGAGTAGGGAATACATACAAGAAAATAAATAACCCCATAAATAATTCAAGTTACTGAATACCCAGGTTAACAAAAATAAAAGATCATACTTCATAGAATATTGAGATAATGTAACCACCATAACCGAGACTTTTCAAAAAGACTGGGGAAGGGGTAAAGGGCTTAGAAAAATAAAAAAAAGTCACCAAATTAGATGACCTCAATCTTGGAGCGTCTTGGCATCTCTTTGTGGGGGTGTTTCGGGGGACTCTGCACTATTTGGACCTGAAGGAACAAGCCTCTTAAGGCCATAACTTAGAGAACCATATTTATTGGATTTGGCATCTCTTCGTGGGGATATTTCGGGAGACTCTGCACCATTTGGGCCTGATGGAACCAGCCTCTTGAGCCCATATTTATTGAGTTTGGCATCTCTTTGTGGGGATGTTTCGGGAGACTCTGCACCATTTGGGCCCGAAGGAACAAGCCTCTTAGTCCCATAATTTAGAGAACCATACTCATTAGGTTTGAGAGATTGTTTCATAGGAGATGCTTGCGGAGACTCTTCACCATTTGGACCTGAAGGAACAAGTCTCTTTAAGCCATAAGTTAGAGAACCAAAATCATTAGAAACAATAGAACGTTTCACAGTGGGTGCTAGTGGAGGCTCTAGATGGTTTAGACCAGAAGGAACAAGCCTCTTAATCCCATAATTAAGAGAACCATAATCACCATACACAAAAGATAGTAAAAGAAAAGTGAATGCTACGAACAAATAAATCCTAAAGGACTCCATTGTATTAGACAGCCTCCCAATGTTGTGTGAGGGTTTTGTGAAGATAAATAAACCCTAAACGACCTCTTATATAAGAGAAAACGTAGCATGCATTTCTAATATGGAAGGCTATAATAAATATTAACTTAACTTATTAGCTCTTTTTTTCTTTTTCTTTTTTGATGAATGGGCACATTTTAAGTTTTAGATTTGTTTCATTTAAATCCTAATCCTTAAATGGAGAGGATCAGAATTCAAAAAACCTATGTAAATCAAACAAAATCAAATAAATTACAGGTGTCACAACTCATAAATGTAGTTAAAAATGAGAAGATTTCAATGGGATGAGATCTTTTCCATAATAATTAATACATAATTACACTTTACACCCACATATAGCTTGGGTTCAAGTTATAGCGGTAACTTTTGGCAATATTACACAAATCAAATACTTTTTTTGGTCAAATTACAAATTACACCCTTTAAGTTTGGTCAAAGTTCAATTCAGTCTTCTAAGTTTTGACCATTTCAATTCAGTCCTCTAAGTTTTTTTTTGTTTCAATTCAGTTTTTCCGTCAAACTCCGTTAGTTGATTCTATTAAGTTGATTTATTAATATTTTTGAATACCCAAATATTGAATACCCAAATATTGAACTCGTGCCATGGACTACTATGCATTTACAACGATTATACGTGTCCTTTGGGGTTTGGGGATGATCTAGTTGTTGACATCCCATTTTGCTATCTTGTTTAACCCTAAACTGAGGGTAAAATTGTCATTTCGAATGTCTAGTTGTCATGATTATGAGTTAAATCAAATCTAGACATCATCACGATTAAAACAACATATCATATGTTTGAATCGGACCATTTGATTAAAAACTATCCTTAAATCAAAATTTGAAGATAAATGGATGCATATTAAATTGAAACCATAGCCATATGATTATTTCCCATTAATTTTGTAATACTCTCTAGATGTCTTGAATAGTTGTAACAACCCAAGGAAAGCGCTAGCCACATCTGCGCTTATACCCCAAAAGGACTAGTCAAGTTACAATTGAGGCTCCTTGCAATTGTTAATAAAGCCCAGTTCGACCCAATAATTGCCCGATGTGGAACTCAGCAAACACACACACTTATCAGAATTTGGGGCATCACAATAGTACTAAGCAAAAGTTGGGTCTTAATTTCTTTTTTATATATCCAAAGATTTTTTTTTATTTTTTACTCAGTAAGGATACAAAATTAACCATGCATACATTTCCAGAAATGGTCAATAAGGGAAGAAGATGCGAAAGAAGCCGAGGCTTTTGTTTCTGCTAGGACAATACCAGGCACGTGAATGGTGTGAATTTGTAGTTTCTTCAACTGCTGCCAATGCTTCAAATCTTCATGAATGACACTCGTGTGTGTGTTTTTAACAATTCAATAATAACAATAGTAATAATAATGATAATAGATTACAACAATTCTTTTTATCTTATTCTTTCTTTGGTAAATTAGCAAAGGCAGGGGAGGTGGTGGGGATCCAAACCCCCATCGCCTTGTAGGTGCTACACCATTGAGCTACAATCTGATCCATTACAACAATTCTTTTTCCAATTTTTCAAAATGACACTCAATGCCCACCAATTTTAAGAGAGAAAGATGATAGTAATAGTAATAATAATAGTAATACAAATAATGATAATTAAATAAAGATTGGGTCATTAATTGAATTAATTGGCTTCAAACATGAAAATACAAAACACTTTTCTTATGTCTTCTTTTGTCATTTCACACATCTCTAAAAGCTCATTAACAATTTGGTTAACAAAAAAAAATAAAAAAATTATCTCCATTTGAGATTGATCAATTTTGTAGTTCAGCTTGAGTATTTTAAATTTAAAAATGTATCCAAGATCATATGATTTAAAAATTTAAATGATGTATTTGTATATTGTTTCATACAAAAAATAAAATTTTAAACATAAAATGAGTCCACTGGAAATACTTCAAGTGATATGGAAAAGATAGTCAAGTGTAGGTAACAATTTCAAAGCATTTTATTATTGTTAGTTTGCCAAACGCACTAAAGCTCAACTTCCTACTGCATACCAAATGAATCTCTAGCCATAGTTTAAAGCAGCATAATAGTGGAAAAAAATATATATTAATAATTGGTGACTTGACCAAATGGACCTGTAGCTATAGTGAAAAGCAACGTTTAGTGGGAAAAAAATACTAATATTTTGTGTTTGGTAGGATTATTAGTCAGAAATATAGTGGAAGACTGGGGAATGCCTTTTAGTGTTATTGGGGCTAGCCTTGTTTGTATTAGACCCGGTTGTCACGCCATGGAAATTACACTGCAAATACCAAAGTTATAGATGTCACTTGAGAACGTGTAGCACACCAGAGAAAATGGATATATTCTTTCCTCCCATAACTCATTGGTGCTAGTGGGAGACAGCCAAACTTGAAATATTTCAAGTGATATGGAAAAGATAGTCAAGTGTAGGTAACAATTTTAAAGCATTTTATTATTGTTAGTTTGCCAAACGCACTAAAGCTCAACTTCCTACTGCATACCAAATGAATCTCTAGCCATAGTTTAAAGCAGCATAATAGTGGAAAATATATATGTATTAATAATTGGTGACTTGACCAAATGAACCTATAGCTATAGTGAAAAGCAGCGTTTAGTGGGAACCCGACCCGACACATTGCCAACCCTTAGGCCTTGATGGTGGCACATGGAGGCATATGTGACTGGTGGTTTGATAGGCATAATCTGTTGCCGGTGCGTGTGGGCACGTGCGGAAGCGGTTTTGTGCAATTCTGGCAATATTGTGTGGTTATTCACTCAAATCGATGCATGGATATATAATTTGGATTTGATGAGGTCGGTAAAAGGGGTGTTTTTATATAGGCATATAGCATAGGACAGATGTAGAAAAGTACAATATCTTTTGGCATGGATCAATAAATAAGCAAATTCATGACAAACTGCAGATTCACATAAGTTCAACCTATCCTAAGTCCTAACCTAAATTTTGTAATTCCAATAAAGAGTAGTTGCATACAAAATCATTAAAACATTTATACCCTTTTTGTTTGCATCATTTTTTAGGTAAGATCCAGCTAAACTTTATTCAATCCTATTGTTAAATTGTAATTTTAGCATGCTATATATGTTACTCAATAGATGTTCTAGACTCTAGTATGAATCAAGTAATACACAACCTCAAAATTTATTGCTCCCACAAACAAAAGACTTGAATTCTAAATAGTCATGACGATAAAACCAAGCCAACTTGAGTCAGAGAGGGACAATTTCCATTTTAATGACCCTTGCATCTTTGAACAAGTCATGATGAATGACACTTCCATCTAAATACATTGGACTTAATTATGGTAGGTAAGAAAATTGATATTTAGACAAATCAAATGGGGTCCTGATACAAGACTTATGGTCAATGATTGACACCTAGTCCAATTACTTCAAAAATCAAAGTTGCATTCATGTATTTGAAGAAAAGAATCAAATCCCACTACTAAATTATTAGACTTGTTCACATATGATGGCTACAAAGAAGAATTTAAATCGATTTCATATGTTTGATGAGCTACTTCCACGATATACCGACAAAAATCTTGAACATGGCCATAGTTTTAGCTTTTGGGTCGATAATTGGTAACGTTTTATCTAAATCCCCATGCTCTCAAAACATGATAAACCATAAATATCCATATAAACGAACACAATAAGAAACTATAAAATAAAGAAAGAAACAAGAGACTCGTCAAAAATTACTTAAAAAAATTATTTTTAGGTGTTTTTAAATTCATGTCTCAAAATCTTAATATCTTATAAGCATGAAGACAGAAGCAATAGTCTTTTTAATCTATGCTTTTTGAAAAGACTCCAAATCTGTATGTATTAATTTTTCAAAGTTAAAATTATAAAAATCTTACTTGCGTTTAACTATATTACAAGAAAGATTAAATGGATTAGTCATATTATCTATTGAACAAGATTTGATAGAAAATTTTGAATATAAAAGTTTAATTATTTAATTAGTAATTTTGTAGCAAAAACCGTATGTAGAGTAATTTTTCAATGATTTTTTTTTTTAAAGATAGAAGGTCTCATCTTTTTGCACCACCCTAGACCTCATAATTCCCGGGGCCGACCCTGAATAACACCATTTCTACACATAACACCATTAGTGTTTTGTTTCGATTAGTTTCATCCTAATGAACAAATTGATTTTGCTATTAATATATCCAATTGGAACTTTAAAATGAGTAGAATTGGACGTTTCGTCAATAGTACATATTGAAGGCATGAAATAAATAAATAAAATAAAAATTTATTGTCAAAGTGTTGTTTTCTATTTTTTTAAATGTGAATAAGACTAAGTCAAGTAGAACAACTTCAACTTGGACTGTGCTTCCTTTGACTTAACATTAAAATTATTATTTCTTTCGTTGAGTATAGTTAGAAAATTGATATATAATCCAAATTTACCTAAGGGCCCACAAATAATGGACCGTGACATCCACAAGACTTAGTCTCGGAAATAATATGTGGTGGAACTTTAAGCATAAAAAAATCAAAAGCTAAAAGAACCTCAGCACAGTACTCTCTCCCTCTCCTATAAATACCATGCAATTAGTAGCATTTTCATAATAAGAATTTAGTTCAGCACCATCATGGACAGTTCTTTAAGATTAAGAGCCATTACATTAAACCTTTTCCTTGGATTGCTGATCACTTTAGCAACTCTTGATCCTACCTTTTGCAGTGGAGTGTCTGAGCTTCATTGCATTCAAAGTGAGCGACAGGCCCTTCTCAAGATCAAGCAAGATCTTATAGATCCTTCAAACCGGCTTGCCTCATGGGCTGTTGATGGGAATTGTTGCCAATGGTTTGGAGTTGTATGCAACAACCTTACTGGTCACGTCCAAGAGCTGCATCTCCAAAGTGTTCCTCCTCCTTTGCTTGAATTTTTTTCAATTCAAGCTCAATATGAAGCTGAAATTCAAGCTTATGCGCGGTCAATGTTTGGAGGTATGATAAATCCTTCTTTACTTGATTTGAAGCATTTGACATACTTGGACTTGAGTTACAATAATTTTGGTTTAATTGCTCCAATTCCTGAATTCCTTGGTTCAATGAAGAGTTTAAGATATCTTAATCTTTTCGGTGCGGGATTTTTGGGACTGATACCTCCTCAACTTGGAAATCTCTCAAATTTGTACTATCTCAATCTTGGAGGTTCTTGGTTATAAGGTTTTGGTTATAATTTTTTATCTGTCATGAACCTTCAGTGGCTTTCTAGTCTTCATTCACTACAACAACTAGATTTGAGTGGGGTAGACCTTAGTAAAGTCTCTGATTTGCAACATGTGACAAACAAAGTCACTTCCTTGTCAGACTTGTGCTTGTCACATTGCAACATTAGTTTTATCCCAACGACACCTAGTGTTAACTCTTCATCTCTCACCACCCTTGATCTTTCCTTCAATAACTTTGGAAACACTTTGATTCCATTCTGGGTCTTTGGTCATCAAAATTTGGTGTCTCTTAATCTATCTGCCAATGGGTTTCAAGGTCCAATCCCTATTCATCTTCGGAACATGACTTCTCTTAGGCACCTTGATCTATCTCACAATGATTTCAACTCTTCCATTCCCAATTGGTTGTACAATTTCAGTCATCTTGAATTTCTCAACCTCCGCGTGAATCAATTGCAAGGTACAATCTCTAATGCCATTGGAAACCTAACATCTGCCATTAGCATTGACTTGACAAGCAATGAACTTGGAGGAAAGGTACCAAGATCATTAGGTGATGTCTGTAGCATAAAAGAAATTAAATTTTCAGACAACAAATGGGGTCAAGACATTTCTGAAATCTTAGGAAGTCTATCAAGATGTGTTTCGAATGGACTAGAGATATTAGAATTGTACTATACTGAACTTTCTGGTCATTTGACTGAAGAACTTGGGCAATTTCAAAAAATCTTGTCCAGCTTTCTTTGGACGGTAATTCAATTTCAGGGTCCAATTCCAAAATCTTCATAGGAAATCTTTCATCTTTGAGAATCTTAAAATCTTTCAATAAATAAATTTAACGGAACTCTTCCTCAAAAGTTTGGACAGCAGCTTTCCAAGCTAGAGTATCTCTATTTCTTGGTTCAAATATGTTGGAAGGTGTAGTATCTGAAACTCATTTTTCCAATTTAACAAGATTTAAAACTCATTTTTCTTTCGGTTATTTAGGTCAAGATTAAACCTAGATTCTTTGACTTTAGGCAGGTCGAAACCGACTGACTTTAAAAGTTAGTTCCTGATTGGGTTCCTCTTTTCAACTTGTGATTTTAAATTTGGGATTTTGGAATTTAGGGCCAAATTTTCCTTCATGGATTGTTCACAAAAGCATCTTTGTTCTGTGGGTATATCCAATGCAAATATTACGGATGCTGTTCCTTCTTTTGTTTTGGAGCATGTCTTCTCAGTTCAATCATCTGAACTTGTCTCACAATCATATGTACGGGCAGATTCCAAATATTCCTATGGTTTTGTATATTTCTTCAATGATTGATATTAGTTCCAATTTATTCGAAGGTAATGTGACCTCGTATTCCTCTAATGTGATCTTTCTAGATCTTTCTGACAATTTATTGTCTGGATCTATTTCTCACTTTTTGTGTTACAAGATGACTGAGTTGAAAGAAATGGAACTTCTCAATCTTGGAAAGAATCGTTTATCGGGAGAAATAACTGATTGTTGGAAGAATTGGGAAAAATTGTTGGTCTTGAATTTAGGAAACAATAATTTCACTGGTAGCATTCCAACATCCATTGGATCTTTGAGTCTTCTTAATCCTTGCACTTATTCAAGAACAAAATCTCTGGGACATTACTACCTATCTTGAAAAATTGTGAAGATTTGCAAATTATTGATATCAGTGAAAATCAGTTTGCTGGAAGCATACCTTCATGGATAGGACAAAGACATTCAAGCTTGATTGTTCTCAACCTTCGCTCAAATAAGTTCTTTGGTCACATACCGAAGGAACTATGTAATCTAACTTCACTCCAAATCTTGGATCTTTCACAAAATAAGCTATTTGGAAGCATACCTAGATGTGTTAACAATTTCAGTGCCATGGCTTCAATTTCTCAAAATAATTTACAGGATTTGTTAGTGGTTGATGGTGATACTGTGGATTTTGAAAGGGCATCGCTTGTGATAAAAGGGCAAGTTCGTGAGTATAGCACCAATCTTCAACTGGTAAGAACTTTAGACCTTTCCAAGAACTATTTATCAGGAGAGATCCCTAAAGAAGTGACTAGTCTTCAAGGATTACAGTCATTGAATTTTTCATTCAATATCTTGACTGGATGGATTCCTGAGAATATTGGTGATATGGTATCACTGGAATCTCTTGATTTATCTGAAAACCAACTTTCAGGTCACATTCCTCCAAGCATGTCAAACTTGACATTTTTGAGTCTGTTGAACTTGTCAATGAACCATTTAACTGGGAAAATCCCTTCAAGCACTCAACTACAGAGCCTTCATGAGTCCAGTTTTATTGGAAATGAACTTTGTGGACCTCCACTTACAGATAATTGCACCAAAATGATGCAAAACCCGACACTGGAAAGGAAAGGAGCAAAGATAGTGGTGGACGTGAGGTGGATTGGTTCTATGTGAGCATGGCACCTGGATTTGTGGTTGGCTTTTGGGTTGTATGGGGTCCTGTACTAGTGAACAGGCGATGGAGAATCGGGTACTTTCAATTTTTAGATCGCATGGGGTACAAGCTTAGTTTTGTTGTGGGGAAAACTTGGTAGTTTTTAATTGGTAGTTTTTAATTAAATGTTGTGAGACTCTTTTCTTATCACTAGCTAATGTTTCTTGTGGTGTGCCAATATGTAATAAATGTATTTTTGAAATAATTTGTAGAAAGTTCTCTTTGTGACCCATGTTTCATACTCAATTTGTGGTATAATATTTAGAGAATTAATTATAATTATATTACTTGTCATTTCAAAGAGGAAAAACAATTGTAAATGTAAGTTGTCAAGAATAATATAATTAAAAATATAAATGTATTGCTTGATTAAATTTACAATTTACAAACATTATATGTGTATATTGCATTTCCCATGTGTTGGTTCTTGCTTGCTCATTTGGACTAAACACACCTAAGAAGTCTGAATAGATAAAAGCTTATTGAAATTCTTAGAATATGAATAGAGACTTTTAACAGCGTTGGATTGGGCAATTTAGCAACAATAGTGAAGCAAATTTATTCCAACAAAATGAATTTTTTCCACACGAACCACACCACCACCCATACCCCAATCTCCCTGCCCATACATTATATGTCTTCATACACCTACAAAATTAAAGTCGTAAACACATTGTGCAGCCACGTACATTATATAGATAATATTTAAGACCAATCTAGACAATAAAATGTCACTCATGTAAATACTAAGTTGTATTTTAATGTTATAGAAAACCCATAAAAAGATAACATATTATTTAAATTGTGTTTATTTGTTAGTTTTATAGGAATAAGCTATATTGTACTTGATTTCATAGTAAGACTCTACTTATAATTCTCATGTAATGATTCTTAGTAATCAGATTAACCTCAAATACAACTTAGCTGATTTTTGTTTAACTCATATAATAATTAAATTATAACGATTTTAAATCATATAATAATCATTTGTGCATTCAAAATCTTATAGTTTATACTATAATGTAAAACCAAAACTTTTTTAACTTTTTTTTTCTTTTGATTGACTTCATAAAAATTGGACACATTAGCTTTTTAGTACTCATAATTTTACACATCATTATAACTTCCTTTTATTAATTTTTAACCTTCAATAACATTTGTATCCTACCCGACTACTGCTTCTCTCTCAACCACTATTGCTTCTCTCTCACAATCCCCCAATACTGAATTGAACGGATTGAAAGCAAATTTGTGATATATGTATGGTCTCAGTTCTGCGTTAACGGAGAGAGTAGTAGATCTGTCAGATCCGTGATGCTTGCTGAGTTGTCGGTCCCTATAGATTGAAGAAGTCTAAGCTAGATTCCAATGCTTAATTTGATTGCAATGTTAAGAGCAGGGTTTGGCTTTTGATTGCAATGTTTCATGTGGGTTTTGACTCTGGGTTAGCATATTTTCTATGTATATTTACACGTAATTTGGGTTAGCATACTTTTTTACCCTCTGCTTGGCTTGGTTGGTGTGGAAGTTCAAGAAGGTAAACAATTGGATTTTGGCAAATTTTTTTTATTGTTGAGTAACTATGACTTAAGAATTTGTTTTTTTAGCACCAAGGAAAGATGCAGAGGCAGTTTATAACACTCCAATGCATAAAGCAAATATATACTTTGTACTAGCTTTTTTTTTCTTTTTTAAACATAGCAAAACAAGAAAAATAAATTAAGAAACAAAAGTAGAACAAACAACAAATAGATGAACCATGTTCATTTCAATAACCATGGGGATGACGACTTATCAACAATAGTGGAATCATAATAGTTTGTTTCATCCCCTACTTTGCCTCTTTAATCTATTCGTTTCTTAATTTAAACTCTATCAAGCTTTCAATTTTAGATCACTTAAAAATTTGTCTCATCTTTTTTCCACATCTTCCTTTTTGGATTTTTGGGAAAGGGTTAAGCTCGGCAAACTGGTTTTCATGCTTTTTCTTATTTGGCCCTTTTTCTACAGTTTTGTTACCCCTTTTGAATTTATTATAATGTTATTATGGTTTTGTTACCCCTTTTGAATTTATTATAATGTTATTATGTTTTTTACTTATCAGGTACATGCACACAGCTATTTTTTTTTTCTTTGGTAATTAATAAAACTTTACATACACACTTTTTTCATAAGTTATAATAACTTTATTGAAATAAGAACCAGAATTGTTTAACTAGAAAAAATTAGACTTCAACAAACTAGACTCTTATATCTATGAGTTTAAAGCAATCATCAAAAATTATATAAATCAATACAAGTCTACAAGTACTCCATTTCTTCTTTTAGCATACAAGGGTAAAAGAAACAGTTGTATGCTCTTCAAACTTTAATAACATCATTATACGCATAGCCAATGCATTTCTTTTAAACTTTATTAACTTTAATACATTTTACCCTATTTTTAATTTAGTTTTTAAAGCTTATGTTCAATAGCTTTTCCGTGCATTACACGGGTTTGCGACTAGTATAACCTAAAAACAAGATCAATGTGATGCCCCGCACCACCTAGCATTATAAATTAATTATATTAGTACTAAGTCACTAAAGGATTATAGGTTTAATAAATTCTTATAGTAAGTTAATTTAAATTGTATAATTACCACACTACATTAACTTAGATGCATTAGTATTGCTAATAGATATATCAAGTGACTATTTAATAGTCAAAGTGAAATAGAGGAATATAGTGATGCTACATGATTAATGTTAGTAATAGTAAAATAATATTAATGTAAGGTACAATATCATAGATACCTATAGTTTTATTATAAATAAACCTTAAACTATGTAATTGATAGTAAACATAAGGGCAAAAGGGTCATTGCACACATAAGTTTACTGTCCAATGGAAAATTGCCATGTGTCCCACCTTTTAATTGCATCACATGCTAGATAACATGTATAATCCACTAAACCAAAACCCCATAATCAGCCCATTTCCCTTTAAATGGCCGGCCCCCACCCTTGACTTTCTCACTTTCTCTAATAGCAGACAAAGAGAGAAGAACTCAAGCTCTCTTCTCCTCTTGGTAGACCCACGGGTCCAGCATCTTTCAAGGGGAAAAACCCCATTTGTTTCCTCAAGTCTCCTTCCACAATTCATGTTAGAGTGAGCCTAGCATCATCCTCCAAGAACCCTAAGCTAGGTAAGGATTTTTAACTATCAAATACTTAGATTTTGGGGTTTAATATTTGAGATTTGTTAATGGAAGTTGCTGGGATTTTATGTTGCTATGTGGGTTTGGTGTTCTATTTTAATTCACGGATTACATGTTGTGATTTGAGTATTAATCTATGCTTGAATGTGCCATTAGAGATGGATTTGAGGTGAATTGTTGAGAAAATTTTACTGCTCTGTCAGATCTGCGTGAACAGTGAAATTTAATGGAAATTCTGTTCTTATTGGAAATAGATATGGGGAAACGGTTTTCTCTAGGGTAATCTATCATATGTCTAGGTTATGTATATGAAATTTCATAGAAAAATATTGAGTTTTGATAATTATTTGTTATTTTACAAGAAAACTGTACAAATCTGTCAATTTGACAGATTCTGTGTTTGTTCGGTTTGAAATTGCTTAATAAATCCAATATTTGGAATTTAAGTGATTGGAGTAGGTTTCTGGAACCCTAGGATGCATATGTTATTTATGGAATTAACCCCATACCATTTCAGTAAATAAGGAATTGTGGGTACTGATCTAAAGTTACCTTCAAAACTGTGCTGGCAGATTTGAGTCTTCTGTCTTGGTTGAATTTTATAATTTTTTATAAAGCTCAAATTGAGCTGAAAATTTAGGGTCACATGCTACACATATATAGGTATTCTCGTATAAAATTTCATGAGTTTATGACACCTTTTGGTTGGTCATATAAGGCTTAGAAGTGGGCTGTATAGCAGGGGATATGTTACAGCAACTTGTAAATCATGGATTTTTGGAGAATTGTTTCTTGATATTGGTTGATTGATTTAAGTTGGATTTTCTTGTGTGCATAGTATTTAGTATTTATATTATATGAGTGAATTTTGTATGCCTTGTTTCTACCCTTTAGTACACCAAAGAAAAGTTTTCAGCCAGGTGACTATTGTTGCTATAGCAGAATGTTGTGTGTTGATTGTTAAATTCCACGTTGGTTGAACTTAATGTTTTGAATATGATTTTTGGGTTTAGTAAGGGCTTAGTAAAGATTTGTTAAGTTAAATTAAACGAATTAAGGTCATAAGTGTTGATTGGCCTATTATGAGCTAAGGTTGGCATTAAGTTGAAACTAAGATTAAGTTAAAGTTAACTTCAACTCCTATACTTGATTTAGGATAATCAAGGGTGGATATGTGAAGCGATTTGCCTGAGACTCTTGGAATCCAGCTTTTGGATTGAGGTAAGGAAATGTGCCATGAAAATTTAATAGTCCATGTTTTAAGAATATATCTATATATGTTTTATCAATGCTTTCAGTAAACTCAGTTTGATATTTGTTTATAAAGAAAACGTGCATTGATTTAGAAACAGTTTTAAGTTAGTACAGTTAAGACAGATTTTAGAAGCAAGTTGTGGATATGCTATAAAGTTTGGCTTAGTAAGGCAAGAGAGAGATTGAAAAATAAATAAGCATGATATGTTTTATGAACACCTAAAACAGTTTTGAGTGTGATGCCCTATAGACTGACAACCCAAGGCCACAAGGGAATCGTATGCCCTAAAGACATGGTAGCAGGCCTCGAGGGGTTTTATTCCCTGTAGACCGGCAACAAGTAAGGCCACGAGGGGTTGTATTCCCTGAAGATATGGCAACTCAGGCCACGAGGGGATCTTCGGATCTTTGTAGACTGGCAAGAAGGCCACGAGAGGTTTCATACACTGTAGACATGGCACCAGTAAGGTCACGAGGGGCAAAGTCTTAAAGATAAAGTTCAGTTACATGTTCCATATAGTTTTGCTATTTTATGCAATAGTATGAGATAAGTTTTCTCTTCAGAACAGTTTAAGGGAACATGTTTAGTTTACATATAAAGGAATCATGCTATATGTTCAAATTTCAATAGTTATATTATGCCTTACAAGTTATCAGATATTATGTTCATCAGTATGAAACATATATGTGCAAGAAACTCATGAAATCATTTTAGCATGAACTGTTTATACGCAAGTCATATCCACAAAGATTATTCTGTTTATCATGCATTCATGCATACTGTTAAATCTTCATGTCACGCCTCCCTTACTGAGCAAAGTGGATTGCTCAGATTGCAGGAACATCTTATAGTGCAGCCAAGAGTCTCAGCATGGAGGAGCAATTTTGTAGTATCTAGAACAAGTCTTAGATGTTTTGAGTTTTTATGTAAATAAAGCAGAAGTGAAGTATAGGTTTAAACAGTCTTCCGCTGTATTAGAGTTATTATGTCCACATACTGATGTATTTTGTATTGCTATAGATGCTCTGACTACTATCACTTCCTTTAGGTGGACTTGTATACTCATTCGTTTGTAAAGGAGTATGTTTATAGTATTGGGAGTTCCCAACCCAAGAAGAAGTTAAAGAATCAGGATGAAAGAAAAGAAAGAAGAAAAAATTTTATACTCCTTTTAGTTGGTTCGTGTTAATATCAGGCACAGGCTTGGTATTAACATGCCGGTCCGACTTCGAATCATATTACGGATTTGGGTCGTGACAATCAAAGTATGGAGTTTATTATATAATCATTGCATGAGGAATTTAAAAAATACACTCATTTTTATGAAAAAACAGTAAATTACTACATTAAAATTTGAACTTTGTACACTTTTGAAAAGAAACATTTTTTTTTTCTCTTCAATTTAAACTTTTGCTTCTTTATTTTCCTTTTCTTCTCCATTATTGTTTTTTGTTACATAATTTAAACCGTAATAAGCATTGATAAATTATGAAAGAGAGATTAAAAATATTTGTATAAACTAAGCACAAAACAAAAAATTTAAAGCATAAAAGAGAGGGGGGTGGGGGATTTGGCAGGGCCAGGAGAAGGCTGGGATCGTGTTCATTAAAGATCCAATTGTAATCATACCTTTGAACATGATATATCGGTGATGTCTTAGAGTAGAGAGAGGGACAAGAGTCACATTGGGGTTTTGTAGAAAGTTGAAACCTGAAAGTTAAGATTCATTTTTTTTTTCAACACAGGTTTGCTTAATTTTTGGTGTAGGCAACGTTTATAGTTCACGTTAAAGTTTTGATAATATCTAACTCAAATCTAACCAAGTAAATTAAAACATGTGGATTTATTTATTAGATGAGAGGATCACATGAGCCAAATGATGCGGTCTTCTCGTAAAAGTGAATAATTTATCAGGAGAGGCAATTGGCCCCCTCAAACCCCATAGCTACACACTTAGAACACGTTTAGTACACTGTAATAGGTCCTGTAATGTAATAACTATTCCTAAGGAATAACTATTCGATTGTTTGGTTACGCTTTCATTATAGGGAATAGCTATTCCTTAGGAATGACTATTCTTCAAAATGAGGAATAGCTATTCCTTACAAAAATGGCGTAATAGCTATTCCTTAGATCACGTAATAGCTTAAAAAAAAAATTAAAAAATTTGAAAAAGTCTCCATATTTTAAAAATTGTTAACATTACAACTTTTTTTTAAAATTTCTACATATTCAGGGTTCTATTCATGTATTGTCACCAAACAAATAAATGGTAATAGTTATTCATTACAGCTCTTTTATTCATGTAATACTCCTACACTGTAATAACCATTACAAAGAGGAATAAAATGAAGGGAAATATATCGGCATATAGTTGTTATCCGCAATATAGCCAAAATGAATTATAAGTATCTCATAGAGTAAAATATGGAAGACAACCTACCACTTCTTTTTTTTTTTTTTTTTCTTAGGTAAAACATATTTTGAGTCAGAGAGGGACCTATTTAGTTGAATTTTTTTAAAATCATTGAACTTTTGGCTAGGAAGAAAATTGATATCCAGACAAATCAATCTAAGACCAACAAAGTTGAACATCAAATGAATGTTGAATTTGATTACACAAGATTATGGTCCTAGTAAGATCATTTCTGAGAAAGTTGCACTCAGCATGAGGAAGACTTTCAAGATATTGAAACTAATAAGAAAATCAATGGCTCCAATTTTTGTTTGTTTTTGTTTTTGTTTTAATTTTGATTTTGATTTTTTGTACCTAGAGAAGGTCATGTCCCCCTAACCATGTCAAATTTGGATTTCATCTAGTCCACTATGGCATCACCATTCTCTATCGATAAAAAACAACTGACAATGTGCCAAAAACAATCATTCCTCATGGCTGCTTCAGCGAAGTGCATTCAAAGGCCGGCCCAACCTTTAAGCCATTTAAGCAATAGCTTGAGGCCCCCAAATTTTTTATGGTCCATATGTAATATATATTAATAAAAATGCCTAATTTTTTTTTTCTCTTTTTCTTTCCCAAACAACTTTTTTTTTTCTCTCTCTCTCTCCATTTCTTTCTCACTTCACGTCTATCACTCCCTCAACGTACCGTGAGTCTGCTTCTCTTTCAATTCTTTTATTTTTTCTCTTCACAATCTTCTTCTCAACTTTTTGGTAAGAGCTCTTCATGAGTCATGGTAAATGAAAATATCTAATTGTTGGTTGTGAGCCTATGCCCAACATCAAGCCACGTGCAATTTCATTTTTTTTTTCTTTTCTATTTTTTATATCATGAACCAATGGTTAGATTAAGTCCTTTGCATTTATTTGTCTGATATGTGAAGCATGAAAGCCATGTGAGTTATTGTGATGACCTTGAAGAAAATCAAATATTGTATTTGATGGGTATAGGACTTTTTTTTTAATTGTGGATTAATAATTTTGAATTAAAATTCCAATAAAAAAAATTCATAAATATTAATTTAGTTTAGCATAATAATAAAATAAACAAATAAAAAAGTCTCAATTTAATATTTGGCTTGAGGCCACCAAAAAGTTTGGACCGGCCCTGAGTGTATTTGTTGGTCCCAAACATTTCCTGCCATTGTACATCAACCTTCCTCAAATGTTGTTCTCATACCCAATCAGAATTGGGGAAGTACAGACCATCAAATTCCTAGAATGATGATGCCTGTAGCTAACCCACAAAAATATATGCATGCCTATAGCTGACTTCACAACTCTTTTTGACTCTATAATCGTCGCGGGTGAAAAATTGTTGTTTGTGAGATGAAAAACATTCACTTAATTTCAATATGCATGAGCAGACACTAATAATATCAATATGCATTGGTGACAGACTATTTTTAATGACAATTAACTATTTTCAATATGCATGAGCAGACACTAAGGCCTCTTACAACTAGTACTCTCATACCAACTGAGTCATGATTCACCAATTGATTCGATATTGCCTAGATATCACTTTGGGCAACACAAAGAAGCTCCTCATTCGTCACTCATCTTCATAAACTTATTCTAATCATACAAAGCACTCCAGTTACTTAGCAGCTATAGCCCATTAATTTGCCAAGCTCATTGAGCTGCCTCCATTACAAATTCACTTGTAGTGGAGATAGAGACTCTGAACAAATAATTAAGAAGTCCAAATTACTAGGGGGTCCAAAAAATTAACAACATAGCAAATGAAAATATAGATAGAGCTGAGAGCATGTGTTTCAGCCTTATATAACAAATTCTGCTAATAACAAATAATTAAAAAATAATAATCTTCAGTCTTATATAACAAATGGTTGATATCTTTCTTATCCATGAGCATGTGGGGTACATCATACATGTGCATGCGTATATATGCCCCTGCATATAATTCAAAAAAAAAATGCATGGAATGGGCCATTTGCTAGAAATCATACACGGTTTACCTCAAGCAAAAACTGGGTCCTTAATGTTATATTTTCTATATGTTGTAGCTTCCCTCAAAACTCCACTTGAATTTTTCTTATCCTTTCATGTAGGTCTTCCTGTTTTGGATTGGTTCACTGCCTCACTGGTACATTTTTGTTACTTATGATGTTTGCTAACACATTTTACTGCCAATTACTGTTGATGAGCAATATTGGGTGTTTGGAGTTACTTCTTTTGTTATGATACAGATAAAAGCTGGGTCCTTAATGTTATATATGTAAAATACATGTTCTTAGTTGCACAAAATTGTTTTGACCATTAGATCTGCTATAGAAAAGAAACTTAAGCCTTAACTTATGCAATACATATTTACTCTTATTCATGTTTTACTTTTTTTTTTCAATTTTTTTTTTTCATAATTGTGTATTACCGAACCACATGTGTAGTTGAATCAGCAAGTTTCTACATGCTTATGTTGTCTACCAGTGTTCATCTCTCAAACTCAAAATGGTTGTCTCTTTTTAGTGGTGGACTCTTTTTGGTTACAGGCCAAGTTAATCGCCAAGGTTCACTCTACAGCAAAAAGAAAAAAACAAAAGAAATTAAAAAAAAAATGTACTCTAAAGGAAAACAGGGTGAAGTACCACTTTCGCTTATTCTTTACATTGGATTCAAAAATCGTGACTAAAAGTGGCAGATCAGTTTGGCCCTGCATTGGTGACTGACTCAGCAAATCGCGCTTGTTTTAGTAAATTGATTTGTCATAATTAGAAATCAGCTGAATTTAAATGTGTGAATTTTTTAGGAAATTGATTTGTCATAATTGCTCATGCATTTTCAAATATGCATATCTCCTATCAAATACTATCCATTGATGTTCTCTGTATTCAAATTATTTTTTTTTTAAAAATGTTTCATTTAGTCGGTTGAAATTTTTGAAATATAGGTCATTTAGGCTTGGTGTAAAAAAATTATGATATAGATAGGAAAAAAAAATTAATTAATTTTGAGTTATTTCAAATGTTCAACTCCCAAGTATACTTCTGTTTTAGCTATCCTATGGTTATCCAAATAGGCAATGAAAAGTTATGCTATAAATGCAAATGATAAATTCTTTTGGACAAATTATTGAAGTAAGTAGTCTTATATTATATTTATTTGAGAAATTTTTTATTTATTTTATAATATGAGTATAAATTTCCATGCATCACACGGGTTTGCGACTAGTAAATAATAAAGTTCCTGAATAACCAGGTTAACAGAAACAAAAGATCTTACTTCATAGAATATTTAGATAATGTTCACATTATTGGTATAACTAATTGATGTAACAACCATATACCATATCCGAGGAAAAGGACTGGGGGATGGGTTCACTTTAATGGTAGTAGAAAAATAAAAAGGAAGAATACGGTTTCTTGCATTAATGGCTAATAATATTTTGAAAACAATGTCTCAACCAAATTCTTAGCCCGAAATTTCTTAAAGCAAATTAGATGACCTTAATCTTGGAGCGTATTCACAACTCTTTGTGGGAATGTTTCAGGAGTATCCACACCCTTTGGACAAGTTTTTAGAGAGGAAGCAATTGCATTTTCTACAGGACATGCACCAACATCTATGTTACTATATTTTATCTGGGGCATATTTTCCACTGTTCCATCTCTTGCAAAACCAAGTAAGTGTTACTTGAGCATTCTCTTAGGGTCTCTTTATGGTTAAAACCACTTTTGTCATGTTGAAAAACAATGTGAGAGTGGGACATCTCCTTAAGATTACATATTGAACCACCAAAACCATCCTGCATAGGAAGACACATATGAATACTAACAATGCAACAATAGGAATCTAATAGATAAGAACTCCTTTTAAAAACAAGAAAGAAAGGAGCCCAACCTGAAAAATTCACAGCTTCTCAGGCTACTCAAACAATTAAATAAAGAAAAGAAAAAGAAAAAAGAGTTGTCATCTACTTACACCTAGTTGAGAAGTTGAATTATCTTCTTTTTTTTCTTTTCTTTTTTATTGAAAAATTACACGCGTGCAATGAATCTTGAACCCACAACCTCACCCTCCACACTGTTCTTACAAGAAGATGAAATGCATTTGAGCTAGAGCTTATTGGCATAAATTTTTTATTATTTTTTTATAAGTAATAAGAATTGTATTAAAATCAAGAAGGTCCCCTGTGTGCACAGAGGCTTATTGGCATAAAGTTATTTCACCATCTCTGACAATTTTATAACATCCTTTTATGCAGCATTGGGCCATGGGACTTAAAGATTGCTTAGGAGGAAATCAGGAGAAGCCATGAAACAGATGCAGCCATTTAGTAAGAAATGGAAATAGAAGTGTCTTGTAGGGCCCACAAACTGTATCTTAAGTCAAGAAATCTTTCCCAAACAATCTGTCATTCACATACCAATACTGCAAGACTGCAATACAATAAGCCCCAAAGGATGGTAATATTTAGAAAGGAATATCTTCAGTATGCCATTTAGCCGTGAAGCAACAAGCCAAATCATTGGATTTAATAGTTTGAGAGAAATTCCCTTTTTATCTTCCTCTCTGAGACATAATATGAATGACCATCTGTGACAGAAGCAACCAGTTGTTCATCCACTAAAAAATTTGGGACATGTTAAGTGACATTGATACATGCCAACTCACACAAAAGATTTTGGATTACTAATAAGTTAAATGTGTTCAATGGTGAATGGTTCCCCACAATGACTGTATGGTTCCCCACAATGAACCTTGTTGCTAATGTATTTTTTCAAGTAATTGTAACGAGAAATTTCATATTAAACATTCATGAATATTATTTCCTTATCGTGTATAAATATGACTACTCACTAATGTATGCAGAATGTATTTGGAATACCTTATAAATATATAATTTCAAATATGTTTTTTTCAAAACACTAACTCCTCACTTTAAAATTCGAAACTCTCATATCTTCACATTTAATTTTTTCAATTTAAATTAATATTATTTCAAATTAATATTAAAATTATTGTTTGTAACTACGTAATTCATTGAAGTAATTATATTATGAAAACAGCTTAGACCCACATGAACTCACTACTTTTTAGGAATGAGCAACTATCACTACTAAAAATATGAAACACATCTGTACACCATGCTATAGAATTGTTTTACCTCGCCTCCATTTTCAACCGTTAAACTAAATACGGATGGCAATGCAAAAGGATCATTGGAATTAGCAGGAGTAGGGGATACATACAAGAAAATAAATAACCCCATAAATAATTCAAGTTACTGAATACCCAGGTTAACAAAAATAAAAGATCATACTTCATAGAATATTGAGATAATGTAACCACCATAACCGAGACTTTTCAAAAGACTGGGGAAGGGGTAAAGGGCTTAGAAAAATAAAAAGGAAGAATACAGTTTCTTCTTGTAATATTTTGAAGAAAAAAAAGTCACCAAATTAGATGACCTCAATCTTGGAGCGTCTTGGCATCTCTTTGTGGGGGTGTTTCGGGGGACTCTGCACTATTTGGACCTGAAGGAACAAGCCTCTTAAGGCCATAACTTAGAGAACCATATTTATTGGATTTGGCATCTCTTCGTGGGGATATTTCGGGAGACTCTGCGCCATTTGGGCCTGATGGAACCAGCCTCTTGAGCCCATATTTATTGAGTTTGGCATCTCTTTGTGGGGATGTTTCGGGAGACTCTGCACCATTTGGGCCCGAAGGAACAAGCCTCTTAGTCCCATAATTTAGAGAACCATACTCATTAGGTTTGAGAGATTGTTTCATAGGAGATGCTTGCGGAGATTCTTCACCATTTGGACCTGAAGGAACAAGTCTCTTTAAGCCATAAGTTAGAGAACCAAAATCCTTAGAAACAATAGAACGTTTCACAGTGGGTGCTAGTGGAGGCTCTAGATGGTTTAGACCAGAAGGAACAAGCCTCTTAATCCCATAATTAAGAGAACCATAATCACCATACACAAAAGATAGTAAAAGAAAAGTGAATGCTACGAACAAATAAATCCTAAAGGACTCCATTGTATTAGACAGCCTCCCAATGTTGTGTGAGGGTTTTGTGAAGATAAATAAACCCTAAACGACCTCTTATATAAGAGAAAACGTAGCATGCATTTCTAATATGGAAGGCTATAATAAATATTAACTTAACTTATTAGCTTTTTTCTTTTTTTTTTTTTTTTTTAATGAATGGGCACATTTTAAGTTTTAGATTTGTTTCATTTAAATCCTAATCCTTAAATGGAGAGGATCAGAATTCAAAAAACCTATGTAAATCAAACAAAATCAAATAAATTACAGGTGTCATAACTCATAAATGTAGTAAAAAATGAGAAGATTTCAATGGGATGAGATCTTTTCCATAATAATTAATACACAATTACACTTTACACACACATAGATCTTGGGTTCATGTTATAGCGGTAACTTTTGGCAATATTACAAAAATCAGTACTTTTTTTTATTGAATATGTATGATAACAAATCCACTATTTAACTACATTTTCTTCTTATACCTTCCATGATTACAATATTTCAATTTTCAAGATGATGATTAGAGATAAGTATCTCATCTATAAAAGAAATAAAAAAATAAAAAAGTTTAAATTTTAAGGTTTTTTCTAATTATGAATAAAAAATGAGTTTATAGATTGAATATTAAATAATATTCAATTAACACGAAATTTGGCATGTGTTAAGAATATGAACATATCAACAATTAAAATTTTAAAATATTAAACCATATTCATCTATAATGTTATGAACATACCAACTGTGATATATGATATATGACAGAGGATTGTTTGACAGACCAAATAATAAGGAATAGCTACTAAGAAATAAGTATTATGTTGTTTGCTCCTATTATTAATTATTACCAAAAAGTTTATAATAAATATTCATTAGCTTACGTAATACCCCATAAAAAATAAAAATAAAATTCCTAAAAAGATAAAAAGTACTAATTTTATCCTTATTTTGAGGAAAAAACAAATAAAAGATAAAAAGTATGATAGTAAACTATATATTTCTTTTCTGTCTATTCATTAATTTATAAACTCTCAAACACTTTTTATTTCATTTCATTCTTTTAAAAACTCCCAACAATCGTAGTGATAATAATTTATAAGTTAATAACTTCAAATCTTACTATTTGAAAGAAGAACAAGAATGAAAATAAGAATTAAGAATAAAAAATAAACAAAGAAAGCGAAATTACAACGTATATATTGCTTGGAGAACATTATTTACTTCAAAATAGAGCTTAATTATCAGTTATGGTTTTGGCTCAACTCATTTTGCCAACATCTATCTATACTATAATATAATACTGAAGTTTTTTTACTTTTGATTAACCTCATAATATTGCATCATATAAGCTTTTGAGATCTTACAATTTTACACCTCATTATTTTAATATATATTTTTTAATTGAATTTAAATTTTATCCTATAATTAAACCTTTCATTAGAATCTTGACATACCATATTTTTTTTAATAGAAAGAATATATTGTTCCATATATTCAAACACAATTATAATAAATGTCTTTTAGTAATTATCATAATTATCAATGTTCATATTTCGAAAAAATATAAAAGAGAAAAAAAAAATCATATTATATTAAACTTTTCAGTGCGTTGCACGGGTTATCGACTAGTGAGGTGTAAAATATTATCCTTTATTCACTTGTGGTCTATCTTGTTAGCTTCCAATAAATGTTAGGAAAAAAATAAAATTTTTGGTCCTCAACTTTTAAGACCAATTCCATTTTGGTGCTTATGAAATTATAGATAAATTACAACCTTTAAGTCCAGTCAAAATTTATTTCATTTTTTTAACTAAATTTTTTTTCTCATATCAATCCTCTTTTGTTTCTTTTTAATTCAACATCATGTCCACTTTTATTAAATAGATTGACATTAAGTGCCCAAAAACAATGTCATTTTGAAAAAACAAAATGGAAGTTAGAAGACTGAAATGAACAAAATTGAAGTTAGATGACTTATTTGAATTTTAACATTGACTAACTTGAATTTTGACTAAAGTTGTAAAATGTAATTTGCAATAGACAAACTTTGGCTACAAACTAGTTTGTAGTCAGTTTACTTTAAACCCACTATGTGTCAACTAATAAGATCATCCACGTGTACTTTAGTCACATGACCTATTTAATGAGTCATGTGACTTTTTTAAATAATACATGTGGATTTCTTATAAGCTGCCACATAGTGAGATTGTAGCAAACTGACTACAAACGCTACAAACCTTGTCCATTTGTAATTTAGCCAAAAATTAATTATGTCAATTTTATGTCTGATTGTTTGAAAATGTTTCAATGTTACCCTTGTCGTCATTTGCTTCACAAAAAATGTTTACATTTTTAACAATTTTAATTACAATATAAAAGGTTTTTGTTAATGAGTGTTCTAGATTAATTTAATGTTTCATTAAATGATATTTTTATACATTTTTTAAAAATGAAAATCAAATTGTGCACATATATCAAGAAAAGTTTAGACAACCATACTAAATTTGTACATACAAACCAATGATTTATTGAAAAATGTATTATTATTTTTATATTTAAAAAAACATGTATTACAATTTATAATTGAATATTTATTATTCTTTAACACGTGCTCTTAAAACACTCGTTAACGCTAAGAGACTTTAACTCAACTAATTGACACCTTTTAGTGTTCTTAAAATGACACATATAAGGTTCAAATCCTACTTTCTCCCATTATTGAACTAAAAATAAATAAATAAATAAACTTTTTAACAGAACCCAATAAAAAAAATCTTCAGCGACCAAAATCAAAACCAATACTCAGAGCCTAAGAAAAAAGTTTACCATCACCAATGACTTAATGATAACCTTTAAAATGTCCAAAACCCATTTGACCAAAAAGTCGACCGATTGAGTATCCGACAAGGCGACAACCCATTTTCACTTGTTTTGGAGCATTTCCAAATTTTTTTTATGCGGGTTGGAGTACAGTTAAATGCGTACAAATATTCAAGTGTTTTGAAAGGTTTCTCTTGCCTTGATATTCCGATTGGGGACAGGAATTTTGTTTTGGGTAGAAAATTTTCTTAATTATTAAACTCTAGAATTTGTTGTATTTGTTTGGTTACTGAAAAAAGAAAAAGAAAAAAGAAATAAAGCAAATTGCTAATATTTTTTTGTTTATTTGGTTTTCTAGATTTTAATTTTTAGATTTGAATGAGCCAAATAGTTTGTTTGCGTCCAATGACCTTTTCATCCTCCAAAACATTTTTCCTCTCTACGATTTTTGAGAGCTTTGTCAGTATATTTTGAATTGAATCTGTAGAAATTCCTAATGCTTGAGCTGCATTGAAGGAACGTAAGAAAATGATGTTTTGAGTATAATGATTCTAGTTAGGGCAGCTCATGGATTGAATCGGATCAAGTTTGAAATGAATCTGTCACTTGACCTAACATCTTCAGGTGAACATTCCCTATATATTACACCTGAACCGTCCACCACTCACGGTCGGCATACGTAAACCAAACATTTTTTTTCCAGGTTCACAGTGAACAGGCAAGTGATAGATGATCCTGGTCTCTTTGTGCAAAAATGAAAGGGGAACAGTAAATCACTTTTTTTTAATAATCCCATATCATCGAATGTTTGGGTTGCCTCAATCAGAGTCCATGTTTCTTTCCAACCGATAGCTTGACACTCTTTTTATTTTTTTGGAAGGTTAGATCCATTGTTGTACAATCCTTATTATCTGGTCAGTTTGGAGCCACAAAAATAGAGCTCAACCGGATCAATTAAAAGACATTGAATCCGTCCTACTAGCAAGATCAGTCAAGGTTGGCTCAGTCCATGTGTCAAGCTGGCCAGAAGCATGACACTCAGCTCTGAACAAAATAAAACTAGGGTCATTGAACCCAAGTACTTTTTCTATATTCAAGTAAGCAAAAAGATGGTGTCTGTCAACAAATTAATAAATAAACATAATTATGACACCCAGATGAATATACTAATGGAGTCCAGTTTTCACAATTCTGATACACCAACACCACAATGAATTTTTCTATTGAAAAAAGAAAAGAAAAAGGAGAGTAATGAATGGCTTTGTGACTACTCTAACAGAATAAAAGAAAATAATTTTAAAGACTACCTTGTAGTTTTGTTATGGCTATCATCAGTATAATGTTCCCTGAAGAATGTAGAGACCTGAAACACATTGACATTATTAGTCCAGAAGTTAGAGACCACCATCTCAGAATATACAAAACTCACCAAGTATGAGGTCAGAAAAAGACATTAAGAGTACAATAAGGGTGGATTTGAACAATCCTTTAAATTGGAATCATTCAATCACGCTCTTCTTACACATTTTAAATAATTTGTCAATATATTTCACGCAAAAATGTTAAAGAAAACATAATTATGATTATATTATCCTAAAATAGTTCTACATATCCAACCCATGAAATTGAGATTAAGGTTTTGTCAAGATAAAAGAATGAAACACTGAGAATGTACAAAGTAGTTTCATATGCTATACAGAATACGATGGCAAGGTTCAATTCCATATGACATCTAACCCTATTGCTTTCTAAACAGAGGTGGAGGAATATTTCATACTTACTATAGACTGTACTTCCACTACAGGAAAATGAAATATGTTTTAATTTAAGCCGATGCTTCTTTTATGGCCTGCATGACCTGAACTCACTGCAAAAGAAAACTACATATTAGAATTACTGTGAAGGAAATAAGCTAAAACATAGAATATATAAGAACAAGCAGATTTTCCATCAAAGCAGCCTTTAAGTAATGATGGAAACAAACTAAAGCTTGTCTTCGAAGTACCTCACTTGTCATCAATATTGTTCCTTAGGGTACAAAAATAAAGATGACGCAGCTAGTTTAAAGTGCCTTAAAACAAACTGAAAGCTCCAAAAGGGAAAAAGGACATGGATACAATTAAAAAGGTTTTATAATCTATGAAGCAGGACATGAGTTGCCTAAACTAATGCAAGCCAAGCAAGTATGCAACTTTTGTTTGCATTTTCATATGTGAGTTTGCATCTGAAATAACAAAATCGGGTACCACTTATTTCACTCGGATATGATTATGTAATTTTTTATGGGAATTTTGTGTACATGAGGTATATCCTTCATTCAAATAAAATCTCATCACTTATATAAAACAAGAAGAGAAAAAACATCACTTCCGGGGGTGGGGGGGAGATTCTTAAGCCTAAAAGTGCACTTGAAGAATCTATTTTAGGAGCCACCACTAAAGAAAACTGGAAGAGTATAACAAATGCTGAAGCTTCCCTAATCCCGCTTGTCTCAGAATGAAGGGAAAGACTGATCATGGATAGGGAGCAAAGCTATGAGCTATGAAAGGGCAAGAGACGAGCAATAAAGGTACATCAGATTCTTAGACAAGCTAGGACACATGTGTAGGCTTTCAATGCAATGTGGAGAGATACAGTATCTATTTAAGACATTTTACTTCTTCATAATGTAATGTAATTGAAGAGTCATACTGCATTACCCTGGACTTTCTCCCTTCTCAGCCAAACAAGGGAGATATGAACAATAATTGAAGATTCATACTGCATTACCCAGGACCTTTTACCTTCTCAGCCAAAGGAAGGAGATATCAACAATTCAGGCAGGTATTTGACCCTATGTTCTCTCCTGGCCAAGTCGGAGGCAAAGACAGGCAAATTTCATCATTCAATAGCAGGGTGTTCATATATGGAGGTCATTATAGGTGCACCACACTAGAATACAATTTAATCACTTTGATCTAATGTAATGAAACCTGACATCAAATACCGTGTATAAGTCCTAGACTTGCCTACTATTTCCTGGTTTTCCCAGAAAAGATCAAACATGAAGCATGATTCCTTTTTTCTCCTAAAAAGAAAAAGAGGAAGAAAAGGGGGTGGGGGAAGCTTGATACTTACAAGAAATTTGTAATTTTGTTCACAGGATGAAAAACTGATTAGTTCTCTTGCTCCATTTAGGAAAGATATAACAGATTCGACGCAAAATATAAAAATCAGATGATGTCCATGAGGGTAATATTAGGAAAAGGAACAATGCATAATGTAAGCGTTTTGGCAAATTCAATGTTTATTCTAATTTTTATAGTCCTTCCATTCATTTTCCAGCAGTTGTCACAGAAACCAACTGGGGAAAAAACCCTTAGGGAGCAAATGGCAGCAGTAGATGATATCATTACTGTTAGTTACCAAAAATTGAAGACTACATTTAACCTTTAGAACAAAATTATATCAACCGTTTATTGGGGGAGAACAAAAAAATGTTTCCCAAAGGCTAAAAGAACACTGGATAAAATCAAGTGGACCGTTTCTTTTGACCCAAAAGAAGGGATTGCAAAACAAATTATACATGGAACAAAAGTACATTTTGAAGTGCCAAGAAAAACAAAATAAGCACATTTAAACATTATTTGAAACAATATGGATGGCTTAAGTTTACCATGGTAAGTGATGGTAAACAAAAAGCACTATTAATTGCAAATCTAAGATGAAAGTATAAAAAAATTAACCTTAGAAATCAGCCTCATAGATCTTCTAGGAATGCCTTCCCGAGCACTCTGAGTTGAGCTTCTTAAAACCTTTGCCTCAGGTTTACCATAGGGACTTCGATCTTCTCCATCTATATGTTTCCTCTTTTTGTGAAGTTCTTTAGATTCCATATCATTAGAGCTTAAACAAGTCTTCTCAGCTGAGTTATTGATTTGTGAGCATCTGAAAGGGACAAAATAGATTCATGCTCAGATTACCACCAAAAATTTAGACATACCATAACAAGAACTTTGACTGAGCAGAAAGATTACTCTGAACTCTCCCTTCCATTGATAATGTTGCTCCTCTCCTGTAAACAATAGGATATTGTCACAAATTTTCAACATGATTGAATTTACCAGGCAGAAAACATATATCTACATTTGCAACATAAATTCCAGGCATATGTGATGAATATTTAACTCCCTCTCTCTCTCTAATCACGTTGCTCCTCTCCTGTAAATAATAGGATATTCCCACAAATTTTCAACATGATTGAATTTACCAGGCAGAAAACATATATCTACATTTGCAAGCTAAATTCCAGACATATGTGCTGAATATTTATCTCTCTTTCTCTCTCTAAAAGGAAGAACAGAGGGAGGGAGTCAGGGAGAGATAGAGTTTAATATTCATCACATATTTGCAACCTAAATTCCAGGCATATGTGATGAATTTTTAACTCCCTCCCCCTCTCTCTCTGTGCAAGGAGGAAAGCAACCAATAGAAAATTAAGGCCAAAACAGAATAGTCAAAGGCCTAGAGTCTCCCAGTGCATGTCTCATATGTGTTATACAAAATACTTGCAAACTTTATTTACAAATATCCTTTAGCAACAAGCAAAGACAATATAACTAGTCAAAAGAAATAATACTAAACCAAGTATGCATAATAGAATCCATCAATTGCTAACCAAACCTGACAAACAAGCTAGAAAGAGGCAAACATCAGACATTTTTGTAATCATTTAAACTGATAGACATGTGCTGGGTTTAAATGTGTTCCAAAAATTTTACAATTAGAAGAACTAAAAATTACAAATAAACTTCTCAAACATTCACTCTCTACCTCTGCTAAAATATAGAGGGAAGAATAGAACAAACAATTTCCTTCAACACAAAGTCACAAAGTAGAAATTCATTCATGTGAATGAAAAAAAAAAAAAAAACCTTACATGAGATCAGATTTCGTATATAATTTTGTTATTTCACAGTATTATGTCCTTTTTTTTCCTTATTAAGCTTGAATAATTATGTAACTAAAGTAATTTTATTTCTATGTGAGCTTGACAATTAGTGTAAACTCGAACAGTCAAAGTGTAAAGTATATGATGCAGTGCATGTAAAACCACCAAATAATGCATTGACACATATCCGGATCTTCAGTAAATATATAAGTTTTTTGCAATAAATTATGGATAAAACAAGAGAACAGAAGTTAAATAAAGACACTTTTAAAATGTGGAATACAAAATTTCTGCTGTTCTATTAAAAATCAAATCAAAACCTAGCAGTAGTCATTGTAGAATTTTTTTTTTTTTTTTTTTTTGTGTGGGGGGGGGGGGGGGGGGGGGGGGGAGGATGGGCTTGGATAAGTATCACTCATGTGGAAAGGTAGAGGACAGAGCATACCCATTCTTCAACACTTGTTGGCAAAAGGTCATGATTAAGCTTGCTTGAGTTGGCTAATCCAGCTTGTTCTGTTCCTGTACTGCGCTTAGGATCAACCAAATCCAGCAAACCACCATTTTCAAAAGGTGAATTTGATGCATCTTTACAAAAACTTGCAACATCTGATGTAGGCATCTCCATAGAACCGCTTGCGGAACATCCAGGATAGACCACACTAGGGTTCACAAGACTACAACTGTTCTGCATAGTTGAGTTCTCAAAAATCTCATCACCACTTTTTGAATTTTGATCCTTTGATGTGAGAGGACTAAGTGGACAATCGGATACTGAGTTGACCACAGAATTGCATGCTGAATTTAACTTTGGAGTGTCAGTGGCATCTGAATCAAGGATTACAGCACACCGATCTTTTGCGCAGGATTCAACAGCAGAATTTTTCTGGTCCTGTGTATTAGAACTGGGTTCGGACGAGATAAGCACTTGATTTTTTTTCAAATTCTCTGATACATCTAGAGCCAAACTGCAAGACATTATTGCAGAGGACAGTATAGATGCATCACCTTTATCTGGTTGTTCAAACCCCATATGATTATCTTCTATCATTTTTGAACTTGGGGAAGATGTTTTCGGTACATGACCATCATTGATTTGGACTGAATCTACATTTTGTTCATTAGTCTCTCCAAACTGCCCAAGGTCCTGATGAAGACTTCGTGACTTGTTACTGTGCACACCCTCACAGATATAAACCTCATTCTTAAATCTATTAGTCCACTCTGATGGGCTAGAATTCAAATCAACATAAAGATTAATCCCCTCTTCTGACATGACATAAAACTCAAAAGAAGGGGAAGGAACTCTTGGACAAGTTTTTATAGAGGAAGCAATTGCATTTCCTACAGGACATGCACCAACATCTATGTTACTATATTTTATCTGGGGCATATTTTCCACTGTTCCATCTCTTGCAAAACCCAAGTAGGTGTTACTTGAGCATTCTCTTAGGGGCTCTTTATGGTTAAAACCACTTTTGTCATGTTGAATAACAATGTGAGAGTGGGGCATCTCCTTAAGATTACATGAACCACCAAAACCATCCTGCATAGGAAGACACATATGAATACTAACAATGCAACAATAGGAATCTAATAGATAAGAACTCTTTTTAAAAACAAGATAGAAAGGAGCCCAACCTGAAGCATTCACAGCTTCTCAGGCTACTCAAACAATTAAATAAAGAAAAGAAAAAGAAAAAAGAGTTGCCATCTACTTGCACCTAGTTGAAAAGTTGAATTCAGTAAAATTGACTCATCATCTTTTTTTCTTTTTTATAGGAAAGTTACACGCATGCAGTAAAATTGACTCCATACGGTTCTTACAAGAAGATGAGGTGCATTTGAGCTAGAGCTTATTGGCGTAAAGTTGGTTCTTTATCTTGCCTACTCATGCTAAAAGTTGCACTCAAATAAAACTCTTCCATATCTGATACTTGGTGCTTCCTTTAGAGGACAATGGCAAGGTACAATCCTTTTGTAGGAGACCCACATATTATTGAGGGTTTATTTTGTACTTTTATATTTTAACAACTGCTATGTATAAAGCGGAGTTAGCCACTATCTTTGGTAAACTCTCTCTCTCTTATTCTCTGCATCTTTCTCCCGTGTCTAACAATTTAATAACGTCATAGCAGACTCTTGTTGTCTATGAGGTCTTTGCATAAAGTCCTGCTAACCCCTTTTTTCTGGTAAATTATTCTATTCTGCATGAGCAAGAGTTGCTTGGATTTATTGGCTATGGCTCATACAGCATATGAGATTCCTGTAGGAGGAGATCCACTTTTTTAATAAGTCCATCAAAGATTTTTTTTAATCAACTAGCAATTATAGCTCATAACAGAGTATTTCATAAGTGAACCAAACACACTAAAGTCTACTTTCAACTCGTGCTAGACATGGTCACAAGGAAGCATATAACATATGTTCAGTGATCTATTGGGTGATATTTTTACATAGGCGTTAAGTAAGAATGACTATCAAATCTTTTTGACAAGTTAAGCATGATGTACCATGATAGACACCTGACACCTATGCACAAACTTGACAGGAAGGATTAGGAGAGTTATGTATTAGTGAGGGGTAATTTGAAATTCTACGTTTTAAGTAAGGGTGTATATATAGAAATGCCAGCCACTATTTGCAGCAGGCTCTTAATCTCTTTATTCTCTCGTCTGACAATTTTACAACATCTTTTATGCAGCATAGGGCCATGAAACTTAAAGATGGCTTAGGAGGAGAAGCCATGAAACAGATGCAGCCATTTAGTAAGAAATGGAAATAGAAGTGTCTTGTAGGGCCCACAAGCTGTATCTTAAGTCAAGAAATCTTTCCCAAACAATCTGTCAATCACATCCCAATACTGCAATACAATAAGCCCCAAAGGATGGTAATATTTGGAAAGGAATATCTTCAGTACACCATGTATTATCAATCTAAAAGATATACAGTCATAAAGAATCAAACCTTATCATCGTATTTAGCTGTGAAGCAACAAGACAAATCATTGGATTTAATAGTTTGAGAGCAATTTCCCTGTTTATCTTCCTCTCTGAGACATAATATGAATCCATGGCCATCTGTCACAGAAGCAACCAGTTGCTCATCCATTTAAGATAATTCTCATAACGAAGTCAGGACAAATGTCCTACCACACAATACAAGATTAATTTTACAAATTGGAAGCTCAAACTTATAAGGCAAACGGTAAGTGCTGAAAACCTTTTCTAGCATCCCCTGCAGGATTGAACTGTGCTCCAGGCTGCAGTTGCGGTACTGTTGATGTAGGGGGCGAAGCCTCATTGATCCCACTTAACCTTGACCTTTCCACTGATGATATTGAATTTAACTTCTTGTTCTGCAAATTTCTCAGATATTAATGATGGGTGTATGACATGACTCAAATGAAACAAATTCGACTTTCTTAAATAAATGTGAACTCAAAGCATGTTATTGAAAGAGAAAGTATAGAGAAGCACGACCCTGAACAATCTAACAGATAAAAAGAATTTGAGCATTTTTAGTACGTAGAAAATAATATAGGCAGCTTAGTCCATATCAAGGAATGAAAATTTAAGTTTAAGTAGATCCCTGGTCTCGCTGAGGAAAATCACCACTTGATACTTCCTAGTAAGTTCACAAAGTTAATTACAAGTGATACTTTATCGAGAGTCCACTTTCTAAAAACCCCATTATGGTAAACACATTATGTGTGATGATGGCTAAATCTTGCAGTTAATTTTTTAGTGTACATATTCAATGTATAAGAATAAATGGACTGATATGGAACACAAAGACCAAATATTTTATAATTTTTCAATAATTCAAAAGGAAGTAATTCAGTTGTATGACAAGAAGCATTTTAGTAAATGAACAATAAGGCCACACACAATATATGTGTATGTATACACATAACACACACATAACCAAAGACTCGATTGGCAATTAGATTAGCCTCTCTATAAGCCATTCAAACTCCCTACAAGCCTAATCAATCTAAACTAGAGCTCAAGTTCCAAGTTAGCCAAGTTTGCACGAAAAATATTTGGGCAACTTAGGCCCCATTCTGTTAGTTAATCAACTACTAACATTTATCATAGATTGGCTTTTAAAATGTAAAATTAGTGGCAACCCTAAAAAAATGGTGATTGGTAATCACCATTTTCATTTCTCATTGCATTATTCAAATAAAAACCCACAACTCTTGCCAATTAAACAAGCCAAGCAAGCTTAGGCCTGAGTGCTCCAGATTGGCACTAGCTCAAACCAATCAGAAATAAGCCTTTTAAGTCCATGAAGCTTAGCTCAGAAACCCACTCCATGGCTCATATCAACTCCTTTTTACTCTTGAGCATGATATGCTTTTCCCACACAGATCATGTTGCTGTAATTTGAGAATCCCTCAAATAGTTGTTATTTTGATATTTTTTTAAAAAAAATAAATAAATAAATAAATAAAAATAAAAAGAGAGAGGTATTCTCAAATTACAGTAACATGATCAGTATAGAAAAAGCATATTATGTTCAAAGGGATAAATATTAAAATATATGTAAAAATACAAATCCTGCGAAAGGAAAAATAAAAAAAAATACAACTCCAGCAAAAGGATTTCTATAGGGATAAACGATAAATATAATATCAAAATTATTGTGAAGAACATGAGAAACTGAACATAAAAACTGTAAGGAAAAAAAAAAAAGTATAGAGCTTGTATACATAATGTACCCCCTATGAATCTGTGTACATATTAGTAGTTTTTAATACAATTATTTTCTTACTTTCACCCCAAAAAAAAGGAGTAGGTTGGCTTAATTATCCACAGATTAAAACAAGATAGTCGTAGAGCAGGTGTGTCTCCAATCAAACAAGATAAAAACTTAACAGTAAGCCCTAGTATGCTTTACAACAAATAAATAGTTTAGCCAGCCAGGGGGTGGCATTTTTACAATGTAACTATATATCAGTCTGTTATAACAGCTAAGTGAACACCAACCTCATCAACTCATAACCAGGAGGTGGGTTTTCCAGGTCAGGAATTAGAATACCTAGTTAGTACAAGGCTAGCCTTCCCTTCAGTATTTTGATTACGTAAGCCCTCATTTAAACTGTGATACTGCCTTGCTTAAATTAGTTTCAATAATGGCTCAACAATTACAATGCTTGTATATTAATTGATACAACAAGATATGTATCAATGGCATTGTGAAATATAAGTCAAATGGAGAAAACTGAAGATCAGGAGGCTAATATAAAGGTCCATTACTTAAGAGGATTCGAACATATGCAAAGGGGTGTCATACAAGCCTTGAAGGAGGAAGCAGGGGAAAAGGTAATCAAGAGCATTATTCTCTCTTGCATATTAACATGAAGCTCTTTCTTATACAACTACAGCAACTCTTTTTTCTCTAAATATATCACATAGGTGTTATCCACATTCCTAAGGTGCAGCTCAGGGGAGTAGAAATAAGTACCATAAAATTGTCCCGGTCAGAGTATCTACATGGACATATTAACTTGCATGACAAGAGAAATAGCTTTCTTGAGGTGCCTTAAGTGGCGTCTCTACAATAGTATTTATCTTCCTCTTCTAAAATACTTGTATTTGGCATGTTCAGTTTTACATTCAAGACACAAAGAGCAAACCATCCCAGACCCATCATTCTTATTGCATCTGTCAACACCGAACCTATTGTAAGCATATGAACGCTGTATAAACCAAGACAAAGATGAGAGAATCAACCCTAATGATCCCTCAAAACATATCCTTTCTCCCCTTCCAACCTTGAATGAATCTCCTGATGATAACCCCTAAAATACCAGTTGAAATAATTACAAAGAAGGGAAGTTTATGTTGGAAAAACATCAACTCCAAAAGCTTAAGCTACTAGGCAGTGGATTAACAACATTATCACACCCACACATAAACTCCCCCCAACACATGCATTCTCAACCAATAACCATATATCAAATGAAGGCCTTGCACATGCACCAAAACAAAAACATTCACAGGAATTGAACTGAAATCCTCACAAGCAACCATGTCTTAATATCCTATTGAAGAATACCATCAATCCCAAAAGCTTAAGATGAAGGGAAGTGGAATAAAACACTAAGAGTTTATAACTATGACCTCAAATATGTAATATGGTGTATACAAACAGAAACAACATGGTAATAAAGATCAACTTGTAACAGCAGACAAAGGGGGAAAAAGGTTCTGGCTTCCCTTCATATGTGATTTATTTTAGTCAAACAAAACCAAGTAGTTTGGAAACAGTACCTCTAAGTAAGAGATCAGCAGCGTTGCCAATTCAGAATGTGATCTATTAGCAGGCAATCCATACTTTTTGCACAAACTTTGAAGCTCTTTCCTTGAGAGATTGTAATAGACATCCTCATTTGCCTTATTTGCCATCTATCTGGACTCAAAGAGTATGAATGTGAGAACAAGGGTTTAAATCAAGGACCCATCATTAATTTAAAGAGTGAAAGATTTGCAGCGAGCTCTTCTAGCAAAACCGTATTAGAGAAGGGAAAAAATAAATAAATAAATAAAACATGGCTGAACTGTTACACATCAAGTATCATTGGAATCAACGACATCTTACTTGTAAGTTTCACAAGAAGTTGGATTCTCTTACAAAAAATGCCCCCACGTTATTACAACACATTCCTTCTTTGAAACTGGTGCCACTATATTATATGCATTTGTTATGATAATTTTTATTTAACACCCTTATCAATTTATGAGATAGACTACTTAAAATAATCGCACCCTTTGCATAAGTGACAGTATATACAAGCAATGCAAAACTCTATTAGAGAAGGAAAACAAAATCAAGCAAAACACATGGTTGAACTCTTACATATCAAGTACACTGGAATCAATGTCATCTTACGTAAATCACACAATAACTTGGATTTTCCATATAATGCCCCCACATTTTTACATCAAGGATTCCTTCTTTTAGAATTATTGGCCCTATATTATACTCATTTGTTACAAGCAATGCAAAACTGTATTAGAGAAGAAAAACAAAATCAAGTAAAACATATGGTTGAACTCTTTTTTTGATAGTTAAAACATATGGTTGAACTCTTACATCTCAAGTACATTGAAATCAATGTCATCTAATTTATAAATCTGACAATAACTTGAATTTCTTTTCCAAATACTGCCCCACATTTTCACATCAAGTGTTCCTTATTTTAGAACTATTGCCCCTATATTATACATGTTAGTTGTGATAATTGTTATCTGACACCCTTATCAATTTATGTGATAAAGCACTAAACTAACCGCACTCTTTGCACATGTGACTATAAACAAGCAATAATTAATTACCAAAAAAGCTTGACTGTCATTTTCGGAAATGTAGCTATATCCATGCCTTTGATAATGAAATTATTAAATTGACCTCAAGTGCATTTCCACTTCTATGTGCATATTAGATGGGCACCCAGTCAAAATATTACAAGTCATGCTAATCATTGTTAATAATCCATTGATCTAAAATTGAAATTTTTAGAATATAATTAGAAATTTTATTAGATAAGGAAAAGAGAAAGACACAAAAGAAGATGTGTACAAATCCTTTTCAAAGAATAAAAATCACAAAGAAAGACAGTCAATAAAATCAATAAATGACAACAACGTAGTGCCGCTTAAAGCATGCATCCAATCAAACAAGGACCACAAAATATGATCTTTAATCTCAAAAATAGGGCCTCAACTCCATCAAAGACACACTTGATTCTTTCAGACCACAAAATCCACATGACGCAAAGAGGCATGGCTCAATTTTTAGAATGATGGATTGTGTGTCTACGGGGGGAAATGATTATCCTTATTTTACCAATAGCATAACTCACCCCCTTGCTGATTTCACATAAATTTCTCTCACCAAAGAGGTCCCTCAAGTGTCAACTTCCAATTACACATAATATCATGCCACATGTTTTCAAGTACTAACCTACAAAACAATTGCTGATGATTGTTATGCAAAATTTGCACAGTCCGTGCCCACACATAAACATTCATGCACACACAAACAACCAAATTACACTTGGTATGAAATGTCACCATTAATAAACCCTTTAAAACATCTTGTGCGACCCACATTACCAAATATTGGATAACGTATTCTCCCCTATTTTTCATGCTTGCATTAAAGATTAAGAGTTGTCCCATCCATATGCTTAAATCAAATACTATTATTTTTCAAAAGAAAAATGAGTGTACGGGTCATATGACCACCAACGTCCAATAAATGTGATTTCGGCTTGCATGTTAAGCATGCAAGAGGTACCTGTTAAAGTGATATTTAGACTGAAGATTCAGCTGAATTTCTTTAAGTATCCCATTTGATTTTATGATTGATAAATGGCTCCCAACTGGTGCCTTAGTACTAGAGACAACTCGAATCTCCTAACAATCTTATAATTCATTGCTCATCTACATGACATCCTTGGAACCTCTCTCCGCTCAATCTTAAGATCAATTGGGTTTTACCTAAATCATTTAGATATTAGCTAGTTTCTTATAACCTCAAGTCTTGGCCTTCTAGGGGATCAAAGTTTTGAGGTATGGTCTCTAAGCCTTATATTGGGTTCTGACAGAAGAAATAGCAAAAATATTTATGCCAATGAGCTCTGCCAATGAGCTCTGCCTCAAATGCCACTTCCTCCTCCCATAAGAATCAGTGGAGGGGGTAAGATAGTGGGTTCGGAACCCATTGGGTGCACGTGTAACCTACCGATAAATATATACTCCCTCCGTCCCATTTAATTAGTCCTATTTAGAAAATTCAACTATTTAAGGGAAAATCATTTAATGCATTGTCTTTTAAATAAAAAGGTACAAATTCCCGAAACTAGCCTCCTTGAACTTTAGCGAAAGAGGGGTATTGACTTTTTAAATAAAACAAATGGTAAGTTAGGAAATTTATTTATTGACTTTTCAAAGATGACTACATTTTAGACATCCCAAAAAGGAATAGAAGACTAACGATTTGGGACGGAGGCTTTATAAAATGAGTAATACTATAGGCACAACAATTTTCACAACAGTTGAATTAACAGTTCTTTATTAAGAGGGATATTGGTTTTTTAAATAAAGCAAATGGTAAGTTAGGAAATTTATTTAACGACTATTCAAAGATGACTACAGTTTAGACATCCCAAAAAGGAATAGAAGACTAACGATTTGGGACATAGGCTTTATAAAAAGAGTAATGCAATAAGCATGACAATTTTCACAACAGCTGAGTTGACAGTTTCTTATTAGTTTTCATCTGAACTCACCACTAACTGACACTTTATTATCTATCATTCAAAACTTGATACCTCAACAATTGTGAAAATTGTTGTGCCTCAAAGACTTATTATTACAAAAAATAAAAAGCAAGAATATTTACAATCGATTGGCAGTAAATGTGGCTTCTTTCATTGTTCTTCAACTCAAAAGGGGTCTAACAAAAACCAAATAAAAACACACACACACACACTAGAAATAAAATCATTCTCTGTTTGGTTGCTGATTTATTTTTCCTCTTTCAAACCTAAAGTAAATTCCTATTTCCTTCAAGAACAAGAAAACAGAAGACAAAAAAATATACATATATATCAATTTTCATATTTCATTATCCTTTTGAATCCTACTCCTCCCTCCGTTTGGAAGCTGAGAAAACAACAAGAAAAAATAAAAATAAAAATAAAAAAAAATATAACTTCGTTTTTAGCCGAATCGCTGCACAAAACAAAGTTGTAAACAGTGCTTAGCTCTCTCATATAACGAAGAATCCAAAATATGAGCTTGATTTCTTTCGTTTACCCACATTTCATAGCAACCAAACATGTTTTAAACTTTTACGAGTTGGTAAAAGAGAACAAGGAAAGTAAGAGTAGAGAGAGCAGCGAAGAGAGTACCTGATCAGAAATTTTCCCGGAAAATCAGTGAGAAAGTGCGAGAAAATTTTGAGAGAGAGAGGACTTTGAATTTGAGAGTCGCCTACAGTGTGAAAAACGAGTCTTCAAAATTTGGTTACGTTTTTCGCTGGATTCAGATTGAAAAACGATGTGAGGAATGGCAGTTTTGTGATAATGGACGACTTTCGTGGTCATTTTTCTAAATATTGAAGTGTTTTCGTACGGTGCGGTGCAGGATTAATAGTGTACACAAGCAAGGTGAGTGTTGGTTTATGAGTGATGCAACCAATGTGTCTTTAGCTTATTGGCTGTGACGGAGGTACAATAGTTATAATGGTGGAAGTGAAATCAGGGAATCGAAACTTATATTATGACAATCTGGGAGCGTTTGGATATGGTAATTTTGGCTTCTTCTAAACCATGCCAGGTGTGTCAAGTGTGAAAGGACTGACCTTAATCCTTCCAATTTGGGTTTTTTTTTTTTTTTTGTGGCTGGGGGTGGTTGGTGTTAATTTTTTCTCCTTCTTCGAAATAAATGAAATGAATAGATAAAGACTTTATGAAAATTAACGATTTCATTACTTAAAAGAAGCTCAAATATCAATCTCTCGCACACTCAAAATCACTTGGGAAATGTTATATTTATTAAAAACAAACATATTAAAAATAGAAACACATTTAATAACCGTATGAGCCACGTTGTTTCATTCTTTTCTGATTCAGTTAAAATGACAGTTTTATGAAGCTTTTAAAGAGGAATATAGTATTACTAATGAGTGGTGAAAGTAACCAGTTCACATATGTAAAGCATCTGTTACAGTCTTTACATCACCTTCTTATACTGCCCTCGATAACCTTCTTCTAGGACTAGATGAAGAGCCCTAACACGACTTTGGCCTCAGCAACCTCAGGAACTTCAAGATTTTATTTTACTTTCAATCATATACCATAAAAAGATATGGATTGAGATCGCATGCATAGTGACGATAGTTTTGGATGCTTTTCCAATATTGACCATTCAAACACATATATTAAAAATTAGGAAAAATTAAAAAGTTATTTTTTGTTTGGACGGCAAAATGAAAAGTTGAAAGGTCATCCAAAACTATTGTCGCCTGCAATGGTTTTTCAACTATTAGCAACAACAAAAAAAAACTTATTGCACGTGATCCAGAAGATAGACATAATTATTAGTAAGTTACAATAAATTATACTATTCATATTTTCTTACAACAAATGGAGAATGGAGATTCCAACTCAGATTAAGATAATTATATTTTATATTTTTATCAAAAAATAATAATAATAATATGAGAAGTACACAAGTATGATTAGGTGATGAATCTAATCATCTATGACCTTTGATTAGTATATGATTGTACATGGGCAGAACCGATGGCCCATTCATATCTATTTGGTGTTCTGGTTTTCTTTTCTTAATTCACAATTGTTGGGTGGGACGTGGGAGGAATGCAGTATGGACCCTCATCCTACAAGAAACCTTTTATTCTATATTTTTTGGTTCATATCCTACTAGTCTAATACTACACTCTTTCTTTTTTGATTACTTCAGCATTTTATTAAACATTGAAAACGGAGAAAGTGAGTAGCAGTTACAACAGAATCATTAATAGTTATTACAAAAGCTATCTACTTAAGCTGCGTTTGGATTCTCTATTTTGGGAATGCATTTCTGTTAGAATGCATTTTGCTGAAAATAGTGCGTTTGGTAAAATATTAAAATTATTTATAAGAAGTGATTATGCTGAAAGGAATTATGTTTGGTTGATGTTTTAAAGAATGCATTCTTCCTATTAAATAATATATTATTAGTATACATTATGTAATTAACATTTTTTTTTAAAATATCTCAATACAAGGTTAAAAATACATTTTCTACCAATACAAAATTAACAATGTAATAAAGAAATAAAGTATTACATTGTGATTTAAATTAATGTCTACTAATAAAAAAAATAGGTCATGATTTGTGCACATCTTCTTGCACACATTTTTATAAAATTTGAACAATGTAATAACAAAATATAGAGAAATGTGTATTGTGTGTGCAATAGAGATATACACAAACCATTTATGATAAAAGAAAGAAAGAGAAAAAGTAGGGAACACATCAAAAAAAGAGAAAAAGTAGGGAACAAAAGAGGGGGAAGGAAAATAAAAGAAAGAAAGAGAAAAATTAAGCCAGGGAAAAAAGAGTCATTCGAGTAATAAACTATTGTAAGTGGGTCCCATTTACTTTAGCAAAAATTAAAAGTAGAAGCTAGAATCAGAATCCAAAATATTTTGGATTCTGACTTCTGCTCTAGAAATGAGAATTTGCAAAATGAATTATACCTAGAATGCATTTTGCATTTTCCAAAATCCCAACCAAACACCTCAGATTTTTTGCAGAATGCATTTTATGAATAAAAATCTGTGAAATTACTTTTAAATAGAGGATCCAAACACAGGCTTAATGGCAACCTCTTTTGGCAAGTGCATCAGCTATTTTGTTAGCTTCATTGTAGTCAAGGTCCAACCTGTATTCTTGGGAAGGTTGGAGAGTAGTCCTGGAATCCATCACAATACTTTGGATTAGTCTATTGGGAGTAAAGTTATTATAAACAAATTAGCTTTGCATACATCTCCACAATAAGTTTCTTCAATTCCCATTTCCATGACCCTGGCTAAACCATCTTGTAGTGCCCAAAAGTATTTCCATTATGCTGTTGTCACCCCAATTTCTCTTGAACACCCTTTTAATCCAGTTGCCCTCAGCATCTCGGATGAGCCCCTCGATCCCTACTAGCAAGACTCGAGTTTCGGATGGAAGCTTCGTCCATATTAAGCTTGAACCACACCCCCATTGGTGGTTTTTCCCATTCGACACGGAACTCAAAAGGTTAAGGGATGATTGGCCGAGTTGAAGTGGAACTCCACTGCCTTCTTGATACACTCCTATTGCGGCATAGGGTTTAGAACTCTTGCTTGGAATGTGAAATCATTTATCATTTATCTGTAGCCAAATAGTCCAAATTCCAAATAAGAAAACAACACCCAAAGGTAAGTTGTGATTGATAGAACATAAATGTGAGTATAAAGTCAATCTTGCAAAGGCATAGAGAAGGGTGTCATTAAAGGCGTTGGAATCACGAGTCAAATCCAAAAATTATTGGAAAAATAAATTTCTCTCAAAACATGCACAATAGAATCAGTAGCATCACCACATAAACTAAAAACCTAGTCAATATTAAAACCTCTTGAAACAACCATGCACTTCTCAGATTGGGATACTCTGTTGTTAACACGCAACCAAAGGAGTGTTGAACTCCAAACAGAGAATCGGTTCACCTGAATCAATTGTATGGCTCTAATGACTTGAGGAGGTAGCACAAGGGAGATTAAATCCCAATTCCCATTTTGTTTTTGTTTTAGAATTTCTTTTAAATTGTTTCTTTTAAACAAAATATTTCTAATACGAGACTATTACAATTGAGGTCTTATAATGCTCATTGCTAGTGGTAAATAGGATTTATAAAATTACAACATTATAACTATACGATTAAATATGATCGAGAAGTACAAAACATGATATTTCATGTAAGGCCATGTCATACATGTTATCATAACATACAATATTAATAGCAATTGATTTTAAATGATATAGTATCATACTATGTTGAAGTTGGCTTGAATTAGAAGTCTATAGTCCACCACCCTTGTGTTATTCTAGTGGTATTAGAATTACTCAATGACCTATGACTCATGGCAACTTTATGCAAAGTCCTTGTTTTGGTAGGATTCAGCAAAACCCCTTGCTATATATATAAGGCTTTAGGTCTTATTAGTGTGCCACAATATAGAATAATTAGAGAAAGGTTTCTCTAGGTTTATTCTTGGTGAGAGAGAGATTAGGGTGTAATTGGGGTTTGGGTTCTTTGAGAGAGTCCTGGTACCACTATTGTAATCTCCCTATTTTCTTAGTGAAACTTTCTCCCTGTCGTCGCTGGTGGATGTAGGCATATTGCCGAACCACGTAAATTCTTGTGTTCTTTATTTGTGTGTTTGATCTCTTTCTCTCTTCTTTAATCTTGCGCAAACAGTTAATTTTCACAACAATTGGTATCAGAGCTGTTGGTCGAAACAATGGCAATTAATGCTTCTATTGCGACGGTAGGCCTAGTTAAGTTTGACGGAACTGGTAACTTTGGGCTATGGCAAAGAAGGGTGAAGGATCTATTAGTGCAGCAAGGTTTGGTGAAGGCTTTGTACGGGAAGACAAAGAAACCAGAGAAGATGACAGACGATGAATGGGAAGAACTAGACATGAAGGCGGTGAGTACAATTCGGTTATTACTAGCAGACGAAGTCATGTACGATGTCATGGAGGAGAACTCAACTGCAGGGATTTGGTTGAATCTAGAGAAAAGATATATGTCCAAATCCCTCACGAACAAACTGCATCTAAAGCAAAAGTTGTATGGGCTTAAGATGACAGAGGGTGCGGACCTGAGACAGCACATCAATACCTTCAAACAAATCATTAGTGATATGTTGCGAATTGATATAAAATTCGAGGATGAAGATAAGGCGATGATGCTCCTAACCTCCCTCCCGGCTTCCTACGAACACCTGGTGACGACCCTACTTTACGGAAAAGAAACTCTGGAATTAGAAGAAGTTTCAGGAGCCCTGTTGGATCACTACCAACGGAAACATAAGGATTCAGCTGAGAGTTCTGGTGAAGGGCTAGTAGTAAAGGGTTATCAAGATCGTGGAAGGAAGAAAGACAAGGATGACAAATCTGCTAGGGGAAGATCTAAATCCAAGAGCAAGGCAGTAAAGTGCTTCAAATGTCAAAAGAATGGGCATATGAAGCGAGACTGTCCAGAATGGAATAAGGGGAAGGAAGAGTCCTCTACATCTGTCAACGTAGTAGCAGACTCGGAATCTGATGGCGACATGCTTTCTGTTTCATCAAGCACTGACGGTTTGAACAATTCTTGGCTTCTGGATTCCGCATGTTCTTTTCACGTGACTCCCCACAGGAACTGGTTCGACACTTATAGGTCAATTAATTGTGGTTCTGTTCGAATGGGTAATGATGCTGCATGCACAATTATTGGAATGGGAACAATTAAAATTAAGATGTCTGATGGTGTGGTGAGAACATTAGAAGAGGTTAGACATATCCCAGATATGAGAAAGAATTTGATTTCATTAGGAACCCTAGACTCAAAAGGCTATAGCTATAAGTCTGAGAATGGGATAATGAAAGTTTCAAAGGGTGCTATGATTGTGATGACAGGTCAGAAAATAAGTAGCAATGTTTATAAATTGCTAGGAAATACCATTCTAGGTGGAGTTGCTGCAGTAGTTGAGTCTGAGGATGATGATACACTCTTGTGGCATATGCGGCTAGGACATATAAGTGAGCGTGGTATGAGGGAATTGCACAAAAGAAATCTGTTGACTGGGATTAAGTCATGCAAATTAGATTTCTGCAAATATTGTATTATGGGAAAGCAGTGTAGGGTGCGATTTAAAACTGCCACACACAAGACAAAGGGTATATTGGACTACGTGCATTCAGATATTTGAGGGCCAGTGAGAACTCTTTCGAAAGGAGGAGCTCAATATTTTATGAGCTTCATTGATGATTATTCCAGAAAAGCTTGGGTTTATTTCTTGAAGAACAAGTCTGAGGCTTTTGCTAAATTTAAGATTTGGAAAGCAGAAGTGGAAAATCAGACTGGAAGGAAGATAAAGTGCCTTAGGACTGAAAATGGCACTGAGTACAGGGATGGTGATTTCTTGAAGTTCTGCGAAGAGCATGGTATCAAGAGACACTTCACAGTACGGAAAACTCCTCAACAAAATGGGGTGGCTGAGAGACTTAGCAGGACCATCACAGAAACAGCTAGATGTTTAAGGTTGAATGCTGAGCTTCCTAAAATTTTTTGGGCGGAAGCAGTGGATATGGCTTGTTATATCATCAATCGATCATCTAGAGTTGCACTTGATGGGAAAGTCGCTGAAGAAGTATGGACAGCACAAGAAGTTGATTACTCTTTCATGAGAATATTCGGGTGTCCCGCATATGTTCATATCTCAGGTGAAGACAGGTCAAAACTCGATCCAAAATCAAAGAAGTGCATCTTTCTTGGTTTTAAGAAAGGGGTAAAAGGGTACAAGCTTTGGGATCCAGTTGCACAGAAGGTGGTGATCAGCAGGGATGTAGTGTTTGATGAGAAGTCAATGACAAAAGCATTCAAGGAAGAGAAGTCTCAAGCAGCGGAAAGCAGTAATAACATTGGTAGATCAACAGTGCAGGTGGAGCTTGATGAATTGGAGTCTCAGTCAAACACTACATTGGTATCAGAGCTCTTACTTTTGGTTGACCTCATCATGTTGCACCACATAAGGTTTTACTATCATGTACACTTTTAGATCGATAGTCATCTATATATATATATATGAAACCATAAGACATTGCCAATTATCTGCCATGTGGCATATATGACAATGTCTTTAGATCAATACGTGTCATCCTACTTGGACAAACAACACCACGTGCCAGAATTTTATTGGTGAAATAATTGTCACCTGTCAATATTCTATAATTATTATGAAATACTTTATGACGTTCTTAAATTACTCAAAAAACGTTAGTCTCATTAATTATTTTTTCCTCAAAATATGGTAGTTTGTTTGCTCATTAATTCCATTAGATTGGCCGGTTTCTATAGGGAAAAAAAAAATTCATAAGATATATAAAAGGAAAAAATAAATAGCCTTTCATTTATTTTCGGTTTACATTAAAATACATGTACAGCCTCCCAAAACGACGTCATTTTGGAGGTTGACCATTAGAAAATTTAACAAGACATTACTTAATCATAAAATCTTAAAAATAAATAAATAAATAAACCTTTCCAATTTTTTGGGGCTTACATTACTGTACACAGAGAGCCTCCAAAACGACGTCGTTTTGGAGGTTCTACGTTAAAAACCAATAAATAAAACCCTATATTCTTTTTCTTTCTTCATTAAACGCTCATCCTCCTTTCTCACCAAAAAGAAACTCCTCTCCTCCGGCCATCTCTCCCTCTCCCCCTTCTTCCTATACGTTTCAGTTGCCACCTAAAGTCTTGATATTGATTTTAGATTTCAGTGGTAGTGTCGAGAGAGAGGTCTCTATGATGACTGAGTCTAAGAGGCAGCCAATTAAAAGAAGAATATTTCAACAAAGCTCACCTCGCATCTCATCGTTCAAATTCGACAACGAAACTGTAAGCCATGCCAAAATTCATTATTTTATTTATTTATTTTTGGTTTCAATGTAATCTCTATAAATCTTGCTTTATTTATCTGTAGGCTTTGAGATTTAATAATTTCCTTAGACAGTATTGAAAAAAAAAAACTCACGAAAAGGCCTTCAAAACATGGGCGGCACTCCTCTCTTTGTTGTGTTCATATATGATATTTGTTAGGGTTACAAAGCATAGCAGAAGTTGTCAACTGTGGATAACAACTACACACGGCTGGCACTTTCTAAAACAAATGATACAAATCCCACAATTTTGGGGATGAGACCTGATTACACCTGATTACATAAATCCCATAAATCATAATGAACACGTGATTGCATACTAAGCATCAATTTTTTATTTATTTTATGGTTTCAAAGTAATCTCTATAAATCTTGCTTGATTTATCTGTAGGCTTTTGAGATTTAATAATTCTTTTATTTGATTCTTCATTTTTGTAGAAAAAGACAGTATTGCTTCCTGATTTCAATTGTTGCTTTGAAACCGATTGCGAGGCCTGGCAGTGGCAGTACCAGTAGAAAAACCCCCAGCCCAGGTATGCTTTCAACTTAATTTGTCGAAAATTAGATGCGGTTGTTTTCCCAACTCCCCTAAAATGTTTTTTTTTAATCAAATGGTCTCTTTTTCTTTTGCGCTTCATATTTCCTTTGAAAATTTGACAATTATGAGCTTCTTTTTTTTTTGGTTTTTTTCCATCTCTTATATCAATTTGACAATTTTAGCTATTGATTAATCAAAATTAGGTGTTGTATGTTCTGTGATGCAAAAAGCCTTGGGCTTACAAATCCATTGTCCTATATGAATATGATAGCTCCTATTCTGGCCTCATCACCAACTTTTTTCATTAGAAATTAAAATGTCAATCTTTCAACCTATTATATATATATATATTTATATATTTATAATATGGGGTGTCAAAGAATAATAATACTTTTTGTTGACATAAAAATCTTTGAAAAGCAGAGCTAGCCATTAGACATAGCCATGGAGGATTCAGTTAATGTCTACTTCTAGTGACATAAAAATCTTTGAAAAGCAAAGCTAGCCATGGAGGATTCAGTTAATGTCTACTTCCAGGTACACAATAAGTTCTCTCTCTCTCTCTCTCTCTCTCTCTCTCTCTCTCTCTCTCTCTCTCTCTCTTTATTCTTGAAGATATCTTTTTGGTTTTTTGGGTATTGTAGTTGTGGTCTTTTTTTAATTGCAGATTTGATGTTTTCTATATAAATTCATTTGGATGTTTGTCACATAGCATGTTCTGTGTTCTTAGAAAATGTTAAGAAAACAAGAATAAGTGGTTGTCTTTCATATACATGTCATTTTCTTTTAATTATTAAAATGATTGTTTTTTTTTTTTAAAGGTTGAGTTTAGATTTTCCCCCATGAAGTAGATGAAAGAGCATAACCATGAATGAGGGTTTTGCTGTGAGGAAAAAGAGAAAACACTGAACTCTATTTGAAAGTGCCAACAAAATAATTTGATGCAGGTCCAGCCATGAAGAACCTCAGGCATTAAATGATGTTTTTCAATTTAGTGAGTATGTCGGCTTTCAAAGACAGTGGTAATGCACATGGATATATGAAGTATTTGGGGGTAGATGCATATGCATTTTTTGTTTATAAAGGTAAAAGTTTCATTTTGTGACTTTTTACATTCTTTGTATTATGTTTGATTTGTATGGATAGTTAACTGTATAGCCTATATGCTCAAACTGTGTCCATGAATCTTTGTACATTTTCTTTTTACTGATACAATTACTAACGATAAGTAAAAGTAGCACAAATGGAGTGGAAGTTGTATATGTCATATTTCGTATAGCAATAACTATATCTATATTTATTTTTGCCGCCCTCTTTGTAGGGTTCGGGGCTTTGTTGTGTAGTCACATTGGATCCCATCCTACTTGGCCGTTTGGCCGAGTGGAAGCTTTCCTTTGTTTTGATTTTTAATAAAGTTCGTATTATTCATAAAAAAAAAAAAAACCCATATCTATATTTCTTTTGAAATCTTCAGTTGGCATAGATCATGTTTTTTTTCTTATAGAAGCATGGATCATGTCAAGGTTAAATGAAAAATTGGTATAATACATGGATATAGAGAGTATTGGAGGAAATTGCTATTTCAATTTTATTGTTTTTCTTATTCACTATACTTTTCTTGGTTTTGAATGAACGTGCATTATCCTGGTACTTTTTGGTTTTGGAGTCGTTTTAACATTTTATTGGGTTTTGGAATCTTTTTAACATTTTATTCTAACATGTTTAGGTATGTTTTGCAAAGGAATAAATTATGAGATTCAAAGAGATCCTTAGGCATGGTTACAAACAACATTGGACCTATAAGACATTCAAGTGCTAAGCATGAAGTAAATAAGCAAGGGATAGAACTATTTGAATTTTGAATTTCTTTTTTATGTGAGGATTATAGATGTTATTTTGAATTATGAATTTAAATTTTGTTTGTGATTCAAAGTTAAATGTGTATTACTGTGATAATTTATGATACTCACTTATTACAGTGTGTTTGTTTACACTTTAGACAACTTTTGCTCTTTCAAATGTAGATCCACTAGGATTGAGTGTGTATTATTATTTATATTTTAGTAATTTTGATTATTTAAGAAGTATTTGTTTTGTGGTTTCTACCATATCTCAAAGTACTATAATAGGATAACACATTTGTCACCTCGCATGTGATCAATTCTATCTTGAATAAGAGATAGTTGAATGAAACTGCATTTCAATTAAATCACTCAACATATATATATATTTTTTTTTCCAGCTTCGATTCAATGTAATAAGCTTATGAAAAGTCTACATTTTGTTCTTCCATTTTTGTTTTTAAAGAAAATTTTCTATAGATTTAGAAAACAAATTTTTTAAAGAAGCATTTGACAAATGATCCTGTGCAATGCACGGGCTATTGTCTAGTATCCTTTATAATAAAGAACATGAGATCGAATCCTATTTACACGACACAAGTTTGTCTTCCTTGATTTTGTTGTCCCTTATAAACTTAAAATTATTCAAGGGGCACTCAAAACATAGGCTTTTTGCTTTTCCATTTACATTTTGTATCCTGCGGTGAGTTTAGGAAAAAAAAAAAAAAGTGTTAATTTGGCTGGTGCAATGGCCATATAGGGTGAATATGATGGGGATTTAAATAAAATACAATGGCCATACTAATGCAAATTTTGGTTTTGAAATCCAACAAGAAATCAAAATTGGTATAGAAACTTAAATATGTGTCCTAGACAAAGTTTTGTCGAAGTTAATCACTCTACCTTCACAAAGAAATTCTAATCTAAACTCACACACACTTATATTTTGAAGTCAGGGATTGAACCCACACCCTCATATAGGAGTTGGGGAAATCACTGGGCCGAATACCCAAGTGGCCCTTCACCTTGTAAGTTAAATGCTAAACGAAAACATTTCATAAATTTAATATAGACGTGATGAACACGTTGCGAGGCTTGTTTTCACTTTTTTATTTTTTTGGATAAGATTTTCAATCACTCTATTTTCATCCTATCTATACTATAATGTAAAACCGAAACTTTTTTACTTTTGGTTGACCTCATCATGTTGCACCACATAAGGTTTTGAAATCTCACAATTTTACACCTCATTATTTTAATATATATTTTCTAATTGAATTTCAATTTTATTCTATTATTAAACTCCCATTAGAATTTTGACACATCATATTTTCTTTAATATAAGAATATATTATTCCATATATAAAACACAATCATAATTAATATCTAATACTAAAATATATTCCATATATAAATACAATATAAATATCTTTTAATAATAATCATAATTATCAATTTTCATCAAGATTTTTAGAGTTCCTTTTTTTTTTTTTCTTATGTATTTCATTTAATTTTGTTGCTGGCAATGGAGAAAGATGGATGAATTTGTTATAATGAAACCATGTGAGCTTGAAATGAGTTATGAAAATTATTTAGGTTTGATCATATAATCATGTGCCCATGTATTTATTTGTCATTCTTCTTATTTTAAGTATCATTTATTTTATTTTTGGATGGAAACATGATCCATATGGTAAATATAAACATGAATCGTGTTTTATAAAAATTGGACTATATTCAACTTATGCCAAAAGAAAAATTACATTATATTAAATTTTAATTATCCTATGGTAAATACTTTCTTAGTTATTTTTTTAAACCAAAAAGTAGGATCTATCCTAAATCCGATTCGTAAAGTCTCTTTATCGATCTTACCTACAACATTTTGAACTACAAAAAAAAAAAAAAAAAAAAACATATTCAACAAAAAAAGTAAAAAGAATTAAAATTAATTTAGATTTTATTTTCAATAATTTTCCTGTACATCGCATAGGTTTGCGACTAGTTATTGATAAAAATGGAAATACAACTGTTTTTTGACAAAGGCAAGGGTGGAGCCACGTAGAGGATAGACTGGGCTATAGCCCAGTCTAACTTTCTGAAAAACCCATTTACACCCTTTATAATTTTTTTATTTTAAATTTAGCCCAGTCTAAATTAAAATATTAGCCCACCCCATTAAACCCTCCAAACCTAGCCCTCAGACAAAACAAATTCCTAGCCTAATTTTATAAAAAAAAAAAAAAAACATAGCCCAGTCCAAAATTCTAATCCCAAACCCATTAAAAAATTTAGCCTAATCCAATTTTTAACCTAAATCCACCAAAATTGCTCACAAGATTGAAATCTCATCACAAATCTAACATTTAAAAAAGAAAAAGAAAAATCTAAAATCTCAAAGCCTGACCAGTGGCTCCTCGCCGTTTGTTGTTCACTGGTCTGCCGTCCACTCCACTGCTCACTGGTATCTCTTTCTGTCTCACTCTCTTGCTGTACATGTTAGGCTTGAAGAAGAAGATGACTTTGTTGTTTTTTTTGCCAAAAGTCAAGTGTGAATGTGTGATAAGTGCTGAGTAGTGTGCACGTGTTCATGTTATGGTGATATTTTGAATGTTTATGTGGTGTGGTTGGGGCACATGTGTCGGCTTGTGTGTAGTGTGATATATATATATATATATATATATATATATATATAGATGGGTTCAAATTACATCTGGTGTAACTCTAAAAGATTTACACCTTTTCTAAGCCATTAATTTCCAGTAGATCAAAGGACTAAAAATAAACTAATTATTTGTTACCCTCAATGTCAACTAACCTAATTTATAGCATTATTTTCTCTCTTCCTTCTTATATCCTCCACGTTTACCCCCCCCTCTCTCTCTCTCTCTTTTGGAATTTAAATAACTTGCATTGAACTTCTAGATTTTGTTTTACTTTTGTCCATCTTTAATTTCAACCAAATGGAGAGAGAGAGAGAGAGAGAGAGAGAGAGAGAGAGAGAGAGAGAGAGAGAGAGAGAGAGAGAGAGAGAGAGAGGAAAAAAGAAAAAGTGAGCCAAAGATCAGACTTACCCTGAGATAGCCTTTCTTAAACCTCAATCCTTTGTTCCAAAACAAAACAAAGAATCCAGATTAAGTAAAAAAAATAAAAAAACCAAAGACCAGACTTGCCAGAAGTTTGCATTTCTATAACTCAACCCCTTGTTTTGATTTTTTTTGTTTTTAATGGTTTTTTTTAGACTTTTAGTTGTAAGCCTTGGCCAAAAGATTGGGCTTGTCGAAGTTTGCAAAAGTCTGAATGTAGAGAGTGAGAGGTAAAAAAAAGAAAAGGGGATTAGGGGACGAAAAAAAGAAAAAAGAAAGCTAAACAACCCCTAATCCAAATAGTGAGTTTTACTGTCAATTAGTATAAAAGTTTTAAGAGTCCAAAACCCCATTATTTGATACAAAAGTTAGAAGACATTATTTCATTACTTGGACTTTCTTTTCTTTCTATTAACATTCTTAATTTAATTCATGAGGTCTGAGACCGTTGCGAGTAGGATGGGATGAGTAGAGATGCGTGGCCAAATGGTTCCTTTATGCTGGATCCAACTGGGTTTACAGGAGGTGAAATCTACCAAGTATAGGAAACGGGAGGAATGAAGGTTGTGGGTGGATAAGAGAGACTTTAGAGAAAGAAAGCATGTAATTTTAGGATAAAAGAAAAGATTAATGACATGGGCATAATAAATATTCAGCAATTAATTTAAAATGATGATATGGCAGTATTGTATTTTTAACCATTAGATCTATTGAAAATCAATGGCCCAGAAATGGTGTAACTCTTTTGAAGTTACACCAGGTGTAACTTGAACCCATTTCATATATATATATATATATATATATTTAATTTTATTGTGTCTGTGTGAGTTCTAGCCAAAGTAATTATTTTCAAAATTGTACTTGAAGGCTCTTTAAATGTTTAATCCAATGGCATAACTTAATAATATTTCTTGGACTCCAGGTTGGGAAACTCTCTCTGATTGGGGAGATAAAGATAACATTTTTTTTAACCTTGGTTGACTTATTAAATAAAAAATTTATGGCTTTGTGATTTTGTCAATTTTATTTGTGATTTTTTTTTGTTGAATGAAGTTTGATTGTTGTCAATAATAATAATAATAACTACGGTATTTGTGAGTGTGACTATGTGGTATAAAAATTAATTTTAATTTTAATTTTTGTTGACTTACTTGCAAATTTGATATGGTGCTTGAGTGGGTGTTGAGTGATTTAAGATTTGAAATTTGATTGGTAATAAAATAAATAATAATTACTTTTAAAACTCTACTTAAAATGTTATCTCTATCGTATTCAAACAATACTATACGAGCGTGCAATGGTGAAAGTGCCACCCTATGGAATAACCGTGGCAGAGTTTACATATCACTTTTCAGAACTAAGAAATAAGCTTGGACATACAGGTTTCAAAGATGAAGGCCTTGTGGTTCCCCCAGTTAAGGGTGCTGAGGGAAAAATCATAGGGAATGTGCTTGCTAGAGATAGAAACTTCGTTGCATTTGGGAGGACTCCAGAGGAGATACTGAGAATTGTGTATGGTGGAGGTGTATGGTGGAGGTGATGAGCATAAACCAGGTGCTTTCTATCCAAAAGGAGCTAATGGTCGCATTGCTAGATCTCATTTACATTATCTACCTAAAGCTTGATTACAAGAAATTTTAGCTTTGGTGTTTTTTGGTTTAGTGTTTAAATTATGTGCCCTTTGCATTGATATCAAATAAATTTGATGTGACCAAATAATTGTGTTAGGCTTTTATATATTGAGTTTGTTCAAAATGTTGAACTTTTTGTGTGTGACAGTTAGCTCGATTGGTAAAATCTTTTGCCATTGAACACAGATCGATGTGTTTACACTAAAAAAAATTATTAATGTCTTGACATGATGGTAATTAACGAATCTTATATATATTGGTTATGTTCGAGATGGTATGTGCATGACGAGGACACTCGCAAGGAAGTAATTAATTCAATAAGGACCTCAACAAGATTATAAAGTTTTTGCCATACATAAGATTGGAGAATAAACAAGGGCACTAATAAGTAATTACATACGTTTTTTGCTTTTCATTTGCATTTTGTTTCCCACTGTGAGTTTAGAATAAAAAGAAATAATAATAATTATGTGTTATTTTGGCTGGTGCAATGGCTATACACGGTGAATATGATGGGGATTTTGATAAGATACAAAACACCAATCATATCAATGCAAAATTTTGTTTTGAAATCTATCAAAGAAATCAAAATTGGTAAGAAACTTAAATTGGAAGGGAATCACAATGTATTTAACCCAATTTTTAATCTATTTTCAATCTTCTTGACTTTCTTTCCTTCCTTTCTTTCTTTTCTTCTTCCTTTTTGGCTATAATCTTGATTGCCATTCTAAAATCTCAATTTGCTTAACACGACTATTTTTGACAAAAGGTCCACATCTATATCAACAACTCAAATTTAAGGATTAAGTTTCCCTCTACATTTAGTCTATCTCCAATTATGTTTTTACCTTTTCTCACGACTATTTTTGGGAAAGGTCCACGGATACAAATCCTTTCCATTTTAAAAGAAACAATGCTAATCTACTAACCAGAAACTCTATATATAAGATAGACTATGGGATTAATCAAACACACATCACTGGCAAACAAAGAAGCTAAGACATAATGTCTCTATCTGCTAACACTATCACCTTTGCTGCCTTTCTTATCCTTCTCCTCCTTCCAAAATCTTATTCTTCAAAAACCATAGAATCTAATTCCTCACTCCCACAGGTTGATGTTGATCTTTTGGAATTTCCTCTAAACTTAGAGTACCTTGAAGCTGAATTCTTCTTGTATGGTGCATACGGTTATGGCCTCGATAAAATTGCACCAAATTTAACCAAGGGAGGTCCAACACCCATTGGTGCTAAGCGTGGACAAATGGACAAGTTTACTAGGGATGTCATTAAGCAATTTGCACTCCAAGAAGTCGGACACCTAAGGTTCGTGTCTAATCTTTATTTTCTTCCATATTAATGCAATGGATACCACAAATTTAAATAATTGATGTGTTAACTTTTAAACGCAAAACAAAAATAATAATTCATTATATTATTGATGTGGCATAAATCACATTCATTGACATTGTCAAGTCCGGTTATAAACATTTTATAGTAAAATTGACATTACTTCCTTTCTTTCATATCTCTTGGGTTTAGTGGCAATTAGAGCATCACTACCAAAAGTGCTAATGGTTCTATATAATTTCTTGATGCAGGGCGATTCAAAGTACAGTTAAAGGATTCCCAAGGCCTTTGTTGAATTTGAGTACTGAATCATTTGCTAAAGTGGTGGATATTGCATTTGAGAAACAGTTGGTTCCTTCTTTTGACCCTTATCGCAGTGGAGTTAAATTTCTCCTCGCATCCTACCTTATTCCTTATGTTGGCCTCACTGGGTATGTTGGAGCAAGTCCCAAACTCCAAGACCCTAAGTCCAAGAGGGTAAGCCTCAAATTTAATAATCAACTTCAACCTTATCAAAGTGAAAGTTATATACTATAATATATAATATAATTATTATAATATAAGAGTAAATATTATTGTACATTAAGGTATGCACACAACACCCAAGGCTACATTAAGTGGTGTGTACATATATTCATAAATTGTGATCATTAACGTGTGTGCACGTATTAGTGCCTATGAAATAATAATGACTTTTTTTTCTTTTTTGTGTGTGTGTTGGCTGCTTGTGCATGCATGTGGATGTTTAGCTTGTAGCAGGGCTTTTGGGTGTGGAATCAGGCCAAGATGCAGTTATTCGTGCATTGCTATATGAGCATGCACACAAGAAGGTCAAGCCCTATGGGATAACAGTTGCAGAGTTTACAAATCGCTTTTCACAGCTCAGGAATAAGCTAGGAAATACAGGTGTAAAAGATGAAGGGCTTGTGGTTGTTAAGAGTGAAGGTGCTGAGGGATTAATTACTGGCAATGTGCTTGCTGGTGACAAATACTCAGTTGCATTTGATAGAACTCCAGAGGAGATATTGAGGATTGTATATGGGAGTGGTGATGAGCACAAACCTGGGGGTTTCTATCCAAAGGGTGCAGATGGTCATATTGCCAAATCTCATTTGCCTAAAGCTTAAGCTTTCTAGAATAATTGTGTAGCTAGGTGCTACTAGTGCTGTTTGATCAATTACTTTTATGTATATGGTCCTACATGACTAAATGTGATCATGGAATAATAGTTTTTATTGTTTAATCTATTTGTTCAAAATCTTAAATTACTTCTAATCCAAACAATCAGCTTAAGCAATGTCATCTAAGCCAAAATTAAAATCGACTAGTGGCTAGTTTATTTTAATAATGAGTGGATCGTCCGTCCAATTGATGAGCCAATTAGGAAAACCTGTAAAAGAGGAAAGCACTTAGTCAAAGGGGCACCGGTGGGATGCCGTCCAAAGCTCTCCGATACTTTTGTCAGAACTCACAATACTCACTATCCATAACTTAGCAAAAAAAGGGTTTAGTAAGTATATCTCGTACCTGGTTCAAGTGCTTTCAATCCATTTATATAGAATTAGGAGGTTACTTTTATACCCATTCGTTGAATCATGCCTCATTGAATGACCAACGTGGTGTAACCATTGTAATAAGGGATGTGTTTAAGGAGGAGCGAGCTGTGCAGTGCGCAGATGAATGTAATGACATAACACTTTCACATTTAAAGTTTGTTAGTCCGACCAAAGAATCTTGGGCAAATTGCATTTTTCCCCCTTTATCTATGGGTCTATTTCAATCTCCCTCTTTATCTATTAAAATGAGCAATGTCCCCCTCTATCTATTAGAAATGTGCAAGTTATCCCAAACCGTTTATTTTTCTATTAAATCCAAATAGAACCTAGGAGAAATGTCCAAAATACCCCCATTAAAACTCATTTAACACAACTCACTCAACTCCAACCCAATCTCTCTTTTAACCCGGATTCAATTTTACAAAATAACCTGGTCAACTCAACTCCACTCATCATCATCGTTGCAGTTTTGACAGTGAGACTGTTCGTTGGTCGAAAACGATGCCATCGCAGTGTAGAGCCGCTCAACGATTCCATCCCTCCGTTGCTTCAGCTCGCTATCGTATTCTACAAACGCCACCGCAATCGCCGTCTCTATGAACGTCTGCAGAATAGTTTTTTTTGTTTCCTTCTCTTTTTTAAGAATCTATAAGATAATGGTATTCGTTTATGTAGTATGTATGGCTTTTTTTTTTTTGGGTTTGGGTTTGGTTATTACATCATCGGATCTGAAACGAAACGATGTGTGTGAGGAAATCAATGGTCGAGTCTAACAAAGTACCATTGAAGCCAAACATAGATCTGAGTGTTAAGGAAGAGCTAAATTGGATTTTGGTGCTTCAGAGTGATTTTTTGGTTGAAGGAATTTGAGGTGTTGAAGGATTTTTGTTTGAGACAAATTGGGGTATATTCCACGAATGAGATTTTTATTAATGCCTTTGTTTTGTGTAAATGTTTGTTTCTGTTGACATACAAAGCATTCATTGGTTTTGTTTCATTTAAGTTTAAAGATATAAAACTATTCAGACTGTGTGTCATTCCGCAATCTCTCTCTCTCTCTCTCTCTCTCTCTGTGTTTTATCTTTCTCATTGGGTGTTAACAAGAAGTTGTGTTAGGGAGTGATATTCAAACTGTGCTTCAGTTAAAAAAAAAAAATTGACTGGGTTATTTTGTAAGGTTGAATTCGGGTTAAAAGAGAGATTGGGTTGGAGTTGGGTGGGTTGTGTTAAATGAGTTTTAATGGGGGTATTTTGGACATTTCTCCTATGTTCTGTTTGGATTTAACAGAAAAATAAACAGTTCGGGATAACTTGCTCATTTCCAATAGATAGATGGGGACATTGCTCATTTTAATAGATAAAGGGGGAGATTGAAATAGTTCCATAAATAAAGGGGGGAAAATGCAATTTGCCCAAGAATCTTTGGAAGATCATTCCATTTGTAGACGCTTGATCATTCGTTCGATGACTGTAGGTGGACAATTTATTCCCATCAATCAATATTGTTTGTTATTGAGGGCTGATATTTCCACACCTTAAAGTGATATTTCTGCACTATTTGGTACAGAAATATCACTATTTGGTGATCTCAGTAAATAGTGATATTTCTGTACCAAATGGTGCGGAAATATCACTTGAAGGTGTGGAAATATCATTGACCTTGTTATTTAGTATTTTGAATGATATGGCACCATATATATACCTTTTAAATTTGATGAGATTTCATTAAAACAATGAAGTATATGCTAATGAATCAATGCGAATGTGATACGTCAGAAAATTTGTTTTTATATTTAAAATAGTTAAGTATCAAAATTCACAAGAACGTAATCATGAAAATATAACATAGCTAACGGTCAAAAATGAATAAACTTTCTAGAATATGCCAATATATATATTTTTTAGTAAATAGAATATGCCAATATATGGCCTTTCCTAATGGCACCTCCACTCTTGTGGTAGCTCAACATTTAGGGTTTCATCCTTAGTAACTTCACCTAGTAAAAAAAAAAAAAAACTAGAACATAATCCAATTGCTAGTGTGTATTAATAAATGTAGACATGAAGGTTTTGAAGCTATAATTATAGCAAATGGATTTATCTAACTTAACAAAACAAAGTAACAAGCTTGAACTCGAGTGAAATATTAATATATTGAGCTTAGTATAAAACAACTGAGGAGGTTTTTTGTGTAATCGTGTAGATTTAGTGATGAAATTATAAATTTATAATTACAAACCTGGCTAACCCAGTAGAGTTTTTTGTTTGTCTTATTTCAATTAAGAGTGAGAGAGAATTAAGGTTATATGCTTCAGCAGGTAGAGTTTCGAGATTCTGGAATCTTAACAAATTCTAAATTTTGGATATACCGTCACGAAAGTCGCTTTGGCCGAGTGGTTAAGGCGTGTGCCTGCTAAGTACATGGGGTTTCCCCGCGAGAGTTCGAATCTCTCAGGCGACGTTTAAGTTTTTAAGGAAGTTAGTTGCTCCTTTCTTTCAATGAGGTACTACCATTTTGAGCAAAAAAAAGGTACTACAATAGGACAAGTTAAGAGAAAAAAATAGTCCAGTTAGTTCACCGAATTGAGTTGAAGATTAGAAGTTATAATTTCTTAAGTTATTAGTTTAACTTTTCTTTAAGGAAAGGAAAACACCTCATCAAAAACTAAGAATAAATAAATCATATACTATTTATTTTTCATTTTTTAAGTTATTATGAGAAGCATCAGCTTTAAGCTGTTTTGAAAAATAAATAAATAAATCATATACTGTATCACATAATTCTAATAATATAAGACACGATTTACATTTTTAGTATATCACATACTATATATTTTTTAATAACTCTAGATGTCCGAGCTATGTTACGCATACATCGACTAATCCTAGAAAGACACGTAACGCTCTACCTTGAGTAGGTGGCCCTAAAGAGACTTGAACTATTAACCATTAGGGAGTACATTCAAAACCAGACCAGTTAAGCTACTCCTCAGGATTTATCACATACTATATATGAGTTACAATATTAGTATATCACACAATTCAATGCACATATATACAATGACAATCTAATGGTATAACGCTTTCACATTTAATGCTTGTGAGTCGTCCGACCAAAGGATCTTTGGAAGATCATTTCATTTGCAAGTACTTGATCATTTGTTCAAAGAATGTAGGATAGCAATTTAATCCCATCAATTAATATTATGGTATTTAGTATTTGAATGATATCACACCATATATATCTTTAGATTTGATGAAATTTCATTATAACTATGAAGAATATCCTAATGAATCAATGTGAATCTGATACATCAAAATTTTGTTTCTATATTTAAAATAGTTAAGTATCATAATTCAGAGAAGGTAATCATGAAAGTTGTCAAAGATAAATAAACTTTCTAGAATATGCCAATATATGGCCTTTCATAATGGCAACTCCACTCTTGTGGTAGCTCAACATTTAGGGAGTTATCTTGACGTAAGACAGTTAATAGAAGATTTCATGGAGCAGTTTGAGCGCTAAAAGGCCAAACGTGCAACCAACGTCCTAATTGTACGATTATCTTAAATGGATCATTAACTTTTGATTTAGGAAGAGTTATGGGCCCCACAAGATATATTCAAAAAACTCTAGAAATTTTCAAAATAAAAAATGCAGAAGATAGCCCAAATTAGTGTGTTTAGAGGCTGTTTCAGGATGTTTTAATTATTACGCAATTTTTGCATTTATTTGTCATTTGTCATTTTTCGTAATTTCCTGTTTTAAGTCAATTAGGGTTTATTTTAAACATTATAAGTACTGGTTGTAACATACCTAATTTGATTATTCAGTTGTCAATAAAATATATTTCTTTTTTTTCATTGGTGGACGAATCCAGTTTTTTGAATACTGACATAGTTCGTATTCTTTTAATTATTATGCTTTATTCTACGTCACATCCTTAGTAGCTTCACCTAGTAAAAACACATAACAAAACTATAACATAGTCCAATTGCTAGTGTGTATTAATAAATGTAGACATGAAGGTTTTGAAGCTATAATTATAGCAAGTGGATTTATCTAACTTAACAAAACAAAGTAACAAGCTTGAAATCCAGTGAAATATTAATATATTGAGCTTAGTATAAAACAACTGAGAAGGTTTTTTGTGTAATCGTGTAGATTTAGTGATGAAATTATAAATTTATAATTACAAACCTGGCTAAACCAGTAGAGTTTTTTGTTTTTCTTATTTCAATTAAAAGTGAGAGAGAATTACGTTAAATGCTTCAGCAGGTAGAGTTTCGAGATTCGGGAATTGTAACAAAGTTCTAAATTTTGGATACACCGTCACGAACGTCGCTTTGGCCGAGTGGTTAAGGCGTGTGCCTGCTAAGTACATGGGGTTTCCCCGCGAGAGTTCGAATCTCTCAGGCGACGTTTTAAGTTTTTAAGAAGTTTTTCTTTTTTTTTTTGAATGAAGTTTTTAAGAAGTTAGTTGCTCCCTTTCTTTCAATGAGGTACTACCATTTTGAGCAAAAAAGGTACTACCAGTTTTTTTTGCCGTTATAAAATTTAATTAATTTTTTTTACTGACATATTATTAATATATATTATAGTTTCTATGCTGTAGATGACAAAAACAAAATATTAATAATAAGAATCATAGTTTGTAACTCATTTTTGACACAATCTGGCTTGTTTGTCAAATCTCTATTATAAAATTTTAATTTTAACTTTTTTATAATAATATATTTTTAATGTTAAAAACTATATTAATTTTTACATATTGTAAATAAAAATACAAAGGACATTATTTGTCAATTCGACGAACAATTCTCAAATATAAATATTTTCAATATCAAATTTATATATTTAGTTATTTTTATATGTGATTTAACTTTTATTTCATGTATGTATAAGAGTTTTTTTATTTGGCAAAATTATTGGAAGAGTTGACTGTTAAATATATTATAAATTTATGAGTTTATGAATTATTTAGATTTTTTTTTTTCCCTGTGAGTGCTTTATTTATTCTTTTAGTTACGTTGAAAGAATATTCTAAAATAAAATAGTTATATTGAAAGAAATACCAAAAAAGATGGTAAAATGTATATTTTTAAGGTTTTTTTTTTTTTTTTTTTTTTCCCAAAAAAAAAAAAATTATGAGTCATTCCTAGCTAATATTCCAACCCCTCAAAGATAATTGAAGAACCATAAGAATGACAACTTAACTGACTCACATGGAATACGGGGTGAATTTTCACCGAGCTGATCGCTTGAGTCTATAGGATATCTCTCCTATCCGCTTCTTGTTTTAATCCTACTTGTACCTGATTGATTTAACCTCGAACTCGCCTGACTCTATCAATTTGTCAAGGCTATGCAAGGTAGAGATTTATTTTAGTTGTGTGTAAAAGTTTTTTAAATAAAAATTTTTAAGTATAAAATTCTATTTGAATTTGGTGTAAAACTCTCAATATATATCCTCCAATAGTCCTACATATAATCACATTCCTAATCCAGCAATATATATATTCACATTCCTAAAAAATCATCTATTTTCTTCTTCTTCTTTTTCTCTGTGCCTCATCTTCTTATTTTTCTCTCTCTTCTTCGCCTTCTCACTTTAGTCAAAACTCCCATCTCTCCATGTCTTTCTTCTTCCCTCTTCTCTGTCACCATCTCATTCCTTTATTTTCTTATAAATTCTTCCACTCTATTAAACCATCAAAATTAACTGATTACAAATGGTTCACCAACAAAGCCCAATCTAAGCAAACCCACAAATAGATCTTGCCATATTTTCATGAACGTTATACTTATATATTGGATATGATTAACAAAAACTCATCCTAAAAAAAAAATGTCTTTGTTCATATTTACTTCGACAAAATGAATAGTATTTTTTTTTTCTTATAGGAATTTCACCCCCCCCCCCCAAAAAAAAAAAAAAAAAAAAATCCATCCAAGTTTTTTTTATGTAAAACATATTTCAACCATAAATATACAAGAGAGAGAGAGAGAGAGAGAGAGAGAGAGAGAGAGAGAGAGAGAGAGAGATGGGAATCTCATCCAAAGTGAGAAGAAAGGGAGAAAAAGAAAAAGAAAATGTTTTTATTGCTGTGATTATATGTAGTACTCTCTAAACTTCTATTTGAAATAATGTGACAATATATTATTAGAGGGTGTGAATAGGGGATTTTACACTATCCTTAGTCTCTTTAGAGGAGCAAACTTAGTTTCCCTCCTTCCTTGCTTCACTTTCTTAGCATGCTACCCACTTAGCAGTTGTTCCCTAGTGAGTTGGGTCGCCTTTTGCAACATTCTACCTATCAAATCATGTATGGGGGGTCATGAATATAATAGCTCAAGCAATTTGATTAGGAAAGGCAACATTCTACCTATCAAATCATGTATGGGGGTCATGAATTTAATAGCTCAAGCAATTTGATTAGTTTGTAATTAGGTAATTTTCCTTCAAACCCATTTTGTGCAAATATGGGCTCTTATTGGGAAAGTCCATCACAGTCAAAATACTGTCTCTTCACTTCCATTAGACGACGAAAAATATCTCAACCTTATCAACCAAATGGAAGGATGAGATAAGCATAAAATCATGTATGGGGGTCATGAATTTAATAGCTCAAGCAATTTGATTAGTTTGTAATTAGGTAATTTTCCTTCAAACCCATTTTGTGCAAATATGGGCTCTTATTGGGAAAGTCCATCACAAGTCAAAATACTGTCTCTTCGCCTCCATTAGACGACGAAAAATATCTCAACCTTATCAACCGGATGGAAGGATGAGATAAGCATAAAAGAAGCTTGGTAGACCCTTACAAATAACATAGGACACCTATGCCTATTATTTTTATTTGCCCATGATATTTTTATTTTACACATGCCATCTCATTCCACATGACAATGACAAAAATTAAATAGTATATACTAATTTTATTCTCTTGATTCCTATTTTTTCCTATCTTCTTGTATGTATGAATACTACTTGTTATGGGCCATAATTCTTGATCATTTGAAGAGAAAAAATATGGGCTTCAAGCCCAATCCTCGAGGCAAGAGAGATAGGGGCTAAAAGCCAATTGTGTGATGTTATCAACAACACAGGCCATGAGCCCATACTGTGAAGTGAAGCGAAGTGAAGAGATATATGCCATAACATAAGTCCAATTCAAGATGTAAAAGAAATATTGGCCATAAGCCCAATTCGTGAATTGGCCATAAGTCCAATTCAAGATTATTTATATGTGGGATGCATGTGGTGAAATTATTTAGAGTGCCAATATATTATGCATTCCTTTTGTATATAGGTGTACTCCACATGTGGATGTCGTATATAAAACTCATATTTATGACATTGAGTGAGAGAGATGTATGAAATAGTTTATGGTACATATAGTTAATATACATTGTACGGTTGTGGTGGATGATCACACCATAATATGGTGTACCTTTACATATACAATAAGTCCCGCTTGGTGGATTATGTTGTTTGAGTATATTGTTGAAGAGTTACACATTTTGGATAAGACACATCCTTTCATCAATAGATATGTCTCTTGTCAAAGGGTGTGTCATGTGTGAGTGCTTATATATAGTTGGATTTTCTTTTGGTTTAGACACAATTTAATTCTTTGCAGATACTTGATTGATGTCTGTGATAGTGTGATCACTATCCTAACAAAACTGCCATCCACATCTATGATCAAAACATAGTATATCTTTCCTAAAGAGTAAAAAGAAAGGATATGAAAGCTGGCCCTTGACATTTCTTCCCTCTCCTTTGGCGTGTGTGCCTGCGTGATTAAAGGGATACATGCCTAGATTCCCTTGTAAAATATGAGAGAGAGAAAGAGAGACCAGCTCATGTGCTGTTGGAGACAGATATGTTTCCTAATTCTAATTCTACTGCCAGTTGTAATTAAAATGGATAACAACTACCATACTTGTCTAAGTGAAGAATATTTTAGTACCTTAGTCAACCTATCATAAAACTAAAAGTTAAAACTTGCTAAAAAACAGATGATAGTATCGAAATACGAGTTGCAGGAAATTAGACATCACATTAGTGTCATATATTATGTATATAATAAGCAGTAACTAATCCAATTAAGCTGATCGAGTCAAACAATTAAGTAAACCCTTGTCTTTACACTCTTAGGCAAGTTGCAGATATATACACTAGAGATGTGAGAAATTGCAGGGCTTTGTCGTGGTGATGGCACATGTCTCTAATAAATTTAGGCATGATAAATAATGTTTTAATCTCTGCTGCCGTCCACGTCTTGCTCAGTTTTAGGACTTTAAAGGCCATTCAATTTTCAATAAGGTCTTGAGTATCACCAATTTTTATAAAATATTTCATAACTATAAAGTGTCAAGTTGTGAATAATAAATAATAAAATGAATGGATAAATAATAAGATGATTACTAATTTAAAGGCCAATTCAGTTATTGTGAAAATTATTGTTCCCCTCAACCCGTTGACTCCACCATACGTGAAACTTTCTAATAATTAATACATAAACCAATATGATACATTAAATGCGTACTTCCTCTTCTTACAAAAGTCGGAACCCATGACTTCTATGAGAAGAGGGAGTACGCATTTAATATGCTTACGGAGTATTATATAATTTTCTCTCCAGTAAGAGAGAAAACCAAATTATTTATTTTCTCGAAACTCCATGAGACTTGGGGGTATAGCAGTTGAGTCTTTTGACTTTAAAGAGGGAAGAGATTGTCGAAAGTGAAGTAAAAGGAGCTAGCTGGAGGCACTTTGACGCTTGAAATCTTTGTAAGCCAACTGGCAATCCGGTTGCCTGGACTATAGTCTACTCTATAGTGTAACCCCTCAACATATACTACTTTTGCCTTGGACTTGCTAAGTGGGGATCATGTATTATGCATAATGACTGGCTCAGTATGATGTTCCACATTCTAATTAAAAATAAAATAAAAAATCATGACGTTCCTCAACGAAAGAAACAAATCTAATAATTATAAATAAATAATAGAAAGGGCATAAAGAGTTTTTCCCTTATAGGTTAACAACTTAACCGAGACTCAATAATTTCATAACAATATTAATATGTAAAAATGTGAATGATAAATAATAAAGTAATTTAAATAGTGATTCAGATTAGAACTAATAAAAACCCAATAAAACTCCTGACAAAATATTTTCACAACAATAATGAGGAGTGATTATTAAGTAGTCCAAAACTACAAATAAATACGTTGTTCCTCTCTTACATAAATGGTAGGTCCTACCATATAAATAGTGGGTCTCACTAATTAAATTCATAGTAGGATCTACCACTATGTGAGAGTGGGGACTACGTATTTATTTATAGTCTGGGACTATAAAATAATTTTCCAATACTAAGTTGTCAAGCTGTGAATGATAAATAATAAAGTGCGGTAAGTGGTGAAATTAGATGAGAACTAATAAAAACCTACCAACTCAATATTATTGTGAAAATGTTGTGTTTGTAGCATTGCTCATAAAAATCAAACAACTCACTATTGTTGTGAAACTGATGTGCATCTGCTTTTTATCAATTTGGGTTTTATTTATCCTATAATGATAAATACATATTATATATTCAATAAAGCTACATACACCACAGTTTTACAACAATTTGATATCAATGCTGATGTGTCAAGCTATAAATGATAGATAATAAAAGTGATGTAAGTAGTGAGTTCAGATGAGAACTAATAAAAACTGACAATTAAGCAATGTTGTGAAATTATTGTGCCCGTAGCATCACTCTAATATATTTGGGAAATTTTGTACTTTAAATTCCCAATTTTCCTATTAAGTGTTAGGTATTAACAGTTGAAAACTTAAATTGGAGGTTCCATGAATAGGTGGACTGTATCAACTTTACTGTGTACCCACATTACTGGTAGGCAATGGGTTCGTTACCTAATATCAATCAATATAATAAATCATTATTTAGTTACTCCAACAAATTTTAGTATCAATGCTTAATTGCTTATAAACATCATTCATTCGTCTTCTTTGCACACTTACCTAATTTGTTAAAAAACTCCTTTAATTATGGGAAGAAGACAAATTAGACGGTAGGGGCAGAAAAATAATTAAGACAAAATATAGGGTTGAAAATAAAAGAGGAAGTAAAGTTGGGTTTGATTTTTACTTTATAGCCCACAACACATGCATTTTACAGCTTGATAAACATGATTAGTCTACAAAATATCTCATAAATATTTATAAATATCTTGTGTATATTCTATTAGATTTCTAGAATTTTTATCAACAAAAAGCACTATCTATATGGATGAAGAACAAAATGGAAAGGGGGGTTGAAGGTTGAAAAAGAGACATGAGAGAGTCTCTCACGGTGCTTGGTCACTGTATTTTATTGTATTTGTAACTATAATTGATATATTGCAAACTCTTTATATGGATGTAAACAAGTTGTCGAATTAACTAAAATTTTGTGTTATGTTTCTAGTTATTTGGCTCAAATTTTACTTTCTATTATTATCAAATTAGTCTTCAATAAACTAAGATTTAATACGCTACTGAAGTGTTTGATACGATTCCAAAATCACCTAACACATAGACAATGAAAGGATGCTCATATTGTACGGCTGCCTGTACCCATGGTACATACAGTTCACCTAAACCAAACCAAATTCAATCTCAAGGTAATATTTGGAACTAATTTCCTTTCCAAGACCGTCCAACATCAACATCAATGACCAAACCCACTGCCAGTCTGCCACGTGTCGCAAGCCCACCAATCAAGCAGAAAGTAGCCGTTTGAGAAAAAAATCCAACGGTCTAAAATATAAGCCGGCCTCATTATTATTTAGCGCGTCGTTTCTTTCTCTCTCACTCTCTCTTTAATTTCAGATCCGTTATCAACGGTCACATTTCTCTACTTTTCACTAACCCCAATTTAAAATTTCAAAGCAAATAGCAACAACTTTCTATAATTGTTTGTTTAGTTCAAACACTTTGGCCACACACCAAACAACAATTATAACAACGCGTCTTTTTATTTGAAAATTGTACAATTAATTCCAAATAAAGTAACAATAATTCCTATCTAATACCGCGTTAAAATGACACACAATGACAGCTCTTGCATGGACCCAATGCACTTCTATTTAAGTAGCCAAATTTCTCTCCAAGTTTTTCTCAACATACTAGGCAAGCAATACACCCACCACACAATCCATGCCAACGCTTTTGCTAAGGATTTTCCTTCTTTACAACTTCCTTAATTCAATTCTCCTCTCTTTGATTCCCAAGAAACTACTACCCTTCCTCCCACATTCTTGGTTCCCCCAACAAACCACATCTCCGTCACCACCACCACTTTTATTATCGTGTCGTGCCCAAAAAAAAATGGATCCCACGGAGTTAAAGCGTGTGTTCCAAATGTTCGATCGAAATGGAGATGGACGTATCACGAAGAAAGAATTAAATGATTCGTTGGAGAATTTGGGTATCTTTATCCCGGATAAGGAGCTAACCCAAATGATTGAAAAGATTGACGTTAACGGAGATGGTTGTGTGGATATCGATGAGTTCGGAGAGTTGTATCAATCGATAATGGACGAGCGAGATGAGGAGGAGGACATGAAGGAGGCATTTAATGTGTTTGATCAAAATGGTGATGGGTTTATCACCGTTGATGAATTAAGAGCAGTTTTGGCGTCTCTTGGGCTTAAACAAGGGAGGACTATAGAGGATTGCAAGATGATGATAATGAAAGTGGATGTGGATGGTGATGGTATGGTTAATTATAAGGAGTTTAAGCAAATGATGAAGGGAGGTGGGTTTAGTGCGTTGGGATAAAAATTAGGGAGGGTGGGGTCTAATGTACCCTGTAAATATTTTTGAGATCCATAAAAATTGTGATGACACTCTGCACGTAGCTGCATTCCATTGGTTAATAATACCACATCATGTGTGTAGCGCTAGATTTGTGTTCGACTCTGTAAGATTGGTTTGGTGGTTTTTTGTTGTTGCTTATTTCATCTGTTTTTTTATTCGTTTATGTTATTTTTGATAAACATGGTAGTGTGTGTATATTCATATTGCTATGGATCTGATTTTGGTAAAAGCTCTCCAATCAGTGTCTGTTTTACTAAAATCCGTCTATAACTTATTTTTCATAATGGTTATGGATTGCTGTTTTGCCAATATGCCCAGTTGCCGACTCATGAGCAGAGAAAAGTGTACAGATTTTTGTTTGTTTGAGGTTTTTTTTTTTTTTTTTTTTGGTTATACCTCACTGATAAGTGATAAAACAAAGACGATATGGGCTTTGATTGTTTTTGATTGCCTCATTGGACTCCATTCTTGTGTCCAAAGCCTATTTATTTATTTATTTTTTGACAAGAGGCCTTCTCATTTTTAAAATGTGGAAGTTCATATTACACCTCGCTTGAGGTGGTTTGAGTTTGGACACTCGGCTCCACATTTTTGTGAAAATGTGGAGTTCATATTAGGTATAAAAACCAAAGTAGTCAATATCGTACCGGAAGCCGTTTCAGTTTGGTAAGAGGAATAAAATATTTCAATACCGGCCAATATCGGTGTACCGTTTCGGGTTTACCACTATATATATATATAAAAATTATTAAACATAAGTGATAAAACTTCATTATTTCATTGATAAAAAAATAAAATAAAATTTCATTCTTTCTTACATGAATATAAAAGCTAAAAAAGTCAATTAAAACACATTAGCATAAAAATTTATAAAAAAAATTGCTCATTCCCAAAACACCCTGAAATATTTACAAGTACGTTTCAGTGATGTTTCTTGTACCGGGTAGAGTATCGGAACGACATATTGTGGGTGTTCCGGCCGGAACGGCACGGAATTGACTACTTTGAGGGAGCTAAGTGTCATTTTGCAAAACACAAATGGCTAGTGCTATGGTGCGGAAATAACAAATGTTGGTGTGGAAATATAATTTTTCAAATTAATTTATTTTAGTCTTTAATTTACTTGGCAAGTCACAAGTAGAGCCGATGGTAGTTTCATTGAATACCTCTAGCATACATAAAATCACAGATACTTTGAGGCTTTGCTTTGATATTTATGTGGGAGAACAGAACCATTTGGATCAAACACAAATGCTTTGTTAGAGAGTTTATAAATGAATGGGATGATTAAATTATAAAGGAATGGAAGAGAATAAAATGAATATAAGGAAATAAGTATTGTTATTTTGCAAAACCCTCAAAAGAGAAATTGTTATAATTTTGTTCTAACTTTTATGATCTTGAGCTTGAAATCTTGGAGCTTTTGAAGTTCCCAATCTACACTAATTAATGGTAAAAAATAATTTATTTTACTCTTTTAAGTTTTTACTTTTTAATTTACTTGACAAGCCACAAGTAGAACTGATGGTAGTTTAATTGAATACCTATAGCATACATAAAATCACATATACTTTGAGGCTTTGCTTTGATATTTATGTGGTAGAGCAGAACCATTTGGATTAAACACATATGTTTTGTTTGAGAGTTTTCTAAATGAATAGGATGAATAAATTATAAAAGAATGGAAGAGAATGGAATGAGTATAAGGAATGAAAATGATTCAAATGAATGAAATGTATTGAATAGAATGGAATAGAACTAAGCTATCTTGTTTTGATTATTTAAAATAAATGAATGTAATGTAAGTAATTTTGTTTGGAAATACCATGAAAAGTAATGTAAGTAAATAATTTTTAATAAGATACTGTTATAACTTATAACTCCATTCCAAGAAATTTGTAAAATATAAAGGGCTATTAAAAAATCATTAAACTTTATTCCATTCCCTCTGATTCCTCCAAATTTTGGAGAAAATGAAAAATTGGGTTTGTAAGGGGATAGAGAAGAATGTGTGTTCCCTCCTAATCATTTTATTCACTCAAACTTAAACTTTCAAACAAGTGAATGATCTTTCTATTCCATACCCCTTATTCTTAATTTCCACAAATTGGGGAAATTTGGAGGGGAGTGAAAGGGAGTGGTTCCACTTTTAATAAAAAAAATTAAATTGTTAATTGTGCCCTTATGATGTCAATATATATATATATATTTTTTTTCTTCCAAATTAGTAAATGTGGGTCATCTATTTATATATAAATTAAAGTAGAAGACGTTGTCATTTATTTACCACGTGTCATCTAAAGCAATGTCTTCTGCTTGCCATGTGTCAGTTTATTAAAAAAAAAAAAATTATATCATTAATAAATTAAATACCTACTACCCATAATAAAAATAATACCATTAATAAATTAAATACCCACTACCCATAATAAAAATAACATCATTAATAAATTAAATATCCACTACCCCATAATAAAAACTACACCATTAATAAATTAAATACCCACTACCCAATTATATACTCCAATTAAAGCCAAATATGTTAAACACGATATATGTTATTTCAAATATGCATTTAAATTACAACTTGGGCATTTGTCCTGGTGGTTATTCTTCTCATCAAAAAGTCCCACCCCTCTATGAGGGTGAGTGTGTGGGTTCAATCCCTATGTGAAACTTTTTATTTTATTTTTATTTATTTATTTATTTTATTTAGGGGTAGAAGGAATAACATCTTAAATTTTTTTTCTTTCTATGTGTTAAATTTTCCTAAGATATGTGTTAGATTTAAGATAACATTGTCATTTTTATTTCTGTGGACCAATTTGTTATATGATGGACTTCTAAAGTCACAAATATTGTTTATGTGATTATTAATAAGTGATAAATTGCCCAAAAAAAAGATGAAAAGAGAAACAAAAGAAAGTCAAAAAAGGTAAAGATGAGATAAATATGTGACAAATTGTATTATTTGTACTATCAAAGTGTTGTAAGTTGAAAAAAAATGAGAAACCTCTCAACATTTAGAATCCTTATATGAAACAATTGAGATTCACCAAAATAATTGAAATTCATAAACGATGTGAAGTGAGTTTTTTTTTATGCTAAGTCAATACAACCCCGGGATATAAACCCCCATTGACTTTATGTTCAATATCCCCATTTGATGAAATATAATAAAAATTAGTATAATACATTTGATGGGATATAATAAAAATGATCATTTCTATTTTTAAGCGCAAAGAAAAATTATTTACATTTTCTATTTTACACTCTTTTTTTTTTTCTAATTTTTTTTTTCATTTTTATTATTGTTATTATTTCTTCATTCTTCTTAGTTTAGTTGCTTCGTTAGGAACATATTTATAGAAAAACAATGAAAAAGAGCTACGCATTGCGCGGATTATAATCTAGTAATTGTTAATTTATATGACCACTTCCCTCCCGTCTCCTCTCAATCTCTTACTTAATTTTTAAAACATCTAAATAAGTAGAATTGATCACAATTCCCCTTGCCTCTCCTCTCCTTCACCCCTTACCCTCTACTCCCCTCTCCCTCTAAACTTGCAAACATAGCATTATAATATTGCTGATAAATCCTCTTTTTTTTTTTTTCCTCCCATGGACATGTTTCAAGCAAGCTTTAATTTGAGATTTACTAATTTAACATTTGTATATCGAATTAATGATATTTAGGACAACCGGTTCCAACACCAAGCACGTGTCAATTGTCATACCTTGCAAAAAGCAAGATTTTGGTATCCAAATTGTTCACTAGAACCATATATGAAATTGCTACATACAAATGTTATGGATATGGAATAAGTGTTAATTTTTTTTTTCAAAAGCCAACGCTTAAGGGGGAGGATGGAACTTTTGCACTGCCCATGGTATAGAAGAGTTTCTTATGAAATTGGCAGCAAACAAAATGAGGCAAATGCAAAATTTCCCATACAAGGTTATTTATTTATTTTTTTTTTGGCAGTTTGGGCCATAGTATTGCTACTCTTTCTTAAGTCTTGTCCTCTTACGAAGCCATAAATTTAGTTTGCTCCATATTGTCAACAATGGAAGATAGATGAAGAAAAAAAAAGTAAAACAGAGGACCAAAGACTGTTCAAGTTTAAAACCTGGGAAAATTTGATCCTTTAATCTACTGAATCTTACACAGTTTTGTTGAAAAAGATTCTCATAATAATCTTTTACAAAGGACTATAGAGAAGGTAAGATTTTTTATTTTTTAAACCGAGAGGTTCAACATGTATATATGCTATTTGGCAAAAATACATTTTTCGTCCTTTTATTTTTAGGGTATTTTCATTTGGATCCCTATATTTTATAATGTTTCATTTTAATCTTTAGGTTTTGGATAAATATTCATTGGAGTCCTTACCCTCTCTATTTTTCTTGTTTTTGGAAATTTTCTCATCAAATATAACATATATCCAAAAAAACCAAGGATTAAAATGAAATATTATAATAGTAAGGAAATATCATTTCTGATAATTACACATTTAAAAAAAATAAAAAATAATCACCCACCTAATCGTGATTATATATATATCAATTTTGCAGTTTAGATAACTCTACTCTTTTGTTATCTTATCTTTATGTTAATGAAACATCATTTGAAGATAAGAAAAAACTGATTTAAATTATGTTTTGAAGCAGAATTGAAAAATCCAAACCAAATAAGCACTCCTTGGACCAAACATGGAAAACATAAGACTAAACAAGCAGTAAAACATTGGGCATTATAGAAATAGAAAAGAATTCCTTATTAATTTAAAATCCATTAACAATTTATTTCGTTTACATTTATTTAGAGAAGGGAAAACAAGAATACGGAAGTTGTGGTAAGGGGTAAGGGGTTAGGGGCTTAGGGCTTATTAATCTGTTGTTGCTGTTGTGGCACTGTTGGTGGCATTCGAAATTTTTCTTCAAGGTCCAAATGCTTTATCAAAAGCCAGACGTGCGTAAGAAACTCCCCACCTCTTGGGAGCTGTTTAGCATGGTTTTTTCCTTGACAAAGAACTGCAACGTAAGCTAGGTTCTCAATCCAGAAATTAGTCAAGATCTCCCACTTTCCTTCATTGTTTCTCAAATTTTTTCCAACCTGAATTGCATAATATAGCAAAAGGGAATCGGCATCGTGCTCTTGCGGCGTTACTTTTTGTCCTAGTGGATTCATATGATATTATTTCTTCACAAACACTGGACATTGAGAATTTGGTGCAATTTTCGAGAGCTTCCTCAACTTGTTTACAAGCCTTCTCAAAGCTGATTTCTGCATCTCCTGTTGAAAACATGGAAGGACACACGGCAAGTATATACATCATATAATCTGATACCTCCTTAATCATCTTTTTCTTTTCATGATCCACATTGATTTCATCATCCATTATGGGAATTTCTACAGTGATTCCATCATTCATTTCTCGGGGAATTCCTACCTTGATTTCAACTTCCATTTCTGGGAGAATCACATTTTTATCATTATCAGTGTGTAAGCAGAGATCCGTGACAATGTGCCAGATGATAATGCTTTGGTAAATTTCAACCTTTGCATGTTCATGATCCACTAATGATATATATCTGTTATAGTCTTCAGAAAACCCTGGACTATCAGGATTTAATTTTTCCGTAAATGTGACCCAGACCAAGCGTTCCAGTTCTTCAGAGATCTTACGGGTGAAATAGACATTCATCATCAGTTCCTTCCTTAGTTTCAGAAATATGCACACTATTAAGTTAGCAAAGAATTTTGGGATTCCCTTCTGCTGACCAATTCTAGGCTTCTTTCTCTTGCAAAACTTAAGCATGCTGAATTGACCCATTGATTTTGACCACCTTTTTTTGGGCAACGATATTTTTTGTTTGAATTCCAAGGATGCTCTCACAACATTGAAAATCAATAAAATCAAAACATATATCTCTGAAAAAATAGCTCCACCCATCAACATGTAAGTAATAATCAAATCAATTTGCTGATGTTTGTGCCTCTCCTTTATGAGGAAGAACACAAATGTGGAAAAGGTGGAAAAAAAACTGATGAAGCGGAAGAAGCGACCCCAACCTGTTAAAAACAACGGTATCTTGGTGTAAAAAGCATCATAGGCCTGTCCAAGTTCAATTTCAATTCTTGTAAATGCTATTTGACGATCATAACTTCTGAAATTATTACCGGGATATTGTAGAAATTCAGATTGGATCTTCTGATTTAGAAAGAGAGGTTTCAATCTTGGAAAGGCGTATAGTTGGTCATACCACTCAAACTCATTATAGTCTTTGTCATATTTTGGAGGGCGATTGGCTGATCGCATCACCCATATCCTTTCCGCATACCTGATGACCCCAGCAAGAAGCATGGGAATAGTAAGAAACGAAAGCCAATTGTCATTCCAAGACATGCGAATGACGTAGATTACCACACCTGATTGAGCAACTAGTCGAAATAAGTGCCTAAACCACAAATCATTGTCTTGTACCGTGTAAGCTGTGATTGTGTCCTGGCCACCAAGGTGCAACAACATAAATACTGCCCAAAATGTCATGAGCTGATCATTTGGTACTCCATAATCAATATCATTGTCATTGCGGCTACTTGAATTTCCTTAGTGTACAAGAGATGACACTGAGCGCAACAGTTGCCACTGTATCAGCCACAAGGTAGCAAAACCAAAGAAAGTAATGAATCCACACTCCAACCATAAATCTTCTATGTCTCCCAAAATACAAAAGAGATTGTTGCAGGGTGAAACTGGAAAGGACCAGCACTCGTAGCCGCCAATTATTCCAGAAGTTCTGCACGTTCTCTGAAAACTCTGGAGCAGGCTTTGTCGTCTCCGGGATCAAAATGTTCAAAACTTCACCAGGATTCAAACGAAAACATATATATTATTATGATTTGGCAAGACATAAACTAAATTTTGGCTAGCATATAGGACTCAACGAGGTGACCAAATTTGCAAATTAAAGGATACAAAGTTTTCAAAGAACAACTTTTTCTACATTAAACAAAGTATATAATTATATATGTTACATTAAAAGGCCAAATTACAAATTACATCCTTTAAGTTTGGTCAAAGTTCAATTCAGTTTTCTGTGTTTTGACTGTGTCAATTCAGTCCTCTATGTTTTGTTCTATTTCAATCATGGATTTCTGTTCATTCCGTTAAACTGTTGCTGTTAGTTTCCAATTTAATCTAATTTTCTTGGCTTTAGCCTGACTTTTTGTTAATTCGGGTTGTTTAACTAGTTATTGTACTGAAGCATAGAGTAGGTTCCACTCAACCAGATCATGGAAGTTAAAATTTTACAACCACCATTAAAGTACCGAAAACCACTTGGGCTTCTTGTCCTTCCCTTTTTTGCTTCTTCACCCATCATCATCACCATTATCAAAAAACCCACCTATCGCCCAAATAAACGATTTCTCTTACCCAAGATTTGTTTGATGGGATTTGGCAATTAAGATTAAGAGTCAACTTCGATTGGAAATGGGAAAATTGGGTTCAAAACTAGTCATGGGTCATGCTGTTTTCGAAGGCAATGAAGAATGATGGAGAAGCTGATTGTACATTTGGGTCCACTAGAGAGTATATGTGATTCTTAGTTTGACCTCCAGAGGAGCTTTAATGGCGGAAATGAAACCACTACTGTACATTTGGATCTACTGGGTCCTGTGTGTATATTACTTGATTTGATCTACATAGTTTAAATGATAGACTACCCATGTAATGATTAAGGGTTTGTGTAAATGCACCCACGTAAACACCATGAAGATTATCACACTTCATGTTTTCTCTATTACCTGGATATTGTATTGAGAAGATCATCAAACCCACAAGCGTTCCTATTGTTGGTTAAAGTGAGGAAAATTTGGTTAAATGGAAAACTAATGACAATAGTTTAACAGAATTGATAAAAATACTTAATTGAAATAGAATGAAACTTAGAGGACTTAATTGACACGGTCAAAACTTAGAGGACTGAATTAAACTTTGACCAAACTTATAGGGTGTAATTTATAATTTGGCCTTAAGGTTTTAAAGTTGCTAAGGCTTAAATAAATTTTATCTTATTTTATTATTATTTTTTTAAGAATGAGATACTTCTATTCCTTTCCAAAAAAAGAAAAGAAAAAAGATACTATTATTGAAATAAGAATACCAATACTACACGAATAACTAATTACTTAGAAAATTTATTCTTTAAGTAAAAATGAATAAAGAAAAGATAATATGCCTATGAATTATACTAAAATTATTCAGTCCGACTGTTTTTTTGTTTTTCATCAAATTTTATTTTAAAATTTGATGACAAATTCAATGTGAACGATGAGGGGTAACATGATTGTTATTAAGCTAGTGTGTCTGTTCCAAACAAAACCCCCTCTTTATGAGGGTGTGGGTTCGATCCTCGGGATCTTCAAAATATATGTGTATGTAAGTTTAGATTAGAATTTCTATCATATCTAAAAAAAAAAAAAAAAAAAGTCCCATGTTGATTAGGAGCGTGCTTCAATTTGAGTTTAAATACAATATATGTTGATTAGGAGCGTGCTTCAATTTGAGTTTAAATACTATATTATAGTATTATGGACTTCTATTGGTATCTTTCGATATAGGGCCTGGTTTGGACTTGAGTCCTATATGTTGGTTCCAAATATGGATGACAATCTTTTTAGGGTGGTGATCATAGACATAAAGTACGGTGTCTATAGAGAGAATTAGATTGTCCGAAACAAATGAGGGCCCTACTATTTATAAACTATCACATACCTTTTAGGAATTGACATATCCATTCTTGAACAAATATATCCTATGCAAATGAGGCATCTTTCTACTCAAACACCATTCACCAAGTGGGGTTATCGATTGTATGCATGAGGGTGCACCATATATGGTGTGATCACTCGTTATAACCATACACTAACATTTCCCATTTGATCGTACCATAATTAATGGTGTTAGATCCAATTAGCATGCATCATGGTACCATGATATTGCCTCATGCTAAATCTCATCTATGAACCCAAGCCTAGACGGCAAACCCAGTCGGCGACCCACCCTTGCCCATAAACCCAAGCCCAGACAGTGAACCCACCCTTGCCGACGAACCAAAACCCTAGCTGGTGACCCCCACGATCGTTGACGAAGCCAAACCAGATCGCGATTAGGGAAGATTGAATAGACTTCCACACTTGACAATGAACCCAAACCCAAATGGTGACCCACATGATTTCAGAGCCATTTGTTTCTCGGTCAACGAAGGTGAGGAAACTAAAAACTTGGTTCCTCTTCTCTTATGTTCAAGTGGGTCAAGCCAAAACCGGATATTGCAAAGTTTGAAATAAAGAATGTGGTGTATTTTGGAATTAGTATATGAGATTGTGGTGTATTTTCTCAGTTGTTGTTTGGGTTTGATTACTTTATGTAATTTTATAATTGGTAAATGGGTAGCTCTTGTTGATTTTGTTCCTTTTTTTAGTCTTGGGGTTGCTCTGTGTAATTAGGATGTCATTTACTCTGGTTTCTGCTATGTTCTTTTGTAGAATTAAGGATTGTTGCTGCCAAAGTTGGTTTCTAGGTCTTGGTGTCTTTGATTTTGGAGTTTTTGTAATTGTTTGTTTGTGGAATTTTTTCCTCAATTGGTTGGATGAGGATTCTTGTTTTATGGAATTAGAATTTGAGTTATGAAGGACATAATAGACATTTCAATATACCCATGGGTAATTTATCAATTCGTTACTGGGACCATTCCAATGTTCCCTTTCGCCATGCATAAACTCCACCGGATAAGCTAGTACGAAAATAATGTATATGGAGGTAACACATATACAAAAAAGTAGCCGGTGGAGAATAATTTGCACATTCCAATAGATGAGTGGGGATATTGCTCAGCTTTTTATAGATTTGGGGGAGGGCATTGAAACAGACCTAATAGATAAAGAGGGAAACTACAATTTGTCCTATTTTTTATGACCAAATCAATGGCTTCATTAACATGCCACCACACTACTAGACCAACTTTACTGTTCAGCTTCTTCTCTACTCAAATATTCCATTCCACATTGGCTACTCTCCCACACAAATTGCTCATCATTTTCAAGTAAGGACAAATGATTTTGGTTTTCCCTCCGTTGAAGGAAATGCTCTTATAAAAGGTTGTTCTTGAACCTTTGTGTGTGGAAGTATGTTCAACATGAAATCGATGTACGCTAGCTATTGTTTAATGAAATTAAGGGGTTGTTCGGCCAAGGAACCATTTTGCATTAAGTTTTACACTTGGTGGCATGAGTCAACCTTTAAGGATAACTCATTTGCATAATTCTATAGCTTCGTGAGATTGCTCTTAAACTTTGATTTAATTTTATATTCTATTAATAATTTTTTCGGATTAGACTTAACTTATTTGTTAAAAACTTTTGTGCATTCTCATAAAAATATCTCCTACATATTATTGGATGGGGCAAGGGAAAAATTCTTTTTTTTTTGGGGGGGAAAATATATTTTTATAGGCTTTTCCTAAAGGGGCAATTTTTTTTTTGGGTGAGGCTTTTCGTCCACATATGGTCAAATGCTTGCAATAGTCAATTCTTGAATTAACATATCTTCTAATTAACTGAATAATAGCTTCCTTAGTTTTGAATCTTGATATCTATAATCCCATTTATTTTTTATGCTTACTATAATGAAAGAGTGGATTAATTTGAAGCCAAATACTCCCAATCACTTCTCTATTGGGAGAATCAGATAATGCTACTTAATGCATTCAAGTATTTGTATTTTTATTTGTTGGGAATATTAGCCAATATTCCTAGAATCCGTGGGAGCGAAAATAAATAAAATATTTGGTGGAGAAGAACACGTCAAGAAAATATTGACACGCGCAGCACAATCACACAATAAAGAGAATTTATGTGATTCGGCCACATGCCTACATCCACGAGAGACTTCAGGGAGAAAGTTTCACAATAATAGGAAGATTACAATGTTTGGCTTAAAAGCACTCTCTACAAGCCCAAACCCTATGTACACCCAAGTACACTCTCACACATAAAGAATAAAACACTGAGAATGCTATCTCTTTTATTCTTCTCCTTGTGTGGCACTCCCACTGGAAACTAGCCCTCTCCCTCCAACATAGCTCTCTCTTTGAACTACATTTTTGCTCTCTCTAGAATCCTCCAATATATTGTGTATATTGTGTCTTGGCTCCTTTGGCTTTTAAGCTCTCACTTTGCTCTTCCTTGCATCAACTATATATCACCATATATATAGAGTCTTCTAGCATATCACATGCACACTAGTGTTCTAGCATATCATATGCACACTAGTCTTCTAGCATATCACATGCCTATTTTTAGTATTCTAGCATATCACATGCCCTCTTCTAGTGTTCTAGCATATCACATGCACACTAGTCTTCTAGCATATCACATACACACTTCTTGATATGCACACTAGTCTTCTAGCATATATCACATGCCCACTTCTAGTGTTCTAGCATATCACATGCACACTAGTCTTCTAACATATCACATGCCCATTTCTAGTGTTCTAGCATATCACATGCACACTAGTCTTTTAGCATATCACATGCCCACTTCTAATGTTCTAGCATATCTCATGCATACTAGACTTCTAGCATATCATATGCACACTTCTAGTGTTTTAGCATATCACATGCACACTAGTCCTCTAGCATATCACATGTACCATTCAAATGGCCAAATACAAGTCACACCAAAAAACCCAACAATCTTCACCTTGGCTTGAATTTGGTCAAGCGTTTCTCAACCAAAATTCCTCCAACGGTAACCGGCTTCATCAACATATCAGCTGCATTCCTCAAGCTGTGAGGCTCCTCCTTTGGCTGAGTACAATTTCTCAAGCTCCACCTCAATCTCTACCTGCACTGCTGATCTACTATTGTTATTATTGCACTCCAGTTTCAACCACATTCTCATGGTTGAAATCTTCTCCATGACGTCGAGCATTACATCATTTGCAAGTAATAGCCAAATTGAACTCACTGCCACCAACATATCTTTCAGATATTATGGCCAAAGATAAGCCACCAACCAACAAATCTATACCTTGGTATGATATCAATTTTGAGATAAAACCTTGGGAAAACTCCATGTGGGACTTCCACTCACGCGTGTGAGTCATTGCCTTTTTTATTTATTTATTTATTTATTATTATTATTATTATTTTTTTATATCTTTTGGGCTTCGAGACCTCTCTCCTTAGGTCACGAACAAGTCCTCCTAGTTTCCCTTGGGCTATGGGTGTTTATTTTATTTTATTTTTATTTATTTATTTATTTTGTAGCGCATCATCCTTGTATCTCTCGTATGCCATCCATGGAAACCTCGTATATGCACATCCATGGGAACCACGTGCTAACCTCGCACTCTCATCCATGAAAACCTGTACATCCACGTCTATGTGATCCTCGTGTACGCCATCCATGGGAACCTCATACATGCACATCCATGGGAACCACGTACTAACCTTGCATGCTCATCCATGAAAAACCTGTACATCCACGTCCATGTGATCCTCACGTATGTCATCCATGGGAACAACGTTCTAGCCTCGCACGCTCATCCATGAAAACCTGTACATCCATGTCCATGTGATCCTCGTGTACACCATCCATGGGAACCACGTGCTAGCCTCGCATGCTTATCCATGAAAACTTGTACATCCATGAAAACCTGTACATCCATGTCCATGTGATCCTCATGTACGCCATACATGGGAACCACGTGCTAGCCTCGCACGCTCATCCATGAAAACTTGTACATCCATGTCCATGTGAATCTCGCGTTACGTCAACCATTGGCAACCTTTTGTTGGACATTTTTTAAGATCTTCCATGTGGGTTTTATGGGCTTGCCTTGTGTGATGTACACTTGTGTGAATTCAAAGTACACGCACTCCGTCCTTGCTCCAACTACGAAAAGGACCGTCCTTGCGCTATCTACAAAAGGGACCTTGATAATCGTGCAACCTCGCTGCACTCCATCATGAGCTCTTGTACACCATCCATGGGAATTGCGTGCTTGACCCCGCACGCTCATCCATGGGAACCTTTTATGTCCACCTTTATGGGAACTTTGCGCTGCATCATGCGTCTTTGATCTAGATAACTTTGCCTCACACAACTATGGGCTTTGACTCTAGCACATCCTCCATGGGTCTCTTGTACGTCATCCACGAATCACGTGACTGACACTGCACGGCTATTCATGGGAACCTCGTACGTCTACCTCCATGGGAACTTTGCACTGCGTCATTCTTCTAGGTCCTCCAATATCCAAAGTTTGTGCCATCAAACTTCTTGATCTTGACGCCTTTACTTCTTCTCTGGTCATCTCTCCCACTCGAACCAAGGCTCTGATACCAATTGTTGGGAATATTAGCCAATATTCCTAGAATCCGTGGGAGCGAAAAATAAATAAAATATTTGGTGGAGAAGAATACGTCAAGAAAATATTGACACGTGTAGCACAATCACACAACACAGAGAATTTACGTGATTCGGCAACATGCCTACATCCACCAGAGACTTCAGGGAGAAAGTTTCACAATAATAGGGAGATTACAATGTTTGGCTTAAAAGCACTCTCTGCAAGCCCAAACCCCATGTACACCCAAGTACACTCTCACACATAAAGAATAAAACACCGAGAATGCTATCTCTTTTATTCTTCTCCTTGTGTGGCACTCCCACTGGAAACTAGCCCTCTTCCTCCAACATAGCTCTCTCTTTGAACTACATTTTTGCTCTCTCTTGACTCCTCCAATATATTGTGTATATTGTGTCTTGGCTCCTTTGGCTCTTAAGCTCTCACTTTGCTCTTCCTTTCATCAACTATATATCACCATATATATAGAGTCTTCTAGCATATCACATGCACACTAGTATTCTAGCATATTACATGCACATTAGTCTTCTAGCATATCACATGCCCACTTCTAGTGTTCTAGCATATCACATGCCCACTTCTAATATTCTAGCATATCACATGCACACTAGTCTTCTAGCATATCACATGCACACTTCTTGATATGTACACTAGTTTTCTAGCATATCACATGCCCATTTCTAGTGTTCTAGCATATCATATGCACACTAGTCTTCTAGCATATCACATGCACACTTCTAGTGTTCTAGCATATCCCATGCACACTAGTCTTCTAGCATATCATATGCACACTTCTAGTGTTCTAGCATATCACATGCACACTTGTCTTTTAGCATATCACATGCACCATTCAAGTGGCCAAATACAAGTCACACCAAAAAACCCAACAGTATCTCTTTGCAGCCAAATGTGAAATATAACGGCAGCCCAAGCAAGCTGAAACGTAATGGGCTTAAAACTCCTCCCTTTTAACTGCTTAAATAGATTAAAAAAACGTAATGGGTCATTCAGCCTCTAACACAGACAAATCAATCCAAAATGATCCTATAATATCTAGGAATTCTTCTACTATTTATTTTTATTCTATGTATATAGTTATGTAGTGAATTTATACAAGCACGTGCATACACTTAAACATAATAGATTAGATCTAATATTTTAGTAACATACCTGCAGTTAGCCCCATCCTTCGTTCAGCCTTTGAGATCTTCTGGATGCCTATTTTAATTGCTTGGATGAGAGTTTTTTTTTGCGAGGGTGAAGCATGAATCATTTGCCTGCTTAATTGTTTTTGTAAAATAACGATACAAGAATTAGTCTAATTAAAAAAAATGATAAAAGCATATTCCTTCCTTGATTGATGAAAAAAAGAAAGAGAAGTATGAATAATTTGCCTTGCACAATGGTTTATTCGAAAAGTTTTTGTTCGATGTTAGAATTTTGTTTCAAGGTGATCACTTGGAGGCTATTTTAGGTTCCTGTTGTCTCAAGGACATTACTTGAGTTCATGTTTGAAGGGTTAAGTGTTCAATAATGCCTCAAGGAATAGGACTTATTACAAGACGTAACGGTGTAATTGTGACTGGAAGGCAAAGAGTAAATTTGATTCTATGTTAAACTTTTTTTTGATTTGATTCTATGTTAAACTAAATGAGACTAATTACGGGGAAATTAAAGTATTGGAAAGGAATTTACATTAAAGTATTAATTGGCTGACACCACCATGGCACCATTACATCACTATTTCACAATTCACACCACATAAAGTGTGGATAATATTGTCCACAATTTGTGAGCATGTTCAAATTTATGGCCAATAGTGTTCACAATTTGTGAATAATATTGTCCACATTTAAATGTTGTAATTAGTGTGAACATATATTTTTCCATTTAATAATTGTATAAAAAAAAAATCCATCGACCTCAAAAAAAAAAAAAGATCCCTCAATTGTAACATGGTCCATTTAAGTGGGTTGACTTGACATAATCCATGTAAATGCTTAATAGACGGAACATGATACTCTCAATTTCAAATTCTCTCCATTCGGTCAATTTCATTGTTTAGATTGTGTTTCTTAGATCTAATTGCCGGTCTTAAAAAACAGTATATACACTGTCATATCATTTAAAATTTTAAATGATGTAACAATTTATACACTATTAGATTTGTAATATTTAATCTCAAATATGAAATGAACCAAATATAAAGAATTTGAGTTTGTGTGGAGTTGATACAAACACGACCCATTTCAACTTTTTTAAAAAATATGATTCAAAATGATTAATATATTTTTCTAGAATCTTCTACGTACCATGTACACTGGTTTGTCCTATTACAAGAGACATTGCAGATTGTGAAAGAGTGCCATTGATGAGAGACATGGGAGCTTTATCCAGTGTTTTCCACTGTGAATTCTGGATTTACTTGAGTGGTTGCTACACTAATTAAGTTCATCTACCAGAAACTTGTCAAGGCAAGAAATAGAGCCCTTTACTCAACCACCCTTTCGATTCTGACCCAAAAAAAAGTACTCCATCATAGAGTGAGCTTCAAGAAAGGAAGTAATTTGGAATTTCCAGGTTAAGAAGGTGCTATGATACAACCTCACAGAGACGTAGTTGGAGATATTAGAGAGCAAGAAGATAGGTGAAGGTGTAGAAGTGGTAGCCATTGTTGCTTTTGCAGGTTAGGATTCTTTAAGCTGTGATACCATGAGGAAAGAGAGAATATGTTATGTTGAAAGAGAGGAAAGAAAGAGAAAGTGAGAGAGAAACTGTGTAAAATTGTATTCTGTATTCAATTCTTTCTTGTGAAATTGGCAGGAAACAGAATGAGGCAAATGCAAAATTTCCCATAAAGGTTTTTTTTTTTTTGGCGCAAGTTTGGGCCATAGTATGAACTTTGCTACTCTTTCTTATGTCTTGTCCTCTTACGAAGCCATAGATTTAATTTGCTCCATATTGCTAACAATGGAAGATAGATTTAGAAAAGAAGCTAAAACAGAGAACCTAAGATTGGTCAAGTTTAAAACCTGGGAAAATTTGATCCTATAATGTACTGAATCTTACACAATTTTGTCGAAAAAGGTTCTCGTAATAAATTAATAATCTCTTACAAAGGATTATAGAGAAGGTCAAATTTTTTATTTTATGTTTTAAACCGAGAGGTCCAATATATACATATGCTACTCGACCCTTTTATAACAGTAAGGAAGGATCAATAATGAAAATTACACATTTTTGCAAAATAAATAATCAATTATCTCTCCTGTGACTATATCAGTTTTGCAGTTTACATAACTCTACTCTTATCTTATCTTGGGTTAATGAAACATCATTTCAAAATAAGAAAAAACTGATTTAGTTATGTTTTGAATCACAATTGAAAAATCCAAACCAAACAAGCATTCCTTGGACCAAACATGTAAAACATCAGACTAAACAAGCAGTAAAACATTGGGTATTATAGAAATAGAAAAGGATTCCTTATTAATTTAAATCCATTAACAATCTATTTCATTTACATTTAGGCTCAGTTTGTTTCGGCTGAAAACGTTTTCCGTAAAACGTTTTCAGTATTTGCAGGCGTTTGTTGTGATGTAAAATAAAAGTCAACCGGAAAACGTTTGTATTTGACCGTAAAAACGCGAAGGAAAAAAAGGAAAACGGTTTACGGAAAATTTTTCCGTAAACCATTTTCCAAAATCACGCGTGCGTCTCCCTCGAGTCCTCGACATTTCACTCCTCTCATTCTCAGCCTCTGCTCTCTCTCTCTCTCTCTCACTGTCTGCTCTCTTTGAACAAAACCCGAGCCACCCCCAGCCATCACCCCCAGCCACTGTATGCTCTCTTCTCTGCTCGCTTTCTCTCTCGCCCAACGGAGAAAAGTTAGTAGGCTTCGCCGATCTGGGGCTTCGCGGCGAGGCTTCGCGACGAGGCTTTGCCGATCTGGGCTTCGCGGTGGGCTTCGCGACATGGCTTCGCCGATCTGGGCTTCGCGGTGGGCTTCGCGACGAAGCGGTTTGTGGGTTTGCTGGGATTGTGGTTTTTTGCTGTGATGGTGTTTGTGGGTTTGTTGGGATTGCGGGGTTTGCTGGGTTTGTGGTTTTTTTGTTGTGATGGTGGGTTTGTGGTTTTTTTATGGTGGTTTGCGGTGGATTATTGGTGCATTGCGGTGGTGGATTTGCAATCAGCAGTGGGTTTCTGTATTTTTTTTTTCTTCATTTTACGTCGCACCAAACACCGTAAAATATTTTCAGAAGCATTTTCCAAAATGTAAACAAACACCGTAAAAACAAATATTTTCTTGTAAATCATTTGCATTTACGAACATTTTACGGTGGAGAATATTTTACGTCGAAACAAACGGAGCCTTATTTAGAGAGGGGAAAATAAGAATACTAAAGTTGTTAGGGGCTAGGGGCATGTCAACTTGAATTTGTGGTTACAAGTTGAAAATAACTATAATATAATATACACACACATATATATATATATATATATATATATATATATATATATATATATATATATATATAATATATATATATATATATATATATTTAGATTCCAAGTCTTCTATACTGGCTTACGAAATTTTTCTTCAAGGTCCAAATGCTCTATCAAAAACCAAACGTGGGTAAGAAACTCCCCGCCTTTTAGGAGCTGTTTAGCATGGTTTTTTCCTTGACAAAGAATTGCAACGTAAGCTAGGTTCTCAATCCAAAACCTAGACGAGATCGCCCAGTTTCGTTCATTTGTTCTCAAATGTTTTGCAACCATAACTGCATAATATAGCAAATTTGAATCTGTTCGATCGACATCTTCGTTTTGCAACATAACTTGGCCTTGGGTGGATACATATGATATTATTGTTTCACAAACACTGGGCGACATCGAAGAGTCGGTGCAATTTTTAAGAGCTTTCTTAACATGTTCACAAGCCTTCTCAAAGCTGATTTCTGCATTTCCCGTTGATAACATGAAAGGACACCACAAGCACTGTGGATGTTTAGAGGCAGTAGAATAGGTAGTGGGTTCTGTAAGATTGTAGTCAATATGGGCAGTGTAACCAAGTTTAGGTTTAAAAATACCACTTTTGCTCCGGGTTTGCATTGGGTGGGTAATTGAAGGAGCTGGAGGCACTGGTAAGGATGAGGTAGGCAGTAAGGGAATAGGGGTAGAAGCAGGAATAGGGTCTGCAGGGGTCAGGGAAGATGGTAAGGGACTGTTGGGTAAGGGTAAAGGAGAGGCTTGAGGCTGAGATTGTTGACTGGTGGCAGAAAGCAGTGGAGATTGTGGACTTTTTGCAGAAAACAGCAGAGTTGGTTGACTGTCTGCAGAAAGCAGAGGAGAGGTTTGACTGGTGGGTAAAGGTAAAGTTATATCCGTAGGTGAGGAAGTGTTTGACTCAGTGGATAAAGAAGGAATGCATGTGTGAAAGGAGGTGAGAGTGTTTAACCAAGCAGCAGAAGAGATATTAGGTGTGTCAGATGAAGGAAATGCATGTGTAAGACCAGAAAATATGGTTTCATTGAATAGAACATGCCTAGATGTGTATAGTCTGTTTGTGATAGGATCAAGACACAAGTAGCCTTTTGTATGAGAGGGATAACCAAGAAATACACAGGGAGTGGTTTTAGGATGCAACTTATGTGCTGTGTAAGGTGTAAGAAGAGGAAAACATTGACAACCAAAAGACTTTAGGTAAGTGAGATCAGGGTGTTTATGAAAGAGCATTTCCCAAGGGGTTTTGTGACTCAGATTAGGTGTAGGCAACCTATTAATGAGGTGTGTGGCAGTAGAGACTGCATAAGACCAATATGACATGGGGAGTTTGGACTCAGACAAGAGAGCTAAGGCACATTGAATGAGATGCCTATGCTTCCTTTCGGCAGCACCATTCTGTTGTGGTGTATGGGGACAAGACAATTGATGGATGATGCCTTTGTTAGCACAGAATTGTTTAAATGCATTAGAAGTGAACTCACCTCCACAATCAGTACGAAGTACTTGGATTGGGAGTGAGAATTGAGTGTTCACCATTGCTTGAAACTGAGTAAAAACTTGATATGTGTCTGATTTGTGTTTAAGCAAATATGTCCAAGTGAACTTAGTAAAATCATCAACTAGGACAAGATAGAACCTAAAACCAGTGGAAGATGTAATAGGAGCTGGTCCCCACAAATCAGCATGAACTAAAGCAAATGGTGTAGTAGAAATTTTATTAGAGATTGGAAATGGCAGCTGGTGCATTTTTCCAGCCAGACAATGTTTACAATGTATTGAAGCAGTAGAAGAATTACACTGTAAATGAGGAAACAAACTGGACAGAACCTTATTGCTAGGGTGACCTAACCTAGAATGCCATAACTGCCATTGGGGTGAAGGAACAGAATGTGCAGTGCAGGCAGTCTTATTGCAGACAGAATTGAAAAGAGTGGAGGACTGAATTGGATAGACTCCATTCTTACTCAGGCCCTTGTAGAGCAGCCTCCCCGTAGGTAAATCCTGAATTAGAAGCTTATTAGCATCAAAATAGCAGCTACAGTGATTATGCAGACACAGTTTATGTACTGACAGAAGATTGGATGCAATTCTTGGTACATGCAGAACATTTCTAAGTTGAAAATTATGGAACTTAGTATGAAGATGGGAGTTACCTATGTTTTGGATTGGAAGGTTTTGACCATTACCTACAGAGACTTGTTCTGAGCCTTGGTAAGGTGCTTGAGGGTTGAGATTATGGGATGAAGCTGTGATGTGGTCAGAGGCACCAGAATCAGTAAGCCAGGTTTCAGTATTCTGAGTATGTTGAAGGTTAGAGGCACTGGCCATGGCAGCTAGCTTGGTTGTTGGATTTTTGCCTTGATAAGCAAAATCCATTCTATGATAACAATCAATTGCATAATGGCCTAGTTTCCAACAGATTTGGCAGGTAGGTCTTTCTGATCTCTGGTTTTGCTGGTTTTGAGGCTGTGGACCAGACTGTGGTGAGGTAAAGCTTGGATTGAAGCCTTGATTGTTGAAGCTTGAAGATCTGCCACCTCTGCCTCTGGTGAAGGAGTTTCTGCCTCTGCCTCGATTGGTATTGTAACCTTGATTGGCATTGTAGCCATTGGAGGGTTTGTTGGGTGACACAAACATAGCCAGGGCAGAGTTAGAAAATGGATCATTAGTTTCTTGCATGGACTGCTCCTCAGTTTGAAGAAGCACTGAGAGCTTTTCCAATGAGAGAATGCCATCTCTTGTCCTAATTCCAGAAGCAAAGGGAGCATACTCTTTAGGCAAACCCTTGAGGATCACATGAAGAAGCTCCTCATGATTAGAGTTCACTCCTACTGCAGAGAGTTTATCTCTGGCAGTTTTGATCCTTTGGAGATAAGAGCTTATAGTCTCATTACCTTTCTTGATTGACTGAGGCTCCAATTTGAGGTTGAGCACATTGGCTCGTGCAGTGCAAGTAAACCTTTCTTCAAGTCTGTTCCATACTTCTTGAGAAGTGCTTAGGCCTACTACCATAGCCAGCACTGGTGAAGAACAGGTAGAGTATAGCAGAGTAAGAAGAGCCTTGTCCCTCTTCTGCCAGATCAGAAAGTCTGGATTGATTGACTGAACTCCAGCTTCTGATACCAAAAATTGACTTGGTGGTGTTGTTGAGCCATCCAGATGATCAATCACTGAATAGGCATCTAGGATTGCAGAGATTTGGAGTTTCCAAATCATGTAGTTCGTGCTATCAAGTTTAGTTGACATAAGGTTGGACATGTTGTTGAGCAATGACAATGGTGACTGATTAGTTGCAGCAGCAGAGGTTGGTGATGACTCCATTGTAGACGATCTAAGCTCTGATACCATATAGGATTTCTGAGAGAGAAGAAATTTAAGAAGTAATTTGCTGTAATGGCTTAAGTTTACATTAAGCCTTTGATTAATATTTATACTGCTGTAATTACAAGCTTTGACAGCTTTAACAACTTAAACAGAATAACAAACTCAACTGAATTAAGCTAACAGATTCCATCTTTAAAGGGCACGTGCTTGGCATGTGTTATTTTAAGTTATCAACTCTTTACACCAAAGCTACAGTCATGTGAGGAAGCCTAAGGCCTGAACGACGGGCACTCTGTATAGACTTAGGAACTGCAGTCGTTTGTAGCAGGGCTTGCTGAAACGACATGCGTTGATCTCCTTCTTCAACAGTATATACATCATATAATCTGATAGCACCTTAATCATCTTTTTCTTTTCATGATCCACATTGATTTCATCATCCATTATGGGAATTCCTACATTGATTCCATCATCCATTTCTGGGGGCATTCCTACCTTGATTTCAACTTCCATTTTTGGGGGAATCACATTTTTATCATTATCAGTGTGTAAGCAGAGATCCGTGACAATGTGCCTGATAATAATGCTTTGGTAAATTTCAACTTTTGTATTTGCATCCACGCCATCCATAGTAGAAAAGCAAATGCTGAAATTGTAGTATTAATTTGTTTAGCCGAGAAAAGAAACCTCTCACAAAAGTTTCAAGCCCGCTGGACCTCACAAGAAATTTCTCATATTGTATATTAATGTTCCTTTGTACAAATCATATTTCTATGGTGGTCGCTTTTTCAATGCGGTGTCTCTGATCTTTCTTTACACATATATTGGATTCATTATTATATAATTATATTGTTCGATTTGATTTGTTAGTAGAGTTGGATTGAGATCCGATCTGCTGCTTTTAATTTCCTAGAAATTGTTAAATACAACACATCCATCGTAACATAATTTATTTGCACAAAGAGGTAATTGGGAAGAAGAGAAAACAAGAAAAAGGAAATATGAAGTCTGTATCTTCGCTTGGAGAAAGGCTTCTTCCCCTTTCAAACAATGTTGGGCTTCCGAAAGCCAATAATACTTTCCACGTTTCTGGGCGCCTTCAGTGCCCTGTTGTTACAACAGAAGCCAAGGGCTGAAAGATTTTGCAGAGGAAGAACGAAGAAGAGAGAGAGAGAATGTTAGGGTAGGTTTATTCGGGTTTGAGTACTTATGTTTTATTGAATGGGAATCAGGTGAATGGGTTTTATTTATTTTTAATCAGAGTATTCTATATCTAATCCTACATGTAAATAAAATTAAATGAAACTTCAATAAAAAAATTGTTCACGTCATTATTCTGTTAGTCATGCATATACAAAACTAACAGAGACAGATGGAATGACTAATGGTGTACAATCAAACCAATATTGCTGCTAAATCTTTTTATTTTAGTTTTTTCTTCCCACGGACATGTTTCACTCAAGCTTCAATTTGATGTTTACTAATTTAACATTCGTACATTGATTTAATGATATTTAGGACAACTGGTTCCAACACCAAGCATGTATACCTTGCAAAGAACCAAGCTTTGGTATCCAAATTGATCACTAGAACCATATATGAAATTGCTAGCATGGAATATCAAACAAAATTAGAGACATACTCTTATTAAATTTCGATATTTTAGAATTGTTATAAATTAATGGACCCAGTACATACAATTGTTATGAATATGGAATAAGTGTTAGAAATGAGGCAAATGCAAACCAAAGAAGGGGTTTTTTTTTTTGGCAGTTTTGGGCCATAGTATTGCTACTCTTTCTTAACTCTTGTCCTCTTAGGAAGCCATAAATTTAATTTGCTCTATTTTACCAAAAAAGGAAGATAGATGAAGAAAAGAAACTAAAACAGAGGACCAAAGATTGTTCAAGTTTAAAACCTCGGAAAATTTTATCCTCTAATCTATTGAATCTTACACAACTCTGACACTCTGTTGAAAAAAGGTTCTCGTAATAATCTTTTAGAAAGGACTATAGAGTTCAGATTTTTTATTTTATTTTTTAAACCGAGAGGTTCAATATATACATATGCTATTTTTTTTTTGGTTAAATACATTGTTGGTCCCAAACATTTACTCAAATTGCACGTTTGGTTCATAACGTTTAAAACGAGCAGAAATGGTCCCTAACATTTCAAAATCGTGCACCATTGGTCCTTCCGTTTGTCTCCATTAATTTTGTATATACGTGGCTAACGGATTGATAACGTGGTCAATTTTTAATTGAGGTGGTATTTTTTTTTTTCATATATAAGTAGAATTTGACATAGCATACCCGATTAAAAAGCCACCCAACCCACCCACCCGATTCTGATTTAAAAAACCAGATTAAACCCAAATAAACCCTAACATTAAATCAGACCATCTTCTTTCCCTGCCTCTTCATTCCAATAAAGTTTGTTCACCTGACGATTTTGACATGTTCAATCACACGCATCGAAGAAATTAAAAAAATCATACAAGTCCTTCTCCGTAGCTTTTGAAGACGAACTCGTAACTTCTATAGAAGATCCACCAGGATACAAGTTTTCCAAACTCTCATAAATTTTAAATAACTTTTCTAACCTGGATGAATAAACAATTTGAAAGCATATCATTAGGACATATATAATTATAGAGGGGGACGCTTTAAATTCAATGTCATTCATTCCCTTTAATCCTAGTCTGATGATCCTCAATGGTCTATAGGTATAGGCTCCATTTTGTCTGTTGACCTCTTTTTGTCATCCTAAGATATTAGGATTTCATCTCTTGTGTTTAGAGAAGCAAATTCCGTTGTCCATAATATTGTCAAGTAGGCTCTATTTTGTAACATGGTCGAAACTATTCCCATTTTTTATATATCTTTGTTGGTTCTTTCTACTGTTGTAAGAGTTGGGGAAGAGAGGAGAGAGAGAGAGGCAGAGGGAGAAGAGAGGGTATGATTTAATGTTAGAGATTATTTGGGTTTAATTGTGTTTTTTGAATCAAAATTGGGTGGGTGGGTTGGATGGATTTTTAATTGGATATGCCATGTCAAGTCCTACTTTAAAAAACAATGTCATTTTAATTAAAAATTAGTCATGTCATTAATCTATTAGCCACATATACACAAAGTTAACAGAGACTAATGGAAGGACCAATGACGCACAATTTTGAAACGTTAAGGACCATTTCTACTCGTTTTAAACGTTAGAGACCAAACGTGCAACTTGGGTAAACGTTAGGGACCAATAATGTATTTAACCCTTTTTCTTTTAATAACTATAAGGAAGGATCAATTATGATAATGAATTACACACTTTTGCAAAATAAATAATGAATTATCTTGCCTAATCGTGATTATATCAGTTTAGCAGTTTAGATAACTTTACTCTTATCTTATTTTGGGTTAATGAAACATCATTTTGGTATGAGAAAAAACTGATTTTATCATGTTTTGAAGCACAATTGAAAAATCCAAACCAAACAAGCACTCCTTGGACCAAACATGGAAAACATAAGACCAAAAAAGCAGTAAAACATTGGGCATTATAGAAATAGAATAGAATTCCTTATTAATTTAAATTCCATTAACAATTTATTTCGTTTACATTTACTTAGAGAAAGGGAAAACAAGAATACGAAAGTTATTGTAACATGTCAACTTGAATTTGTGGTTACAAGTTGAAAATAACTTATAATACACACATAAATATATATCCCGAGTCTTCTATACAGCTGGCATCTGTTGTGGCACTATTAGTGGAATTCGAAATTTTTCTTCAAGGTCCAAATGCTCTATCAAAAACCAGACATGTGTAAGAAACTCCCCGCCTTTTAGGAGCTGTTTAGCATGGTTTTTTCCGTGACAAAGAACTGCAACGTAAGCTAGGTTCTCAATCCAGAAATTAGTCAAGATCTCCCACATTAGTTTTTTTTCTCTCAAATTAACTGCAACCTGAACTGCATAATATAGCAAAAGGGAATCTGTTCGATCGAAATCGTCATCTGGTTGTTTGGATACATCTGATATTATTGTTTCACAAACACGCGGCATCTTGGAGTCGGGGCAATTTTTGAGAGCTTTCTTGATGAGTTCACAAGCCTTCTCAAAGCTGATTTCTGCATTTCCCGTTGATAACATGAAAGGACACACCAAAAGTATATACATCATATAATCTGATACCTCCTTAATCATCTGTTTCTTTTTCGGTTGTTCATCCATTTTTGAGGGAATTTCTTCTTTGTAATCTTTATCAGTGTAAAAGCAGAGATCCGTGACAATGTGCCAGATGATAATGCTTTGGTATATTTCAACCTTTGCATGTTCATCCACTGATATATAGTTGTTATAGTCTTCAGAAAGCCCCCGACTATTAGAATTTAATTTTAGAAATTTGTCCCAGACCAAGTGTTCCAGTGCATCAGAGATCTTGTTGGTCCTATAGAAACGCATCGCCAGCTCCTTCCTTAGTTTCGGCAATAAGCTATTGAAGAACCACTCTATTAAGTTAGCAAAGAATTTTGGGATTCCCTGCTGAGCAATTCGAGGCTTGTTTATCATGCAAAACTTAAGCATGTTGAATTGACCCATCGATTTTGACCACCTTTTTATGGGACACAATTTCTCAATTCCGATTATACCAGCTAAACATACTCTTCCCACATCAGAGCGAAGCAAAAAAATCCCAGCATATATCTCTAAAAGAACAGCTCCACCCAGCAACGTGTAAGTAACAATCAAATCAAATTGCTTATCTTTTTGCCACTCCATTATGAGGAAGACCACAGATGTGGAAAAGGTGAAAGAAAAACTGATAACTCGGAAGAAGCGACCCCAATTCGTAAAAAACAACGGTATCTTGGTGTAAAAAGCATCATAGGCATGTCCAAGTTCAATTTCAATATGTTTAAATGCTGTTTGAGGATCATAACTTCTGAATTTCTTACTGGAATGTTGTAGAAATTTAGATCCAATCTTCTTATTTAGAAAGAGAGGTCTGAATGTTGGAAAGTTGTCTTGTCCACCATACTTGTCATCCTGATCATACTGTCCGTCAAATTTTGGAGTGCGATTGGCTGATCGCATGACCCATATATCCTTTCCGCGCATACTTGATGACCCCAGCGAGAAACATGAGAATACTAAGAATTGAAAGCCAATTGCCCTTCCAAGACGTGCGGAGGATATAGATTACCACACCTGATTGAGCAAGTAGTCGAAGCAAGTGCCTTAACCACAAATCGTTGTCTTGTACTGCGTAAGCTGTGATTGTGTCCTGGCCACCAAGGTGCAACAACATAAATGGCGCCCAGAATGCCCTGAGGTCATTTCGTACTCCAAAATCATCTACTCCAGAATCAGTGCAATTGTGGCTGCTTGAATTTCCTAGTTTAGAAGAGATGACACCGAGAGCAACAGTTGCCACTGAATCAGCCACAAGGTAGCAAAACCAAAGAAAGATATGGATCCTCGCTTCGACCTTATATCTTCTACGTCTCCCACAGTACAAAAGAGATAGTTGCAAGCTGAGACTGAGAAGGACCAGCACTCGTAGCTGCCAATCATTCCAGAAGTTCTGCACTTTCTCTGAAGCTTCACCAAGATTTAAACGAAAACATATTATTATATTTTGGCGAGACATACGCTACATATACTAAATTTTGGTTTGCACAGGACTCATCAAGGTGGCCAATTAAGTATGGAAATTAAAAGATACAAAGTTTTGATAGAAGAAGTTTTTCTTATTTAAACTAAGTATATAATTGTATATGCCACGTTAAAGTTTTAAACTTTCTAAGTGTACGGGAGGTAGCTCCCTAATGTCGAGATCATTTAACCACGTCATCTTGACTGTGCACGTGTTCTAAAAGAAAAAAGAATTGTAGCCGTATGATATTTGAGAGCATTTCCACTGTTCCAAGGAGCAGAGCATATCAATGTCGAGGCAATCTGCTCATGCTATGTGTAAAAGAAACTGCTAAAAAGAGTGTTAGCATTTGGTGGGACTCTTAATGACTTGCATATAACCAAATTTGTGTGATATACATATATTGACCTTATTCAAAGGCATGCCACTATTAACCAATAGGCATTGAAGAAGGCATTTATACACTAGACAAAAGCATGTAGCCTTTGATCATTAGTTATTGGTCATTAATCCATTAACTAGTGGACAAAGACCATTGGTCATGTGCCCATTTAACTCTTGTGGTGGCATGCTCTTGGGCAATTCCAAAAGCCACGTGAATGATCTCTTTTAGTACAACAAATGCCACTACAATAGTAGATTTTTGGCCACATTACAGCCAAATTCCAACCAGTTGAAGAGAACAAAATACCAGCTAGCTAATAGGCACAAAAATGCACCAGATGCATGCACCTTGAGCACCATTATATTGGCATGGGTACTATTTTTGGCTCTTCTCACCATTGTCCTCCTCCAATAGGAATGCAACATCTTGCCACCTTGTCTCCTCTCTTTTGACTATAAAAGGTGAAGAATGAAGACCAACAAAGAACAAGCCAAGACCAGAGAGATAGAGAGAGAAAGAGAGAGAATCCTTCCTATCAAGCTCTTCCTCCATAAGTGGGAATTCCAATCCTCCAAAAGCTTCAAGCTATCTTTCTCTTCTCTTATTTTCTCTATTGTAAACACACATCTTTTGTAATTATTTCCAATACATGGTAGAATATTCGACTAGATTGAGCCCATGGTTTTCTCCCTCTTCAACATAGAGGGTTTCCACGTCAAAATCCTTGTGTTTATCTTGCTCATTATAAAGCATTTGCAACTGTTACATAGCTAGTAATACATATTTATTGGCAACTAATGCACTACTAGTTACCTTAAGCATCGCCATTGAGCTTGAGCTTCAACATAATTAGCAGGTACACTAAGGCTTAAATATTTTTTTTTTTCTTATGAAAGAGATACTTATATTGAAATACGAACACCACTACAAAACTACTACTACACGAATAACTAATTACTTAGAAAAAGTATTCTTTAAGTAAGAATGAATAAAGAAAGATAATTTGCCTATGAATTATACTAAAATTATTCAGTTTGACTGTTTATTATTATTATTATTATTTTTTTAAATTTTGATGACAAATTTAATGTGAGTGATGAGGGGTAACATCACTGTTATTATGTTGGTGTGTGTTTTCCAAACAATTAGCCTTTTGTTTGAGTCCCATGTTGGTTAGGAGTGTACTTCAAATTTGAGTTTAAATACTATTGTGGACTTCTCTTGGCATCTTTTGATATAAGGCCCAGTTTGGATTTAAGTCTTATATGTTGGTTGGTTCCAAACAAGGATGACAGTACGTCATGGTCACACATAAAGTACTATAGAGAGAATTAGATTGTCCAAAACAACTGAAAGTCCATCTATTTATAAACAATCACATACCCTTTGGGAATTGACATATCCATTGGTGAACAAATATATCCTATCCAAAGGATGCATCTTTCTACTGAAAGTCTGAAACAATATACCTTCTGTGAAGTAACACCATCCACCAAGTGGGGTTATTGATCGTATGCATGAGGGTGCACCATATTATGGTGTGATCACTCATTATAATCATACACTAACATCTCGATGCCACTTAATCGTACCATAATTAATGGTGTTAGCTCCAATTAGCATGCATCATGGTACCATGATATTGCGTCAAAGCCCAGATGGCGACCCACCCTCGTCGATGAACCAATGCCCAGACGACGGTGAACCCTACCTTGTTGACGAACCAAAACCCAGATGGCGACCCCCACGATAGTTAACGAAGCCAAACCCAATCGTTATTAGGGGGGATTGAAACAGACTCCCACGCTTGTTGACAAACCCAAACCTAGATGGTGACCTCCTGATTTCAGACTTATTTGTTTCTCTGTCAATGAAGATGAGGAAACTAAAAACTTAGTGTTAAGACCCCATTCCTTATCCTTGCTCTTAAGCCTTGCATGGCCTCGGGTTAGGGTAGCTCTTTTTATTTCCATGCATGAAGTGGCATTTTAAGTCCACATTACATTGATACTATGGTACAAGCTCTTAAGGCTTGAACCAAGTTAGTTATTTGTTGCTTTGGTTAGTAGTACATAGTTTGTTAGAGCTATGCTACTATTGATTATACTTGTTACTGCTGTGGGGTGTTGTACATCCTAATTAAGGATCAAGATCCACCAATAGGAGGATTGATCTAGAGCAGCCAATGGGGTGCTAGCATGCTTTATGCCATGCAACCCGAGACTATAACAAAATGGCAATTCCATTCTGCATTGCTGCTTCATCCAGAAAATTAATACAAAGCTAGTATTCATTTTAGACTAGTCCTAGAGTAATTTCTTAGCTTGATTTACTTAATTGTTTCAATTGAGATAAAGAAGAGGGATTGGAAGAGCAATTGAGATTGAGAATCATGAGGAGAAGATCAATTGGATTGGCAAGTTCAGATCATGGTGCAGGAGACCAATTGAGATACCACCTGGTGTGCTATCAGATAATTGAGGATCCAATCAATCCAGCAACAAATGGATGATCACACTAGAGCAAGTTCAGATCATGGTGGCAGCTAGGATGGAGAGGAGGAGACCCGAAGTGGTGTACCACCTGGTGTGCTATCAGATAAGCCCTTCTCGAGGAGAGGCAATCCACCAAGAATCCAGCAACAAATGGATGATCAGACTACTGTGATTGGATCCATGGCAGCTAGGATGGAGAGGATGGAAGACTCATTTGCTGCTGACCAGCCCTTCTCAAGGAGAGGCTTCCACCAAGAACAGCAATACAGAACAATGGTGATAATCTAATGGCTGACCAGGAAGTCCAAGTGCCTAATATAATTCCTAACCAACAACCAGAAGTGCAGAACCAGCCTCCAGTAATGCAGATAGATGAAAATAGAGTTCCAATTGGAGCAGAAGCCAGAAATGCCATGCCAAGAAGACCTTCCTTACATGAAATGTTCCTTGACCTCAATCAGCAAAGACACCTCATACCAGTGGGTGAACCAATCGAACCAGGATTTGAAAGGCCAATTGAAGGACCCATACTACATGCAGGGCAGAGAAATGGGTTCCCAAGGCAACCACCACCTTACTGGGCACCAATAGAACAGCAAGGTGAAGCACCTTGGCAAGGAAGAGAGTTTCAAAGACAACCAGAACCATACTATTATCCTGTTGCAATTCCTCCACCAAATGGCATTGTTGTCCAGTTTAGAGAGCCAATGGAACCTCCATGGATGCAAGGGGTGGTGAAAATCTTTGGCATGACCCGGGAGGAGGAAGAAGGGGTTATGGAAGACCAATGGACCAAGCTGCAATGCATCACAGGGAACATTATGGACAGAATCAAGCCTATCAGCCTTGGCAGTAAGGGAGGCAAGCTGGAGTGCCCAGACCTATGAAATTGGAATTTCCTAGATTCAAAGGAGGTGACCCAACTCCTTGGATTTACAAGGCAATCCAATATTTCCATTATTACCAAGTGCAAGATGCAGAAAAGGTAATGCATGCTTCTTACCATCTTGATGATGATGCATTAATTTGGTTCCAAGATAGTGAACATGCCATTACTTGTTGGGATGAATTTGTTAGAACTATATTGCTTAGGTTTGGGCCTGCTGCTAGTTATGATGATCCCATAGAATCCTTGAATCCAAATTAAGGCATACTATTACTGTTATTGCATATAAAGGACAGTTTGAATCCATAAGTTAACAGGATTAGGATTAGGAACTTGTCTGATATGCACAAGCTGAGTTGCTTCATGAGTGGACTTAAGGATGAAATAAAGGCTGGCAGTGAAGATGCAGGGGCTCAGAAACTTAAGTGAGGCTTATGCCTTAGCAAAAAAATACAAGAAGACCTATACCTAATCACTTGCAAAAGAAGCCAGAGACCAGAAGCATAGAAGCAACTGGTCTCAGCAGAACCTAATGTCAGGGAATGCTAGAGTTGATAGCAAGGGAATTTGAATCTAGACAGCTTAATCCTAAACCCCCACACTGCCTGTGCAGAAGTTAACACCAGTGCAGATGTCTGAAAGAGGAAAAAGGGGCTTTGCTACAACTGTGATGAGAAATGGAGTACTAACCATAAATGCAAAACCATGAAGTTGTATATCATGGAAGAAGTGGACCTAGATGAGGACATTGAGCAAGTGATAGAAGAAGAATTAGAGATGACAGAAGAAGGTGAAGAATCTGCTGAGAGATCACCCTTTGTGCCTTATTGGGCAGTACATCTCCATCCACTATGAGGGTAGTAGCATGCATCAATGGAAAGAAGGCAGTGGTGGTGCTCATTGATACTGGTAGCACACATAATTTCCTTGACTGTGATTTAGCTAAGTCCTTAAGGTTTGGCATTGACACCTCCAGTTGTTTTGGGGTTAAGGTAGCCAATGGAGAAGTGATTAGGACCAAAGGAGAGTGCAAGGACATCCAATTCAAGATACAAGATCTGGAATTGAAGGTGAACTTTAATTTGCTAAGTTTGGGTGGTTGTGGAATCGTATTGGGAACCCAATGGCTGAGTACTTTAGGGATGATTAGCTGGGATTTCAGTAGGTTGTTAATGGGGTTTATGTATCAAGGAAAACAGAATTGGTTGAAAGGTTTGAAGACACCTAAACCTGAGCTACAAGGAAGCAAACAATTTAGCAAAGGGTCTCCTACACAAGGGTTATTATTGCAAATCATGCAATGTAATCTCTGTCAAGGGACTGAGTTATCAGAAGGTGATGTGTGCAGGAAGTGCTGGAAGAGTTCCAAACTGTATTTGAGGAACCACAAGGGCTGCCACCCAACAGAGGACATGAGCATCAGATCATGCTCAAGGCAGAAGCTAAACCCACAAGCCAAAGACCTTATAGATATCCCTTTTACCAGAAAGGAGAGATTGAGAAGATTGTACAAGAATTACTGGAGTCAGGATGCATAAAACCAAGCCTGTCCCCATTTGCATCACCTGTCTTATTAGTAAGGAAGGCAGATGGAAGCTGGAGAATGTGTGTTGATTATAGGAGTCTAAACAAGGATACCATCAAGGACAAGTTCCCCATCCCTGTGGTAGATAATTATTGGATGAGTTGCAAGGTTCTAACATCTTTTCCAAGCTAGATTTAAGGTCTGGTTACCACCAGATCAGAATGAAGGAGTCAGACATTGAAAAGACAGCATTTAGAACACATGAAGGCCATTATAAGTTCTTAGTAATGCCATTTGGTCTGACTAATGCACCATCCACATTTCAAGCCCTCATGAATGATGTTTTCAAACCATTTTTGAGGAAATTTGTGCTAGTTTTCTTTGATGATATTCTGGTATACAGTCAGAATTTGGAAGAACACAAAATTCATCTCAAAGCAGTGTTGCAGGTGCTGCTTCATCACCAGCTGTTTGCCAAGAAAAGTAAATGTGTTTTTGCAGTTGGGGAAATGGAATATTTGGGTCATGTGATCTCTGGAAGAGGGGTACAAACTAATCCTAAGAAAATAGCTGCTATGGTGAATTGGCCAAAGCCTCAAACCTTGAAAGCTTTGAGAGGGTTCTTGGGCTTGACAGGTTATTACAGAAAATTCATTAGAGTCTATGGACAAATAGCTTCACCTTTGACAGAATTGTTGAGGAATGACGCATTCAAGTGGAATAAAAAGGCAGAGATGGCTTTTGAGAGACTCAAGGAAGCATGTAGTCAACCACCTTGTTTAGCACTGCCAGATTTTAGTAAAACCTTTGTGGTGGAATGTGATGCTAGTGGTTATGGAATAGGGGCTGTTTTAATGCAGGAGGGAAGACCCTTGGCTTTCTATAGTCAAGCTTTGAAAGGAAAGGCTCTATTCCTTTCCACATATGAGAAGGAGCTCATGGCCTTAGTGTTGTCAGTTAAGAAGTGGAGGCCTTATCTTTTTGGCCAAAACTTTGTGATTAAAACTGATCAACAGAGTTTAAAACACTTGCTGGAGCAAAGGATTGGCACTCCAATGCAACAGAAATGGATTTCAAAGCTATTGGGTTATCACTTTGTTGTTGAATTCAAGAGGGGCAAGGAGAATTTAGTGGCTGATGCACTTTCTAGACAAGTTGATACTGATTTGATGACAGAAGTAGAAAAAGAAACAGTTCAGCTCCAGGCACAAGCACTAAATCACCAGCTGGACCAAGGTAGCAGTCTCTATGCTATCTCTTTCCCATCCCCAACCTGGTTAACTGAGCTCAAGAACAACTACCAAGAAGATCCTGTGACTAAGGACTTTATTGCAACTGTTTCTACTGCTCCAGACCCACAAGGTGCTGTAACATACAAGAATGGATTGCTATTACACAAAGGAAGGCTCTATCTTGGTGAGAATTGCACATTGAAGCCAAAGGTGTTAGCCTTATTGCATGACAGTCCATTAGGAGGGCATTCTGGTTACCTAAAGACTTACCAAAGAGCCAAGAAGGATTGGTTTTGGAAAGGAATGAAGCAAGACATCAAATCCTATGTCAAGGAATGTGATACTTGCCAAAGGATCAAATCAGAGACAACTAGGCCTGCTGGTCTGTTACAGCCCCTGCCTATACCCCCAAGACCTTGGTATTCCATTAGTATGGGCTTCATTGAAGGTTTACCAAAGTCTAATAAACAAAATGTTATTCTGGTAGTAGTTGACAGATTAACAAAGTATGTCCATTTCATGGCCTTAGCTCACCCATACACTGCAGCTAAGGTAGCAGACCTATTCATGAAGAATGTCTTCAAATTACATGGAATGCCCACCTCTATAGTGAGTGATAGAGACACAGCCTTCACAGCAACCTTCTGGCAGGAACTCTTCAAAATCCAAGAGGTAGAGTTAGCTATGAGCTCTTCCTATCATCCACAAACAGATGGCCAGACAGAGGTGGTTAACAGGAGCTTGGAGCAGTACCTGAGAGCATTTGCTGGTGACAAACCAAGTTTGTGGGTGCACTGGTTACCTATGGCAGAGTTTTGGTTTAATACCAATTACCATACCTCTACCAAAATGACCCCATTTGAAGCCTTATATGGTTATGAACCACCAACTATACTGGATTATATCCCTGGTACTACTAAGGTAGCAGCAGTGGATGACTATCTGCACCAACAACAGGGAATTATTGGGTTGCTAAAGGAGAATTTGCTGTCAGCAAAGTCCAGGATGAAGTCACAAGCAGACAAGCACAGGCTGGAGAGATCTTTTCAAGTTGGAGAATGGGTTTTCTTAAGGTTGCAGCCCTTTAGACAGAAATCAGTGAGCAGGAAGCATGGTAAGCTTGCTGCAAGGTTCTATGGGCCTTTCCAAATTGTAGAGAAGGTTGGGGCAGTGGCATACATACTAGAGCTACCGAAAGAAGCCCAAATCCACAATGTGTTCCATGTTTCTTGCCTTAAGCCTAAACTGGGCCAGTCAGTGCTCCCTATTGCCAAATTGCCCCCAGTGGACTCTATGGGACACCTTTCACCTAAACCAAGTAGAATTTTGGATCAAAGGACCATCAAGAAGAGGAGGCATGGGTCTGCTACTGAAGTCTTAATCCAATGGGAGGGTTCAACTCAAGAAGATGCCACTTGGGAACTACTTTTCAAGTTGCAGCAGCAATACCCTCACCTTGTGGGCAAGGTGTTTTAAGGGAGGGGCATTGTTAAGACCCCATTCCTTATCCTTGCTCTTAAGCCTTGCATGGCCTCGGGTTAGGGTAGCTCTTTTTATTTCCATGCATGAAGTGGCATTTTAAGTCCACATTACATTGATACTATGGTACAAGCTCTTAAGGCTTGAACCAAGTTAGTTATTTGTTGCTTTGGTTAGTAGTACATAGTTTGTTAAGAGCTATGCTACTATTGATTATACTTGTTACTGCTGTGGGGTGTTGTACATCCTAAGGATCAAGATCCACCAATAGGAGGATTGATCTAGAGCAACCAATGGGGTGCTAGCATGCTTTATGCCATGCAACCCGAGACTACAACAGAATGGCAATGCCATTCTGCATTGCTGCTTCATCCAGAAAATTAATACAAAGCTAGTATTCATTTTAGACTAGTCCTAGAGTAATTTCTTAGCTTGATTTACTTAATTGTTTCAATTGACATAAAGAAGAGGGATTGGAAGAGCAATTGAGATAGAATCATTGAGGATCCTATCACTTAGTTCCTTTTCTCTTGTGTTCCAGTGGGTCAAGCCAAAACTGGATATTACAAAGTTTGAAACAGAGAATGTGGTGTATTTTAGAATTAGTATATGAGATTGTATTTTCTTAGTTGTTGTTTGGGTTTGATTACTTTATGTAGTTTTATAATTGGTACATGGGTAGCTCTTGCTGATTTATTTATTTATTTATTTAAAAATTTTTTTTTTAAGCATAAGGTTGCTTTGTGTAATTAGGATGTTATTTACTCTGGTTTCTGTCGAACTAAGGATTGTTGTTGTCAAAGTTTGTTTATGGGTCTTGGCCTCTTTGATTTGGGAGTTTTTGTAATAGGTTGTTTTTGGATTTTTTTCCTTAAATGGTTGGATGAGGATTCGTGTTTTGTGTAATTAGGATTTTTGTTTTGAATTCAGAGTTTTATGTTTTATTTATTTTTTAAAATTGTGTTATGAAGGACATAATAGACATTTCAATATGCCCAAGAGGGTAATTTAGTCAATTTGTTATTGGAGGTAACAAAGATAACAAAAAAGTAGATGGTGAGAGGTAATTTGCATATTCCAATAGATGGGTGGAGCAACTTTATAGATTTGGGGGGAGGGGAGAGGGGAGATTGAAATAAACTCAATAGATAAGGAGGGGGGAAGTGAAATTTGCCCTATTTATTATGACTAGGGATGGGCACAAGTCAGGCGGGTCGGGTTTATGGGTAATCCATTACCCTACCTGACTGAGTCGGGTTTGCAAAGATTCAATCCGTTGACCATCCATTAAGGTGGTCGGATCGGGCGAATCAGTTGATCGGATTGAGAGGTTGGTACGGTTAGGTTGGGTGGGTTATCAAAAGCAAATCACCAACATACAACAAAAAATTACCAACACGCAATAACACCAACAAATCACCCACATACAGTAGAAAATCACTAACACACAACAACACGAATAAATCACCATAAAATCACTAACACACAACAACAAATCACCAAATACACAGAACAAATCACTAGTAAGAAAGGAGAGATTTACTCAGAGCAATTTTGAGAGTGAGAGAAGAGAGAAATCAAGACCTGTTGGTGCTCGACTTTGTTCGAGAGTGAGAGAGGAGAAAGATCTGAGGGTGAGTAGGTTAGGGTGGCAAGGGTGAGTTAATACGTGGCGGTGGCAGCAGATGCTACGGTTGAGATGAGAGAATCTGAGATCGTGGTTTGAGAGTGAGAGATTAGATCGTGAGGCAGAATGAAGGAGAGTGAGGAAGAGATTTGGTCGGTGGTGTGCTCAAATTATGGTTTGAGAGTGACGGTGAGATCGTGAGGCGGCAGTGTGGTTGGATCGGGTTTGAGGGTGAGAGAGAGAAATTGTGAACTGATTAAGTTTTTTTTTTTTTTTTTTTTTTTAATATATTTATATTTATTTGGTTGGGTAACAAAAATATGAAATCCATGGCTCATCCGAAATCCGAATAAAATCAAAATCCATATATGTATCCGTTCATATATGTGCTCAAGGATGGGCGAGCGGGTGATCGGGTCGGGTTGGACGAATATTTGCCCACCCCTAGTTATGACCAAATCAATGGCTTCCTTAACACACCACCACACCACTAGACAAATTTTATTGTTCAACTTCTTCTCTACTAAAAAATTCCACTTGAAATTGGCTACTCTCCCACACAAATTACGTACTCATCATTTTCAAGTAAGAACTAACCATTTTGGCTTTCCTTCAGTTGAAGGAAATGCTCTTATACAAGATTGTTATTGAACCTTTGTGCTTGAAAGTATGTTCAACACAAAGATGGACGCTATAGTTTAATCAAGGGGGTTGTTCGGCCAAGGAACCATTTTGTATTGAGCTTTACTCTTGGTGGCATGAGTCAATTTTTAAGGAAAACTCATTTGCATAATTCTATAGCATGGTGAGATTGTTAAACTTTGATTTAAGTTTATGTTCTATTGCTATTTTTTTTTATTTTTTATTTTTTTTCAGATTAAACTTTATTTATTTGATAAAAATTTTGTGCATTCTCATAATAATATTTCCAACATATGGTTATATGCTTGCAATAGTCAATTCTGGACTTAACATATCTTCTAATTAACTGAATAATAGCTTCCTTAGTTTTGATATCTGTTAAATCCAATGGGCCTAACTCAATCTCAAAAGACACCTTATGAGATGAGGATTGCCCATTGCCTTATAAACTCATTACTCATTCCAACTATTTTCAATGTGGGATAATAATATCCAACACCCCCCTCAAACTCAAGCAAGGAGGTGGAAGCTTGAGTTTGGAAATGTAGAGAACCGACATCAGAGAAGAGATATTGGATGATTGTATACCTAATTATAGGTTTTATATACTACACAATTGAGGGTTTTCGTTGCTATGATCCCATATCTCGACGCTTTCGTATCTCCCGTCATGTGGAATTTTGGGAACATCAGACTTTTTCTAGTCGCCAACATTTTCCCTTTATCTCTTTCTCCATGACTCTCATTTTCACTGATCCTTCCATTGACCTTTACCCCGACCTTGTGAGGAACTCTGCCCCACCTCATAGCTCTTCAGATGTCCCATCTTTGGTTCTGTCCCCAGCTGTTGGCTTGCCTGATTCAGATCCTGCACCATCAGCACCATCAAAGTCTCCCACAGATATACGTCGTTCCACTCAAGTAAGTGCTCCTCCTTCTCATCTTTCTGATTATCATTGTTACTTTGCTCTTGCTACTCTCCATGAGCCTCATACTTATCGTGAGGCTAGCACTAATCTTCTTTGGCAGCAAGCTATGGTTGATGAACTTGATGCACTTCACAAGACTCATACTTGGGACATGACCACTTTGCCTCCTAGTAAGTCTGCAGTTGGTTGTAAATGAGTCTATAAGATCAAGACTCGAGCTGATGGATCCGTTGAACGTTACAAGGCTCGCCTGGTTGCTAGGGGATTCGCTCAGGAATATGGCATTGATTATGAGGAGACTTTTGCTCCTGTTGCCCGTCTTACCTCTGTTCGATCCTTACTTGCTATTGTTGCTGTTCGTCATTGGCCTTTATTTCAGATGGATGTGAAAAATGCATTCCTCAATAGTGATATTCTTGAGGAAGTCTACATGTAGCCACCTCCTGGCTACCCTGATTCTCAGAATCAAGTTTGTCGCCTTCGCTGTGCTCTCTATGGTCTTAAGCAAACTCCTCGGGCTTGGTTTGCTAAGTTCAGTTCTATGGTTGCTCAGCAGGGTTTCACCCCTAGTTCCTATGATTCAGCTCTCTTCATTCGCCATATGTCTACTAGTATCACTCTCATTCTTCTTTATGTTGATGACATGATTATTATAGGTGATGATACTACAGGCATCCGTGATCTACAGAAGTTCCTTAGTCAACATTTTGAGATGAAAGATCTTGGCACTCTTAGCTACTTTCTCGGTCTTGAGGTCACCTCCTCTTCTGATGGTTACTATCTCTCTCAGGCCAAGTATGCTTCTGATCTTCTCTCTAAGGCCAGTCTCACTGATAGCAAGACTGTCTCCACTCCATTAGAGTTTAATGTCAAGCTCAATATTACTGATGGTGAGCCTCTCTCTGATGCTACTCTATACCGACAGTTGGTGGGCAGTCTCATCTATCTTACTGTCACCCGTCCGGACCTTGCTTATGTTGTTTATCTGGTTAGTCAGTTCATGTCTGCTCCTCACTCCACTCATTATGCTGCAGTTCTTCGTATTCTTCGGTACATCAAGGGAACGCTCTTTAGTGGTCTTCACTTCTCGGCACAATCTTCCATTGAGTTGCGCGCCTATGCTGATGTAGATTGGGCTGGAGATCCCATTGATCGTCGCTCTACCACAGGTTACTGCTTCTTACTGGGTTCCTCTCTTATCTCTTGGCGTAGCAAGAAACAGTCCGTTGTTGCTTGTTCCAATATTGAAGTTGAGTACCGTGCTCTCGCCGATGCCACCTCAGAACTCGTCTGGCTTCGTTAGCTCCTGGCTGACATGGGTGCTCCCCAGACCACCAGTACTCCTATTCACTACGACAATCGTAGTGCTATTCACATTGCCCATAATGATGTTTTTCATGAGTGCACCAAGCACATTGAGACCAATTGTCACTTCATTCGTCATCATCTTCAGCAGAGTGCTCTTAACTTACTATCTGTCTCTTCTGAGAACCAGCTTGCTGAACTATTCACCAAGTCCTATCCACCGGGACGCTTATGTGATCTTGTGTCCAAACTCAAGATGGCTTCTTCGTCACCACCTTGTGTTTGAGAGGGGATGTTAGTATATATTATAGGCTTATTGTAGGCTTACTGGGCTTTAGGCCCAATATACTTGTACTGCACACACTACTCTACCTATATAAAGGCAGTTCCATGTATTGGCTTATTTGCTGAATATATTATACAGAGCTATTTTGCTCACTTTCAGTCTCTCTTTTCTCTCTCTCTTCTTATTCTCAACAATATCAATAATGCCATTTATTTTTTATGCTTACAAGTTACAATAATGAAAGTCGATTTGAACCAAAATACTCTCTATGGAGAATCAAATAATGCTACTAAGCTAATGCATTCAAAAGTATTTGTATCCTGTATTTCTTTGCAGCCAAATGTGAAATATAACGGCAGCCCAAGCAAGCTTAAACGTGATGGGCTTAAAACCCCTCCCTTTTAACTGCTTAAATAGATTAAAAAAAAGAAGATTTGCTGTGGCAGACAAATCAATCCAAAATGATCCTATAATATCTTGGTATTCTTCTACTATTTATTTATTTTTGGGGGCCCTATTTATTTTATTCTATATATATATATATAGTTATGTAGTAAATTTATACAAGCACTTGAATACACTTAAATATATTAGATTAGATCTAATATTTTAGTAACATACCTGCAGTTAGCCTCATCCTTCGTTCAGCCTTTGTCCTTTGAGACCTTCTGGATGCCTATCTTAATTTCTTGGATGCGACTTGCGAGTTTCTTTTGCGAGGGTGAAGCATGAATCATTTGCCTTGCTTAACTGTTTTTATAAATTAACGATAAAAGTAAAATTATTATTAATAAAGAAAAAAAATGATAAAAGTATATTCCTTCCTTGCGTGTTGAAAAGTAGAAATTTATAAAAGGTGATCCTTTGCCTTGCTGAAGGGTTTATTCCAAAAGTGTTCGTTTAATGTGAAAAATCTATCTCGAGGTGACTTTGACACTATCCCTTGTTCCTGTCTTGGGGACATTACTTGGCTTTGGTTTCGTAATACCTCAAGCGAGTTGCTATAATTTATTCTAATTCAAAATCCTTTAATTTGGTCTATTTCAAGTTTCAAATTTTATTTTTTGAATTTAACAGTATAGACATTGTCATTTCATTTAAAATTTAAATGATGTGACAGTCTGTAAATTATTAAACGTGTAACATTTAATCCAAACCATAAAATAAACCGAATTGAAGGATTTTGAAAGGGAGAAAATTCTATTCCACTTATGATACAATGCACTTCCTCTACCATAAAAGAAGAGGTAAAAGGCTTAACGGCCATGAAACTCGGTATACCTAAAGCATAAGGAGTGGTTCTATCTAGAAAATGTAACGAGTAAGATGGGCTTTGTGGATAAATGGGTTAATATAATAATGAGTTTTATTAAAACTATGTCCTACTACTCTATTTTGATTAAGAATTATATGTGGGGGCATGTTGCGATATCCTTCTCACAAAAGATATCCTACATAAACGCGAGTAGGAGTAGATGTGGATGTGCAGTGAGGAATCCATAGGCAAGAAGCAAAGACAGTGACCCACGTTTTATGGGCTTGTGAGCAGTGGCAGAGCTATAAAATTTTTCCAGGAGAGCCAAGATAAATATATATATTAAAAAATATTTTAATCCAAAAAATAACATATCATATCTATATTACCCCTCATGGAAACTATACTGTATGTAGTGCTTATCATCTACTTCGGCAAGAGGTTGACCGAAATCGGGCTACTAGCTCTTCATCTAATACTGCCAACATGTGGACTACTATCCGGCAATTGAAGGTACCTCACAAAGTAAAGAATTTTATTTGGCGAGCATGTAACGAAGAAATCCCAACCAAAACTAATTTGATCCGGAGACAAATACCCATTGATGCCACTTGTGAAGAATGCCAAGGAAAGCCCTGAAACTATCATACATGCTATTTAGAATTGTCCTTTTGCTCAAACAGTTTGGAATATGGATCCCGCCTTCCAAGAGTTACACGTCGAAAGTGCAAATCATTTCATTGATCTCGTATGGTTTGCGAAGGAAAAGCTGTGCATATGGAGTTGGATAAATTTGCAATTCTTGCATGCGCTAGATGGCAGCGACGAAATTCTCTTCGTGTTAATCATGAAGGCGAGTCACCAGACAAAGTTCACTGTCGGGCAATGGACTTGTTACAAGAATTCCATCTGGCCAACATCAGACCCTCTCCATCGCCAACAATTCCTATTACTCCGGTCAGATGGTCTCCTCCACCGAATGGGATTTTTAAAGTAAACTTTGATGGAGCGATGTTTGCGGACCAAAATACTGCTGGGCTTGGTATCATAATCTGTAACCACTAGGGCACTCTAGTGGCCATGGTCTCCAGAAAAATAGCGCTTCATGCATTTGTGGAAGTTGTGGAGGTACCAGCAGCGAAGGAAGCAGTCCAACTGGCTCTGCACCTCTGTCTTGACCGAGTTATTTTTGAAGGTGACAACATTACTATTATCTCAGCCCTAAAAAATACAGCTCCATGCCTCACCTCATATGACATGTTATTGATGATACAAAAACCTTGGTCTCTTCCTTTGGTTGGTACTCCTTTCGCATACAAAACGTCAAGGAAATGTTGTTGCTCATATTCTAGCCCATAAAGCAAAAGATTTGATTAATGTAAACCAGTGGTTAGATAACATGCCATCTGGTATTGTTCCTGCTTTAGCTGTACACAATTCGGGTGCTCCCTTTTTCTAATATATGATTTCTATTTCTCAAAAAAAAAAATAAATAAATAAATTCTCAACAAAAACAACAATCAAACCTTAGTCCCAATATTTTTGGGATCGGTAAATTGCAATTCTCCACAAAATCCATCATTTTAAAAAATAGAAATTAAAGAAAGCTTCTGTTAAATAGATTTAATTATCTATTTATAGGAACATATATTTTAAATATGTTTTGATTTAATAAGTTATGTATGACATAATAATATTAAGGGAAAAATAATGCATTAATCATTTATATAAACTTATTTATTTTTAAGAAAAAAATATTTTGGATATACTTTAATCTAATGAGGTACATATGGTATAAGAGTATTACAAGGAAAAAATGATGTATCAATCATTTACAAAAATGTAATACAACTTTCTTTCTTCTTTTAAAAAAATAATAATTATGGGGAGCATTAATTAAATTTTATGACCAAATTGATATTTTGTATACAAAAATACAAGAGTGAGAGGGGTAATATTGTAAAAGCAAGGGGGAGCCATGGCTCCCCCTAACCCCCCCTCTCATGCTTGTGAGGGAGCACGAGGAGATTTGAGATCTTCTTTGGACGCATAGCAATTGAAGGGTACAAATTAAAATTGCCTTCTTTTTGTTGTTGTTGTTGTTGTTGTTGTTGTAGAATAAAAAGGATTTCATTGGCAACCAAAAAGATTACACAATAAAGTCCAAGACCCTACAAAAAGGACGGCAAAAGACCCCACAAAAAGGGTGGCAAAAATGACACACGTCATGGCATAGGACCCTATAACAAGGGCGCCTAAACAATACAAAGAAAATACAACAACAAGAAAAGAAAGAAACACAAATAAACTAATCACAACAAAAACAACACAAAAGCAACATAACGTGTCGACAATCCAATAAATAACAAGAGCAACCGCAACTGTAGATGTCCAGAACAACAAAAGGCTTGGAGCCTTGATTCCATCTGAGCAACCAACAAAAACAACAAGGAAGTCGAATCGGATTGTCCATGGCAAGAGATGCCATGCGATTCGGGTAACAGGGCTCTCAAATTAAAATTGCCTCACTAACAACCTGATATGGGTTAGACATTTTTTTTTTTTTTATTATTATTATTATTATTTTTATCATAACATAGAATATTTGGAACATCATAAATAAGTTGGTTCTTGAAGGACAAGGCATAGAACCTGGTCATGTTTTTGACGGTGCACTCAAACTTCAAAGGGACTCCCAACAGAGTAACATGAAACATGGCACAACGGTAATGAAGACACCAACACGATAACGTTGGTCTGCACCAGGTGATGGGAATTTTAAGGCAAAGTTTGATGGAAGTGATCATTTATGATCATCATGGAGAAGTTATAGCTAGATGCTATGAGTGCAGGAGGCGGCCCTGCAAATGATGCAAGAGGAGCTGTGCAATTTGCTATAGATCTTGGCATTTGGGAGGTGTGTTTTGAATGGGACTCTGTAAATATTCTGACAACATATGGATCAGAATTTGATGGAAATAAGGCACATTGTTGATAAGATTCACGGTCTGATACACTCTGATGCGAAACTTGAGAAGCTGCTCGTTTAGCTTGGTGCATAGAAACGCCAATAGCATGGCACACATCTATTCTTGTTTTTTTACTTAAGTAGAACCGAGTACTTATGCTTAGCATACATAGGGTCCGTTTGGCCCCCCCTTGGCATAGAGCAAAACAACGTTTTGAACCAAAATCGCAAAATTGGATGAGTTTGGGCCAATGATTTATAAGAATTTGTGATTTTAAAAACGCCAAATTCTAGCGTTTTAACACCAAAGCTAAACCCAGCTTTTTTGAAAATGGTGGTTTTAACGATTGCGTTGTTGGAAAAATGGTTAGGAGTGAATGAGAAATTGCCTCCTAAAAATAGGTTAAGCAGACCCATGTGGGTTAGGCCCAATCCATCCAATTTATGTATTTATTAATACATTATTTTTTCTCAAATGTTGTGTCTTTTCTGAATAGTTATGACTATTCATCTCGCACCTTTTCCGAAGAGGTGTGACTCTATCTATAAATAGAGTGTCCCCTCATTCATTTAAAAACTAACTTTTTAAGTTTATTTTTGAAGTTGCTTTGAGTTAATTATTTCCTACGATTTTGAGAGTCTCATTTGCATAAAGAGAGAGAAAGAGACACTAGTTACGTTCGTTGTGCACGAAGATTGCTTGTGCTTCTTCTGCGTGCGAAGATCATTTTATCCTGGGAGACAGACGTCCATGAGTCTCAAAGCACCACTAAGATAATAGTGTGAGGGGCGCAATCTGTCTTAAGGACATAGCGTCAAACGCTAGACTTGATCTATTCATACTGCATTCACTGTGAGTTTTTATTGTTTATTAACAATGACATATTTCTTCTTCTTCTTCTTGTTTATTTTTACAGAATCACATGATATATACCCAACAATCTTAAGACAGATTGATTTAAATTTATTGTGATTTCTGTGAAAATTTAATGTGAAATTTGAATTGATATATTTAATTATCTTTTCTAGAATGTTTCTTGATTAGAAAATGTTGAAAATAATTATGATTTGTGAATTTGCATTATCTATGATTGAATAAGGGTCTCACATAGCAGATGCCTCGTTTGGTTGAATTAGACCATGATATTTCAGTATGTTGTACATATATATGTCAGTAACATTACTTTAAAATTTCATAGCCATTGGATGTGTGGTTTGAGAAAAAATAGAATACCTATTTTTGTGGGCCGAAACTTTGTGCCTTGATTTTCATGTATTAATTTGGTTATTTCAGAAAACCAAAGGCATGGTTGGATTCTATATCTCATAAGCTTTCCATCCATATGTGGTTTGCTTAATTGAGAGAGATATGAAGGTTCAAAATTTTGGTTGTTTTTTAAAAATTTCAGAAAATTATGGTTAATAGAGGTTGAAGATGACTCTCCAGAATAACGCCCACTCTCGGTTGTGAGAGAGTGTGGTTCACCCCTTGGCCATTTGACTTAACGTTTGGTCAATTTTGGTTTATAGGCTATTACTAGACTTTAATAACGTGTTTCTATATTTTTGTAATAAATAAAAGTATTCGAAATTAATTTATTGTGTTTTATTTATTAATAAATGAGAGAGTGAGGGAATGTGAAATATGTAAAAATCAATATCTTTGCATGGAAAATTCATATTCTGTATTGTAAATATTTTGAATGTGGGGGGTGTCATAATGGGGCATTATATTGGCTTCGTTTTAATTTTTTGAAGCATAAATTGATGGAAATTTAATTTTATGGTTTTGCCCACTCTCAATGAGGGAGAGTGCAGTTCACCCCCTAAGTCAGAGTTTTTATTTTGTAATGAAATTTTTAAGAGATGCATGTAATTATGTTTTTAACATGTTTCATATGTTAAATAATATATTTGTGCTTGCATGGTATTTATTTAATTTATGTGGAGAGTGAACATGTTTCACTTTGTGTAAATATATGCATGACAATTGAGAAAATTCAAATTTGAGTAATTTAAATTTTTCTTATTGAAAGTGTGGGACTGTTATAGTTTAACAAACGGTTTTGAAATTATTGGACATAATTTTAAGTAAATAATTCTTGAATTGATATGTATGATACATGGGTGATCGTGTATGAGTTGTTAAATTTACTTAAGCATGCATAGTCCTGTACGATAACATGTATGTATGTGTGTGTATTATATACATGTTGGACATGTTTAAAATTAATTGGATATTAATATATGTGTTACATGTCATTGTTGATTTGCTTAAGTAATCTAATACTTAGAAATTAGAATGCATAAGGTACTGTTATGTGTACTTGCTAAGGAGTAAGGATGAGGCATTAGAGAGTCATTCATTATTAGAGAAAAGTTGAGAATCAACTTGATATAAATATAAAGGTTCTTAGGAGTGATAGAGGTGGGGAATATGAATCATCTATGGGTGAGTTCTGTTCTTAACATGGTATTGTTCTTCAAACCATTGCACTCTATTCACGTCAGCAAAATGGAGTTGCTGAATGGAAAATAGAACCTTGAAGGAAATGATGAATGTGATGTTGATAAGTTTTGGTTTACCTCAGAACTTGTGGGGGGGGGGGGGGGTGGGGGGGGGGGGGGGGGGGGGGGGGGGGGGGGGGGGAAGCTGTACTTTCTGCCAATTATATTCTCAATAAATTGCCTCAAAAGAAAACCAATGAGATACCCTTATGAATCTTGGAAATGTCATATGCCTTCCTAGGAATTCTAAAAAATGTGGGGGGTACGTATTTGGTTTAAGTAGTAGTTATTATTCCTAAAAGGATAAAAGATAAGGCCAAAAACAGTTGATTGTGCATTTATTCTTAAGGATATATATTCATATATATCTACAACAAGAATCAAATCCTCTTAAAAGAATTTTGGAGTCTACGACTAGTACCTCTCATGATCAAGAGTTGATGGAAGAGAGGAGAATGAGGTTGAGCCTACCTCTCATGATCAAGAGTTAATGGAAAAGAGGAAAATGAGGTTGAGCCTATACGTAGTAAGAGAACATAAACGTCAAATTCATTTGGTCTGATTTTCCTAACTTTTATGTTAGAAGATGAAGTTCATAGTTTCAAGGAAACAATGTCCAAACCTAATGTGCCTTTCTGTAAAGAGGTTTTCAATTAATCCATCTTACAAATCCATGCATGGTAACTGGTGGTCACCTGGTTGTGAATCTCTAGAATATAAAACAATATTCAAGAGGAATTTGAAAAGATGGATCTATTGATAATGATAAGGCAAAACTTGTTGTAGAAGGCTACAAACAACAAAAGGGAGGTATGGATGATCTTGAGATATATTCACTAGAATATTATAAACTCAAAAGCAATGGCATAAGTAGATACACAAGTAACCCAGTGGAAAACCACTGAAGGCAATAGTTAAGGTAATGAGGTATTTGAAATACACTCTAAACTATGGTGTGCACTACACAAGATATCCAACTGTACTAGAAGGGTAGAGTGATGCAAACTGGATATTTGATACAAATGACACAAAATCCACGAGTGGATATGTCTTTATGCTTGGTGGTGCAGCTGTATCTTGGAAATCTTCTAAACAAACATGCATTACAAGGTCCACAATGGAATCAGAATTTATCGCTTTGGATAAAGCAAGAGAAGAAGTAGAGTGGCTTCGTCATTTCCTATAAGATATGCCGATGTGGACGAAACCTATGCCACCTATCTGTATACATTTTGATAGCCAATCAGCAATTGGTAGGGCACAGAGTTATATGTATAACGGTAAGTCTCGACATATTCGTCGAAGACATAATACCGTAAGGCAGTTGCTCTCAAATGGTATTATCTCCATTGACTACATAAAGTCGAAAGATAATATAGCAAATCCGTTAACCAAAGGTTTGAGTGGAGAGCATGTAAACTGCTCATCGAGGGGAATGGGTTTAAAGCCTATATTTTAAGTCCCATAATGACAACCCTACCTAGCTGACTGGAGATCCCAAGATCTAGGTTCAAAGGGACAACCGAATTGTGTTTG
>OU015765.1:23103444-23142489 GCA_907173295.1 Fagus sylvatica | reverse complement strand
TCGATTTGATTTGTTAGTAGAGTTGGATTGAGATCCGATCTGCTGCTTTTAATTTCCTAGAAATTGTTAAATACAATACATCCATCGTAACATAATTTATTTGCACAGAGAGGTGATTGGGAAGAAGAGAAAACAAGAAAAAGGAAAGATGAAGTCTGTATCTTCGCTTGGAGAAAGGCTTCTTCCTGTTTCAAACAAAGTTGGGCTTCCGAAAGCCAATGATACTTTTCACGTTTCTGGGCGCCTTCCGTGCCCTGTTGTTACAACAGAAGCCAAGGGTTGAAAGATTTTGCAGAGGAAGAACGAAGAAGAGAGAGAATGTTAGGGTGGGTTTATTCGGGTTTGATTATTATTATTATTTTTTTTTATTGAATGGGAATCAGGTGGATGGGTTTTATTTATTTTTAATCGGAGTATTCTATATCTAATCTTACATGTAAATAAAATTAAATGAAACTTCAATAAAAAAAAAATTGTTCACGTCATTATTCTATTAGTCACGTATACACAAAGCTAACAGAGACAGATAGAATGACTAATGGTATACGATCAAACCAATATTGCTGCTAAATCTTTTCATTTTAGTTTTTTCTTCCCTCGGACATATTTCACTCAAGCTTCAATTTGATGTTACTAATTTAACATTTGTATATTGATTTAATGATATTTAGGACAACTGGTTCCAACACCAAGCATGTATACCTTGCAAAGAACCAAGCTTTGGTATACAAATTGTTCACTAGAACCATATATGAAATTGCTAGCATGGAATATCAAACGAAATTAAAGACATACTCTTATTAAATTTCGATATTTTAGAATTGTTATAAATTAATGGACCCAGTACATACAAATGTAATGGATATGGAATAAGTGTTAGAAATGAGGCAAATGCAAACCAAAGAAGGGGTTTTTTTTTTTGGCAGTTTGGGCCATAGTATTGCTACTCTTTCTTAAGTCTTGTCCTCTTACGAAGCCATAAATTTAATTTGCTCCATTTTGCCAAAAATGGAAGATAGATGAAGAAAAGAAACTAAAATAGAGGACCAAAGATTGTTCAAGTTTAAAACCTGGGAAAATTTTATCCTCTAATCTATTGAATCTTACACAACTCTGACACTCTGTTGAAAAAAGGTTCTTGTAATAATCTTTTAGAAAGGTCTATAGATGTCAGATTTTTTATTTTATTTTTTAAACTGAGAGGTTCAATATATTCATATGCTATTTTTTTTTTTTTTGGGTTAAATACACTGTTGGTCTCAAACGTTTACTCAAATTGTACGTTTGGTCCCTAACGTTTAAAACGAGCAAAAATGGTCTCTAACGTTTCCAAATCGTACACTATTGGTCTTTCCGTTTGTCTCCGTTAACTTTGTGTATACGTGGTTAACAGATTGATAACGTGGTCAATTTTTAATTGAGGTGGTATTTTATTATTTTATTATTATTTTGTTTTCATATACAAGTAGAATTTGACATGGCATATCCGATTAAAAAGCCACCCAACCCATCCACCCTAACATTGAATCAAAATTGGGTGGGTGGGTTGGGTGGATTTTTAATCGGGTATGCCATGTCAAGTCCTACTTGTAAATGAAAAAACAATGTCATTTCAATTAAAAATTAGTCATGTCATCAATCTGTTAGCCACGTATACACAAAGTTAATAGAAACTAATGAAATGACCAATGACGCACAATTTTGAAACGTTAGAGACCATTTTTGCTCGTTTTAAACGTTAGGGACCTAACGTGCAACTTGGGTAAACGTTAAGGACCAATAGTGTATTTAACCATTTTTCTTTTAATAACTGTAAAGAAGGATCAATTATGATAATGAATTACACACTTTTGCAAAATAAATAATGAATTATCCTACCTGATCGTGATTATATCAGTTTAGCAGTTTAGATAACTTTACTCTTATCTTATTTTGGGTTAATGAAACATCATTTTGATATGAGAAAAAACTGATTTTATTATGTTTTGAAGCACAATTGAAAAATCCAAACCAAACAAGCACTTCTTGGACCAAACATGGAAAACATAAGACTAAACAAGCAGTAAAACATTGGGCATTATAGAAATAGAATAGAATTCCTTATTAATTCAAATTCCAATAACAATTTATTTCGTTTACATTTATTTAGAGAAAGGGAAAACAAGAATACGAAAGTTATTGTAAGGGGCTAAGGGCATGTCAACTTGAATTTGTGGTTACAAGTTGAAAATAACTTATAATACACATATACACACACATAAATATATATCCCGAGTCTTCTATACAGCTGGCATCTGTTGTGGCACTATTAGTGGAATTCGAAATTTTTCTTCAAGGTCCAAATGCTCTATCAAAAACCAGACATGTGTAAGAAACTCCCCGCCTTTTAGGAGCTGTTTAGCATGGTTTTTTCCTTGACAAAGAACTGCAACGTAAGCTAGGTTCTCAATCCAGAAACTAGTCAAGATCTCCCACATTTGTTCTTTTTCTCTCAAATTAACTGCAACCTGAACTGCATAATATAGCAAAAGGGAATCTGTTCGATCGAAATCGTCATCTGGCAACTTACCTTGTTTCAGTTGTTTGGATACATATGATATTATTGTTTCACAAACACTGGGCGACATCGTGGAGTCGGTGCAATTTTTGAGAGCTTTCTTGATGAGTTCACAAGCCTTCTCAAAGCTGATTTCTGCATTTCCCGTTGATAACATGAAAGGACACACCACAAGTATATACATCATATAATCTGATACCTCCTTAATCATCTTTTTCTTTTCATGATCTACATTGATTTCATCATCCATTATGGGAATTCCCACATTGATTCCATCATCCATTTCTGGGGGCATTCCTACCTTGATTTCAACTGGGGGAATCACATTTTTATCATTATCAATGTAAAAGCAGAGATCCGTGACAATGTGCCAGATGATAATGCTTTGGTATATTTCAACCTTTGCATGTTCATCCACTGATATATATTTGTTATAGTCTTCAGAAAGCCCCCGACTATTAGAATTTAATTTTACAAATTTGTCCCAGACGAAGCGTTCCAGTGCATCAGAGATCTTGTTGGTCCTATAGAAACGCATTGCCAGCTCCTTCTTTAGTTTTCGGCAATAAGCTATTGAAGAACCACTCTATTAAGTTAGCAAAGAATTTTGGGATTCCCTGCTGAGCAATTCGAGGCTTGTTTATCATGCAAAACTTAAGCATGTTGAATTGACCCATCGATTTTGACCACCTTTTTATGGGACACAATTTCTCAATTCTGATTATACCAGCTAAACATACTCTTCCCACATCAGAGCGAAGCAAAAAAATCCCAGCATATATCTCTAAAAGAACAGCTCCACCCAGCAACGTGTAAGTAACAATCAAATCAAATTGCTTATCTTTTTGCCACTCCATTATGAGGAAGACCACAGATGTGGAAAAGGTGAAAGAAAAACTGATAACTCGGAAGAAGCGACCCCAATTCGTAAAAAACAACGGTATCTTGGTGTAAAAAGCATCATAGGCATGTCCAAGTTCAATTTCAATATGTTTAAATGCTGTTTGAGGATCATAACTTCTGAATTTCTTACTGGAATGTTGTAGAAATTTAGATCCAATCTTCTTATTTAGAAAGAGAGGTCTGAATGTTGGAAAGTTGTCTTGTCCACCATACTTGTCATCCTGATCATACTGTCCGTCAAATTTTGGAGTGCGATTGGCTGATCGCATGACCCATATCCTTTCCGCATACTTGATGACCCCAGCAAGAAACATGAGAATACTAAGAATTGAAAGCCAATTGCCCTTCCAAGACGTGCGGAGGATATAGATTACCACACCTGATTGAGCAAGTAGTCGAAGCAAGTGCCTTAACCACAAATCGTTGTCTTGTACTGCGTAAGCTGTGATTGTGTCCTGGCCACCAAGGTGCAACAACATAAATGGCGCCCAGAATGCCCTGAGGTCATTTCGTACTCCAAAATCATCTACTCCAGAATCAGTGCAATTGTGGCTGCTTGAATTTCCTAGTTTAGAAGAGATGACACCGAGAGCAACAGTTGCCACTGAATCAGCCACAAGGTAGCAAAACCAAAGAAAGATATGGATCCTCGCTTCGACCTTATATCTTCTACGTCTCCCACAGTACAAAAGAGATAGTTGCAAGCTGAGACTGAGAAGGACCAGCACTCGTAGCTGCCAATCATTCCAGAAGTTCTGCACTTTCTCTGAAGCTTCACCAAGATTTAAACGAAAACATATTATTATATTTTGGCGAGACATACGCTACATATACTAAATTTTGGTTTGCATAGGACTCATCAAGGTGGCCAATTAAGTACGGAAATTAAAAGATACAAAGTTTTGATAGAAGAATTTTTTCTAATTTAAACTAAGTATATAATTGTATATGCCACGTTAAAGTTTTAAACTTTCTAAGTGTACGGGAGGTAGCTCCCTAATATCGAGATCATTTAACCAAGTCATCTTGACTGTGCACGTGTTCTAAAAGAAGAAAGAATTGTAGCCGTATGATATTTGAGAGCATTTCTATTGTTCCAAGGAGCAGAGCAGGTCAATGTTGATGCAATCTGCTCATGCTATGTGTAGAAGAAATTGCTAAAAAGAGTGTTAGCATTTGGTGAGACTCTTAATGGCTTGCATATAACCAAATTTGTGTGATATACGTATATTGACCTTATTCAAAGGCATGCCACTATTAACCATTAGACACTGAAGAAGGCATTTATCCATTAGACAAAAGCATGTAGCCTTTGATCATTAGTCATTGGTCATTAAGCCATTAACTAGTGGACAAAGACCATTGGTCATGTGCCCATTTAACTCTTGTGGTGGCATGCTCTTGGGCAATTCCAAAAGCTACGTGAATGATCTCTTTTAGTACAACAAATGCCACTACAACAGTAGATTTTTGGCCACATTACAGCCAAATTCTAGCTAGTTGAAGAGAACAAAATACCAACTAGCTAATGGGCACAAAAATGCACCAGATGCATGCACCTTGAGCACCATTATATTGGCATGGGTACTGTTTTTGGCTCTTCTCACCATTGTCCTCCTCCAATAGGAATGCAACATCTTGCCACCTTGTCTACTCTCTTTTGACTATAAAAGGTGAAGAATGAAGACCAACAAAAGAACAAGCCAAGACCAGAGAGATAGAGAGAGAAAGAGAGAGAAAGAGAGAGAAGCCTTCCTATCAAGCTCTTCCTCCATAAGTGGGAATTCCAAACCTCTAAGAGCTTCAAGCTATCTTTCCCTTCTCTTATTTTCTCTATTGTAAACACACATCTTTTGTAATTATTTCTAATACATAGTAGAATATTTGACTGGCTTGAGCCCATGGTTTTCTCCCTCTTCAACATAGAGGGTTTCCACCTCAAAAACCTTATGTTTATCTTGCTCATTATAAAGCATTTGCAACTGTTACATATCTAGTAATACATATTTATTGGCAACCAATGCACTACTAGTTACCTTAAGCTTCGCCATTGAGCTTGAGCTTCAACATAATTAGCAGGTACACTAAGGCTTAAATATATATTTGTTTTCTTATGAAAGAGATACTTATATTGAAATAAGAACACCACTACACAACTACTACTACACGAATAACTAATTACTTAGAAAAAGTATTCTTTTAAGTAAGAATGAATAAAGAAAAGATAATTTGCCTTTGAATTATACTAAAATTATTCAGTCTGACTGTTTATTATTATTATTATTATTATTATTATTATTATAAATTTTGATGTCAAATTTAATGTGAGTGATGAGGGGTAACATCACTGTTATTATGTTGGTGTGTGTTTTCCAAACAATTAGCCTTTTGTTTGAGTCCCATGTTGGTTAGGAGTGTACTTCAAATTTGAGTTTAAATACTATTGTGGACTTCTCTTGGCATCTTTTGATATAAGGCCCAGTTTGGACTTAAGTCTTATATGTTGGTTGGTTCCAAACAAGGATGACAGTACGTCATGGTCACACATAAAGTACTATAGAGAGAATTAGATTGTCCAAAACAACTGAAACTCCATCTATTTATAAACAATTACATACCCTTTGGGAATTGACATATCCATTGGTGAACAAATATATCCTATCCAAAGGATGCATCTTTCTACTGAAAGTCTGAAACAATATTCCTTCTGTGAAGTAACACCATCCACCAAGTGGGGTTATTGATCGTATGCATGAGGGTGCACCATATTATGGTGTGATCACTCATTATAATCATACACTAACATCTGGATGCCACTTGATCGTACCATAATTAATGGTGTTAGCTCCAATTAGCATGCATCATGGTACCATGATATTGTGTCAAAGCCCAGATGGAGACCCACCCTCGTCGATGAACCAATGCCTAGACGGCGAACCCTCCCTTGTTGACGAACCAAAACCCAAATGGCGACCCCCACGATAGTTAACGAAGCCAAACCCAATCGTTATTAGGGGGGATTGAAACAGACTCCCACGCTTGTTGACAAACCCAAACCTAGATGGTGACCCACCTGATTTCAGACTTATTTGTTTCTCTATCAATGAAGGTGAGGAAACTAAAAACTTAGTTCCTTTTCTCTTGTGTTCTAGTGGGTCCAGCCAAAACTAGATATTGCAAAGTTTGAAACAGAGAATGTGGTGTATTTTAGAATTAGTATATGAGATTGTATTTTCTTAGTTTTTGTTTGGGTTTGATTACTTTATGTAGTTTTATAATTGGTAAATGGGTAGCTCTTGCTGATTTATTTATTTTAATTTTTAAATTTTTTTTAAGTCGTGAGGTTGCTTTGTGTAATTAGGATGTTATTTACTCTGGTTTCTGTAGAACTAAGGATTGTTGTTGTCAAAGTTTGTTTATGGGTCTTGGCCTCTTTGATTTGGGAGTTTTTGTAACAGGTTGTTTTTGGAATTTTTTCCTTAAATGGTTGGATGAGGATTCGTGTTTTGTGTAATTAGGATTTTTGTTTCGAATTCAGAGTTTTATGTTTTATTTATTTTTTAGAATTGTGTTATGAAGGACATAATAGACATTTCAATATGCCCAAGAGGGTAATTTAGTCAATTTGTTATTGGAGGTAACAAAGATAACAAAAAAGTAGATGGTGAGAGGTAATTTGCATATTCCAATAGATGGGTGGAGCAACTTTATAGATTTGGGGGGAGGGGAGAGGGGAGATTGAAATAAACTCAATAGATAAGGAGGGGGGAAGTGAAATTTGCCCTATTTATTATGACTAGGGATGGGCACAAGTCAGGCGGGTCGGGTTTATGGGTAATCCATTACCCTACCCGACTAAGTCGGGTTTGCAAAGATTCAATCCATTGACCATCCATTAAGGTGGTCGGATCAGGCGAATCAGGTGATCGGATTGAGAGGTTGGGACGATCAAGTTGGGCAGGTTATCAAAAGCAAATCACCAACATACAACAAAAAATTACCAACACGCAATAACACCAACAAATCACCCACATACAGTAGAAAATCACCAACACACAACAACACGAATAAATCACCATAAAATCACCAACACACAACAACAACAAATCACCATATACATAGAACAAATCACTAGTAAGAGAGGAGAGAGATTTAGTCAGAGAAATTTTGAGAGTGAGAGAAGAGAGAAATCAAGACCTGTTGGTGCTCAGCTTTGTTCGAGAGTGAGAGAGGAGAGAGATCTGAGGGTGAGTCAGTTAGTGGTGGCATGGGTGAGTCAATACGTGGCGGTGGCAGTAGATGCTACGGTTGAGATGAGAGAATCTGAGATCATGGTTTGAGAGTGAGAGAATCAGATTGTGAGGCGGAATGAAGGAGAGTGAGGAAGAGATTTGGTCGATGGTGTGCTCAAATTATGGTTTGAGAGTGACAGTTAGATTGTGAGGCGGCGGTGTGGTTGGATCAAGTGACATGGAGGTGTGGCGGCTAGGGTTTAAGGGTGAGAGAGAGAAATCGTGAACTGATTAAGGTTTTTTTTTTTTTTTTTTTAATATTTATAATTTATTTGGTCGGGCAGGTACCAGACCAAAAATATAAAATCCATGGCTCATCCGAAATCCGAATAAAATCAAAATCCATATCTGTATCCGTCCATATATGTGCTCAAGGATGGGCGAGCGGGTGATCGGGTCGGGTTGGACGAATATTTGCCCACCCCTAGTTATGACCAAATCAATGGCTTCCTTAACACACCACCACACCACTAGACAAATTTTATCATTCAACTTCTTCTCTACGTAAAAATTCCATTTGAAATTGGCTACTCACCCACACAAATTATGTACTCATCATTTTCAAGTAAGAACTAACCATTTTGGTTTTCCCTCAGTTGAAGGAAATGCTCTTATAGAAGATTGTTATTGAACCTTTGTGCTTGAAAGTATGTTCAACACAAAGATGGATGCTATAGTTTAATCAAGGTGGTTGTTTGGCCAAGGAACCATTTTGTATTGAGCTTTACTCTTGGTGGCATGAGTCAATTTTTAAGGAAAACTCATTTGCATTGTTAACTTTTGAGAGAGAGAGAGAGAGAGAGAGAGAGAGAGAGAGGCACAAACAGATAAAGAATAATTTGTATATTGAATAAGTATATACAGGTAAGAGAATATATATAGGCGAAGACTAGAGTATGGTATAGTAAATACATAGTAAACCTTAGAAAACCCTAGACTAGTATAATAACAGCATATACATATTCTAACATCCCCCCTCAAACTCAAGGTGGTCTGACTGAAGCCATCTTGAGTTTGGAAACAAGATCACGAAAATGACCAGGAGGAAAGATATTGACCAAGAGGAAAGGTCTTAGTAAATATATCAGCAATCTGATCAGATGAGCTAACTGGAAGAAGACGCAAGATGCCAACAGACAGATGATGACGCATAAGATGACAATCAATCTCAATATGCTTAGTGCGCTCATGGAAAACATCATTATGCGCAATCTGAATAGCACTACGATTTTCACAATGTATGACAGTCGGTGAAGAATGTGTAAGACCCATATCTTCCAACAGCCAACAAAGAGTGAGAAGTTCAGAGGTAGTATCAGCTAGAGCACGGTACTCTGCCTCAGTGTTGGAGTGAGACACAATATGTTGTTTCTTACTGCGCCAGGAAATAAGAGAGTCCCCTAAAAAGAAACAAAAGCTAGTAGTAGAGCGGCGGTCAGTAGGATCCCCGGCCTAATCAACATCAGAGTAAGCACAAAGGTCAAGCGTGGAGTGAGTAGAGAAGTGAAGACCATGAAACATTGTACCTTTGATGTAGCGGAGAATGTGAATCATTGCAGCATAGTGTGTAGAGTGGGGAGCAGCCAAGAATTGACTCACCAAATGAACAGCATGAGCAATATCAAGGCGGGTTACAGTGAGATAGACTAAGCTGCCAACAAGCTAACGATAGAGAATGGCATCATTGAGAGGTGTGCCATCCAAGGGAGTAAGGCGAGCATTCATCTCAGTGGTGTAGAAACCACTTTAGTGTCAGTCAGGCCAGCATGAGATAACAAGTCAAAGGCATACTTGGCTTGAGAGAGATAATAGCCAATGGAATCCAAAGAGACCTCACGGCCTAGAAAGTAACCTAGACGACCAAGATCTTTCATCTCAAATTAATTGCTTGAAATCAGAAATGCCAGAGTGATCATCCCCAGTAATGATCACGTCATCAACATATAGTAGAAGAAAAATCATACCCTAATCAGATCGGCGGATAAACAATGCTGTATCATGGGGACTGGAGGAGAAGCCAAACTAATGAACAGTATTACTAAACTTGGCAAACCAGGCTCGAGGAGCTTGCTTAAGACCATAAAGAGCACGACGAAGAAGGCAAACTTTGTTAGGACAGTCTAAATAACTTGGAGGTGCTTGCATATAGACTTTTTCAGTGAGATCACCATTTAAAAAGGCATTCTTAATACCCATCTGAAAGAGAGGCCATTGATGAACTGCAGCAATAGCAAGAAGACTGCGAACAAAGATAATATGAGCAACAGGGGCAAAAGTCTCCTCATAGTCAATCCCATATTCCTGAGCATATCCCTTCACGACAAGATGAGCCTTATACCATTCAATAGTGCCATCAGATTTGGTCTTGATCTTGTAGACCCATTTGCAACCAATGACAGATTTACCACAAGGCAAATCAACCAAATCCCAAGTGTGTGTCTTTTCCAAAGCCTGAAGTTCCTCTGTCATTGCTTCTTGCCAAAGAGGATTAGTACATGTCTCACGATAAGTGTGAGGCTCATGAAGGGAAAGTACAGCTGAAAAACAAGAATAATCACCCAATATGACCAGGAGGTGCTCTTACCCGGTTAGAGCGACGAAGCGGGAGGGGAGGAGTCTAATCAGTGATAGGAGCCAAGGGCGGTACAGGTTCTTGGGGAGAATTTGGAGAGTCAGTAGGAGGAGCAACAAGAGGAAGGTCAGAAATCTGAGCAATGGCAGGATCCACATCTGGTGAGGGTGTTAGAGGAGAAACTGGAGAATCAGCATGAGGTATAGGAAGAATTGTAGAAAAGTCTGGAGAGGTAGCATGAGGAAACAAAGGCAGCGATGGATTAGTAAAAAATGAAGGGGTGGAACAAGTTTTAAACTTGAAGAGGGAATTGAATGTGGTATGTTCCCAGAAAACAACATGACGAGAAATGCGAAGACGTTGAGAGATAGGATCCCAACAACGATAACCTTTATGTCCAATCCCATACCCAAGAAAACAACATAGACGAGATCGAGGTTCTAATTTGGAATGTTCGTGCGGCTGAAGTAAAACAAAGCATGTACAACCAAAGATGCGAAGAGAAGAATATGAAGCTGGAGTACCATAGAGACGTTCAAAGGGAGTCACATTTTAGAGAGTTGAGGATGGAAGAAGGTTGATGGTGTAGACAATGGTGAGGGCGGCCTCCCCCCAAAAACGTTCAGGACATGAGGCAGAAAGGAGGAAAGCCCTAACAGAGTCAAGTATGTGGCCATGTTTACGTTCAGCCCTACCATTTTGCTGAAATGTTCCTGCACATGAACGCTAAATAATTGTGCCTTGTGTGTGAATGAAATCAAGGAATTGAGAGTTTCTATATTCCATGGCATTATCAGTGCAGAAAATTTTAATGGCTTTTGAAAACTTTGTGGAGATCATTTGGGCAAATGTACGATAAATTTAAGTTAATTCAGAGCGATTGTGCATAAGATAGATCCATGTATATCGAGAAAAATCATCAATAAATATGACAAAATATTTAGATCCACCTACAATAGTAATGGGGCTAGGTCCCCAAATATCAGAGTGAATCAAGTCAAAAGAGGCATGAAAAAAAGAGTTACTATTATTAAAAGATAAGGCTGGTTGTTTGGCCAACTGACACGATACACAGTCAACTGAATCATGTTTGACTTGACCCAAGAAACCACTAGAGATTAAAGAGCGAAGTTTTTGAACGGACACATGACCTAAACGTAAATGCCAAAGACTCAAAGGAAAAACAAAAGTAATATGAGCAACCTGAGACGGAGGGGGTGTCGGGGTGGAAGGTAGGTGGAGTGAAGTGAGCTCGAACATCCGTCCCACTCTACGGCCTGTCCCAAGAACCTGATTTGTCCAAGGATCCTGCATACGACAACCAGAAGAACCAAACCACAAGTCATAACCAAGTTTACATAATTGACCAACAGAGATGAGATTAAGAGTGAGGTTGGGAATAAGATATTTATCAGAGAGAGGCAGTGTAGGAGTGGAAACAGAACCAGTATGGCTAGCAAAAATGTGCGAGCTATTAGCAGTTTGAACAAGAGGAGCATGAGTAGTAGGAATAACAGAAGAAAATAACTGAGAATCAGGAGACATATAATTACAACATGCATAATCAAACTACCAAATGTTACCTGAGACAGTAGAGGAAACTTTACCAAAAGTAGACAGAAATTGTTGACCATAGAAAAGACCAATGGTCTTAACTCACTAACCGAAACAGATGAGAGAGAGGGAGCAGAGAATGATTCTTTAGCAGCAACAACAACAAAGGGATTACCAGGCCTTGGAAGAGTTCTTAAGTGACCTGGCTTGGGAGGCTTGGTTGGGCAGTTGTAGACAATGTGACTAATCTTGTGACAATACCGACATTGGACGGTAGGGCATTCAAACAGAAGATGTCCCTGTTTATAACAGTTTTTGCAGTATTTCGAACCATTCCTGGATGAGGAAGAAGGATGAGTAGCAATAACAGTCTGGGGAAGTTCTGTTTTATCCATTAGAGATGAATAAGGAATAAAGAAAATACCTGAAAAACAAAACAAAATAATGGGTAAGCTTTTCTCTTTCTTTTTTTTTTTTTTTTGGACACTAGCTAGGGCTGACGTCAGCAGCTCATGGAACAGGCGCAGGGTCTTCACGGGTCGGGTCACAGCAGTTTTTTTTTTTTTTTTTTTTCGCCGGAACTACCACTGGAGCGTGGCGGAGCGTCGAAGCTCCGTTGGCCATGAAATTTTGGAGTTTTGCAGATCGGAGGGTGGTCTATCTGGTGGTGTTAACCATTTGTTAATCAGAGAGGTATCGCTATGGCGAGAGGATAGAAGAGCCACGGACTACCGAGAGACGTTGGTGGCGCGTGGCGGCGTGTCTGGTGGTTTCTGGTGTTGGAATTCAAGAAGGTTGTCGTGCGGTGATAGGCGAAGTCTATGGTTGGTGATACACAAAGAACAGATGCGAGAGATAATGAAAAAACAAAAGAGACCCATGGTTGGCTTAGGGGATTTCAAAAGGGACAGAGTAGACATATAGATCACTAGGTTTATGGCTTTGATACCATGTTAACTTTAGAGAGAGAGAGTGGCATAAACAGACAGAGAATAATCTGTATATTGAATATTCTGAATAAGCATGTATAGGTAAGAGAATATATATAGGCCTAGACTAGAGTATGGTATAATAAATACATAGTAAACCCTAGGAAACCCTAAACTAGTATAATAACAGCAGTATATACATATTCTAACTTGCATAATTCTATAGCTTTATGAGATTGCTAAACTTTGATTTAAGTTTATGTTCTATTGCTATTTTTTTTTATTTTTTATTTTTTTTCAGATTAAACTTTATTTATTTGATAAAAATTTTTGTGCATTCTCATAATAATATTTCCAACATATGGTTATATGCTTGCAATAGTCAATTCTGGACTTAACATATCTTCTAATTAACTGAATAATAGCTTCCTTAGTTTTGATATCGATAATGCCATTTATTTTTTTATGCTTACAAGTTACAATAATGAAAGAGTGGATTTGAACCAAAATACTCTCTATCGAGAATCAAATAATGCTACTAAGCTAATGCATTCAAAAGTATTTGTATCCTGTATTTCTTTGCAACCAAATATGAAATATAACGGCAGCCCAAGCAAGCTTAAACGTGATGGGCTTAAAACTAGGGATGGCAATAAACCTGCGACCCGCGGGTACCCGCCCCGCCCCTCCCTGCCCCAATTACATCGGGTTTTTTCGCCCCGTTTATGTAATAGGGTATCGGGTCAGGTTTTTAAAACCGAAACAGGTTTTAATCGGGTTTTAAAAGGGTCGGGTTTTATTGAAAAAACCCGAATCTGACCCGAACTATTTAAAAAAAAAAAAAAACCGAAATCATCGAGCCTCTCTCCTCAGTCGAGACTTCTCCGATCTCGATCTCGTTCAGCTCTTTCACCTCATCGGACTATTTCTCGGTGCTCAATCTCCTGGCTTCGCATCTCGGCGTAGAAGACTTCAACTTCGCCTTTCAGATCGTACTGGGTGCCATCGATTTTACTAAGTACAACTAGGAAAAATTCAGATTCAGGGAGTGAAGAGTTGTACCTCTGAGGGTCCGAATCTGTGGAGGAAATGATAGATCTGTTGACTTCAGTCAATGCTGGTCATGGATGAGATGTGATCCGTACGATCGGAGAAGAGAACGCCACGTACGGTGGTGATGCCAAGCAAAGTCTCTGTATCTATGCTTATGAGATGAGACGACGTCGTGTGGGGATTGGCTTTATTCAATGGGACGCACACGTAGTGTCAAATGGATTCGGAGTAAAAATATATAACTGAAGAATCGGGTCGGGTCGGGTTAAACAGGTACCCGTTGAAGCAGGCGGGGCGGGGCGGTAAATGGGTTTTTTTTAACGGGGTGGGTCGGGTCGGGGCGGGGCGAAACCCGACCCATACCGCCCCATTGCCATCCCTACTTAAAACCCCTCCCTTTTAACTGCTTAAATAGATTAAAAAAAAAAGAAGATTTGTAGTGGCAGACAAATCAATCCAAAATGATCCTATAATATCTTGGTATTCTTCTACTATTTATTTATTTTTTGGGGCCCTATTTATTTTATTCTATATATATATATATAGTTATGTAGTTAATTTATACAAGCACTTGAATACACTTAAATATATTAGATTAGATCTAATATTTTAGTAACATACCTGCAGTTAGCCTCATCCTTCGTTCAGCCTTTGTCCTTTGAGACCTTCTGGATGCCTATCTTAATTGCTTGGATGCGACTTGCTAGTTTCTTTTGCGAGGGTGAAGCATGAATCATTTGCCTTGCTTAACTGTTTTTATAAATTAACGATAAAAGTAAAATTATTATTAATAAAAAAAAAAAATGATAAAAGTGTATTCCTTCCTTGCGTGTTGAAAAGTAGAAATTTATAAAAGGTGATCCTTTGCCTTGCTGAAGGGTTTATTCCAAAAGTGTTTGTTTAATGTAAAAAATCTATCTCGAGGTGACTTTGACACTATCCCTTGTTCCTGTCTTGTGGACATTACTTGGCTTTCGTTTCGTAATACCTCAAGCGAGTTGCTATAATTTATCCTAATTCAAAATCCTTTAATTTGGTCTATTTCATGGTTCAAATTTTATTTTTTGAATTTAACAGTATAGACATTATCATTTCATTTAAAATTTAAATGATGTGACAGTTTGTAAATTATTAAACGTGTAACATTTAACCATAAAATGAACCGAATTGAAGGATTTTGAAATGGAGAAAATTCTATTCCACTTATGATACAATGCACTTCCTCTACCATAAGAGAAGAGTTCAAAGGCTTAATGGCCATGAAACTCGGTATACCTAAAGCATAAGGAGTGGTTCTATCTAGAAAATGTAACGAGTAAGATGGGCTTTGTGGATAAATGGGTTAATATAATAATGAGTTTTATTAAAACTATGTCCTACTACTCTATTTTGATTAAGAATTATATGTGGGGGCATGTTGCGATATCCTTCCCACAAAAGATATTCTACATAAACGCGAGAAGGAGTAGATGTGGATGTGCAGTGAGGAATCCATAGGCAAGAAGCAAAGACAGTGACCCACGTTTTATGGGCTTGTGAGCAGTGGCAGAGCTATAAAATTTTTCCAGGGGAGCCAAGATAAATATATATATTAAAAAATATTTTAATCCAAAAAATAACATATCATATCTATATTACCCCTCATGGAAACTATACTGTATGTAGTGCTTATCATCTACTTCGGCAAGAGGTTGACCGAAATCGGGCTACTAGCTCTTCATCTAATACTGCCAACATGTGGACTACTATCCGGCAATTGAAGGTACCTCACAAAGTAAAGAATTTTATTTGGCGAGCATGTAATGAAGAAATCCCAACCAAAACTAATTTGATCCGGAGACAAATCCCCATTGATGCCACTTGTGAATTTGAAGAATGCCAAGGAAAGCCCTGAAACTATCATACATGCTATTTAGAATTGTCCTTTTGCTCAAACAGTTTGGAATATGGATCCCGCCTTCCAAGAGTTACACGTCGAAAATGCAAATCATTTCATTGATCTCGTATGGTTTGCGAAGGAAAAGCTGCATATGGAGTTGGATAAATTTGCAATTCTTGCATGCGCTAGATGGCAGCGACGAAATTCTCTTCGTGTTAATCATGAAGGCGAGTCACCAGACAAAGTTCACTGTCGGGCAATGGACTTGTTACAAGAATTCCATCTGGCCAACATCAGACCCTCTCCATCGCCAACAATTCCTATTACTCCGGTCAGATGGTCTCCTCCACCGAATGGGATTTTTAAAGTAAACTTTGATGGAGCGATGTTTGCGGACCAAAATACTGCTGGGCTTGGTATCATAATCTGTAACCACTAGGGCACTCTAGTGGCCATGGTCTCCAGAAAAATAGCGCTTCATGCATTTGTGGAAGTTGTGGAGGTACCAGCAGCGAAGGAAGCAGTCCAACTGGCTCTGCACCTCTGTCTTGACCGAGTTATTTTTGAAGGTGACAACATTACTATTATCTCAGCCCTAAAAAATACAGCTCCATGCCTCACCTCATATGACATGTTATTGATGATACAAAAACCTTGGTCTCTTCCTTTGGTTGGTACTCCTTTCGCATACAAAACGTCAAGGAAATGTTGTTGCTCATATTCTAGCCCATAAAGCAAAAGATTTGATTAATGTAAACCAGTGGTTAGATAACATGCCATCTGGTATTGTTCCTGCTTTAGCTGTACACAATTCGGGTGCTCCCTTTTTCTAATATATGATTTCTATTTCTCAAAAAAAAAAATAAATAAATAAATTCTCAACAAAAACAACAATCAAACCTTAGTCCCAATATTTTTGGGATCGGTAAATTGCAATTCTCCACAAAATCCATCATTTTTCTTTAAAAAATAGAAATTAAAGAAAGCTTCTGTTAAATAGATTTAATTATCTATTTATAGGAACATATATTTTAAATATGTTTTGATTTAATGAAGTTATGTATGACATAATAATATTAAGGGAAAAATAATGCATTAATCATTTATATAAACTTATTTATTTTTAAGAAAAAAATATTTTGGATATACTTTAATCTAATGAGGTACATATGGTATAAGAGTATTACAAGGAAAAAATGATGTATCAATCATTTACAAAAATGTAATACAACTTTCTTTCTTCTTTTAAAAAAATAATAATTATGGGGAGCATTAATTAAATTTTATGACCAAATTGATATTTTGTATACAAAAATACAAGAGTGAGAGGGGTAATATTGTAAAAGCAAGGGGGAGCCATGGCTCCCCCTAACCCCCCCTCTCATGCTTGTGAGGGAGCACGAGGAGATTTGAGATCTTCTTTGGACGCATAGCAATTGAAGGGTACAAATTAAAATTGCCTTCTTTTTGTTGTTGTTGTTGTTGTTGTTGTTGTAGAATAAAAAGGATTTCATTGGCAACCAAAAAGATTACACAATAAAGTCCAAGACCCTACAAAAAGGACGGCAAAAGACCCCACAAAAAGGGTGGCAAAAATGACACACGTCATGGCATAGGACCCTATAACAAGGGCGCCTAAACAATACAAAGAAAATACAACAACAAGAAAAGAAAGAAACACAAATAAACTAATCACAACAAAAACAACACAAAAGCAACATAACGTGTCGACAATCCAATAAATAACAAGAGCAACCGCAACTGTAGATGTCCAGAACAACAAAAGGCTTGGAGCCTTGATTCCATCTGAGCAACCAACAAAAACAACAAGGAAGTCGAATCGGATTGTCCATGGCAAGAGATGCCATGCGATTCGGGTAACAGGGCTCTCAAATTAAAATTGCCTCACTAACAACCTGATATGGGTTAGACATTTTTTTTTTTTTTATTATTATTATTATTATTTTTATCATAACATAGAATATTTGGAACATCATAAATAAGTTGGTTCTTGAAGGACAAGGCATAGAACCTGGTCATGTTTTTGACGGTGCACTCAAACTTCAAAGGGACTCCCAACAGAGTAACATGAAACATGGCACAACGGTAATGAAGACACCAACACGATAACGTTGGTCTGCACCAGGTGATGGGAATTTTAAGGCAAAGTTTGATGGAAGTGATCATTTATGATCATCATGGAGAAGTTATAGCTAGATGCTATGAGTGCAGGAGGCGGCCCTGCAAATGATGCAAGAGGAGCTGTGCAATTTGCTATAGATCTTGGCATTTGGGAGGTGTGTTTTGAATGGGACTCTGTAAATATTCTGACAACATATGGATCAGAATTTGATGGAAATAAGGCACATTGTTGATAAGATTCACGGTCTGATACACTCTGATGCGAAACTTGAGAAGCTGCTCGTTTAGCTTGGTGCATAGAAACGCCAATAGCATGGCACACATCTATTCTTGTTTTTTTACTTAAGTAGAACCGAGTACTTATGCTTAGCATACATAGGGTCCGTTTGGCCCCCCCTTGGCATAGAGCAAAACAACGTTTTGAACCAAAATCGCAAAATTGGATGAGTTTGGGCCAATGATTTATAAGAATTTGTGATTTTAAAAACGCCAAATTCTAGCGTTTTAACACCAAAGCTAAACCCAGCTTTTTTGAAAATGGTGGTTTTAACGATTGCGTTGTTGGAAAAATGGTTAGGAGTGAATGAGAAATTGCCTCCTAAAAATAGGTTAAGCAGACCCATGTGGGTTAGGCCCAATCCATCCAATTTATGTATTTATTAATACATTATTTTTTCTCAAATGTTGTGTCTTTTCTGAATAGTTATGACTATTCATCTCGCACCTTTTCCGAAGAGGTGTGACTCTATCTATAAATAGAGTGTCCCCTCATTCATTTAAAAACTAACTTTTTAAGTTTATTTTTGAAGTTGCTTTGAGTTAATTATTTCCTACGATTTTGAGAGTCTCATTTGCATAAAGAGAGAGAAAGAGACACTAGTTACGTTCGTTGTGCACGAAGATTGCTTGTGCTTCTTCTGCGTGCGAAGATCATTTTATCCTGGGAGACAGACGTCCATGAGTCTCAAAGCACCACTAAGATAATAGTGTGAGGGGCGCAATCTGTCTTAAGGACATAGCGTCAAACGCTAGACTTGATCTATTCATACAGCATTCACTGTGAGTTTTTATTGTTTATTAACAATGACATATTTCTTCTTCTTCTTCTTGTTTATTTTTACAGAATCACATGATATATACCCAACAATCTTAAGACAGATTGATTTAAATTTATTGTGATTTCTGTGAAAATTTAATGTGAAATTTGAATTGATATATTTAATTATCTTTTCTAGAATGTTTCTTGATTAGAAAATGTTGAAAATAATTATGATTTGTGAATTTGCATTATCTATGATTGAATAAGGGTCTCACATAGCAGATGCCTCGTTTGGTTGAATTAGACCATGATATTTCAGTATGTTGTACATATATATGTCAGTAACATTACTTTAAAATTTCATAGCCATTGGATGTGTGGTTTGAGAAAAAATAGAATACCTATTTTTGTGGGCCGAAACTTTGTGCCTTGATTTTCATGTATTAATTTGGTTATTTCAGAAAACCAAAGGCATGGTTGGATTCTATATCTCATAAGCTTTCCATCCATATGTGGTTTGCTTAATTCGGATAAGAATTGAGAGAGATATGAAGGTTCAAAATTTTGGTTGTTTTTTAAAAATTTCAGAAAATTATGGTTATTAGAGGTTGAAGATGACTCTCCAGAATAACGCCCACTCTCGGTTGTGAGAGAGTGTGGTTCACCCCTTGGCCATTTGACTTAACGTTTGGTCAATTTTGGTTTATAGGCTATTACTAGACTTTAATAACGTGTTTCTATATTTTTGTAATAAATAAAAGTATTCGAAATTAATTTATTTTGTTTTATTTATTAATAAATGAGAGAGTGAGGGAATGTGAAATATGTAAAAATCAATATCTTTGCATGGAAAATTCATATTCTGTATTGTAAATATTTTGAATGTGGGGGGTGTCATAATGGGGCATTATATTGGCTTCGTTTTAATTTTTTGAAGCATAAATTGATGGAAATTTAATTTTATGGTTTTGCCCACTCTCAATGAGGGAGAGTGCAGTTCACCCCCTAAGTCAGAGTTTTTATTTTGTAATGAAATTTTTAAGAGATGCATGTAATTATGTTTTTAACATGTTTCATATGTTAAATAATATATTTGTGCTTGCATGGTATTTATTTAATTTATGTGGAGAGTGAACATGTTTCACTTTGTGTAAATATATGCATGACAATTGAGAAAATTCAAATTTGAGTAATTTAAATTTTTCTTATTGAAAGTGTGGGACTGTTATAGTTTAACAAACGGTTTTGAAATTATTGGACATAATTTTAAGTAAATAATTCTTGAATTGATATGTATGATACATGGGTGATCGTGTATGAGTTGTTAAATTTACTTAAGCATGCATAGTCCTGTACGATAACATGTATGTATGTGTGTGTATTATATACATGTTGGACATGTTTAAAATTAATTGGATATTAATATATGTGTTACATGTCATTGTTGATTTGCTTAAGTAATCTAATACTTAGAAATTAGAATGCATAAGGTACTGTTATGTGTACTTGCTAAGGAGTAAGGATGAGGCATTAGAGAGTCATTCATTATTAGAGAAAAGTTGAGAATCAACTTGATATAAATATAAAGGTTCTTAGGAGTGATAGAGGTGGGGAATATGAATCATCTATGGGTGAGTTCTGTTCTTAACATGGTATTGTTCTTCAAACCATTGCACTCTATTCACGTCAGCAAAATGAAGTTGCTGAATGGAAAATTAGAACCTTGAAGGAAATGATGAATGTGATGTTGATAAGTTTTGGTTTATCTTAGAACTTGTGGGGGGGGGGGGGGAAGCTGTACTTTCTGCCAATTATATTCTTAATAAATTGCCTCAAAAGAAAACCAATGAGATACCTTATGAATCTTGGAAATGTCATATGCCTTCCTAGGAATTCTAAAAAATGTGGGGGGTACGTATTTGGTTTAAGTAGTAGTTATTATTCCTAAAAGGATAAAAGATAAGGCCAAAAACAGTTGATTGTGCATTTATTCTTAAGGATATATATTCATATATATCTACAACAAGAATCAAATCCTCTTAAAAGAATTTTGGAGTCTACGACTAGTACCTCTCATGATCAAGAGTTGATGGAAGAGAGGAGAATGAGGTTGAGCCTACCTCTCATGATCAAGAGTTAATGGAAAAGAGGAAAATGAGGTTGAGCCTATACGTAGTAAGAGAACATAAACGTCAAATTCATTTGGTCTGATTTTCCTAACTTTTATGTTAGAAGATGAAGTTCATAGTTTCAAGGAAACAATGTCCAAACCTAATGTGCCTTTCTGTAAAGAGGTTTTCAATTAATCCATCTTACAAATCCATGCATGGTAACTGGTGGTCACCTGGTTGTGAATCTCTAGAATATAAAACAATATTCAAGAGGAATTTGAAAAGATGGATCTATTGATAATGATAAGGCAAAACTTGTTGTAGAAGGCTACAAACAACAAAAGGGAGGTATGGATGATCTTGAGATATATTCACTAGAATATTATAAACTCAAAAGCAATGGCATAAGTAGATACACAAGTAACCCAGTGGAAAACCACTGAAGGCAATAGTTAAGGTAATGAGGTATTTGAAATACACTCTAAACTATGGTGTGCACTACACAAGATATCCAACTGTACTAGAAGGGTAGAGTGATGCAAACTGGATATTTGATACAAATGACACAAAATCCACGAGTGGATATGTCTTTATGCTTGGTGGTGCAGCTGTATCTTGGAAATCTTCTAAACAAACATGCATTACAAGGTCCACAATGGAATCAGAATTTATCGCTTTGGATAAAGCAAGAGAAGAAGTAGAGTGGCTTCGTCATTTCCTATAAGATATGCCGATGTGGACGAAACCTATGCCACCTATCTGTATACATTTTGATAGCCAATCAGCAATTGGTAGGGCACAGAGTTATATGTATAACGGTAAGTCTCGACATATTCGTCGAAGACATAATACCGTAAGGCAGTTGCTCTCAAATGGTATTATCTCCATTGACTACATAAAGTCGAAAGATAATATAGCAAATCCGTTAACCAAAGGTTTGAGTGGAGAGCATGTAAACTGCTCATCGAGGGGAATGGGTTTAAAGCCTATATTTTAAGTCCCATAATGACAACCCTACCTAGCTGACTGGAGATCCCAAGATCTAGGTTCAAAGGGACAACCGAATTGTGTTTGACTTGGTAGTATCACTATGGAGATAATATTTCCTATCCATTCCTATGATGAAATAGTGATGCCTGTAAAAGTTTAGGATAAACTATGCTTTTAATGATTCTTATACCTTGGAAATCCAAGTGGGGTAGCAGCAGGATACTCTTAATAAGAAATCACCTATGTGAGTGTGAAATGTGGCCACTTCAATGAGAATTTTAAGGCTGAATTCTCTAAAACACTCATGAAACCAGGAAGGTGTTAAGGGCCAAAATGAGCACAATAATAAGAACTATCTGTGTTCGAAAAGAAGCTGTGTGAAATCTATTGTCTTGTTATACACAAACGGCTGGACGGTTCAAGACATCATGTTCACCGGTTAGCCAGTATATCCGATAGTCTTTCACAAAGGAAGGTTCAAAGCCAAAAGCTACCTCTCCCGATACAATAACTTTTCTTCTACTCTCTCTGTGTCTGCATTATCATTTGCATTGTGTTTGTTCAATTTCTATTCATGTGGGGGATTGTTGGAAAAATGGTTAGGAGTGAATGAGAAATTGCCTTCTAAAAATGGGCTAAGCAAACCCATGTGGGTTAGGCCCAGTCCATCCAATTTATGTATTTATTAATACATTATTTTTTCCCAAATGTTGTGTCTTTTCTGAATAGTTATGACTATTCATCTCGCACCTTTTCCGAAGAGGTGTGACTCTATCTATAAATAGAGTGTCCCCTCATTCATTTAAAAACTAACTTTTTAAGTTTATTTTTTAAGTTGCTTTGAGTTAATTATTTCCTACGATTTTGAGAGTCTCATTTACATAAAGAGAGAGAAAGAGACACTAGTTACGTTAGTTGTGCACGGAGATTGCTTGTGCTTCTTCTGCGCGCGAAGATCATTTTATCCTGGGAGACAGACGTCCATGAGTCTCAAAGCACCACTAAGATAATAGTGTGAGGGGTGCAATCTGTCTTAAGGACATAGCGTCAAACGCTAGACTTGATCTATTCATACTGCATTCACTGTGAGTTTTTATTATTTATTAACAATGACATATTTCTTCTTCTTCTTGTTTATTTTTACAGAATCACATGATATATACCCAACATGCGCGTCACAATTTTTTCACCTGTTAGATTACTACACTGACCTCAAATATTTGTTGATTGACCAAAAGCCCAGAAGCAGGTATATAAGCAAAAAAAAAAAAACCCTCTCTTTTTCTCCTCTGCTCTTTTTACTATACTGTGTCGCTCACTGTTGGTGTCAAGAATTTGAATCCTGGTTTTTTCCTACATATTTGCTTCAAAAATCTTAGGTATCCAAAAGAAATTGTTCATCGGTTTGTGGCTAAAGTTCAAATATAAATTATTGGATTGTTTCTGTATACTTCATGACTTTGTAAAAAGATATAAAATAGGGAATAGAGATAACAACACTTACAAAACTTGAAGTAGGAGAACTAAATCTGAAGTGGCTGAAGCATAAGAAGACTCTAACTTTTGCTTGTTGTTTGCTTTGGTCGAGTAGCTTTCTTCCTTCGAATGCAAAGCTTAAGTGTACAAATTTTTTTTTTACTAGTGTACTAGAAAAAAAAAAAAAAAAAAAAAAAAAAAAGCTTCATTGGCACTCGCCCACGTTGCTGGGTTTGGCTCCTTTCTTTCACTGCTTCTTCTTCTTCATACCCATCCCCTTCTATTTCCTTTTCTTTCTTCTTCAAATGTTTTACTTTTCTACTTCTGTTTGTGAGTTTGTCTGCCGAGTTTGTATTTGGCCTTTTGATTTTATTTTGTCACTTTGTGTGGCCTTTGTCCCTCCACGTTTACATCTTCTTTTTCAATTTTCAATGAATGCCAGTTACTTGCAACTATCCTTAACACTAACATTGCCCTTTCAAGTTGCAAGAATTTCCAATTAGCCATGACTATCCTTACCTGAAAAGTGTTGGTGGTAGATGTAAATTGGTCATTGACTTTAACAAGTGGTAGATGTAAATTTGGTGAATAGTTGTCAGGATAGGATATGTTACTTTGGTGAATAGTTGTTAGGATATGTTTTTAATGCATAATTTTTATAATTCTTATGCATAATATTGTAGTTATTACTTGTGTCTTGCATAATTTTTTTAGAATACATGATAGAGAAGACGAGGGATTTAAGTGGGATGAAAGCAATGCTGGTGAAACAAATTGTAATGCTCAAGAAAACATGGAAAATATACAAGATGAAGAGATGAAAATTATTCGTGACAACATAACTCGATTCATTTGTGGGTTATAAAAAATATTTTTACTATTTTTATTCTGGAATATTTTCTTATGTATTGGTTGGAATTTTTTTGGTTTAACGTATTAATTCATATGGATGCTATTTTTTTTATGAAACATATGGATTTTATTGGTTATATAGTATTTTGAATGAAATATTTTTATTTATTTAATGTATTATTGTGTATGAATTTATTACTAGCTTCATTATAATTTTATTATAACACTTTAAAATATTGACTGCATTTTTTTTTTTTTTAAATGGCAAAATAACCTTAACAGTATAGTTTAGTCATTTTTGGTCATTTATATCAGAACCAGCAGTTTTAAATTAATATTATCCAAACGCTTAATTAATAGAAACTGCATTTTTTCACAATTTTACCAAACGCTTAATTGTGATTTTTAAAATTATGATTCCAAAACGCTCAATTTGAAATCGCTATTTTTCAAAACACTCTTTTTCAAACAGCTCCCCCAAACGGACCCATAATCACATAACCTTTGGGGTTTTGCATTGATATTTGTGTGGGATAACAAAACCATTTGAATCAAACACTTACAGTATCTGCTAAATCTTTTTTTTCTTTTTCTTTTTTTTTAAATTTTTTTTTCTCCCACGGATATTTTTCACGCACGCAAGATTCAGGGTGGGTTTGGGTTAGCTGTTTGAAAAAGTGCGTTTTTTAAAAGTGCGGTTTTAAAATCACGATTTTGAAAACACGATTTTGAAAATCACAATTAAACGTTTGGCAAAGCATTTAGATAATTTTAGTCTAAAACTGCTGTTTTGGATGCAAATGACCAAAAAGGACTTGACTATATAATGTTAAGTTATAGTATATTTTTTAAATGCTATCAATGTTATATTAGTCTGTTATGTGCAATCAAATAAAAAAAAATGTTTTATTGAAAATAATATATGTAACCACTAACCAGGAGACTTAAAATAAAAATCAATTAATGTATATATTATATAAAAAATAAAATCCAAATAAAGAAGGAAGTTTTTGTCTTACTCTAACACACTAACACAAAATAGATCAATCCGTTATTTCAAAAAGAAAAAAGAAAAAAAAAGATCAATCCGTGCAAGCTGTAAAGCAAATATATGGCTGTGTGAAAAAGTAGTCCACACACCTTATTACATGGACAATACCATAAGCTCTTATAAGTAGCTTTCTTTTATCTGGACAAAAGCAAGTATCTTCTTATACATAAATACATAATACGGTTTAAGATCAAAAGAAAGAAAAAATAAGTTTTAAAACAAATATGAATATGAGAGTTTTTATGGAGCAAACCTGAAGGGAAAGCTGAGGAGTGAAGAGAAGGATCCAGTCCGACAGGCAAGGAGAATGCCCTCTTTTTATTTATTAGACAGAGAGTGGATGCAATGAGCAAAATGAGGTTTGAGATTAATTTTTTGGATCTTTTGAATTTAATTTTGTTTTTGGTTGAAGAGATAGAGAGAAAGAAAAAGAGATTTTTCAACTTCTTTGTGTGTGTTTGAAAATTATGAGTTCTACACATTTGATGAGCCTGAACCACAAAATTAAGAGACGGAAATGTGAAGAGAGAGAGAAAGAAGCCTATTGCTTAGTATGAGAAGTTTGACCTTTATGAAATTTCTGCACTTCTCTTCAAAAAATAAAAAGTTCTTGCTTGGTGTGTTTTTCTTGTAGATCAGAGTTGTGTTTTTTTTAACTTACTGCATATGGAAGTCAGTTGAGACTTGAGATGAAGAGGCAGAAATGGAGAGAGCAATCGGTATTTAAGTCATTAAAGAAATTTTTAAGGATATTTTAGTAACTTAGACCATAAGAACATGCGGTGTGAAAACTGGATATGAGATTTAAATACAACGTTTTCAAAAAAGCTAGGACCAGCTCCGGTTTGATAACGTTATATTTTGACGTTTTTTAAAACGCGATTTACTAAAATTCACGGGGCCAAACGCAGCATTTTTGCGTTTTTTGCTGAAAACGCAATTTTCCTCTTTGGAAACGCGGGGCCAAACCCACCCTCAATTTGACATTTACATATTTAACATATTTATATTGATTTAATGATATTTAGGATGCCAAGAGTTTGTAGCCCAATTGTCACCTCCTAGTGTTTCGGTTCGAACACCAAGCAATATCATACCTTTCAACCTTGCTTTGTGATTTGGTGGAACTATCTGATCTTCCTTATGGGAAGTACTTAGATTGGTATCCAAATTGTTCACTAGAACCATGAAATTGCTAGCATGGAATATCAAACAAACTAAGAGATATACTCTTCGTAATTTGGATATTTTAAATTAGAATTGTTATTTTTTTTTTTATCAGTTAAATTAGAATTGTCATAAATTATTGGACCCACTACATACAAATGTTATGGATATGGAATAGGTGGTTGAAATTTTGAAAGCCTATGCTTACAAGGGAACATGGAACTCTTGCACTGCCCATGGAAGTCAAAAGAGTTTCTTGTGAAATTGGCAGGAAACAACATGAGGCAAATGTGAACTTTCCCTAGGTGTTTTTCTTAGCAGGTTAGGCCATGGTATGAACTCAACTTTGCTACCCTTTCTTGAGTTCTGTCCTCTTAGAAGCCATATATTTAATCATCTCCATTTTGCCAACAATGGAAGATAGATGAAGAAAAGACACTAAAACAGAGGACTTAAGATTGTTATTGAATACAAATAAAAAAAAAAAGATTGTTATTGAATACCTCGAAAAAAATTATCCTCTAATGTACTGAATCTAACACAATTCTGTTGAAAAAGGTTCTCATAATAATTCTTTACGAAGGACTATATAGCTTAGATTTTTTTATTAAAAAAAAAAAACGAGAGGTCCAATATATACATATCTATTGGATCTCTATAACAGTAAGGACCACTTATGAAAATTAAACATTTTTGCAAAATAAATAATCAATTATCGGTTTTGTCGTTATCGACAGGGTTACTCAAACATCATTTTGAGATAAGAACAAACCGATTATCATGTTTTGAAGCACAATTGAAAAATCCAAACTAAACAAGCACGAAAACCACTAAAACATTACACCAAACAAGAAACAACATTGGGCATTATAGAAATAGAAAAGAATTCCTCAAAAATTAAATTTAAAATCCATTACAATTTATTTCATTTATACTTATTTAGACGGGAAGTTATATATTGTCGTTGTAAGGTAATGTCAACTTAAATTTGTGGTTACAAGTTGATGATAAGTACTTACAATTTGTTGTTTTCGGAGCTGTTGAGCATGGTTGTTGCCTTGACAAAGAGTTGCAACATAAGCTAGGTTCTCAACCCAAAACCTTGTCAAGATGTTCCACTTTTGTTCGTTATCTCTTAATTTTTTTGCAACCAGATTTGCACATGTTAGCAAATCGTTACATTTTAAATTCCACTTTACACTCTCATCACCATAATCTTCTGTTAGGGTAGATAAATATGACGTTAATTTTTCAAAAGCAAGGGATATTGACGATCCGATGCAATGTGACCAAGATACCAGATTTGAGATATTCACATGACTTCTCAAAGGATGATTTTTGCATCTCTGGCTGATGATAACAGGATGGGACAAAAAACAATTATATACATCATCATATAATCTGCTATCTCCTTAATCACTTTTTTCTTGGTGAATATCTCCTTATCATGATCAGTGTAAAAGCAGAGATCTGTGGCAAGATGCCAGATGATAATGCTTTGGTAAATTTCCACGTGTACACTTTCATCCGAAGATATGTAGAGGTTATAGTCTTCGGAAAACCCTGGTCTTTTGAAATTAAATTTTTCCAGCAATGTGTCCCAGACCTAGCGTTTCAGCTCAGAGAGATTGGCGTTTCAGGAAAGCATTCAGCTCCCTATTTAGTTTTGGCAGAGACCTGACGTGTTGGTCTTATACCAAAACTATCTCCAGCTCCGTATTTAGTTTTGGCAATATGTGAATAAAGAACCACACTCTTAATTGATCAAAGCGTTTTGGGGTTTCCTGCACGACAATTCCAGGCTTAATTTTTGTGCAAAAGCTAAGCATATTGAATTGACCCATTGAGTTTGACCACCTTGGTTTGAAAGACAAAATATCATTATTGTCTTTTAGTAAGGAAAATGGTTTCAGTGTTGCCAACCATATACGTCCCATATCAGAGGCAATCAGTAAAATCATAGTATATATCTCTATAACAACAGCTCCCACCAGCAGTATGTAAGTAATAATCAAATCTATTTGCAGATGTTTGTAGTTGTGCCTCTCATTTACGAGGAAGAATACAGACACAGAAACGGTGGACGAAAAAGTGATGCAGCGGACGATGCGACCCAAAGTCGTAGAAAACAAAGGAGTCTTGGTGTAGAAAGCATCATAGGCATGCCCGAGTTCAATTTCAATCATTTTGAATGCCGTTTGAGAATCACTACCAATACTTCGGAATTTTTCTTTGGGAGTTTTTCGACAATCATACCGAATCTTCAGATTAAGAAAGAGGGGTCTGAATGTTTTAAAATCGCGATACAACATACTTCTTGGAGAATAATCATTCCATGTTTCCAAGCTCATAGAGATACTGTCATTTGTTGATCGCATGACCCATATCCTTTCTGCATACTTGATGAACCCAACAAGAAGCATGGAAATAGTAAGAAACGAAATCCAATTTCTCTTCCAAGAAATGAGAGAGATGTAGAGTGACAGGCCTGTTTGAACAACCAGTACAAATAAGTGCCTTAACCACAATTCATTGTCTTGCATCGCGTAAGCTGTGATGGTGTCCTGGCCTCCAAGGTGCAACAACATAAATGGTGCCCAGAATACCAAGAGCTCATTTCGTAACTGAGAATCATTGCTATCATATTCATAGCTGTAAGAATTTCCTTGTTTACTGGAAATGACACTGACGGCAACAGTTGCGATTGAATCAGCCACAAGGTAGCAAAACCAGAGAAAGCCTTGGATCCACGTATTAACACTATGTCTTCTAATTTTGCCAAACTGAAAAAGAGACAGTTGCAAGGTGAGACTGAGAAGGACCAGCACTCGTAGCTCCAAATTATTCCATAATTTTTTTACAGGCTCTGGAACCACTTGATTATGCTTTATCGTCTCTAGGAAAATCCAGCTGTTCAAAACTTCACCAGAGAAAACATATTATTAAATTTTGGCAAGACATAAACTAAATTTTAGTTAGCATAGGATTCATCAAGGTGACCAAATATGGAAATTAAAAGATACAAAGTTTTGATTGAAGAAGTTTTTCTAAATAAAACAAAGTATATAATTCTATATTTACATTAAAGTTCTATTATTTTCCAACGCTTAAATATATTTTTATGAATGAGAAACTTTTATTGAAACAAGAACACCAATAGAAAATAACCACATAAGCCGCCAATACACAGCTGAAAACAAATCGGGAACATATCACCAGCAATTACACTTGATCCTTATTGAATTTATTCTCTTGTTTAATATATATAATCCTTGTAATATGATTATTTGGACCAATAATAAAATGCCAGCTAATTAAAATAACAAATTGCTACTAAGTAAGCAACATGAGGTGTCAAAACTCAAAGGCCACTAACCCAAACAATCCCAATCTTCATCACCGTCAGTCTAGCCACTGCCGGCCTGAAGAGAATTTGAGATTCCGAGCAAGACAAGACAGTAGAAGAAGGAAAAGAAAGCTAGAGAGAAGAAGATAAAGTAAAGAGATAAATTTTAGGAGATAATTCTTATTCTCTCAGATTATGAAAGAATATTGCAGCCGCTTGAGTATTCGGCCCAGTGATAATTCTCCTTCCCAAAAAGTCTTACCCCTCTATGAGGGCATGGGTTCAATCCCCGGGATCTTCAAAATATACGTGTGTGTGAGTTTAGATTAGAATTTCTATCATATATAAAAAAAAAAAAAAAAAAAAAAAAATGAAAGATATTGCAATGTGCTATTTAGAGAAATGAGTAAACTATGGCTAACTAACTAAACAAGAATCTGTTAGGCAGAAATTATAAATAATTAACCACTAGCATTAAAGTTCTAAATTTTCTAATCCTTTCAGGGTGGTAAAGTGTAATTTCCTTCTTCTTCTTCTTCTTTTTTTTTTTAATTTTTTTTTTAATTTTTAATTAATTTTTAATTTTTTTAATTTTTATGCTTATAATAAGTGAAGAAACAGAGATTTTGAACCCAAAATCTCTATATTGAGAAAATCGGATAATGCTACTGAGCAAGGTCAATTCTGAAAATCATGGGCCTGGAGCGATACAAAAAAAATGAAAAAAAATAATAAAATCTAAAAAAAATCTAAGCTAAAGTTTCATTGATAAATTACGCTACACACAGTTTGTGCTGCAAAATATATATATATATACATATATATACACCTTACATGTAAAAAAAGAAAATGTAAACCAACATATAAATTACTTATAAACTATTACGAAAAGATGTATTAAATGCATACCTAAAAAATCAAAATTCAAATTTGTTTGAGATTTGAACTTTTCACTTTTAGAAAAAATGAGAGAGTGATAAAAAAAATTGAGATTAGGGAGTAATAGAGATATAAAGAGATGAGAGGTTAGAAGTAACCGTTCAAAGAGAGAGAGAGAGAGAGAGAGAGAATGAATGACTTGTAAATATCTAGGGTTGTTATAGAGGGGAGTGAAAATTTTATTTACTTTTTACATTTTTTTTTAAGTTATTCTTTTATTATTAAGACCTTGGTTCGAGAAATAAATTACTACTGGACTTATTTTAAAAATTAATTTTAATGTTTGGAATTTTTTTTAAGGTTTGTTTTAATTATTTGAGTCAATTCCGATTTCTGTATAGGCTTAAATTATCAAAAAAAAATTTGAGGTCTTTCAAAATTATAAGGGTTTTAAAAAGTTTTGGGGTTCGGCCTAATTTTGGGATGAGATCTGGAGTAGTCACACACCTCGCACATATTCTAGGCTACCCTTGCTACTGAGTTACAAAACTCTTGACAACATATCAAAATGCATTCAGATGTTTCTTTGCAGTCAAATGTGAAATATAATTGCAGCCCAAGCAAGCTTAAACAATTAAAAGTAATGGGCTTAAAACTCCCCCCTTTTAACTTTTTAAATTGATTCGCTGTGGGACTGTGGCAGACAAATCAATCCAAAATATGATCCTATAATATCTCTGTATTCTTTTATTTATTTTTATTTTATATATATAGTCATATATATATATATGTATATATATATATATATATATAATTTGAGTAATGCTAGAGACACAACCAATTTTACAATCATATGCTTACAAATTGACCTGGCATCCTATGTGGAAGGTACCACATCAACAATTAAAACACAACTCAGTATTAACATTTAACACTAATATTTAAAAAAGAAAATTAACACTAATAAAATTATTAAAAATTGATAATCCCTAAATCTAAAATCCATCCCAAATGAAAAGCTCACCCCCGGCGCCCACCCACCACCCATGTCCCCAACATTGCAAGATCAAAACAAAAGCCATATGACCTGATTTGGGATTCTGGCTATGTGAAGTCTAAGATGGGGGGAAGACTGGTTGTGTGTGATGTGGTTTATTGTAACCGTTTCATTATTATTAGTTAATACTAGTTCCATATATTGTATTGAATTCAGATTCGGGTATTCACATGGGTCCTAATCCTGGATTGGATCACATGTGATGAAAATCAATTCACAATGCACCAATCTGGTGGCTCCACCTCCACCTGATGTGCCTTATTCAGAATTCTTGAAAATAACTGCTTTCTTTTTTAATTCCTCTTTCTCTTATAAGCTTTAATTTACCTCAACAAGTTCTTGAGCAAAAGGTCATCTTATGGATTTCAAGTAGTCATCGGAGCAAGAGCTCCCATGTTTAAACTTCTCTCTCTCTCTCTCTCTCCGGACGCTGAAGTAGATGGTGGGAAAAAGGGTTATTCTAAATGGATTTTTCTATTCTTTTTCTTAGACTTCACATAGCTAGAATCCCAAATCGGGCCATATGGCTTTTGTTTTGATCTTGTAGTGTCGGGGACATGGGTGGTGGGTGGGCGTCAACAGTGAGCTTTACATTTGTGATGGATTTTAGATTTAGGGATTATCAATTTTTAATAATTTTATTAGTGTTAAATGTTTTTTCTTTTTTAAATATTAGTGTTAAATGTTAATACTGAGTTGTGTTTTAATTGTTGATGTGGTACCTTCCACATAGGATGCCAAGTCAATTTGAAAGCATCCGGTTGTAAAAATGGTTGTGTCTCTAGCATTACTCTATAAATTTATATAAGCATGTGCATACACTTAAATATATGATATTGTATCTAATGTTTTAGTAATATATATACCTGCAGTAAGCCTCATCCTTCGTTCAAGCTTTGAGATCTTCTAGATGCCTATCTTGCTTGGATGAGAGTTCCTTCCTTGAGGGTGATGCATGAAAGATCGTTTTCCATGCTCAACTCTTTATATAAAGAAACGATAAAAGTAAAAGTTTTATTTATAAAGTGAAAGAAATAAATTGATATAAACATATTCCTTCCTTGCGTGTTGAAAAATAGAATTTTATAGAAGTATGATTCTTTGCCTTGCTCAAGGGTTTATTCCAAAAGTGTTTGTTTGATGTGAAAATTCTTTCTGGAGGTGACTTTGAGACCATGTCTTGCTCTTGCTTCGAGGACGGGAATAAGATTCTCTCCATTTGGAAACCTCTCCATTTGTCTATTTCATGGTTCAAATTTTATCTCATGGATCTAACAGTGTACATACTGCTACGTATTTAAAATTTTAAATGATATGACAGTATGTACACTATTAGATCTGTAATATTTAATTTAGACCATGAAATGGACTATCTCCATTTCATTTCAAATGGAGAGGATCCTATTCCTCGAGGACATTACTTGACTTTGTGTTTGAACTTTGAAGGGTTAAGGATTCGGTAATGTCTCGACGAAGAGGAGTTGGTCCAAGACGTAACAACAGTATTGCGATTTGGTGATAAATATATTGATTGTAGCTAATCTAAGATAAGGCAAATCTAATTTTAATAAAAAAAATATTAATCAATAAAATCTATTTCCTACACATACTAAAAAAACAAAAGAGACAAAAATTCAAATTGTAACCCCTAAATTTGGCAAGTTGGCATTTTAGTTTTCTTAAGTTTGTTTAGTTGTCAAATTGGCTATTTCCAATCTACTTAGGCTTAAATATTGTCATTAATTTATAATATCTATAATCTATACTATAATGTAAAATAAAAACTTTTTTAACTTTTGGTTGATTTCATAAAACGTTGACACATAAGCTTTTGAATTTTTTACAATTTTACACCTCATTATTGTTTTGCAAAAAGAATAATCAATTATCCCATCTGATCGTAATTTTTATCAGTTTTGTAGTTATCAACAGGATTAATCAAACCTCATTTTGAGGTAATAACAAACAATTTAATCATGTTTTGAAGCAGAATATATAGAAAAATCCAAACCAAACAAGCAGGAAAACCTTGGACCAAACAAGCATCACATTGGGTAGTATAGAAATAGATAAAGAATCCTCATTTATTTAAATTTAAAATCCTTTAACATTTTATTTTATTTTGATTTATTTAGAGAAGGGAAAACAAGAAACGAAAGAAGTTATCGTGGTTGTAAGGGCATACATGTATATATGTGGTTACAAGTTGATGATAATTTACAATACTAGAAGCAGTTCTCTACTCCAGGCGCTGGTGGCATTCGAAATATTTCTTGGAGGTTCAAATGCTCTATCAAAAACCAGACGTGAGTAAGAAATTCCCCACCTTTTGGAAGCTGTTGAGCATGGTTATTGCCTTGACAAAGAGTTGCAGCACAAGCTAGGTTCTCAACCCAAAACCTTCTCAAGATGTCCCACTTTTCTTCATTTTCTCTCAAATTGTTTGCAACCATACTTGCAAAACTTAGCATAGAGCTATTTAATTTATAGGATTCTACGGAAATGACATCCTCCTTAATCAGTAATGCTAATTTTTTTTAAAAAGGCGACATTCCAATGCAGTTTTCGTTGTATTGCCTATTACAAATGTCAGCATGTAACTCTTTTAACGGAAATTTTTGCATTTCCCGCTTCTGATAACATGGAAGGACAAAAAGCAACTAAATACTTCATATAATCTGATATCTCCTTAATCACTTGTCGTTCATCATTCTGACTGTGAAAGATGATATCTCTGGCAAGGTGCCAGACGATAATGCTTTCGTAACTTTCTAAGTGTATCACCCTATTCTGAGATATGTAGCTGGTATAGTCATCGGAAAACACTGTGTTACACCATAAAATATTTTTATATATATATTACTATATAATTTGGCCACCCTGATGTGTTAATTTGGTAGCTATAATTATGTGTGTTTTATATACAGAGTGACATGTAAAAAAACATGTGTCATTATATTGAAGCACTAAAGTCATTTATCACACTTCCACTTTTCAAGGAATAGTGGAGTTAGTTATTGGCTTGAATTATGGAAGCACTATAACCACTTACTTACCACACTTCTATGTTAGAGCACTCACAGTAGGCTCAATAAATCGTATAAAACACCCGAATATAGCAAAAATTTCGGAAAATCGCACCACAGCAGCCTCCCCAAACGAGTGAAATACGGATGACGGTGAACAGTCGCTCCCTAAGTTGGAGGAGCAACTGTTCATCCGCTTAACTATTATTTCATCCTTTTTTCTCTCTCTTCCATTCTGTCTCCCACGCCAAGAATAACGGAAACAACAATAACAACAACCCCAAACAGATCTAAAACAAAAACATAGTGATGGAGGGGGACGAACTGAGGACGGGAACGAACTGAGGGAGGGGGACGAATTGAAAAGGAAAAAAGAAAGAAAGAAAATGAGGGATCTGAGGGAGGGGGACGAACTGAAAAGGAAAAAGGAAAAAAGAAAGAAAGAAAATGAGGGATCTGAGAGAGGGGGACGAAGTGAAAAGGAAAAAAGAAAGAAAGAAAAAAGAAAGGGAGGGGGTACGTGGGTGGTGGGGAAAAAAAAGGGTAAGAGAAAAAAAAAAAAAAAAGAAAAAAAAAAAGGGAAATATCCTACGGAATAGTGAGGGAGAGGAATAGAATGAGAAAAGAAGGTATTTTGAGAATTGTGAAATAATAAAAATATGTTAAAAAATGGAATAGTAAAGTTCAAATAGGGAGTCTGATGTAGTTGTACTTTAGCTAAATGAGAAAATGTGGGTTTTTTAGAACCCATTTGGCAAAAAAATTGAAGAGACTACTGTGAATGCTCTTACATGGGTTAGTGAGGTAGTTATTAGCTTGCTATTTTAATGGGATTTGAAAAGAAGATCAATATTTAATCAAGACTTTAGAATGTAACCGTTAGAGTTGGTTTATAAATAGTAAACCCAAGTGCATTTCACACACACACTCCCAAACAAACTCAAATAGCACTTGTTAGATTAGTTACTTAGAGAGCTTTCGATTGTGACTTCTAGTGTTTTCTTTACATGTTTGTAAGTATTCTTTCAATTGATATCTTAAGAATGTGTCGTTTATGTTAATGTTACTTTATTTGACGCTTTAGTTACCACGATCGCAATATTTTTTACTTCAACTTAGGCGTAGTTACCTTGATTAGCATTAATTACTCTAGAATTAGCTTAAGTAGTTAGTTTAATTAATTAATTAGTTACCTTAGCCTACCTAGATTAGTTTAATTAGTTAGTTTAATCAATTAATTAGTTACCTTAGTAGTAGTTAGCTTAATTAATTAATTAGTTACCTTAGTGATTCTTCTGATTTAGAATGAGAGATCTGAATCTTAAAAAAATTGCTAAGTGCACCATATAGTATTAATTCATACTGGTCATCCGTAATATCGTTCTTCTCTGTACGCATGACCAATGTATTTTCTGAATTATCTTCTATGTCTGCCAAAGTGAAAAAGAGATAGTTGTAAGGTGAGACTGAAAAGCACCAACACTCGTAGCTCCCATCATTCCATAATTTCTGCACAGGCTCTGGAATCACACTACAAAAAACTTGGTTTATTTCAACACATTTATTTCGAAGGTTCATTAAAAATGGTTGCAATAGCATATAATTTTGTGGGGGAAGCGCTTGGGATGAAATATACAATTAATCTATTTCGACGGTCACTAATAGAACCGTTGAAATAAACATAAAAAAATTATATTACTCACCTGTTTTGACGGTAACCTTCGGAATATGCATTTTTTTAACTGAGCTATTTCAACGGCCAAAAATAGCTTCGAAATAAACATGAAAAAAATAGACGCGCGCGAAGGATCTCTGAAAATGATAACCCTTGAATAGCAACTTGAATGAAAACCCCTGAATAGCAATTTGAATGAAAACCCCAGCAAAATGAAAACCCCAGCAAATGCAATCGTGAAATAGAAACTTCAAAACCCCCAAATCTTCAAAATCCCCAAATCTTCAAAACCCCCAAATCGTCACGCTCAAATTCTCGCACCAGACCTTGTCCTCGCTCCACGGCTCCACCTCTCATCACTCACTCCAATCAATTTCCAACAAAATGTAAGTTCCAACTTCGAACTCTTTTGATTTTCGTTCAGATTTTTTAGAGAGAGAGAGGTTTTCTCTCCGATTCCATTTCTTTCCTTTTCATATTCTCGAGAAAATGCTTGTTTGGCTCCCGATGAATGAGAAACTCAGCCTGATTTGCTCGTCAATTAATCCTATTTTCGTAGAGATAAATGTCTGGTTTCTATATTCCAAGCTGAAATCTGTCTCAATTAAGCTTAATTCCTTTGCTAATTATCATTTGTGTGTGTGGGGGGAGAAAGTGTCTGTTTGGTTACTGATTGCTATAATGATATTATGTATTATGTTGTGGATTACCTATTTTACAATCCTCTGATTATATTTTTTTGTACTTTAGAATTTTTATAGATCCTGAATCATGATCAGGATTCATCTTGTGTGTTAGCTTCTAAAGAATTCTGAACTTTGGTATCAAATTTGTTTCAGGCTGGGGATGAGAATGTAACTTTGTCATATTGGTTGTCCACTGCGTCAGCACTTTTATGCCTCCTGCAGAGAAATTTAAGATCCAATGATTTTTTGATCCAATGATTTTGTTTCTGTTTTAGTTATGTGTTTTCCTTTGTTTCTGTGATTTGTGTGTTGCAGGTTGCAGAGGCATTGTTTGAGATCACCCTTACTAGATTTTCTGGGGATATTCTTCCAGCAACTGATGCAGGGATAGTTTTGTCAATTGCTGACAGGTGAAACTCTAATCATAAGTTCATTTACTTATTCCTTTCAGGCTCATTGGTTTCTAAAAAATTTAGGTCAAAATGCAATCTTGGTTCTTGAACTATGCATTAGATATGAACCTTATCCTACCTTCCCACCACAACACAAAAGATAATTTCTGATATGGCAAATGTCTTTTGTACATGTCTTTATAATGTTTATATGATATGTTAAGCCACATGGTGCTATCACAAAATCAGGATTTAGGGACCACAAATTTTTTCTATATATTTTACTTTTTTAAAATTTTAAATTCACTTGCCTTGATATATTCTGATTGTGAGACCCACATGTGGCCTAACATGTCACACAAGTATTATTAAGGACTTGTGGAAAAGGTGTGTGCTACATTAGTGATTGCCATTCGCATGGTGACGAAGAGGTAGGGTAAGGGCAACATTGAGATGTTTTAAAACTTCTAGAAGTAAATTGGAACAATTGAGAGTTAAGGAACAAATTGAAATCTGATGCATCGTTTTAGGACCAACATTGTAGTTTGACCTAAAATTCAACTTTGGATAAATTAAATGTATACCATATGAGTTTATATATTTGCTCAAGGATGCTGAAAATTCATAATTAAAACTGATGAAAAGAGGGCTTAAAGTTCTCTCTCTCTCCTTTTTTGGGATATATTGTTATTAGTTATAGATGAAACTCACTTGAAACCATTTTCCTACATTTTGACCTGATGCATTTTGGGCAGTTTACATTGTGATTTGTTGGATTTCATTTTTGAATATCCAGTTGTAATTTCTTGAGAGGATGCGGTATTTTCATCCTCTGTACTTACTTTTGTCCTCTAATAACACTTTACTTTTGTCCTCTAATAAAACTTTCGGGGGGGCGGGTGATTAAAGAGCCAAGTCAACTGGATAGAGTTGCAATCTGGCAAGAAATGCAGGGCTTATTTTGGTACATAATTCCCCTTGGTAAACTTTTCCAAAGGTCCACTGTAGAAGTTGAATGAATAGGACTTGATAAGAGCATTTGAGTTGTCTCCTTCAAAAAGTATTCTAAATGGTAAAAGAAATGGGACTTCAGTTTCTTGCTTAGTTACCTAATGCCCTAATACACAAGAACAGCTGAAGATCTCTCAGTGGTGGGCAAAAGATGATCCACAAAGTCCTCTGACCAGAGGTACTCAACAAAGTCCTCACAGTATCATGCTCAAATTGCCTAATACCCTGGAACAGGCATAGCTCCTCTGTATGGCATGCCTGGATTCTCTAAAGCATTGTCATCTTTTTTTTTTTTTTTGGTGGGGGGGGCTGAATGGAAGGTGGTGGTTTTAGTCTTGGGCAAGACATGAGTTTGTAAGAGAAGATTATTATATTGCACTGCATACTGCTCCTTTCACCAAGAATA
>OU015765.1:23076819-23103344 GCA_907173295.1 Fagus sylvatica | reverse complement strand
ACTTAGAACTTAACATATAGTGATGTTGCAATTAATCTTGGTGAAAAATATAAATTTCCTTAGAGATTAATTTATGACCCTTTGGTGATTAACAATGCTGAATAAAAATTTAATAATATATATAATATATATATAAATAATTATATAATATAAGAAAATGAGTTCAAGTTACTTACACTTAGTTTAACTTCATAAGAATAACACATTTTTTAGGCTATTGACTTCTAAGAGATCTATTCATGGTTAAAAAAAAAAAAATTTTTTTTATTATTTTTTTTTTTATGAATTTAGGTGTCCAGGCCAACTTGGGCGCACATCGACTAATCCCAAAGGAACACATAATACCCTACTAGTCACGTGTACCACGATAAACGCAAAGTTTTGCCTTAGATAGGTGGCCTTGATAGGAATCAAACTAGTTGTCATTAGGGAGCACATCCAAGGTCGGACCAATTGAGCTATCCCTCAGGGTTTAACATTCTTTTATTAACCTCCACATCAGTCAACCTCATTTGTAACATTTTTTTACTCGCTTCATAGGTAAACGTTCCAAGACAGACAAAAATAAAATAAAAAATCAAGAAACCACTACACCTTTTTTATAGCATTTGAGAGAGAATTTAAAAAATATAATAAAAAAAATAAAAATAAAAAACATTTTAGAGAGAACGAGGGCTGTCAATTGTGGTTTACCCTAGAAAACAAACATGAGAAAAATATGTATTGGAATTGTGCTGAATTTTATCAAAAAATCGTAAAAGAAAATGTTGGGGAATACTCATGTGATTTTGTAAAATAAACAACCAAAAAGTAAAATAATTTGTTAATATTAATATAAATAAATAAACTCACTATGAATGCAAAATAAACTGATCAAGTATAGCTTTTGATGCTATCTCCTTAAAATAGATTTTGTCCTTCATAAAGGTTCTTTGAGTCTCTTGAACGTCTGTCTTTCAGGATAAAATAATCTTTACACACAGAAGAAGCACAAACAATCTTTCAGGATTCAAAGATTTTTAATTAACAAATTATATGTTTATTCATCAAAATTTATAATTTGTTAAATAAAAATCTTTCAAATTATAAGAATATATAAATCTTAAGACCAATAATAATGGTAAGCATTTGTATTTAAATAATAAATAATAGAACTAAAAACATAAAGAAATACCATTTAGACCAAAAAAAAAAAAAGTTTAAAGTTAATTAGTTGAAATTTTGAAACAAGTTACTAAACAGTAAACACATGTGAAGGAGGCAAGGAGCAGGTGCACTTAAACCAAAAAGGAAAAAGACAAAGAAAAAGAAGGAAGAAGCGACGTAGAAGAACTAGCAGAGATTCTCTGCCCAAGAAAGCTCACTTGTCAAATCAGTGACTGATTTTTTTTTTTCTTTTTAGTTATTTATTCATATCAACCAAAATTGGCTGGAATGGTTGAAATCGGCCGAAATTTTTTCGAGGTGGAACAAGAGGGTGTCTCGTTCCGGTTTACACATCGGTACAAGATTTTCCAACCGAAACGGGACGGCATTCACAACTATGCTATAAAGACCATTTTTCCAACATAAAAAAAATATATATTTTGATCATTCAATAGATAAACAATAAAGGTAGGTCTATCATTGTTATCAGTTTTATGTATATATATATAGTCATGAAAAATATTACAACTCCTTGATTAATGGCCGACTATGTAACAACCTAAGGAAAGCGCTAGTCACATCGCACAAACACATAATTAGCAAAATTCAAAGCATCATAACCTCCCCAACTTAAGGATAAAGTTTCGTTACAAACCAGTTTGTAGCCAGCTTACTACAATCCACTACGTGTCAACTAAGAAGATCATCCACATGTACCTTAGTCACATAACCTATTTAATGAGTCATGCGACTTCTTTAAATAATATATGTGGATGGTCTTATAAGCTGCCATATAGTGGGTTGTAGTAAACGGGCTACAAACTGGTTTGTAACCAAACCTTATCCCGAACTTAAATCCTTGATGTCCTCATTAGGGCCCACACTGTGTCTAAGCTCACACGAGATTACTAGGTGGGCTCTAATACCATTTCTAACAACCCAAGGAAAGCACTAACCACATTTGCACTTATCTAATAAAGTCATGAAGCAATGAACCAAAGAAGTCCTTAAACAGTGAACCAAGAAAAACGAAGAGTCGTTGTCTTTTAATTGCTATTTAAATAAAAGCTGATGTGGTAGTGGCACTTGAGGATAGTATTTCAAATTATCTTATCAAAGAGCATGTCACTAGGCAAAATCTCAAGCTTTCACAACTTGGTGTCTCTACTTATATAGATATATAAATATAGATATAGATAGTTAAATAATTAAACTCATTCTGTTCTGATAGCTTAAACTTTTGGGAGAGTTATTAATTAATCATGATATCAGAACAAGTGATCCTAAATTTGAACCATATCTTCACTTTACCTCAGGACCCATTTGAAAATATTAAAAATACCACATATTGGACTCCATTTATTAAGGAGGGGTTTGGGACAATTGGTAATTATAAATAGAATAATATTATTTACGCATTCATTAAGAAGCATTATATACTTCCACTTTATAGGAAATAGTAAGTTTTTAATATTAAAATAATAATAAAAAAAGACTAAAATATCCTTAAAAGTTGTCTTTTTATTATTTTAATACTAAAATTCCAATACTCCCCAAAAGTGGAAGTATTAAATGTTTCCTTAACAAATATTTTAAGAACACTCTTTAACCGGATCCTAATAAAAATTATACACAAACTCAAATTCAATACTAATTAAGAAAGCCGACATTTTATGCTAGCTCAAATCTTGAGAATTTAATTCATACATTAACTTAAATTTTGTTCTTGCTGAACCTAACATATTAAAAGGAAGCAATAATTAAATTGAGCAATGCCGCTAGATTTGGGAGGTAAAGGGTTTAATCTCTGGATGATTCTGAAACAAAAGCATGTCTCTTTCATCCAAGCTCACCCATGCCTCAATTCCATCATCATCTTTGATGTCATTTAGACTAACCATTTCCACAGGTTTAGGTCTACTGCTCACTAAAATAGGCTTCCCAAACCCAAAATCTGCTTCATACAGAGGGAATCGGCACCAGCTAGTGAACATATAGATATCAGTTTCACCTCCTTCACGTTCTTCATGGACCTCTCTCAAGGAGTTAGTCATCAGGGAAACCAAATCGTTCCCGTTTTGTGGTTTCCTGCAGTCAGCCAGCGCATTCCTTATTGAATCATCAAGCAAACCCACCAATTCATGCAACTCTATCTTGCTCTCATTGTCTCCACCAAATCGAGCATTGGTCACCATATAGAGATTTCCAAAAGAGTTGTCCGGTATTGGCAAAGCCGTCTTTCCACGCAGACTCAATGAATGGCACAGGATAGAAGGCTTTAAGTGCCCATGTTTAGCTTGAGCAATAGCAATGAGAACCTTCCATATAAATGCTGTCACCACCACTACCCTTGAAGGTTGGCGCTTTGTTAATGCAGATTCACAAGCAATCGCTTTAAGTCTTGATATTAATGCCCCATCGAACACAAACCTTTCCGTGATGATTAGAGCTCCAGGTTTCTTAGGTAGCACTGCAGCAGGTATATTCTGTCTTGGTGGGAAGAAAGAAGTCAGGTCAAATCTTGGGCGAATCACTTCATTGACCCCTGCACCTCGGCATGCTGTAGCCCATGCATTGAGGAACGTACATGCTGCAATTCCATCGGCTAAAATATGAGAAATGAGCAGCGCAATGGCAAGCCCACCGCACTCAAACATGTTGACTTGAACAAATGCCAAAGGAGTAGATGTCGATGGCATTGCAATATGCGGAGTAAGATGAGTCAACACCTCGACTATCACTTGATCTCTTTGTATAAGTTGAGCAAGTTTGCCACTTACTTGAGCTTGCAAATATTCCACCCCCTCATCATTACAAACAATCATTTGCTTATCTTTGATGTATCTCCCAGCTATTGGGTAATACAAGGTTAAGATTTCTGAAAGTGATTTCTCCAGACGCTTACTTCTCTGACCATTTTCATCCACATTGGCGTGATAGTAACAAATAAAGGCCCCATATATCGGAAGCTGAAGTTGATCTATTGACGATGGTTTCAAACTCCTTAGATGAGGTGGAGTTGGAGTTGCTGGTTTTATCAACTTTCTAGATACGATTTCAACCTTCATCGTCACCTAAAACTTTGAGAGCTCTATAACTGATAGCTAGGTAGGCTTAATTTACTTCCGGGGTTGACTTGAATAAACTCTTTGCAGATGATTAAACCTATATAAACAAATAAAAATGATTGAAGATAAATAAATCATTGTCCTCCGTGAGCTACTATATAAACAAAAAAAAAATGGTGTAAAAAGAAAAACTGAAACAAGAGATGACATTTTGAGCAAAAAAAAAGAAAAAGAAACAAGAGATGACATATAGCCTGTCTATGACCCTAAAAGGGAAACCGCTAGGAGATACCGATACTAAGGTAAATTCAGTGATTTAATGCATGCCCAAATGCTATCAAACATTAGACCATTGGCAAATAATTATGGAAAATATGCATGAATAAAATTTAGGATAAATTACACTAACACCTTCAATATTTGGTGAAACTAGACTCATTACACCTTATTTTCAATAAGTGACTCCGCTCCAAAATCTCCAGAATAATTGATATTTCACTCCAAAATAATTGACACTTAACTCCAAAATAATTCACACTTCACTCCATTTTTGAAGCGGAGTGCGAATTATTTTGGAAATTTTGGAGCAGAGTGTCATTTGTTGAAAATAGGGTGTAACGAGTCTAGTTTCACCAAACATCAGGGGTGTCAGTGTAATAACCTAAAACTTAATAACATATAATATGAGATGGATTTAGATATATCGAATCTATGAAAATATAATTTTGATATCATATTAAAATTGTTGAAATTAACTCTAATACTATATTAAAAAAGATGACACAAGCTTAAATACAGAGACGAACCTATGTTGGGACCGGCAAGGGCTGTTGCCCCTGTTAGATTTTAAAAAATAAAAATAGGTAGTATATATATATATAGAAAATTTTAAATATAGGCTAAAATTATAGGCTTAAATACATTGTTGGTCCCTAGAGTTTATTCATTGAATGTTATTGGTCCCTAAAGTTTGAAATGAGCGCTATTGGTCCCTTAGGTTTAAAAAAAAAAAAGTGTTATTGGTCCTTCCATCCAATTCCGTTAGTTTATTTACCTAATGGAATTAACAGAATTGAATGGAATGATCAATAACACTTTTTTTAAAACTTAAGGGACCAATAGCGCTTATTTCAAACTTCATGAACTAATAACGCTCAATGAGTAAACTTTAGGAACTAACAATGTACTTAAACCAGAATTATATATATTTAACCCCAATCACCCAAATAAAATTACAAATAGCCCATAAAACCCAAAAAAAATTTCTCAATCTACCTACCACATAACTGGTGTAGATGACCATTTTTTAGGCCCAAATATGGATTGACCCCCTATTAAGTAATTGGGCTCAAATAGTATAAATTACTACAGAAGCCCAACAAGCATAACTTGGAGTTTCGGCCCACTCACCATTGCTACCCACTGACCAGCCGAGATGGGTCTCAAAGATCTGGGATTAAGTGAATTATTTAAGCACTTGGTCATGTCCAATTAAAAGCCTAGCCCAAAAACTCATGCTGTCAGCTCCAATACACCATTTCGGGCCTAAGAAAGATTTTTAATGAGTCACTAAGGCCCAAGAGCAAGCCCAAAGCCTTAACTCAGCCTTGGCCAGCTGGGACAGCCTGTCCATGGGTCCCACAAGTCAGAATAGCTTTTAATAAAAGCTGAAACAAGGAGTAACTCCTCTTGGAGCCCACGTTTCTCTCTCCTACTTTTATAGAAATGGGGGAATGAGCTCTTCTTCCTCATTTAATTCATTTCAGACATGGGAAACACAAGGAAGCCCACCGATTGGTCCAAAAATACAGCTGGGAATCATAGTTATTGGCTGCATGCTTTGCAGTAGTAATCTGACCGCACACATTCATGAGTCAACTCAGCCCATGTGTATAAAGGCTCATTGAAGCAAGCAAGTTCTCATGATGGCTTATCTTCTTTAGACCAATGAAGCTTTGAACGCAAGGATTGGCCACCAGAATAGTAATTATGACAAGGATTCCGGCCACCATTGGCCACTAGACGCGACAGTAATCCGTGGCAGTATAGATAATCTTATTTTATCTTTACAATCATGACATAACTAGCTAATCAAGGTTGAGGGAGTGACCATTACAGCCCAAATCTGTGCTGGGTTCACTTCTCCATTTGTAGGACTTAAGGAGTTTGGTTTTGAGGAAGGGAGTTAATCCTATAGGCCTAGGCTTCCACCAAAATAATTGCCCTATGCCTACTGGGAGGCATGGCTGTTATTTCCTGGAAACCAAAGCCAAGAAGTATGCATCACCAGCCCATTATTAAGGGGATGTGATCCCCTTGATTAAAGAAAGGAAGAAGACTTAGTTTTCCCACCAAAACCTTCTATAAATAGGACCTTTGAACACAACCTTGGGGGCAACCCAACAAGTTGAAGCCAAGCCTAGACATCACAATCTTGACCATCTTTAATCATCTTCATTATCCCTAAACACTTACCCACGACCAGATCAAATCACAATATTGCTGAGATTGCAAGGATAGTCTGAAACTCATTGCAGCAGTAATCAGGTTATTCTCTTTTAAGAGCAATCTCTAGTATTTTCCCTCAAGTATAGAGTTCTAAGGTTATCTTCAACCTTAAAACTCTGTTCCTAAACCCTAAACACTAACCCAAGCCTAAGACACCATGACTTAAGCTCATATCTCCAAAAGTATCACTTGGCAGATATTCGGGTTGCAGCAATAAACACTATATTGAGCTCTTGGTCTTCTTCAACCTTGAGACTCACACCACAATAGCCTAAACACTTCCATTTTAACCCCATGCATGCTTCATAGGACTGACTCTCTCTCACTTAGTCAAACTCTTTTAGTCTCTACCAATTCATTGTCATGAGTTCTATTTGTTGCGGCAGATATTAGTGATAAATTCATGCCTTAATGATTTTGAGTCCATATTGGGTCCAAGTTGTTATATTTTGAGTCCAGATTCTCCATAGAGCAGTGGAAGCATTAGTCCATTGTTATTTTAGGCTGTCATTGACAAAACCCATTTGTTAGGCTATTTGGCTATTGTTACTGCTACTGTTCACTTGGTTTGGGCTTTGAGAGGTTTGGCTCTTATTTTTTCAAGGAAGGTGCCCCATTAGCCCTTGGGCCAACTTTTGGGCCTTTGGTTGAATTTTGGGTTCAACTCTCTTACCCTTTAAAGTTCAATCCGTGTTCCAACTAATCTCGTTGCAGCACATGGCATAGCACAAAAAAAAACCCTCACAATTGGCAACTAAATAAATCATAACAAAATAAATCTCAAAACCCCAAACAATAAATCACAATTTCAAAAAACCCGACATGGCAACACCAAGAAAACCCAACACGGCAACACCAAAAACCCAACACGGCAATTTGGCAATTTCACCATATCCGTTGCAGTGCACCACTTTGCTCGCCACTGGGATTGTCTCTTGCCTCGCCTTAGCCCTGAAGTACGATACTCCCCTTTCTCTTTCTTTCTTTTTATCTCCCTGACATAGACTCTTTCTCTCCTCTCACTGAAGTCTAGAAAGTTGAAACAATGAAATACAAATAAGTTTATGTTGGCTATTGACTGTTTCAGTGTTGTGGTCTCCGTTTGTTTTAATGTTTTTTTATTATACTGTTGGTCAGTCATTTGTGGTCCTTGTGTTTTTTTTCTTTTTTTTGGATAAGACATCAGTGGTTCTTGTTTGTCTATAAAATTTGTAGTCCTATTATTTCTCGGCTAGGACAGTTACTTTTGGTCCTTGAGAATTACAATACTTGCCAAGTCTTAGGAGGAAGTCTGTAATTGCAACGATGCCTCCAAAAAGCAAAGGCTCCCTTTTGACCATCTTTATTGATCATTTCAAGGTAGGACAACCTAAAGCTTTGGAGCTAAATTAGACACAGGACGACTCTGATACCTAATCTGATGTAGGACATATTCTCAAATGCTAAATGTTAGAATTATGAATAATTCTTATATTGAAGTGAGTAATATGATACAATAGAGTGTCTTTCTATAGGAGGCATATAAGTGATTTACAAGGAAAGAGAATGATGTACAAGTAAATACATACACCAGCTAGAGCCCAAAGCCCAATGGACTAAATATAAGATTAACAGCCCCCCTCAAAATCAAGGTGGAGGATGAGAAACCAACTGGAGTTTGGAAACCAGATCACGGAAACGTCCAGTGGGATGTGACTTGGTAAAGATGTCTGCTAGCTGATCGTGAGAGGAAATAGAGATCAACTAGAGGGAACCCTGGAAAAGGTGATGCTGGACAAGGTGACAATCGATCTCAATGTGTTTGGTCCACTCGTGGAAGACATCATTGCGAGCAATCTGAATAGCACTCCTATTGTCACAATAGATAGGAGTAGCGGAAAAAGTTGACACACCTAAATCCTGTAGTAACCATCGCAACCAGAGGAGTTCAGATGTGGTATCAGCAGGGGCACGATATTCAGCCTCGGTACTAGAGCGAGCCACAACAGACTATTTCTTGCTTCGCCAAGAGATCCAAGAGGAGCCAAGGAAAAACAATAACCAATAGTGAATCGGCGATCAGTAGGATCACCTGCCCAATCGGCATTAGAGTAGACTCTCAAAATAAGCGGAGACTAAGCAGAGAAGTGGAGACTATGGAAAAGAGTGTCCTTAAGGTATCAAAGGATGTATAGGACAGCAGCATAGTGAGTCGATTGTGGAGCAGACATAAACTGGCTCACCTAATGAACTGCATATGAGATGTCTGGTCGAGTGTGTTAGTTTGCGGAAGAAATTTTTTGTTTCATTCAAGAATCGTTACACCACATAATCATGGACTTTAAAATAATAAGCATACCTTTTCAGCAACCCAAGTAAGCCTCTTCTTAATAACCTAAGTGTAAGCCTCTTTTAGCAACCCAAGTGTGTTGCCTCCCAAGGTATTCACGTCTCTCTCCTTGTTTCTTTTTGAGTTTTTCTAATGGTTACAATATATCATAATAGTTCTGATGGCCAACTACTAACGTAATATTTCTTATTTATATATCCATAGTAAAAACCCTAGAGAAATATTTTAACGTGGGATCTTTATCTTTAGTAGTAGGATAAGTAAATATCTTTTAAAGGTTATTGACTTACTTTGAAACTCTTTCAAAATAATTCTTTAATTATCTTAATATACTATTATAAAAATCAACTGAATATACTATCTCATTTAAAGACTGGTGAATCCATTGTTAAGCATTAACATATTTTACTCATTATACATATAACCTAACATGTCCTTATATAGCCTTTAAATGAGCATCACCAGTTAACATTGTCTAAGTTATGTGCATAATAAATAAATATATGTAAACCTCTAATGTTTGAGGACAATAGGAAAATTGTGATAGAACAACCTTTTAACCAACAGTGATCAACTCACAAGGTGTTCTTAATCAGATCCAGTTCAGTGTATGTACTTGTTACATTACACCCACTTGTCTGCTTAAAGTCACTACCTCAATGATGGAGTAAATTATCCTATCATATAGAAGCACAACAAGTGTAGGCTCTAGTGTTGATATTCTTTAACATCCACAGCCTAGAACAATTTTAAGTTTATGAAAAATCATTACTCCCTGCATTTGGTTCCTTAACCATTAGCATGATTTTTCTACAAAGATGACATCACATGCCACATTTAAATAATAAATATACCTTTAATAATCATGTATGTGAAATAACAAATTTATTATAAAATAAAATTCACAGAATTGGTTTTTTAGGGCATATAATTCTAACAGAGTGATTGTGAGATAGATTAGGCTGCCAATTAAATGCTGATAAAGAGTAGAATCAGGCAATAGTTCTCCAGAAGGAGTTCAAGCGAGCATTGAGTTCGATTGGTGTATCAACAATCTTATGATCGGTAAGGCCAGCTCGAGACAGAAGATCGAAGGTGTACTTAGCTTGAGTGAGGTAGAAATCATCATCAGAAGAGGTAATCTCAAGACCCAAAAAGCAACTGAGGTGGCCCAAGTCTTTCATCTCAAAATTTTGACATAAGAAATCCTTAAGTTCTTGAATCCCACTGAGGTAATCACTGGTAATGATCATATCATCAAGATAAAGAAGAAGCAAAATGGTACCTTTGCTAGTGCGACGAAGGAAGAGGGCAGAATCATAAGAACTTATAGAAAAACTCAGTCGAGAAACTGTAGAGCTGAGCTTAGCAAACAAAGCTCGAGATGCTTGTTTCAGACCATAAAGGGCAAGACAAAATCAGCACACCTTGTCAGGTGGATGAAAAAGACTAGGTGGAGGTTGCATATAGACTTCTTCACTTAAGTCTCCATTGAGGAAGGCATTTTTGACATCCATCTGAAATAGCTTCCACTGACGAGAGGCTGTAACAGCCAATAAGGTGCGGACAGATGAAAGGTGCGGACAGATGAAAGGTGAGCAACTGGAGCAAAGGTTTCCTCATAATCAATGTCATACTCTTGTGTGAAACCTTTGGCAACAAGACAAGTTTTGTAACGCTCAATGGATCCATCAGACCGAGTTTTGATCTTGAACACCCACTTACAACCAACCACAGATTTGTCAGCAGACAAATCAACCAGATCCCAAGTACGGTTTCTGGATAATGCATCAAGTTTCTCAGTCATTGCAGCCTACCATAAAGGGTTAGAGAAGGCCTCACGATAGGAGTGAGGCTCATGCAGTGTAGCAAGGGCAGTGTAACAATGGAAATCATGCAAATGAGAGGGAAGAGATGTTACCCAAAAGGAATGGCGAAGTGTGGTTGCAGGTGCAGGATCCTCGAAAGGTGCAGGAGCTGAGGACTTAGACGAAGAATAAGGCCTCTCGTTAGAGGATGATCCAGAAGAGTGGTCAAATGACTCAGTCTACCGAATGGAGGTAGACACTTCTAAAGAAGGAGGAAACAACTCTGGAGAAGGAGTAGACACCTTTGGAAAAAGATTTGAGAGAGAGGAGAGGGAGAAGGAGGGATAAAATTGAGATACCTCAGTGAATAGACGATGCTTCCAAAAGACAACATGGCGGGAGATGCGAAGGCGATGAGCAATTGGATCATAACATCGATATCATTTTTGTGTTTCGCCATAACCAAGGAAGCAACAAAGGCGAGAACGAGGCTTTAGTTTGTTGTGTTCATGAGACTGAAGAAAGACGAAACAGGTAGAGCCAAAATATCAAAGATGTTGATAGTGAGGTGGAAATCCAAAAAGGCGCTCATAAGGAGTCTGATTAGGAATGGTTGGGCTTGGAATACGATTGATGGCATGGGCAGCAGTGAGAACAGCTTCTTCCCAAAAAGGTACAGGAACTTTAGAAGACAGGAGGAGAACACGAACAGTGTCAAGGATGTGTCGAAGTTTTCTTTCAACTCTTCCATTTTGTTGAGAGGTGCCTAGGCATGAGAATTGGTGAACAGTTCCATGGGAATATAGAATATGTTCAAATGCATGTTGGGTAAGTTCACGTGCATTGTCAGAACGAAAAACTTTAATTGTTTTGGAGAATTGAGTTTTAACCATGTTGGTAAAGTTACGATAGATGTTTGGTAATTCATCACGAGAACGCATAAGAAAAATCCAACTATAACGAGAATAATCATCAACAAACACAACAAAATAATGAGATCCACCAATACTATTAATAGGGGAAAGTCCCCAAACATTAGAATGAATTAAGTCAAAAATTCCAGTAGACATAGACTCACTATTATAAAAAGGCAAAGCAGGTTGTTATCCTAATTGACATGAAACACAATCAAAATTTTCCTTAGACACTGGACCTAATAAACCCCTAGAGACTAGCTGTTGTACCCAGGAAGATGATGCATGCCCAAGCTGAGAATGCCAAAGTGATAAGGAAGGGGAAGATAAGGTAGCAACAGAGACACTAGTAGCAAGAAGATGGAGACTGGAAAGCTCAAACAGATGCCCAATTCTACGACCGGTCCCAAGTTCATGCTCCGTCCTGGGATCCTGCACAACACAACCAAAGTAATCAAAGATAATGCGATAGCCAAGTTCAGCTAATTGACCCATAAATAGTAGATTATAAGAAAGTTTAGGCACGTGAAACACATTGGAAATGGAGAGTTTAGAAGTAGAAATGGTGCTTATACTACAAACAAGCATAGTGGAGCCATTAGCTGTGTGAATACTAGGTGCATGACGGGCAGAGCTAGTGTGGGAGAAAAAGGATGGGTAATGTGTCATGTGATTGCAGCAAGCAAAGTCAAGAAGCCATGAGGAGAACTTACTAGGCAGGACATAAAGAACAGAGGAAGCGGATGCACTACCAGCCTGGACAAGAGCCTGAGAGATGATGTCTTCCAGTTGATCTGTGGTGAGTGTGATGGTGGATTCAGAGTGTGCAGGAGCAATAGCAGCAATGGGTGTCTGATTGGTATCACCATGAGTAATAGTAGCAATGCTTCGATTGAGGTGATAACAAGTCTCAATAGTGTGGCCATGCCTCTTGCAATATCGGCAAAATTCGTTAGATTTTCGATCTGAACGACAAGTATTCAAGCTAGACTGATCAGAGTCGGACTGCTGAAGGGGTGCAAGAGGTGACGTAGTAGCCAAGACATTAAGCTTGTTCTGGGCTTGTAAGGTCTATAAACGAGTCTCCTCATGAACAAGTTCATTGAGTTCTACGTCTAAAGATGGAGTGGGTATCTGGTGAAACAACTGACCACGGACAGGCTCATAATCAACATGTAAGGCTATAAGAAATTGGTAGAGACGCATCTGATCACGAAGGGTAGCCTACTTCATTGCATCATTAGGAGTATCCCATGGTGGATCAGCGAGATCAAGTTGGTCCCATAAGAACTGGAAACGAGCAAAGAAATCATTGATAGACTAGCCAGGGTCTTGCCTAATCTACTACTGTTCAATCGAAAGTTGATATTCCTGAGTGCCATGTGGGGAGGAATATCATTTGGCGAGCACATCTCAGGCAGTGTAAGCATCATCAAAATTTTCCAGCATATTAGAAATGGATGGGATGGAGGTATTGCATAACCAAGTAAGAATTAGATGATTGTTACAGTCCCATTCAATCAGACGAATCTTGAAAACATCTCCATCCTCATAGGAGCCCTTGATTGGCTTCTTCATCTCACCAGTGACATAAAACCATAGTTTCCGTCCTTTAATGAAGCTGCGCATAGATTGAGACCAAACAAAATAATTTTGACCAACCAAAGTAACATGAATGGGGCGAGAGATCTCAGTTTGAGCCATTTAGACACAAAATATGAAAAAATAGACAGCAAAAATGGAATTAGGACAAAAAACTGAGTAAAAAACACTTGAATTGCAAAAAAGTCAATGACTAACCCTCAAAAGTCAACACAAAAAGTCAAAAGTCAACCCTTAAAAGTTAACGGTCAAACCCAAAAAGTCAATCCCCCAAAGTCCACGGTTAACGGTCAACGAGTCAATGCTCAGTCAACGGGTTGACGTAGAGGTGACTGGCACTAGGGCTAACGTGAAGCTAGGGCTAACGTGGCGCAATGACAGGGTGACACGTGGCAGAGGTAGGGGTGCTTGGCTCGTACGGTGTTGGATGGCGGCGATTTTTGTGCGGCTGAGTTCAACGTGAGAAGATCTATCCAATGGTGGTGGAGGTGTTTTGATCAGAGGCTTGGAGCAAAAAATCCGATGAAGGCAATGTGTCTTTGGTGATGGATTCAACCCTTAACGGCAGTGGGCGCACCGGAATTCTGACGGCGACAATGGAGCAATACCAGAAATGACTGAGGCAGCAGCAGAAGAATGCTTGGAAAGACGAAGAACTGCACGAAACACTTAAAGGAATGGCTCTGATACTATGTTAGAATTATGAATAATTCTCTATATATTGAAATGAGTAATATAATACAATAGAGTGTTTTATATAGGAGGCATATGAGTGATGTACAAGAAAAGAGAGTGATGCACAAGTAAATACATACACGGGCTAGAGCCTAAAGCCTAATGGACTAAATATAACGTTAACACTAAAGCATAAGGCAATATCTTATACTTTCAGAACCAAGACTGGTTTGCGAATAGAATTTGGAGGTTTAATAGTAGCTTAAAATAGAGAAATAGGTGAAGAATTTTAAAACTAAAAGGCAAACAGCTTTAAGGAAGAGGACACCACATTGGAAAACCTAGATGCAAATATGAAGCTGCAATCTCTCCTTATATTGCAAGGCCCAAGGCTATTTGGAGCAATTGTACTGCAATACTAACCTTAGGTAAGAAAACTAAACTCCCTTTCCCTATCCTATATTATTGGTCTTTATTCCATTCTGGAACTTCGCAAAATATGGTCCTCTTTTTTTCTTTTTTTTTAATAGAAAAATATGGTCCTCTTTGAAAAGTCAAAAAACACAATATTGATACAACAACAACAAAAACTAAGACTCAAAACTTTGTGGTCGGCTAACAAACACAATATTGATGATTTCCTAATTTACCCTATACTTTATTTAAAAATTCAATACCCCTTTTTCATTAGTTTTAGGGAAAATTTCACTTTCCTCCCTTTAACTATTTCGTCCATCTCAATTCCCCTCTTTATCTATAAAACTGAGCAATGTCCCTCTTTATGTATTGAAAATATGCAAATAGTTCCCTTTGACAAGTTAAGCAAGCTGGCCACTCACTTTGGCTTCCACGTATTCCACACCCTCATCATTACAATCAAACATTTGCATATCTTTGATGTATCTCCCAACTATTGGGTAGAAGAGGGTTAATATTTCAGAAAGTGATTGCTCCAAACGCTTGCTTCTCTCACCATTTTCATCCCCATTGGCGTGGTAGTAGAGAATAAAGGCCCCATGTATTGGAGGCTGAAGTTGATCTATTGATGATGCTTTCAAACTACTAAGGTGAGGTGGAGTTAGAGTTGCTGGTTTTATCAACTTTCTGGATAGGATTTCAACCGAGTTTGGCTAATGAACTCTTTGTAGATGATTGGAGCTATATAAACAAATAAATGGGATTGATGAACAATCGTTGTCTTCTTTTGTTGCTTAAAATATGAGCTTTGAATTAATGAATTAAATTATTCTTTACATTTGTTAAGGTTATTGTTAACTTTAGAGAGAGAGAGAGAGGCACAAATAGACAGAGAATAATCTATGTGTTGAATATTCTGAATAAATATATACAGTTAAAAGAATATATATAGGTCTAAACTAGGGACAATATAGTAAATACATAGGAAACCCTAGACTAGTATAATAACAATGTTATATACATATATTAACATCTCCCCTCAAACTCAAGGTGGTTTGACAGAAGCCATCTTGAGTTTGGAAACAAAATCACAAAAACGACCAGGAAGAAAAGTCTTCGTAAAGATGTCAGCAGTCTGATCAAAAGAGCTAACTGGAAGAAGACATAAGATGCCAACGGACAGATGATGACGCACAAGATGACAATTAATCTCGGATAATTATATCATACTCCGAGAGTACATTAAATGCGTACTCCTTCCTCTCACAGAAGTGGTGAGTCCCACTAATTAAATTCATGGTGGGACCCACCATTTCTGTAAGTGGAGGGAGTATGCATTTAGTGTACTCTCGGAGTATGATATAATTTTCCATCAATCTCAATATGCTTGGTGCGCTTATGGAAAATATTATTATGCGTAATCTGAATAGCACTACGGTTGTCACAATGTATGACAGTCGGTGAAAAATGTGTAAGACCCATATCTTCCAACAGCTAGCGAAGAGTAAGAAGTTCAGAGGTAGTATCAGCCAGAGCACAGTACTCTGCCTCAGTGCTAGAGCGAGATACAATATGTTGTTTCTTACTGCACTAGGAAATAAGAGAGTCCCCCAAAAAGAAACAACAGCCACTAGTAGAGCGGCGGTCAGTAAGATCCCCGACCCAATAAGCATTAGAATAAGTGCAAAGATCAATGGTGGAATGAGCAGAGAAGTGAAGACCATGAAACATAGTACCCTTAATATAGCGGAGAATGTGAATCACTGCAGCATAGTGTGTAGAGTGGGGAGCAACCAAGAATTGACTCACCAAATGGAAAGCATGAGCAATATCAGGGCGGGTTACAGTGAGATAGACTAAGCTACCAACAAGTTGACGATACAGAGTGGCATCACTAAGAGGTGTGCCATCCAAGGGAGTAAGGCGAGCATTCATCTCAAGGGGTGTAAAAACAACTTTAGTGTCAATCAGGACAGCACAAGATAACAAGTCAGATGCATACTTGGCCTGAGAAAGATAATAACCAGTGGAAATAGAAGAGACCTCAAGGCCTAGAAAGTAGCTCAGATGACCAAGATCCTTCATCTCAAAGTGTTGGTAGAGTAATTGCTTGAAATCAGAAATGCTAGAGTGATCATCCCCAGTAATGATCATGTCATCAACATAGAGTAGAAGAAGAATCATACCCTTATCAGAGCGACGGATAAACAATGTTGTATCATAGGGACTGGATGAGAAGCCAAACTGATGCACAATACTGCTAAACTTGCCAAACCAGGCTCGAGGAGCTTGCTTAAGACCATACAGAGCGCGACAAAGAAGGCAAACCTTATCAGGACACTCTGAATAACCTAGAGGTGCCTGCATATAGACTTCTTTAGTAAGATCACCATTTAAAAAGGCATTCTTTATATCCATCTGAAAAAGAGGCCACTGATGAACTGTAGCAATAGTAAGAAGACTGCGAACAGAGGTAATACGAGCAACAGAGGCAAAAGTCTCCTCATAGTCAATCCCATATTCTTGAGCATATCCCTTGTCAACAAGACGAGCCTTATACCATTCAATAGTACCATCAGATTTGGTCTTGATCTTGTAGACCCATTTACAACTAATGGCAGATTTACCACAAGGCAAATCAACCAAATCCCAAGTGTGAGTCTTCTCCAAAGCCTGAAGTTCCTCTATCATTGCTTACTGCCAAAGAGGATTAGTACAGGCCTCACGATAGGTGTGAGGCTCATGAAGGGAAAGCACAGCTGAAAAACAAGAATAATCACGCAAATGAGCAAGAGGTGCTCTTACCCGGTCAGATCAACGAAGGGGGGGGGAGGAGTCTGATCAGTGACAAGATCCACGAGCGGTGCAGGTTCTTGGGGAGAAATCAGAGAGGCAGCAAGAGGAGCAGCAAGAGGAAGGTCAGGAGTTTGATCAAGGACAGGATCCACAACTGGTGGAGGGGCTATAGGAGCAGTAGGAGGAAGGTTAGGAGTCTGATCAAGGACAGGATCCACAACTAGTGGATGGGCTACAGGAGAAACCGGAGAATCAGCAGGAGGGATAGGAAGAATTGGAGAAGGGTCTGGAGAGTAAGCATGAGGAAACAAAGGTAGGGATGGATTAGTAAAAAGGGAAAGGGTGGAACAGTTTTAAATTTAGAGAGGGAATTGAATGTGGTATGTTCCTAGAAAACAACATGATGAGAAATGCGAAGACGTTGAGAGATAGGATCCAAACAATAATAACCTTTGTGTTCATTTCCATACCCAAGAAAACAACACAGACGAGATCGAGGTTCTAATTTGGAATGTTCGTGTGGCTGAAGTAAAACAAAGCATGCACAACCAAAGACGCGAAGAGAAGAATATGAAGGTGGAGTACCATAAAGACGTTCAAATGGAGACATATTTTGGAGAACTGAGGATGGAAAACGGTTGATGGTGTAAACAGCGGTGAAGGCGGCTTCCCCCCAAAAACGTTCAGGACATGAGGCAGAAAGGAGGAAAGCCCTAACAGAGTCAAGTATGTGGCAGTGTTTATGTTCAGCCCTACCATTTTGCTGAGATTTTCCTGCATAAGAACACTGAATAATGGTGCCTTGTATGTGAATGAAATCAAGGAATTGAGAGTCTCTATATTCCATGGCATTATCAGTGCAGAAGATTTTAATGGTTTTTAAAAACTGTGTAGAGATCATTTGGGCAAAGGTGAGATAGATTTGAGTTAATTCAGAATGATTGTGCATAAGGTAGATCCATATATATCGAGAAAAATCATCAACAAATATGATAAAATATTTAGATCCACATACAGTAGTAGTGGGGCTAGGTACCCAAATATCAGAGTGAATCAAGTCAAAAGAGGCATGAGAAAAAGAGTCACTATTATTAAAAGATAAAGCTGGTTGTTTGGCCAACTGACACGATACACAGTCAACTGAATCATGTTTGATTTGACCTAAGAAACCACTAGAGATTAAAGAGCGAAGTTTTTGAACGGACACATGACCTAAACGTAAATGCCAAAGACTCAAAGGAAAAACAGAAGCAATATGAGCAACTTGAGACGGAGGGGGTGTCGGGGTGGAAGGTAGGTGGAGTGAAGTGAGCTCGAACATCCGTCCCACCCTACAACCTGTCCCAAGAACCTAATTCGTCTGAGGATCCTGCACACGACAACTAGAAGAACCAAACCACAAGTCATAACCAAGTTCACATAATTGACCAATAGATATGAGATTAAGAGTGAGGTTGGGAATAAGATATGTGTCAGAGAGAGACAGTGTAGGAGTGGAAACAGAACTAGTATGACTGGTAGAAATGTGTGAGCCATTAGCAGTTTGAATAAGAGGAGCATGAGTAGTAGGAATAACAAAAGAAAATAACTGAGAATCAGAAGACATGATTACAACAGGCAGAATCAAAATACCAAGTGTTACCTGAGACAGCAAAGGAAACCTTACCAGAAGTAGACAGAAATTGTTTGACCATGAAAAAAAGCAATGGTCCTAACTCACTAACTGAAACAGATGAGGGAGAAGGAGTAGAGAGTGATTCTTTAGTAGCAGCAGCAATAATAGAGTGATTACCAGGCCTTGGAAGAATTCCTGATTGACCTGGCTTAGGAGGCTTGGTTGGGCAGTTGTAGACAATGTGACAAATCTTGTGACAATACCGACATTGGACGATAGGGCATTCAAACAAAAGATGTCTCTGTTTATAACAGTTTTTGCAATATTTCGAACCATTCTTGGATGAGGAAGAAAGACAAGTAGCAATAACAATCTTGGGAAGTTCAGTTTTATCCATTAGAGATGAATAAGGAATATAGAAAATACCTAAAAAACAAAACAAAAAAATAATGGGTAAGCTTTTTTTTTTTTTTTTTTTTTTTTGGACACTAGCTATAGGCTGATGTCAGCAGCTCACAGAACAGGTGGGTCGCGGGGCGCTTCGCGGGTTGGGTCAAGATGGCGGGTTGGGTCACAGTGGGTTCTGAGTTTTTTTTTTTTTTTTTCCTACCGAAACTACCGCCGGAGCGTGGTGGTGTGTCAGAGCTCCGTTGGCCACGAAATTTTGGGGTTTTACAAATCGAAGGGTGGTCTATCCAGTGGTGTTAAGCATTTGTTAATTAGAGAGGTATAGCGATGGCGAGAGGACAGAAGAGCCATGGACCACCGAGAGACGTTGGTGGCGTGTGGTGGCGCGTCTGGTGGTTTCTAGTGTTGGAATTAAAAAAGGTTGTCGTGCGGTGATGGGCGAAGTCTATGGCTAGTGATACACAAAGAACAGATATGCGTAAGACAATAAAAAACAAAAGAGACCCACGGCTGGCTTGGGGGATTTCAAAAGGGACAGAGTGGACATGTAGACCACTAAGTTTATGGCTCTAATACCATGTTAACTTTAGAGAGAGAGAGAGAGGCACAAACAGACAGAAAATAATCTCTGTATTGAATATTCTGAATAAATATATACAGTTAAGAGAATATATATAGGCCTAAACTAGGGACAATATAATAAATACATAGGAAACCCTAGACTAGTATAATAACAATGTTATATACATATGTTAACAGTTATGATAGGTTCACACCACCCTTATACTACTTTTTCACATTGATAAAAAATTGTGGAATATCAATATCTACAATTTATGGATAGGATCCAATTCCCTTCTTTTTCTTGATAACGAGGGCACAGCTATACAGAGGCAAGAGAGGGAGGTGCGGGAAATTAGTAAGGGTCTGAGGGGCTTTTAAGGGTTTTTATTAAACCTTAGGATGTGTACAACGTTTGGTGTTGTACAATATGTCGTGGTAGATTTATAGGACTACACGTTTCACTTTTTGCTGTGTGGTTCATATGAACTTGCTGATCAGCTCCACTATGTTTTTTTTTGTTGTTGTAGTAAGGTATAAGTATAACTCTTGACTATTAAAAAAGTCCAAGAATTAGTTTCCTACCAAAATGCTGTACTATTATTTATACTTTTCGACATTGTTATTAAATTCAGACTGACTTGATCCTTCAAATCGATGAACCAATGATTTGGTACTTAACCATTAACCATATAACCGGATCAAAATTGATGAGTTCTTTGTGACCATAACCCATTCAATATAGACAACTTTTACAAAACCATCCGATTTTGATTTTGATTTTTTTTTTTTTTTTTTTTATGTACTCGAAATTATATATCTATATTGTTTTAAAACTTATATCGAAACTTGATCCTATGTAAGATTTGGATCATTGTTGGGTCAATTCATAAGATCAATTAAAGTCAACTAAAAATTAAGAATATTTATTATAAGAAAGAGATTGTTAAAAGTTTTTAGATAAATATATTTTAGTCCTCTACGTTTAGGGTAGTTGTTAACTTGGTACCTACAAACTTAAATTTTTGTAATGTCATTATAACATTTGATGTTTAAATTATAACCATATGTTTTTTTGACATAGGACACATTACAACATTTTCAAACAATACTGCAATAGCAACCGTGTATCTTACATGCAGCTCTTGGCGTAGGGTTGTGTAATTTTTATAATCACATGTTTTCCTATAAATATTTGTTAACAGTACATACCTTAAATGAAGCCAACTACCTCGACTTTTATGAATAGTTGAAAAAGTTGTTAACACCACTAGACTAAATGCATTGTGAGTCGGGGAATTTCATTTTCATCTTGTTTTAATTTTGTCAACTTCATATTTAAACTTTCCAACTGTTAACGTAGCTTTAATTTCCAGGTGCATGACGGTGGTATATGTTATAGGCTGAAGTTGATCTTCAAACTCCTGATAAGGTGAGGTGGAGTTGGAGTTGCTGGTTTTATCAACTTTCTTGATAGGATTTGTAAATTTCCTTAATGTCATGAATAGTGTCTTTTAATTTATTTCCGAGCTGATTGTTGAGACTGATCTCCATTGATTGTAGAATAATTTTACGGTTAAAGTGAGTTATTTTTCGTTGACCAAATTTTTAGGTGTGGTCAAATACATGAAAATAAATTATTTTCCGAAAATTATTTTACGGCAAAACAAACATACTAGACAGTTAAAAAAAAAAAAAAGTTTAAAAGTGAAAAGATGATAATTATTTTGTGAGAGGTGAACGGTATTCCACCCCATGTAATACTTTTTGTAGTGAACAGGATCGTAATCTGTGTGAGACAAACATTATCCTTTTTAATAGCAATACTTGTTTGTAGATATTTTACACCCAGACACCACGCACCCACCCATACCAATCAATACCATTAAGAAAACTCAAAAACCAAAGATACATCAACATTAGATATTATACGGTTAGAAATTAGAGGCTATTAGATAGATTTAGAATAGAGCAAGGATGTTAGATATAAGATTAAATACCATCATATTAGATTAGTGGATTTACTATATGGATTTTTTTTTTTTTTTTTTTCTTATATATCATTTGGAGAGTAAATATTAATGAAAAAAAAAAATTTATAAGATGTTCACATAAATGATGTGGAAGTTCTCTAAGGGTATGTTTGGGATGAAAGGAGATGGATAAGGACGGACTCAAGAAGGGATCAGTGGCGGCCATGGCCCCCACCATTTAAAAAAAAAAATAGTATAATATTTAAAATTTGGATCCAAAACATATACATAAAAAAAAAAATAAATAAAAAATGCTAATCTGGTCCATCACATCCTAAAGAAAACATTGAAAAGGCTTTTAAACTTTAACAAAACAAATTTCAAATCTCTAACATTAATTTGTTGTATATTGTTGCCTCAAAATTGTCCAAAATATGGTTTATACCTTGGACGGCCCAACTAAGTTCAAATCTTAGTTCCGTCCCTGGAGATGGAGGAAGATGGAGGGAGAGGATAGGAGAGTAGAGGGAAAGGTTCTTAGAATATACTGATTTTTAGTATATTCCAATCCTCTTCTCCTCCCCTCTTCTTTATTCTCGTCCCTTCATCTCACTCCATCTATACATAAGATAAATATTATAATTACAAGAATCGTATCGAACCGATTATTGAAACGATGAACACCTATTAAATAGATTATTGTTTTACAAAATCGTTAATAAAATCGGTTAGTGGAACTAGAGTTAACCCCTTATCTTGAAAATTAAAATTGATTAGTTTGTACCTGCATATATGCACAAGCGCATTTAAAGATAAAAATAATCCAATATATATGTATCACATGGTTATAACTTATAAGTAAATTTAATATTATATCCATGTTCAACTTTAATTTCTTTTCAAATTACATCTTCTAACTTCTATTTCTTTTTAAATTACACACTCTAACTTTATTAGTTTTATGAAATTTTCAACAAAACAACATTATTTTGGGCACTTAACATCAACATGTTTATACAGAAGTGCACGAAACGATTGAATTGAAAGAGTGACTTACTTGATTAATTATAGGTTGAAGTGACTGAGGATCTTCGTGATTGTGAAAGGGGTCACAGAGACTGGCTCGTAAAAATGCCACTACGGAGGAGGCTCAAAAGTCAAAACGCTGGAGGGAAATTGTTTTCTTGTTGTTTCAGCTGTCCTCTCAAAACCGAAAAGAAAATTGTTTTAATTTAATGATTATTTGGCATGGTAATGAAGGCACAACTAAACAGAGGTACATATCTTTCAATCTGGGACCTTCATATTTATAGCTATATATATAAGACTTCTAGAGACATTGTTACATTCGGAAGGGATAGGAACTGAGTCTCACATGGAGCTCTTGTGTTTAAATTATAACCATATGTTTTTTTGACATAGGACACATTACAACATTTTCAAACAATACTGCAATAGCAACCGTGTATCTTACATGCAGCTCTTGGCGTAGGGTTGTGTAATTTTTATAATCACATGTTTTCCTATAAATATTTGTTAACAGTAAATACCTTAAATGAAGCCAACTACCTCGACTTTTATGAATAGTTGAAAAAGTTGTTAACACCACTAGACTAAATGCATTGTGAGTCGGGGAATTGTCATTTTCATCTTGTTTTAATTTTGTCAACTTCATATTTAAACTTTCCAACTGTTAACGTAGCTTAAATTTCAAGGTGCATGACGGTGATATATGTTATAGGCTGAAGTTGATCTATTGATGATGCTTTCAAACTCCTGATAAGGTGAGGTGGAGTTGGAGTTGCTGGTTTTATCAACTTTCTTAATAGGATTTGTAAATTTCCTTAATGTCATGAATGTGTCTTTTAATTTATTTCGGAGCTAACTGTTGGGGTGGGGCACATGGATGATATTTTATTGATTTGCAAGCTAACCAACTATTACAAAGAAATTAAGTAGGAAAATTTTGAAAGTGGTGAGTAGGATGCCATACTTAAAATAGAAATTAAAGTTTCACTCCTCGTAAATGTCTTCAACGAGTTCATGGTTCTCCCAATGATCACTGCTCATGTATGTCTTCAATTGCTTCCATAATTCCATTGCATATATTGTAGACCATAAAGAAGTATGTAATTATATTGATGCTTATAGGATGTGTGAAAGAGAAACAGGGGAGAAGGGAAGATAGAGTTAAATGCAATAAATGAGAGAGAGAGAGAGAGAGTATTTTTTAATATAAATGAGGTTATTTTTTAACTTTAGATCTTTTAGAAATCAATAGTTTAAAAAATGTTTAACTCTTTGAAGTTGCATCGGATGTAACTTGAACCCATTTTATATATATATATATATATATATATATATATATATATATATATATAATTCGATAGTTAGAGATAAGAAGATTTAAATTCTAGATGTCTCCGTTAGAAACACTAGGAGGTGGCCGGATTTAGATATTACTACTCCAACATAATAGTTTCAAGTGCATCCCACCAAACAAAAGACTCAGCCAAAACATAATAAGTCCCTAACCACTTCGTGTGGTGCATTTTTGTTTTTTCTAAGAATACAAAAGTGCTCACATTGTACAAGTGAATCGTGAAAGTGTAATGTGGACATGCATGTGGTGAGTATTTTTTTTTTATTATTATTATTTTGCCTTCTTAATCTTCAAACTTAAATTATTTATTTCTCTCCCATCGTCATCATTTCTTTTTCACAAAATTGATTTCTTCTCATCATCAACATTTTTGTTTACTCAAAGTTATGTAGTTTTCTTTCATTATAAGTTGATTTATTTCTTTAATTAAAATTAAAATTTAGGCGTCGCATAAGTTGGGTCAACATTGAATTTTCCTTTTCTTTGCTCTTGACCTATGAATAATGAATTTGATATATGGACATGTAATATATATGGAACTATAAAATAATTGTTTACTCTCTCTTTCTCTCTCTCTCTCAATATTTTTATGAGTTATGACTAACGTGGATACATAACCCAATCCCCCAAGTAATCCCAAGGGGGTAGCCTAGTAGTAGAATGAGCCAAAATATGCACCACGAAGTGTAAGTTGTGAGTTCGAATCCCCATGACAATAGATCCTTTGAGGCCATGCCACTAGGGTCATTAAGCCTGGTAATTATCCGGTGTGTGAGATGAGGACATGGCACATACCAGTGGGATTTAGACTGGGCAAAGCCTCAGATACATGCATTATCAAACCCCCTCCCCCAAAGTATAAAATCTTGGCTATGGTAGGCGTGGAGATGCTACTACATCTAAAAAAAATTAGTTTCCCTATAAAAATCAAAATTTTGAACGACCCAAAGCACTTAAAACTTAACGTATAGTGAAGTTGCAATTAAACTTGGTGTAGAATATAAATTCCCTTATAGATTAATTTATGATCCCTTTGGTGATCAACAATGCTGAATAAAAATTTAATAATATATAATATGAGATGGGTTCAAGTTACACTTAGTTTAACTTCATAAGAATTAATTACACATTTTTTTAGACCATTAATTTCTTAGAGATCTATTCATGGTTAAAAAAAATATCATTAATTTTTTACTCTCTGTGTTGGTTAACATTCTAAGACAGAGACACAGAAAAAATAAAAAATAAAAAAAAAACAATAATGGAAACCACTACACCTTATTTATAGCATTTGAGAGAGAATTAAAAAATAAATAAATAAAAATAAAAAGTTAAGTAGGGTTGCCAATTGTGGTTTACCCTAGAAAACAAACATGAGAAGAATATGTATTCGAATTGTGCTGAATAAAAAAATTTATAAAAAAATTCGTAGAATAAAAAAATTGGGAATAATTATGTGATTCTGTAAAATAAACAACTATAAAAGTAAATATGCCAATATTAATATGTAAACAATAAACTCATTGTGAATACAAAATGAATTGAACAAGTGTAGCATTTGATGATATCTCCTTAATTAAGACAGATTTCGCCCCTTACACAATACTTTGATTCTTTTGGACGTATGTCTTCCGAGATAAAATGATATCTACATTCAGAAGAAGCACAAATAACCTTTGTGCACCACAAACAGAACTCTCTCTCTCTCTCTCTCTCTCTCTCTCTCTCTCTCTCTCTCTCTCTCTCTCTCTCTCTCTCTCTCTCTCTCTCTCTCTCTCTCTCTCTCTCTCTCTCTCTCTCTCTCTCTCTCTCTCTCTCTCTCTCTCTCTCTCTCTCTCTCTCTCTCTCTCTCTCTCTCTCTCTAATTATGTATGAATGTGTATGGAAAAATGACTTAAAAACAAATGAGGGACTACTCTTATTTATAAGCTTATACGTAGCAGTACCAAAATAATGCTAGATGAACAGATATATTTTTATAATAAATTACTGACATTGTATATAAAAAATTAATAATTAATAATTAATTATTCCTATGTGGGTCACAAGGATTTTACACTACTTACACTGATATTCAAGTATGCACTTTAAGAGTCAATTTTACATTTACTCATTATTAGTTTTGAGCAAGTAACCACATGTCGTTATTCAGAACAAGTCAACCCAATCCGGACACACCTCAATAGACATGTGGGTCCTACCTTTATGTTATCTCAAAGCTATCCATCTACCCTTATTATAAAGACCATTTTTTCAACATAAAAAATATATATTTAGATCATTCAATAGATAAACAACAAAGGGTAAAATACATAAACCATC
>OU015765.1:23053167-23076719 GCA_907173295.1 Fagus sylvatica | reverse complement strand
TCATTAATGTGTTGACTTAATGATAAAAAATAATTAAATCTTTTCGTATCTATTCTTTTTTATTTAAAAAAAATTAAATGTGAATGCCACCCATCCCACTAGAGGTGTAAAGCAACAATTAATTTCTTAAAGAATGCAAAATCGATTAAATAATTTAAATCCATGCAATTTGTCACCTAACGAGACCAACTATAGGGGTTGTATACAGAGAAATTGTTTATGGTGTCAAATAATGTAGATAATTAACCTCAATCTTTGATGATTTTTTCTTCCCTATTTGGTACTTTTGATGTTTTTGCCGAACAAATACAATCATACAATCCAACAATACTCAAGTCTCTTATTGCAATAATTCAAGAGGTGTAAAGCATTTTCAGCAAACGAGGTAAACCGTAAAACCACCTTTCTCTATTTTTGTAAATAGCCAAATCCAAAAATGAGCTCCGAAAGATTAGGTCTACACTCTCCAAATAGTATAATTGGGAGTAGGGAGATATGGGTGTAGCTGTAGCTCTCTACTCTCATTATTTTATTGTTTCATTTCAATGTTTTATCATTTCTCTTGAAAAAAAAAAAAAAAAAAGATTTAAATGATATAGAAGAATAAGGAAAAAAATATATAAATGGGGTATAGAAAGAATAAAGAGTTTTTTAAAAAATGTAATTAAAAAAATAGATAAGTAAAATATAAAAAATACATATTTTCTTTCATATATGGGTGAGAAAATAAAGAAACTTTTGAAAATGTTATGAGCCCACGTATTTGCATACACTTTACACGCAGATATAGCTTGTAAATTAGGGCACAAAAATTCTTGATACTAAGTCTACGTGAAATACGTAAAAGATAAGATTGTTTGACTCAGTGAGATAAATTGATTAGTCACGACAACTTGCTCAAAGAGTTTGGTGCACAAAACGTTTTTTATAATGTATTTACTTCAGGAAATTAGCGGGACAAGTTAGAAACAGACTTCTGAAAAAAACAAAGCATGAGTAAATTTTACGGGAATTAATTCTGTGTAAATGTGTAAGTATGAGATGGCATGGTAATTATGTAGTCCATGATCCATATGTAACAATTCGATTGACCTTGTACCTTTGGAACCAACGAATTCGTCTGACAAATTCTAAACTTTTGTAAATAAATTCACTAAAAATCATATAGTCATCCGATGAGTATAAAACTTGTTCCAAATTAATCTAAAGGGTGTTATATTTCATTATACACATAATTGGTCTCAAAATTCCTCTTTGGAAATTTATGGAAAATTTTACAACACAAGGTGTACAAAACTGTCCAGTAGTCAGATTTGACCCGTTTTCTTGTAAATTCACAAATAAATATCAAACGATGGTATTTTCTTATGAAATTTAATGCAAATATACTAGACACATGATATAACAATTCACAACAAACCGTTTTAGCATATCTATTTTCAATAAAATCAGAATTGCAATTTAAATTTACTGTTCACGCAGCAGCAGAAAATTCAGCAACAAATTTGGTTCACTTTTAATAACTTAATAAATATTCATATATATGACACCAATTTCACCAAATCTCAACAATATAAAATAGATAACATATTTCTTAATTCCAATTTCAAGAATCCTTACAAATCAAATTAGCAAATTGATTTTCCCCAAACTAGAACCCAAATACTCAAATCAATCTTGATTTTCGGTTAAAAAACTAGATTTGCATCTACAATGCACCAACCATTCTCAAAATTTCCAGAATTACTCTAAATGAGCATACGGACATTTTTTGTGAAGGGTCCGTGACCCAATTCACAACCATTTAGAACTTGGTTCTCAATGGTCTCCGCAAATCAATTTTCGGTTAAAAAACTAGATTTGCATCTACAATGCACCAACCATTCTCAAACTTTCCAGCATTACTCTACATAACCAAACAAACATGTTTTGTGAAGGGATCATGACCCAATTCACAGCCGTTTAGAACTTGGTTCTCAATGGTCTCCGCAAGTCAATTTTCGGTTAAAAAACTAGATTTGCATCTACAATACACCAACCATTCTCAAACTTTCCAGAATTACTCTAAATGAGCATACGGACATTTTTTGTGAAGGGTCCATGACCCAATTCACAACCATTTAGAACTTGGTTCTCAATGGTCTCCGCAAGTCAATTTTCAGTTAAAAAACTAGATTTGCATCTACAATGAACCAACCATTCTCAAACTTTCCAGAATTACTCTAAATGAGCATACGGACATTTTTCGTGAAGGTTCTATGACCCAATTCACAACCATTTAGAACTTGGTTCTCAATGGTCTCCGCAAATCAATTTTTGGTTAAAAAACTAGATTTGCATCTACAATGCACCAACCATTCTCAAACTTTCCAGAATTACTCTACATGACCATACAAACATGTTTCGTGAAGGGACCATGACCCAATTCAGAGCCGTTTAGAACTTGGTTCTCAATGGTCTCCGCAAGTCAATTTTCGGTTAAAAAACTAGATTTGCATCTACAATGCACCAAACATTCTCAAACTTTCCAGAATTACTCTAAATGAGCATATGAACATTTTTCGTGAAGGGTTTGTGACCCAATTCACAACCATTTAAAACTTGGTTCTAAATGGTCTTCACGAATCGATTATGTCAAACAACCAATTCCAGAAGAGTGTAACACACTTATAAACTTCATTTTCACTATCAAAACACATCCGCATTGGATAAAAATTTACAGAAACCTTTAATTATGTGTCTATAACATACCATAAAAAATTCGGATCAAAATGAGCTTCATATAATTTTCTAAAATTCATACAACTCAGCAACATCGAATCTTCTGTACAATTTCTAGAATTTTGAAAACAAATTTACTAAAAATCATATATTCATCAAATCACTGTAAATTTTTTTCCAAACTAACCTCAAGGGTGTTAGCTTTCATTCTACACAGAATTAGTCTCAAAATTCCCCATGTGGAATTTATGGTAAATTTTACAACACACAATGCACAAAACTGTCTTGTAGACAGATTTGACTAGTTCTCTTATAAATTCACAAATAAATATCAAACGATGATATTTTCTCATGAAACTTAATACACATATACTAGACACATGATAGAAGAATTCCCAAAAAACCATTTTGTCATATCTATTTTCAATAAAAACAGAATTTCAATTGAAATTTACTGTTCACGCAGTAGTAGAAAAATCAGCAACAAATTTAGTTCTTCCTTTTGGTAACTTAATAAATCTTCATATACATGAAACCAATTTCACCAAACCTCAACCAAAATCAGCCTAAAAATGTTTTAGAGTCATTCTAAATGGAAAAATAAACATTTTTCATGAAGGGTACATGACCAAATTCTTCACCATTTGGAATTTGCTTCCAAATGGTCATTTAATCAAACACTTGGTGGACAACTTTGCATATTACCTACACATGAGTTTTCTTCACAAAACCCATTCTCCCTACATACATTTATAGAGTTTAGACACATAATATCTACTCTAAATGTGTTACAAATGCATTCTCAAACAACAACAACACAAACCCATCACAAAGTGGAATACAAAGACCCAAAACATGTAATAATCAACTCCAAAAAAACAAAATACCCATAAGTCCGAAAATTACATCAATAAATCTAAAACATTTTAAGTTTGAGTGTTTAATAATACATACCTCACTTCTAGCACCATTAGAACAATGTTTTCGTATGTTTTGAAGCAAGGGTTGAATGCCAACTTGAATCTCTTATTCTTTACCATATTTGACTTTGAGGAAGAAGTTGAAACCATCAATGGTGGGCTGAAATTTCAAGAGAAAAACACAAGAAAATGAGTTCTTAGTGAAGAAGAAGAAGGAATGTGGAAGAAATTTGAAGAAGACAAGTAATTTGGAGAAGAATGAAGGAGGAAGATAAAAACTAAGTATTCTTCCCTCCTTCACTTTGAATTTTGGCCAGAACAGGGGGGGGGGGGGAATGTTTCCCCCCTTTTCCAGCGTGTGTTTTGTATTAAGTGGGTCTTGGGCCCCCACATAAGACGTTGGTCAATCCCACTTACACTTAAAGCCAATTTTTGATTATTTTTGCTCTAAAAGCCCCAATTTTGATCCAAATTAGTTTATGAAAAATCCTATTGCTCAAATATTTTTATTTCTAAGGTATTAGGACCAAAATTTTATTTTTCAAAATGGTTTTAAAAAAAATATGGCCAAGCCAATTAAATTTATAGACCTGATTTTTTGAAAAAAAATTGGAATCACACTTTTTTGGTTAAAACTTTCTGACACAATTCTAATAAGAATTTTCACAACAACAAATCAAATTAGTTTTTGCATAGTAATGTAAAATTATATCCAAAATTTACGAATTTTTTTGGGTTGTTTTCTACAGCATAATGTGGTCTAACTTTGAAATATGAAGAGTTTTTTTTTTTTTTTTTTTTTTTTTTTTTTTTTTAATGTGAGCAATGAAAGATGATTTTTTTAATGGACTCTTTGATTTTATTTATTGAAAGAGAAATTGTTGTGACGTTTAGTACAAATTCAATTATAGATGATTCCAGTAATTGGAGTGACAACGTCTAGATCAGAACTGCATCTTGAGGGAGGCAAGAGAGAGATAGAGAGACCATTCGATCTACATGTACTTTAATCACATGACCTATTTAATGAGTCATATGACTTTTTTAAATAATACATGTGGATGGTCTTATAAGCTGCTATGTAATAATGGGTTGTAGCAAATTGATTACAAATCAGTTTATAGCCAAACCTTGTCCTTTTAACTCATAGCATAGCAAATTACCAAATTATCTTAATTTAAATAATAGAGAAGTAAAAAACAATATTGCAATAGAAAAAACCTATAAACATATTGAGCAACTGTACCAGCTTAATTAGGAATTGGGGTAAGGGTCGACAATACGTAGTATATCTATTAGTATTTCAGTACGTAATATATCAATTAGTATTTAAGTCCGTAGTACGTAGTATGACATTACCTTTTTAAGTACATAATATATTTACTAGTATTTAAATACATAGTACATAGTACATATATAGTATATCTAGTGTTTAAGTACAAGTATATCTACTAGTATTTAAGTACGTACGTAGTACGTAGTATGACATTACCTTTAAGTACGTAGTATATCGATCTAGTGTTTAAGTACAAGTATATCTACTAGTATTTAAGTACGTAGTATATATATTTACTATAGTATTTAACTACGTAGTATGACATTACCTTTTTAAGTACGTAATATATTTACTAGTATTTAAGTACGTAGTATGACATTAATTACCTATTTAAATACGTAGTATATCTACTAGTATTTAAGTACGTAGTATGACATTACCTTTTTAAGTACTTAAATACATTTACTAGCTAACGGTCATGACCGGATATATAACATTACATTTTTGTCAAGATAGACATTGGTTTCTTTAACAATTGCCTACCTTTAATACATTTGGCGACGAAAATTGAGTTTCGTCGCCGAATTGTAATTACAAATAACATATGGCGACGAAACTTGATTTTTGTCGCCTAAATGTTTAAGAAAAAACCGGTTATTTATTACATTCGGCGACGAAAATCAAATTTCGTCGCCAAATGTGTCCATTCAAGTGATATTAGGCGACGAAAATTGAGTTTCGTCGCCGAATTGTAATTAGAAATAACATATGGCGACGAAACTTGATTTTCGTCGCCTAAATCTTAAAAAAAGGCATACATTAGGTGACAAAAATTATTTTTGTCGCCTAAATGTTTAATTGGTATTTGCGTATGTTCCAAAAAGTTTCAAATCCTTTTTAAATCTTAATAGCTTACTCCCCATGATAATGACTAGAATGTTTGATCAACCAAAAAGGTTTTTGAAGCTTAAGGGTTTTTGGTTTTGTTTTTCCCTTTAGTGGTTGAAGCTCAATGTCTGAGAAATACACTTGGATATATATGATACTAACACGCTAAAGTTGGCTTGTTTGATTCCAATTGCTTTGTCGTATGTTACGTGACATTTGGGGTTTAGAGTAACCATATTCGAGCCATTATACGTAGTCATTATCATATAATAAATTTAAGGTTCTCTTGGAATCCGAAGATTAGAAAACTTTCGTGTCTTTTTGTGAATTGTGATGATGATTATATATACCAATTCTGCAACAATTCCTAAATGTTTAATGAAAAACCGGTGATCCATTACATTTGGCGACGAAAATCAAATTTCGTCGCCAAAAGTGTAAACTAAAGTGATATTAGGCGACGAAAATTGAGTTTCGTCGCCGAATTGTAATTAGAAATAACATATGGCGATGAAACTTGATTTTCGTCGCCTAAATGTTTAATGAAAAACCGGTGATCCATTACATTTGGCGACGAAAATCAAATTTCGTCGCCAAAAGTGTAAATTAAAGTGATATTAGGCGACGAAAATTGAGTTTCGTCGCCGAATAGTAATTAGAAATAACATATGGAGACGAAACTTGATTTTCGTCGCCTAAATCTTAAAAAAAGGCATACATTAGGCGACGAAAATCAAGTTTCGTCGCCATATGTTATTTCTAATTACAATTCGGCGACGAAACTCAATTTTCGTCGCCTAATATCACTTTAGTTTACACTTTTGGCGACGAAATTTGATTTTCGTCGCCAAATGTAATGGATCACCGGTTTTTCATTAAACATTTAGGCGACGAAAATCAAGTTTCGTCGCCATATGTTATTTCTAATTACAATTAGGCGACGAAAATCAAATTTCGTTGCCAAAAGTGTAAATTAAAGTGATATTAGGCGACGAAAATTGAGTTTCGTCGCCGAATTGTAATTAGAAATATCATATACGAATCAATCAAAGCAAGCATCAATATATCATTCACGGCATGCTCTTGAAAAATAAAATATATAATTGCTGAAACAATAGAACATATTCAGATAGTTATTCACGGCAACAATTATATAGTCATTCACGGCATTAACATCCCTTTATATTATTCAGCTATCATTCTTGTTATAAACATCTGTATATCATTCATTGCATAAAGATAGATAAACATTCATATATATATTTAAGTCATCTATTCATATTCATATATTCATGCGGCATAAACAACAAAAAATCATATATACAGATTCATATATATATCATTTACGAAAATATTTTTTACATATGGCGACGAAACTTGATTTTCGTCGCCTAAATCTTAAAAAAAGGCATACATTAGGCGACGAAAATCAAATTTCGTCGCCAAAAGTGTAAATTCAAGTGATATTAGGCGACGAAAATTGAGTTTCGTCGCCAAATTGTAATTACAAATAACATATGGCGACGAAACTTGATTTTCGTCGCCTAAATCTTAAAAAAGGCATACCTTAGGCGACGAAAGTTATTTTTGTCGCCCAATGTAATCTATGTTTTGGAATGTAGCGATGAAATATAAATTTCGTCGCCTAAGATTTATATTTGGCGACAAATAAAATATTTTGTCGCCTAAGATAGATATTGGGCGACAAAAAAAAATTTGGTCGCTAGATTTCGTCACCAAATAATCATCTTGTTGTAGTGAAGGCATCACACTCATCAGACATGGCTTTACGCCACTTAGGATCTAGAAGGGCTTTAGTGACTGTGGTGGGTTCAAGGCCATTGGACTTGGAGAGTTGGGTATGAAGGTTCATCTTAGTGATGGGTTTATGGATGTTGTTCTTGGCTCGGGTGGTCATTGTGTGAGTGGGAAGGGTAGTAGTTTCGGGTGGATTATGTAGTGGTGGGGTTGTATTGGTTGAGGATGTCAAGGAAGGTGTGGTTGTTTGGGTGTTTTGGGCTGTGTTTGTGGATGGAGGCTGTATTGGGATGGATGTCGAAGCTGCACTTTGAGTCTGCTGAGGAGTGAAACCTTCAGATGGCATATTGAGTGGCGGCTGTGAAGTGGATGACATGACTTTGATTGGTGCTGGTATCCAAGTGTTTATGGGGTTGGAATGTGGAATGGAGGATGGACCCGAGACTGAAGAGTAGGGAAACTGAGACTCAACAAACTTGACATGTCTTGAGACATAGATTCTGGAGGTTGAAGGGTCAAGGCAGTAGTAGGCACTTTGAGTGAGAGAGTACCCAAGGAAAACACATGGCTTGGACCGTGATTCAAGTTTGTGTGAGGTATAAGGTCGAAGCCAAGGGTAGCATAAGCAGCCGAAGACTCTTAATTTAGAGTAGTTTGGGGTGGTCTGAAATATTTTGTGGTAGGGTGATGATAGATTTAAGGTGGGTGTTGGCATTCTATTGATGAGGTAGACGGCTGTGGCAAAGGCATAAGTCCAGTAGGAGCGGGGTAAAGAAGCATGAGTGAGGAGAGCTAAACCAGTCTCAACGATGTGAAGGTGTCTTCTTTCAGAGTAACCATTGTGTTCAGGTGTGTGAGGGGGAGTGGTGAGATGTGAAATACCATTGAGTGGAAAGGAATGTCAGCTCAAAGTGAAAGATATTCTCAGTGGACCAGGAAGTCAGCTAGTGAGAAAGATATTCTCCACCATTTTCAGATGGTGGAATTGAAGTGTTTTTCTACAATGGGCTTTGAAGTGTTTTTTGAAAACAATGGTCTTTTCTTTGAATTTTATGAAAACTTCTTTTACATCAGATTTGTTTTTGAGTGGGGTAAAACCACCAATATATATTTAGTATAAAATGATCAATGAATGAAGATAACATAATATTTAAAGCCATTAGTAGAGAAAATTGGAGAGGTCCACACATCGGAGTATATGATTTCAAGTGGATTATTTGAGACAATTGTAGAGTTGGAGAATGACATTTTGTGGCTTTTATTGCAAAGACAAGCATTACATGAGAAATCCGAAGATAAAGAGGAAGATGAGCCTAAGTGATTGCTAGAGACAATGTGTTTGAGAATTGAGAAGGCAGGATGTCCTAAGCGATGGTGCCAGTCGAAGGATGTGGTCTTTATTGTGGAGAAGGCAGTGAAAGGTGAGGAAGTGGGCCACTCATATACACCATCTTTAGTTTGTCCCTGCAGCAGTATTGTCCCTGTATGAAGTGCCTTCACAAAAAAAATGGATGGTAAGAATTCTATGGAAACATGGTTAGAAGTGCAAAATTGTGAAATAGAGATTAGGTTTTTTTCCATAGAAGGTACACAGAGAACATTGTCTAATGTAAATGTATGTTGAGAAGTTTTGAGAGAAGTGGAACCAGTGTGGGTGATGGGAAGATTGGAGCCATCTCCGATCATGATGTCATCAGTGCCAATGTATGGAGTATGCAGGGAGAGATTGTCGAGATCTGAGGTGACATGGTGAGACGCACCACTGTCCATAAGCCAGGATGGCGTAGTGGATGGATGGGTGGCAAGGTGAGCTTGTGGTTGCCATGGTGTGCCCTGCTGTGGAGAGTTGGATGTAGGGGAATTTTGTACTGGTACAAGGCGAAATGAAGGACACCTTTTGGCTGTGTGACCTTGAATTCTGCAGATTTGGCAGTGACCAAGGTATGGCCTGGGAGGATTACGGGATCCTGTAGTTGTTCCAGCAGGGGAGCGGTTGGTGGAGTTGTATGATGGGCGCCAGTTGGTTGTGGTGGTGCCTTGTGGTTGAGAAGGACGCCAGCTTTTGTTGTTGGTTCGATATGTGGGATTTGCAGTGGCTGGAAAATGATGTGGCTCAAGTGGAGTACTTTGAAGGGAGACCTCAAAGTTGAGGAGTTTTTCATGTAGTTCTTCAAAGGTGATGGAGGTATCTCTTGCCTGTACAGCACGAACTAGTTCTTTGTACTCATCGCCGAGACCATCGAGGATTTTGTCCGTGATTTCTTCTTCATCAAGGGAGGCGCCAAGAAGAGCAAGATCATCTGCTCGAGTTTTGATAGTCTGCATAAACTCAGTGACGCTAAGGGAGCCTTTGGTGGTGTTTTTGAGTTGGTTTTTGATTTGTTTAATGCGGCCACGAGAGGGTTTTGCATAGGTATTGGCTAGAATTGTCCAGGCTTGTCTAGAGGTGGTGGCTTGAGCTATGAAAGGAATAATGGTGGGTAAAATGGAGCCAATAACAGCATTAAGAATCAGTTGGTCCTGTCGGATCCATAGAATGTATTCGGGATTTGGTCTGGTGGCATTGTCTTGGGTCAAGGTAGCTGGTGGACATGGTTTGGAGCCATCAATATAGCCAAGAAGGTCATAGCCAATGAATAAGGTTTGGAACTGTAGTTTCCAAGAAAGGTAATTGGTAGAGTTGAGTTTGAGAGGGGCTTGAGCAGCAACATTGATGCTGATAAGAGTTTGGTGTGCGTCATTGGTGTTGCGAATGGTTGCAGGGTCAGCTGCAGTAGCCATGAGTGCTGAAAAGAAAAATTACAGATGGATCAGCTTAGTGCTCTGATACCATATCAGAATGGTGGAATTTAATTCACTTTGCATATACCATTTACATCAGTTTAAATACACATACAGGATAACAAACATTTGATTTGAAATCCTAAAGTATAGAGGAGTTCTAAACTGCTTCCTAACTCTAAGGAACAACTAGTTTGAATGACTTAAAAATAGCAAGAGTAAGATTACAATCTGTACAGCTGTTCACAACTACAATTTGTTGCAATCCGTTGAGTGATGATAGATACGTCCTACTTCTTAAAAATATTGAGCCGGTCCTACAAATCCATTAGAAGACCGACTAAGTCAAGGTCGCGTGGGGAGTTTTTTATTCATAGCAGATATTATAGGCATGCCTGCAGGTTCCTTGAAATTGCGTGTTTTTTATTGACTATATAAGGTGGACTTCTTAGGATGTTATTATTCACTTCAAAGTTCAAACTATCTTCCTTTTCCTTCATTGATGGCAACTATTTTACTTTTTCTTCTTCTCTCAGCAATTCTCACAGCAGAAGCTCAACAACAACAGTTCATTGTGAGCCCAGATTCTTCTTTAACACCTAACAGTACTAACTCTTCATGGCCATCACCATCTGGTCTATATGCCTTTGGATTCTACAAGCAAGGCAATGGCTATGCGGTAGGAATTTTTCTTGCTGGGATTCCTCAAAAGACAGTAGTCTGGACAGCCAACCGAGACAATCCTCCAGTTCCTGCTGATGTTACATTGAATTTCACAGGTGATGGGCGACTTGTTCTGCAATCAACACAATTCACAGTGCCAAGCCTGGGAATAACTGCTGATGGTGCAACTTCAGCATCCATGCTTGATACGGGCAACTTTGTTGTCTATAACTCTGACAACAAGTCAATATGGGAGAGTTTCCAACACCCAACTGATACACTTTTACCAACTCAGAAGCTCTCTGCCAGTGCTAATGATGATGCTGTGTTAGATTCCAGTGTGTCAGACTCTAACCAATCAACGGGTTTATTTCGTGCCTTAATGCAACAAGATGGCTTCATTGCGCTATACCCACGTGGAACACCATATAGAATTGAATATGGTTATTGGTCAAAGAATGTACCTGGACCCCTACTTGGTGCGAGTCTAAACCTTGGTGTTGATGGCCGTCTTTACTTGGCCAATGGCAATAACACGAATATTATATCTACAGCAGTAAATTCAACAACAGGTAGAGTACTCTACCGTCTAAGAATGGATTCAGATGGATTCTTGCGGCTATACTCATACAATATGGCTCAGCTGGGCCGTGATTGGTCTATTACATGGTCCGTTAAAAATGACAATATTGATAGGTGTGAGCCTAAGGGTTTATGTGGTGTCAATGCATTTTGTGTCATATATGATGAAGATTATAATTGCTCATGTCTTCCTGGATTTACATATATTGACAACAGCATAAGGACATACGGCTGTGAAAGGATTTCAGCAATAGAAGGTTGCAGAGAAGAAAGCATTGCATATACCATGGAAGCAGAGAGTAATACCATATGGGAAAATAATACTTATTCTTTTCCCTTATTTTCGTCAACTGAAGAGGAATGCAAAAATGCATGCTTGGAGGATTGTAACTGTGAAGCTGCGTTCTTCAAGGATAGTGCATGCGAAAAACAAAGGCTTCCTTTGAGATTTGGGAGAAGAAAACCAGAAGACACAAACATAGCCCTCATCAAGGTACGTACATCTACACCCACTACAGATGGTATTGTGCCAAAAGAAACAAAGAAAGAGGTTCGGTTGGACATCCTAATTATTAGTGTTTCCTTAGTTGCTTTTGCAATCATTGTGATGGCTATTTCTGGAATTGTTATTTACAAATCTTGTGTTTTCAGATACCGAAATACATCTAATAATGGAAACATTGTCTTAAGCGATGATGATTTTGCCCCACGATCATTTACTTATGCAGAACTTGAAAAAATGACTGATAATTTCAAGGAAGAACTTGGTAGAGGATCATTTGGGATATTTTATAAAGGGTCAATAAGGAATGGCCAGAAGTTTGTAGCTGTCAAAAAGCTAGAGAAATTGTTGGCAGACCGTGAAAGAGAGTTTCAGACGGAGATGAAAGTAATTGGGAGAACACATCATAAAAATTTAATCTGTCTTCTTGGGTATTGCCACGACGGACCGAATAGGCTCTTGGTGTATGAGTACATGAGCAATGGATCACTTGCAGATATACTCTTCACACCTGAAAAGAAACTTAGTTGGGATGAAAGAATCGAAATTGCTTGCAACATTGCAAGAGGAATTCTTTATCTCCATGAAGAGTGTATGTCACAGATTATTCATTGTGATATAAAACCTCAAAATATACTCATGGATGAAAACAGGTGCGCAAAAATCTCTGATTTTGGATTGGCAAAGTTGATGAAGTTAGACCAAAGCAAAACCTTAACTGGCATCAGAGGGACAAGGGGATATGTTGCACCAGAGTGGCATCGAAGAGTGCCACATGTAACAGTCAAAGTAGATGTCTACAGCTTTGGAATCGTCCTGTTGGAGATCATATGTTGTCGAAAGAGTGTGGATTGTAATCTTCCCGAGAAAGAAGCTATTCTTGAAGAATGGACTTACAATTGCTTTGAGCATGGTGAGCTAAGTAAACTACTCAATGATGAAGAGGTCGACAATGGACAATTGGAGAGAATGGTCAAAGTGGCACTTTGGTGCATTCTAGATGATCCATCACTTCGTCCTTCAATGAAAAAGGTTCTTCTAATGCTAGAAGGGACTATGGACATCCCAATCCCTCCAAATCCTACTTCTGTTCTCAGTGTGATCTAGGTTTCAAGGAAGAATGAGCAAACTTACCCTTCTACTTAAAGTTTCCTGCACCCTTTACTTTCATGGTTTGTGTATGCTTGTCTTCAAATGTTGCATTTTACACTTTTCTGCTTCTTTTTGTGTACTTATGTTCTCTGGTCTAATTTATGTCTACTTTAATTTCGATACCAGAGGAAATGGTTGGTGTGAATGTTATGCACGCAATAATGAGGACTTTTTTAATGCTTGTAAGCAATCTAAAATAAACTTAGAACACTTGAAGTGTTTGTAACTACTTCTGTTGCAATCTTATAAATGTAGTTTTTTTAAAGTTTATAGCTGAAACCCAATTGGAATTTAAAAAGTCCGTGGTGAACTGGACTCCATTAAATCTCCTAACAGAGATATATCTTACACGTCCCTATGATTTGGTGGGATTATATGTGGAAAACTATAAAATGGACGGAATATAGAGATGCTACAGAAACTAATCAAGAAGAATCTAGAAGAAAATAACAAAATTTGTTCTAACAAACTAACCAATTTTAACAACTAGCCGTTAAGTACAGTAATAACAGAAAATCAAAGATGCTGACTGTGTTTAACTAACTGCACTTATCCTAAACTTGCCAATGAGCTGTTGACACATCACATAGTTGAATTAGAAGCTTTAAGTAAAAACTGCAGTAGCTTTAGTTCAGTCTTTGATAAATGAAGCTTTAAGCTGCAGGTCGTTTAACAGCTTTAGCTTGCATTTTGGACAGGTGGCTTGCTTCTTGCTGTCTTCTAATGGCAGTCTATTGGATTTGGAAGTGATTATTAAGAATGAAATCATAGAAACAGAGGTGAAGCTAAATTAGCTAATGCACCTTATCTGAGAACAGTAGAGAAGAAAATCTGACTTAATTCTCATTAATTAAGCTTTTACATCTGCTATTTTATACATGGAGAAACAATTAATAACTAACTTAACAAAACCAACGGCAGTAGAAACCCCGGAATTTAATTGTTAAGTTGGGGGTATTTTTGTAAATTTGCTTACTAGATATTTTGTTATGTACCCATCCCCCACCACACACTCCTTCCTTCTCACCCATCTCTCTCTCCCTCCTCAGTCTCACTATCACTCTTCCACACACACACACACACCACCACCAAAACACATCACCGGATCAGCGGTCTTGGTAAATTAGAGTATCGCCCTTTTGTTATCTTTTTTAAATTATTATAAAACGATTCAAAGCTGAAGTTGATGTACTTACATAGCAAAAATTTGATGTTTTTTCTTTTAATGAACTCTAATATTTATTTGCACATAAGTTATTAGATATAAGTTAGTATCAATTGAAGTTTACCCCATTTGATATAAGTGTAAAGCATGCTTTATCCTACAACTGGAGCAAAAAAATTCAAAAGCAAAAGAGTAGCACACGCATGGTTTTATAGGTTATGTAGTCTTTAAAATCTTAATAAAATTAACAGAGTCTTTGCACTGCATTGCATACATTTCATTCATCTCTAGTCCACATCATCCCACCTGGCTGCCTCATACTCTTGTATTGTTGGCGGGGGCATCACACTAACGGGACTACTAATTTAATTTATATAATCTTACTTATATTCAGTAGTGTCCATTATAGTGGAAAATATTGATTTAATTTGGTGTTATTTTCAATAGCCCTTTCTGATGGACATTCTTTTCACAATCCAGAGAAGTAGTCGGCTAACCCAACATATTTACTTTAACCAATGTAGTATTGGGATTGGGTCTTAACTCTTAAGTTAATGTTCTTATTACATGTTCCATACACCAGAAAAAAAAAAAAAAAAAAAAAAAAAGGCTTCAAGAGATATCTTTTTTCTTGGAATAGAACTTATCATGATTCATTTCATGCAACACACACACACACACATATATATATATATGCATGTAACAAATTATATGTAAGCTGCAATTTTTAAGTCAGTCGCATAAACCATGAAGTTTACTTAAAACTAATGCAACAATGAGTGAGACATTTTGTCAAACACATGATGTGCATGTTCCTAAATGAGAATGAAAAGAAAGCATTGCAAAATGAATCCACCAAAAAATTACACCCAAGACAAACTCCACATCTAAGCACATTACAACTGAACAAATAATCAACTATTTTGAGTTGGCAAGATTGAAGGAAAATCCTAAAAATGATAAATTTCAACAACAGAAAAAGAAAAGCAAAATCAACATTAGATATTGTTAAACTTGGAATTGTAGAGAAGAAATTTTGGTTTGAATTGTAATGATAGTTGAAAACTGAAATAGACAAACCCAAACTCTTAAACCAATAGTACTCACACTCATCGGAGTGAGAGGATGCAAAATATGAAGAGAGAAAGGGAGTCAACCTCGAGTGGAGAGAGATAGTCCCAAAACAAAAGCAAAAAAAGTGATTATCGACAATCGTAAGCACTGTTGGTTACAGTAGATATGACAGTGGCGGAGCTGCTAATAGTGTGGCTCGGTCATGGAGGGAAAGTGAAAAGATCGAAAGTGCTGCCTGCAAAAAAAATTTCCTGAGTTGTTCAGAGAATCATAGTTACATATATAATGACAATTGGGTAATTCTTGAAAGAGCTATTACATCGGTTCAATTTCCTTTGTGTCCTACAAGCTGTAATAGCAAGACACGATTAGGAACAATTAAGACTTGAAGAAGAGAGAGAGAGAGAGTCAGAGGTGTTAGAGAGCATTAGAGAATCCGATTATTTTTTTTCCATCTAGAAGTACAATCATTGAACCACACATTAGTGCCAAGAAAACAAGAAAGTTGATATCATTATGAATTACCACTTCATTTAACAAAAGAAAAAATTGCAAGTGCCAATGAAAAGAATTACTGATGCCAATGCAGCAAAATATACATGTGGAGTTAACATTGTGTATAAACATGATATCATTTCAAATCAAATGCTACAAAATGCTACGCATTTAACATCCATAGATAGTCATCTATTATAGACATGGCAGATGACCGGTAGCTGGAACCAAAGAGATTGTAATGATTCAAATAATGATACAGCATATAGAGACCTCTCCTCTTCTCAAAACCTGGCTGTTCGGAAATGCATGGGCTAATACAACTATTACGCAAACAATAAACAGTCACCTTCTTCATTTCTTCTGGAGATGAATATTGCTTGCCTGTATGATCAAAAGGCCCAGTGCGAAGAACATATTCAGTGCTCAGTGCAAGAGAGTTAACCCAATGCCCATGACCCTAAAACAAATATCATATATACAAAGAGAAAGTTTGTGAAAAAGTAGAAAGTAGAGGAAAAATATAGACATCAATAATTGGGTTCAAGATCATGACTCCCCAATTAGGACTACTGAATAGAAAGGAACACAAACAACAACAGATGAATGACCATAACAGTTGGACACTAATAATTTAAATAAAGTATAATTGAAGTGAATTATATTTATTTAAAGTCAGAAGCTTTTTTTTATCCATTTTTGACAAGTAATGTTGGAATTTCCGCTGAGCACCAAATTGTCAAAACTCATGTCCACCTAAAATTTTCATTGGGTACCAAAATGTTAACAACAAGTTTCACAAAAAACATTCACAACTGTCGAGATGTTATGTTGTAAATGGTAGATAATAAAGTAAAGTGATTGGTTCAAATGAGAACTAATTAAAAGTTGTCAATTTAACTCTTATGAAAAATGTGATGAAAATTGTTGCATCATTAGCATTACTCAAATATTAAATTCCATATCCACCTAAATTTATTGAAAATTTGGTTGAATGTCTAAAATGTCAGATCCGATATATATCCGCACAAGTTAATTAAGATAAGATGTCCATTCTAAGCTTACTTTAGTTTAATTCAATATATGAAGTAGTTTCATGGTTTCAAAAGCCTCCAAATTAAGTTTTTGAATTCTATTTTTACTAACAAATTGTAATCAGAAACACAAATGACTTAAATCATAGTTATGCTACTAATAGCCTACTAGACCATTCCATCTTTGTAGGTCTGGATCTATGGCATTCTAACGTTTGTTATGGGTTTGTAGTTTCCGTCAAGTTAGCTTATTGAGAAAGATTATCAGAAAAGTTGGGTGGTAGTTGTGACATTGTTACAAATCGCAATAAATGTTGGTAGGAGTTAAAATTGCGAGGAGCCTTTTATTTGAAGTTATATGCGTTGATGCAAAGAATAACATCTACTCTTCCAAGTCTATGAAATTCTATATCTTAAACTGTCGATTTCTGTAAGCACATGGGTTAAAATGTGACAAATTGTTTATTTGTATTATCAATGTGTTGTAAGTTAAACAAAAATAGAGAACCTTTGAACATTTAGATTCCTATATAGAATCATGGAAAGTTCACTAAGTGATTGAAAATGCGAAATGATGACAAGCGAGATTTCCTTGTGTATTGTCCTATGGAAACAAAATATTCCTTGGCATTATCAGTCTTAGGTAAGGTACTAATGAAAGCCTTAGAGATAGATCACTTCATCATCATCAAACTAAAGCGATTAGCCCAATCCCACCTCTCAAAATGTGCCTTTTATTCAACAGTTCTTTTTGCGGTAAGTGCAGGGTGCTGAGGCTCACACATGACCATTTCGATGTCCATCATAGTCAAGACCATTTCTACATCTTCTTTCCATCTCTCGTAATTGTTTTTAGTCAAAGTTTCAATGACAGATGGTTGATTATTAATAATTAACAGAGAACACACAAGGGGTTGTAAAAGTAATGATAACGTATATAATATTAATTTTTGAATATGGGCAAAATTTTTGGTTATATAGAACACACACAAAGCATCATTTTAGGAAAGTTGTAGGTGTATTATCACAAACTCCCTTTTGGATAGAGATTATAACATGCTATAAGGTAACACGCTCTACAATATTTCAACTAATAACAATAACAGTTTTCAAAGAAAATATTATCCCCTTTGCGTTGATAAATCTTCTTGACATTTCTCCCCTTACCAGTTGCACAACAATGCCTTCAAATTAAAACATAATAACCTTCTTTGAATAGGTGATTATATGCAATAATTCAAAGCAACAATTACTCCTAAAACCTTTAATCATGGGTAACTCTATGAATTTCAATGAATGACGCACTTTGGTATTATCACCCATCTTAATTAACTCAATGATCGAATTCCAACCATGAAATAATAACATGTCCATATTTTATTTATTGTATTCCTTTTATTTTCATTTTCCAATAATTAACTTGTCACTTTTATTGTCTTGGCAGTGAAACGTGAATTGTCAAGATAGATTACTATTTAGATAAGTTATTAAATTTAAAATTTATCATATCACTATATAACCTTGGCACCCTTGAAAAAAAAATATGTTGTTTCACCATTGGCATTCATATGAAATTCTTGGCACCTCAAACTCGGTTGAGGAAGAGCAATTCCATGTGAAAAGAAAGCCTACCATATAGGCTTAGGTTAGGGGCTAGTTGGGTGGCATTGAATCGCCACCCATACAAAACTTTTACAACAGTTGGAGTATTATTGAATCTTTTCCTGATTGTAAAGGAAAGAATAAGTTAGGACACAACTTTGGCTAAAGCATTCCCAAATGTTCAATTGTGTCCTGCGATACAAGTTTTTATACCAGGGCATTTGAAGAGTAGTTATACCTTACAGTATAGTAGATATGTAGAATGGAAGGAAAGTTCATTAGTGTTGAGCTGGATGATAAATTGTTAAAAAGTGATAGGCTGCGTTTGGGCTTGGGCTCAAAGGCTTTAGAAATTTATCAACAATAGATAGGCCAACCTATATATGAACCCATCAAAGATTGGCGAAAATTTTTTTCCAGCAGAAAAAGAAGGGTGGAGGTGCTTTGAACTATTTTGAGCCTATATAGTGGTCAGTAGCAAAATGGTGTTGAAACCATCAGACGAAGTTTCCACAAAGGGCATAGAAAGTGGGCTCCGAGCTTTAGAAAATACTCATTTGACCGATCTAGTAAATGGGTGGGTTTGTTCACTCATTTATAATAGCCAATAGGTGAGTTTGGTTGGATAAATGAGTTCGGATTAGTTTTGCCACCCCTTATACACGGTTCAGACATTACCAACATAGGAAATACAGGCTTTTTTATTCAAAAAGAAAAAGAAAATACAGGCTTTTATTTCGACAACATGCAAAGTTTACGATCTCAATACAAAGTGCCATGACTTGTCCAGATTGACAAGCAACTAAACTCGAACAATAATTATAAGGTGGCATAACATGTCCAGATTGACCAGCAATGAAACTAGAACTAGGAAGAGCTAGCGCAACCAGATAGTTGGACACTTATTTGTAAAGTTCCATGACTCCCATGACAGCAAAAGCACGGCAGATAACTTGAAAACCCGAAAATCCAGAAGCCTTGCACAAGGCCTCAAACTCTTTCTCAGTTCTTTCCTTCCCTCCAGGTTGAATAAACATTGCATTATCAAGCATAGAAACATACTTAGCAGCATTAGTTGCCTCAGGTACCTCTGGCATTATAAAGTCCATGATAATCACCTTTCCATTTTGTGGCAGTGCTTTATTGCAGTTCATCAAAAGTTTTATGCACTGTTCATCATTCCAGTTATGACATGTACTCTGCAATATATACATGAAAAAAATTGAAAAACCAAGCCAATCGATCTGCTTTCAGGTGTCAAATAAGTAGTTAATTAACTGACCTTTATCATGATGATGTCACCTTTTGGAACACCCAGGCCATCCCAAACTTTTTGGGAGCCTCAAGCCGAATCTTAAATTCGAGATTTTTTTTTTAACCATTCAATACTAGATTAAATTAATATCTATGATTTTTTTTTACTAGAATTTCATTTTTCTTGCTCTTTTAGATGCAAAATTATTGATCAAACTTTTATAATCAATTTTCTCTAACATGTTCTTTTCAATTGATAAAATCGCTAATCCACTTAATCTTTCTTGTGACATAGTCAATCTTAGATAAGATTTTATCAATTTTAATTTTGAAAAAGTTCATTCTGCAGAAGCAACTGTTACGGGAATTGTTAATAAAATTCTATATGCGATGCATGCATTTGGAAAAGATTCTAGTTTTTTAATATAATTCAATATGTCAACTGGAGTGTTCTTGTTTTCTTCTGTTTGTATAACTTCTCTTAAAACTTTTAATTCCGAAAATAAATCTAAACCATCAATATCAATGGAATTTTTATATGTGAGAGCACTTTCGAGACAAAGACATTTATCTTGTAAGCTATCATCGTCAAATGATTTTAATTTTTTCGAAGCTAAATAGAAAACCAAAAAGTTCTTCATATATATAAAACTGTTCAAACCTTTGCTCAATTCAGGAAATAACTTGATCAACTATAAATAAGAAATAATCGATTCTAAAAGATTCTTCAACAGATTGTATTATCTTGTGATCAACATTTTCATCAAAGTGTCTTTTCCTACGAATTACACGTTTTTCTTGAAAAACCGGTTCAATTTCTAATTCTTTAGCAATCTCTATGGCTGAACTCATAGCAGTTGCAAATCCAGTTTCTCTATAATTTTTGAAAAAATCTATGAGAGTTTTTAATTGATTTATAGCCACATTAATATGCATATCTTTAGATTGGAAAATTTTACTAGCTGAATTGACCGCAAATAACCCTTCATACAAAATAGTCAAGCTCAATAAGAACTCAAAATCTCCAAACTCATATTTTGCTAAAGAGTTAGCTTCACTTGTTTTAGAATCTTGATCACTATTTTCTGCTAACTCTAACAAAGCATCCCTTATTTTTGGAGCTTGAAATCTTATAGCTTTAACACTTTCAATGTGACTTTCCCAACATGTTTGTGATAACGGCTTAAGAGTGAATTTCGATACTTTTTAAAAAAAAAAATATTCATCTCTTTGTTGAAGAAGAAAATAATGTATATAAACGTTGTACCACTCCAAAAAAAGATACAGCTCTAGTACAAGAGTTTGCCATATCTCAAAGTACTAGATTAATGTTATGACTACCGCATGGTGTGTAAAATGCTTTAGGATTAATATCTAGAAGTCTTCTTTGTACACCTTGTTTATTTCCTTTCATATTAGATCCATTATCATAACCTTGTCCTCGTATGTCATTAATGTTAAGTTGAAGTTTTGTTATTACATTTATAAGTTCATTAAAAAGACCTAAACCAGTAGTGACATCTACTTTTATAAATTCTAAAAAATATTCTTCTATTTTTATTGGACTTGTTGAAATATCCACGCATCTTAGTATGAGAGTCATTTGTTCTTGATTACTTATATCAGGAGTGCAATCAAGTATAATTGAAAAATATTTTGCTTCTTTAACTTTTTTAATAATTTTACTTCTAATTTCATTTGCTATCATTTGTATCAATTCATTTTGAATTTTATAACCAAGATAATGGTTATGAATTTCACCTTGTTGAATACGATGAATATGTTCTTGCATCACTGGATCAAATTCTGCAATCATTTCAATTAAACTTAAAAAAATTCCATTATTTTCTTGATAAATATTTTCTTTTGTTTCTCAAAATGGCAAATTATTTTTACCTAAAGTCTTTATGATTGCAATAATTCTTTGTAATACATTTTTTCAACAATCTTTCTCTTTGTTAATTAGTTCTTGAACACTTTTATCAATTGTTTTATTTTTCGATAATCTTATTTGCAAATCACTCCAAGTGTTCATATTAGTAATATGTCACTACTTATTTCATGTCTCTTAATTTTACCACTAAGATTTCTCCAATCATTAGTTCCTTGATTAGTTAATTGATTTGTACAAGATTCCGAATTAAACAACTTGCAACAAAAACAAAATACGCTATCTAATTCAATTGAATACACTAGCCATTTTCTATCATGTTTCTCCCCATTTGGTAAGGTTCGAGTGTAATATGTAGTAGAAAAATGCCTAGAGTTTCCATCTTTAGGAAATTCTGAATCATTATGTCTAATTGGACCCTTTTCTACTAACAAATCTCTCAATTTTGAGTCAATATTTTTCCATTGAGTTGGATCATTAATATTTAAAGGCCTATAATCAAGTGTTTCGATAATATATTCATTTGCTTATAAATTTTTTTCATTTGTTGAACTATCACAAATTTTTCAAGAGTTCCCTTTTAGGATTCAATCAATTTTTCTATTCTTTTTTTTTTTTTTTTTTTTTTTTAAGTTTTTGATGCCCAGATTCATATTTTCGAAGAGCCATATAGTGTAAAAAAATAATAAAAACAAACAAACAAACAAATAACAACAAATACTTTACAGCCAAAAAACAAATAATAGCCAAAACAACATGTAACAATATTACAATAGTACCTAACTAACAAGTAAAATTTAATAAAATTAAAATAGAAAAGTATAGAACAATAGAACCTGATTACGCTGATTTATCCCAATATCTACATAAGATTAATACCTGAATAATGAATATAAAAAATTCACAGTTTATTAAATATTAATTTACAAACCCTAATTGCAAAGAAAAAAAAAATTTATTCATGAGGGTAAAGATTGATATTATTATCTATTTATGTGTTGAATCCAATTTTTGTAGAAGATCTCAAGACTCAAATCCTCAAATTTGAAGCCAAGAAAAAATAAAAAATATATAATATTTATTGACTATTGTAGATTTGTAGTGAGAGAAAGAAATCTTTTAAGAGAGAGAAAGTGAGAGGCGTGCGTATGAAGAGAGGAAGAGAGAGAAATATGTAGAGAGAGTAAGAGAAAGCAATACGTAGAGAGAGAGAGTCAGAGAGAGCAATAATTCACTGGACCACTAGTAGTGGGAAAGAGATAAGTGGAGAAATTGAAGACAATGAAAGAAAGAGAGAGAGAGAGAGAAAGAGACGTTGAAGGGTTAGGCATGAGAGTTGAGACGTGTCACGTGTGTATAGAGAGAGAGAGAGAAAAAAAATCTTGTGCAGTTGTGCGGATGCTGCCTGGCTGGAAAAAAAAATAAAAAAAATTATGTATTTTAATGACCTAGTGAGTTATATAAGTGGGCTTTTAAAATTTTGGGCCTTCCCATTTTTGGGGGCCTCAAGCCATTGCTTAAATGGCTTTATAGGTGGGTTGGCCCTGACTATCATTTTGAATATTCTCATTAGTATCTTTTGATTGACTAGCATTAGGATTACTTTCATTGTTATCTTTCAATTGACTATCGTAAGGATTATTTTCATTTGTATCTTTTGATGGTATTATTGTATTATCTTCTAACTCTTTAAAATGAATTTCTTGTTCATTTGTTGAACTATCACCTAATTTTTCTGTGATATTTTGTTTATTACTGGTAACAAATTTTTCAAGAGCTCCCTTTTGGGATTCA
>OU015765.1:23006444-23053067 GCA_907173295.1 Fagus sylvatica | reverse complement strand
CCCATGTCCAAAAATGACATCATCCAACAAAATATCCAGACCATTCAAACTTAAATGAAAATCATATCCTAACTGCAACAATGTAAAAACAGATAAAAGATTATAAAGGACTCCAGGCACATAAAGGACGTCATGGAGAAGTAGTGTGCGCCCTGTGCGCAAGTGAAGTTGGTACGAACCCACTCCTAATGCTTCTTCATAACTTCCATTTCCCATGTACACAACATGGGTCCCAGCTGGAATCTTTCTATAATCTACGAACCCTGCTCGATCTCGAGCTACATGTCTTGTTGCTCCTGTATCTATAATCCAATCAGAAATAGATTTAGCAACAAATACATGTGAGCATACAAAAATGCTACTTGGATAGCATACATAAATGCTACTAAGATCAAGTGGAAGGGATACCTTTTTCGGCTCAGTGCAATCACGAGCGAAGTGTCCCAGTTTGTTGCAGTTGTAGCACTTCATTTTGGATATATTTTTCTTTGCACCGCGTTTGCGCTTGTGCTGATTTGCACCCTTGTTGACTTTGGGAGCATTAGTGCTAGGCCCACCCTGCCTTGCTGCCTTGCCCTTGTCTTTGCGCTTAAACCCATTTGGTTTGCGCTGCCCACTATGGGCGATAAGGGCTGCAGATTTGGTCGCCTCTTGGCGCTCCGCTTCCAATTCCACATGACGAGATATATCAGCAAAGTTTTTGATATTCTCATTATGGGTCATGATTTGTTTCATGCTAATCCATGAATCAGGAAGGGATCGTATTACAGCTTGCACTTGTTGCTCATCAGTAAGGACATTTCCAGCAGCCTTTAAGTCACGAATCATTCCAGACATCATTCTAAGATGTTCAGTCATCGTATGCTTTGGATCCTTACGGTACACCTCAAACTTGAGGACTAGGCTCCTTAGCCTAGTGGTAGATGTACCACCGAAGTCAAACTTGAGTTGGTCCCACATGTCCTTGGCATTTTGGAAAATCTCATACTCTCCAATCAGATCATCATGCATGCTGCTTAGCATAGTAAAGCGCGTGCTTCGATCTTTTTTAAACCAAGACTGGTAGGCTTCCAAATCACGTCTGTGTTGGGCCGTATTCCCATCTTCAGGTCTGGTCATTTTACTGGACAAAGTTTCCAGGAGCTCTTGCTCATTAAGAAGATACTGAATCTTCCTATGCCAGATGTCATAATTGTTGCCAGTTAATTTGTCGCCCCTAGTTAGATCAGCTACTACATTTTTGGCTGCCATTATATCTACATTCAATTCACAAAAGGGTCGACTTATTAGTTATTTTGCACATCTTTATCTTATTTAATCGAAAATCCAATTAATAAATATTATCTTTCTACACATTTGAGATCGAAACTCTGCTAGGCTCGGAATCATCTCCCAAAATGTGTGGAATAAGAATATATTTATTAATTAATTTTCAAGTAAATTTATATATTAGGGGTATAAGGACCTCGCCTAATATTTGCCATTTTATTATATTAACAAAATAATATAATCATGCATAACATTGTATATTAACAGATAATATATAGTCATGCATCATTGGTTTGCGCCATACACCATTCATTGCGCAAGAATCCCATGTGGATTCTTAAATTGACAATTTAACTTATGTTAAGAATATTCCACGTATAATGTTGGCGTGAAACACATCCCCTTACAAGTTTTTCCCTTAAAATAATACAACCTTATAATTTAAATTACATTTCCAAAAATTAATCCCTACTACAAAAGGATCTAATTTACATTAAATTAAATGGGAAAATGGGGATGTCACGTTTCACATTATACCTCATGGAATATTCTTAAGCCATACACGCATACAAGAACATAAGCTTAAATAAATTGTCAATTTTGCCCATCCATTAATCCTAGAACTAATATGCTTGCACATCAACAAAAATATTGGTCTTTTAATGGATGGGACGGTCCAAAAAAAATCTTTAGGGCAGCAAGCAATAGACAACACATATCATGCTTTCAATCAATACAAAAATATTGTAATAGCTACACTAAAAATTTCCAGATTTTAATCAATTTTCCATAATTTTTAATCACAATAAATATTATAGAAAACTCTAGACTATAATATAAATCTGGAAAAAAAAATTTATATGAACATAAAAATGTTCCACTGTTTCACCAGAATGAATTTATACAATACACTTTACGCAAACAGTATATTCAGCAAGTTTCAATAGTATATATTAAACAACATGTTAAACGTAATTTTCTCATATATACTTTGTTCTATATTCATATAGAAACATTAATATTAGAGATCTGGAAAATTATAACAAATCCAGAGCAATATTAATATTACTGTTACTTAAACGTAATATTAATATCACTGTACAGTAACATTAATATTTCTATTCATCACTGTACAGTAATATTAATATTTCTATTCCTCATGTTGATATTTGACCAAACAATACCAATAACTTCTCACTGTGCGGCAATTCTACCGCAAAAAAAAACCCAGTTTTTTTTATGTTGATCTTTGTATCAACAAAGATGATAATCATTGCAAGTAGTCCTCAAGGATATCAACATGCTATTACAAAAATACAAGTTTAATACTGTACTGTACTGTGTTGATATCAACGTTTCAACGTTTCAATTTTCAAGTTTTTGAAAATTATGATTCAACTATTAAATCACTTATATGCCGCACAGTACAAACCTTTTAATTCTTTGGTCCGTTTTACTCAAAAGTTTTATTAGATTATTCCTTTACTCATAGGAACATAACCACATAAAAAGTTTTACATAAAAAACTTTACAATTTTAATAATGGTTTAATCCAATAAAACATAGCATCAAAGAACATCATAGCATCAAAAAAAACAGCAAAGCAAGCCAAACTATAGCTCTGATACCAATGTAAATCATATTTCATATGACCGGGTTTGAGATACTTACTCGTTGCGGAAGACCCGGATCGATTTGGTTGGCCTGTTACACTGCTTTTCCTTTTTGATCTTCTGAACCCCTCTATGCTCTCGTGTTCGTCCTTGTTCTCGTGGGTTGAGGTTGGCTACTAGAGTTGCCCTTTTCTTCCACGAACTAAATCCTAAGAGATTATTTGAGAGTTTTTCACACTTGTAAATTTGAGAGCTTTTCTCTCTGTATAATATCAACTGTTCTCTCTCTGTATTTGGTTTTCTCTACGTATCATAAATTATATTCACAGAGAATATATTATATTAGATAAGAGCACATCCCTTCTTTTAAGGGATTTGATAACTATTATCCCATGATTTGAATGGATAGTTATTCTTATCACATAACCAAATGGGACCCGCAACCCATAGTGGGCGGATCATGGGCTCGGGTCCATCCCGACCCATTAAATTATAACAATGATAAACGTAAAAATGAAGTATCTTTATAATTACATCTTTGGTAGTATTTAGCTAGACATGGACATGGAGTCATCCTAGTAGAAGTCAAACCCAAATTTTATTGGCCTCTTTTCTCTTAAATTTTATTTCTCTAGTCGGCTAGGAGTGTCCATAGGTTTGGTCGAATTGCCCACCAACTCAGAAATCGACTCGACTTGATTAGGTAAAAAAAATCCTAACCTGATTATGCATGTTGGTGTGCGGATTGTTGTCCGGCAAGGCGTGGTAGTTCCGACAAGTGAGATCATCGATCTTATTTTGTTTGATATGGATCTCAAGTTAGGCATAAACTTCATAAGAACTATTGAAATTGGTTTTAACCAAATGCTGGAAACTATTTTTCATAACATGTAAAAAGGGAAGCGTTTTAAATTATTTTAATATATTTTTTAATTGAATTTAAATTCTATTTTATATTTAAACATTTCATTAGAATCTTGAAATATCATATTTTCTTTAAAAAATAGAATATGTTTTTTCATATACAAACACAATCATAATAAATGCTTAATGCTAGAATATAGTTCTATATACAAATACATAATAATAATAAATACTTATTAATAATTATCATAATTATCAAATTTCATATTTAATTAAAAAATATCATATTATATTAAACTTTCTCATGTTTTATACGAGTTACCACTAGTTAGTAGCTAAGAAATGAATCATTTTAATCTCACATCATATGCATATCACTCTTTGTTTCCAACAAAAATTACTTACTGTTTTGACTTTTATTGTGTTATAGCCTAAATTTTAAGGCTGCTATTCTTGGAGGAGGTAATCTATTTGAAAAAGTCCATGGGATGTCCAGCTTCCAATACATGAAAACTGATCCATCATTGAACAAATCTTTTAACAAGGCAATGGCTGATCTCTCTGGAATACACATGAAAAAAATTCTTGAGAAATACGAAGGATTTGAGGGGGTATCATTGTTGGTTGATGTTGCGGGTGGCACTGGAGCAAGCCTCAACATGGTCATTTCCAAGTACCCTTCCATTAAAGGCATCAACTTTGATTTGCCTCAAGTGATACAACACGCCCCATCTTAACCAGGTACTAAATATCTTAATAAATGATACGTATCGTAGCCTCATCTAGTGTGCACTGTGGAAGCAAAGATGTTGATTTGCATATTCATGCAACTAGTGTACGTACTGATAAAGTAGTTAGACTTATAGTTATAACACTCTAAATCTCAATTAAAATTTATACATATCTATAATTAAAATTATTTTTAAAGTATATTATTTTTACACGAAAGTCTAAAGTTAGTTATATTTATTTAAATAAAGTCACAATTCATTAGTGATAAGTTGTATATATACCAATTACATAAATTAATTGGACACTCATAAAACTATAATGAACATGTAGTTATCTACTAATTATCTCAAATAAAAAAGGAAAAACAAATAAGGCTTTCAATCCTTACACTAATTTATACTTTATGACTTGTAATCTAAATAAAGATGCTTAGCTTTTATGTTATTATTAGTAATCATGTGCTTTATGACTTTTAGTTATCTTACTAAACAAGGGAGTTGCTGTAATTTACTCTTATTTAATTTTGTATTATAAGCTTATAAACAATTTGAACCGAAGAAATATATAGAAACTAATTTATCATCTTCACCAAAATTATAAATTATGCTTACAAATTAAGTTTGTAAAACTAAATCAAGCAAATTTCTTTACTTTTTAATTTTTATTTTAAATACTTTACTTTTTACTTTCCTTTGGCATTTAACCAAACAAATTAAAAAGCACATAACAAACAACAACGGTCCACTCAAAACAAATCCAAATTGGAAAAACATATATAAAAAAATAAAAATTTTAACGATAAACTTGGGGATTTACCATTTGACTTCATGCTTTTTCTCACATGGGGCTCCATATAACAACTCCAAAATAATTCCACAAAGTTTACTCAATAAAAAAAAAAAATCCACATAGTAACTTACGTCATTAATTATCTTTTTACCAAAAAATAAATAATGCTAAAATCTTCACAAGTGCTTTAAAATAAACCCGTGAAATTGACATACAAAATATTTTCGTTCAATTTGATAATGATAATTAAAGGTTATCACAAATTTAAAATATTATCTTAACCAAAATTAAAATGAAATCAAAGGCATAAGAAATATACTTTGTAATAATCAATTACTTAAATAGTTGATAAACATGCTCAATACTTAAGGGGTAGCTCAATTGGTCTGATCTTGGGTGTGCTCTCCAATGGTTACTAGTTTGAGTCCCTTTAGGGCCACCTAGCTAAGGCAACACCTTACGCCTATTGTGGTATACATGCTAGTAGAGTGTTGCATGTCCCTCTGAGACGCTGGCTTGGACATCCAAGGTTATAAAAAAAAAATGCATAGCCAAGTAAAGTGTGTTTTGATATAAACTCAAATGGTCCATTCTTTGGTTAAAATGGGAACGGGACCAAAGAATTTCCCATATTGTTGTTGGAGAGATAATACCTTGGGGAGCCTTTAATACACCATTTTACCCAAAAGCTTAACCTTATGGGTTTGAGCCCAGTTATGTTATATTAATTCCTCAACATCTTCACTCTTTCTCCATGCGGGATTTCCACTCACACGTGCATACCCAATAATCTCCACTTCACACATGTGAGTCACCACCACTTTCTGAGTTTCGAGACCTCTTTTCTTAGGCAACGAATAAGTCCTACTAGCTTGGGTTTTTTCTTTTTCTTGCGGATCATCCATGGGCCTTTCGTATACCATCCATGAATACCATCCCTGCTCCAACTACAAAAGGGACCAATGTTCCCGCTCCATCTGCGAAAGGAACTTTCATAACCTTTTCCACCTTACCGCACAACACTATGGGCTATGATACCATTTGTTGGAGAGATAACACTTTGGTGAGCTTTTAATTGAGATATTAACATAATATATAGGGACATCACTTTACCCAAAAGCTTAAGCCTATGGGGGTTTGAGCTCAGTTATGTTATATTAATTTCTCAACATTTTCACTCTTTCTCGATGTGGGATTTCCACTCACACGTGTATACCCAACAATTGTAATACACATATTGGATTATGAAATACTTAATTTTCACTTTAATTTGTTTTAAAGTACTCTTTTATACTAATATGCATAGTAGGAAAATAGTATATACAAACAAAAAAAAAACTTAATAGTTATATTTTTCTTCGGCCCCTCAAGAACAAATTCCTGATTCTGTCATTGACTATAATGCTACACTTTCTACTCCTAACCCCGATGTATTTGTATTGGTTGTCAGAAGGAAAATTGAAAGATCTAGACCATAAAATTAGAATGGCAGAAAAAATGTCTTACATTGAATTTGATTATATCTGAGAGGTAAACATTTTCAAAATGCAGTCAATACATCCAATAAGTTTTTACAGCCCATGATATCAGTCTGCAACATCCTAGCTTTAGAACTGTCCTTTTTATTTTTCTTAATTATTAATTAGGACAGATTTATTTCTTGTCTAGTATTTATTTCTATTAAAGAGCAAGGTGAAAATCTATATATACATGCAGGTATTGAGCATGTTGGAGGGGATATGTATGAAGGTGTTCCCAGGGCCGACCCACCCATATAGCCATTTAAGCAATGGCTTGAGGCCCCCAAAATTGGGAAGGTCCCAAAATTTTAAAAGCCTACTTTTATAACCCATTAGGTCATTAAAATACATAATTAATTAATTAATTTTTTTTTTTTCAGCCAGGCAGCGGCCGCACAACTACACAAGATTTTTTTTCTTTCTCTCTCTCTATACACACCTGACACGTCTCAACTCTCATGCCTAACCCCTCAACGTCTCTTTCTCTCTCTCTTTCTCTCACTGTCTTCAATTTCTCCATGTATCTCTCTCCCACTACCAGTGGTCCAATGAATGTCTTGCTCTCTCTGACTCTCTCTCTCTCTACGTATTGCTCTCTCTACGTATTTCTCTCTCTTCCTCTCTTCATACGCACACCTCTCACTTTCTCTATCTAAAAAGATTTCTTTCTCTCACTACAAATCTACAATAGTCAATAAATATTATATCTTTTTTATTTTTTCTTGGCTTCAAATTTGAGGATTTGAGTCTTTAGATCTTCTACAAAAATTGGATTCAACACATAAATAGGTAATAATATCAATCTTTACCCTCTTGAATAAATTTTTTTTTCTTTGCAATTAGGGTTTATAAATTAAGATTTAATAAACTGTGAATTTTTATATTCATTGTTCAGGTATTAATCTTATGTAGATATTGGGATAAATCAGCGTAATCAGGTTCTATTGTTCTATACTTTTCTATTTTAATTTTATTAAATTTTACTTGTTAGTTAGGTACTATTGTAGTATTGTTACATGTTGTTTTGGCTGTTATTTGTTTTTTGGCTGTAAAGTATTTTTTTTTTTTTTTTTTTTTTTTCACTATATGGCTCCTCGAAAATATGAATCTGGGCATCAAAAACTTAAAAATATATATATATATATATATATATATATATATATATATATATATATATATATATATATATATATATATATATATATAAATATAAAAAAATAAGAATAGAAAAATTGATTGAATCCCAAAAGGGAGCTCTTGAAAAATTTGTTACCAGTAATAAACAAAATATCACAGAAAAATTAGGTGATAGTTCAACAAATGAACAAGAAATTCATTTTAAAGAGTTAGAAGATAATACAATAATACCATCAAAAGATACAAATGAAAATAATCCTTACGATAGTCAATTGAAAGATAACAATGAAAGTAATCCTAATGCTAGTCAATCAAAAGATACTAATGAGAATATTCAAAATGATAGTCAGGGCCAACCCACCTATAAAGCCATTTAAGTAATGGCTTCAGGCTCCCAAAAATGGGAAGACCCAAAATTTTAAAAGCCCACTTATATAACTCACTAGGTCATTAAAATACATAATTTTTTTTATTTTTTTTTCCAGCCAGGCAGCATCCGCACAACTGCACAAGATTTTTTTTCTCTCTCTCTCTCTATACACACGTGACACGTCTCAACTCTCATGCCTAACCCTTCAACGTCTCTTTCTCTCTCTCTCCCTTTCTTTCATTGTCTTCAATTTCTCCACTTATCTCTTCTCCCACTACTAGTGGTCCAGTGAATTATTGCTCTCTCTGACTCTCTCTCTCTACGTATTGCTTTCTCTTACTCTCTCTACATATTTCTCTCTCTTCCTCTCTTCATACGCACACCTCTCACTTTCTCTCTCTAAAAAGATTTCTTTCTCTCACTACAAATCTACAATAGTCAATAAATATTATATCTTTTTTATTTTTTCTTGGCTTCAAATTTGAGGATTTGAGTCTTGAGATCTTCTACAAAAATTGGATTCAACACATAAATAGATAATAATATCAATCTTTACCCTCTTGAATAAATTTTTTTTTTCTTTGCAATTAGGGTTTGTAAATTAAGATTTAATAAACTGTGAATTTTTTATATTCATTGTTCAGGTATTAATCTTATGTAGATATTGGGATAAATCAGCGTAATCAGGTTCTATTGTTCTATACTTTTCTATTTTAATTTTATTAAATTTTACTTGTTAGTTAGGTACTATTGTAGTATTGTTACATGTTGTTTTGGCTATTATTTGTTTTTTGGCTGTAAAGTATTTGTTGTTATTTGTTTGTTTGTTTGTTTTTTTTTTTTCACTATATGGCTCCTCGAAAATATGAATCTGGGCATCAAAAACTTAAAAAAAAAAAAAAAGAATAGAAAAATTGATTGAATCCCAAAAGGGAAGCTCTTGAAAAATTTGGTGATATCAACAAATGAAAAAAATTTATAAGCAAATGAATATATTATCGAAACACTTGATTATAGGCCTTTAAATATTAATGATCCAACTCAATGGAAAAATATTGACTCAAAATTGAGAGATTTGTTAGTAGAAAAGGGTCCAATTAGACATAATGATTCAGAATTTCCTAAAGATGGAAACTCTAGGCATTTTTCTACTACATATTACACTCGAACCTTACCAAATGGGGAGAAACATGATAGAAAATGGCTAGTGTATTCAATTGAATTAGATAGCGTATTTTGTTTTTGTTGCAAGTTGTTTAATTCGGAATCTTGTACAAATCAATTAACTAATCAAGGAACTAATGATTGGAGAAATCTTAGTGGTAAAATTAAAAGACATGAAATGACAAGTAGTGAGCATATTACTAATATGAACACTTGGAGTGATTTACAAATAAGATTATCGAAAAATAAAACAATTGATAAAAGTGTTCAAGAACTAATTAACAAAGAGAAAGATCGTTGGAAAAATGTATTACAAAGAATTATTGCAATCATAAAGACTTTAGGTAAAAATAATTTGCCATTTCGAGAAACAAAAGAAAATATTTATCAAGAAAATAATGGAATTTTTTTAAGTTTAATTGAAATGATTGCAGAATTTGATCCAGTGATGCAAGAACATATTCATCGTATTCAACAAGGTGAAATTCATAACCATTATCTTGGTTATAAAATTCAAAATGAATTGATACAAATGATAGCAAATGAAATTAGAAGTAAAATTATTAAAAAAGTTAAAGAAGCAAAATATTTTTCAATTATACTTGATTGCACTCCTGATATAAGTAATCAAGAACAAATGACTCTCATACTAAGATGCGTGGATATTTCAACAAGTCCAATAAAAATAGAAGAATATTTTTTAGAATTTATAAAAGTAGATGTCACTATTGGTTTAGGTCTTTTTAATGAACTTATAAATGTAATAACAAAACTTCAACTTAACATTAATGACATACGAGGACAAGGTTATGATAATGGATCTAATATGAAAGGAAATAAACAAGGTGTACAAAGAAGACTTCTAGATATTAATCCTAAAGCATTTTACACACCATGCGGTAGTCATAACATTAATCTAGTACTTTGAGATATGGCAAACTCTTGTACTAGAGCTGTATCTTTTTTTGGAGTGGTACAACGTTTATATACATTATTTTCTTCTTCAACAAAGAGATGAATATTTTTTTTTTAAAAAGTATCGAAATTTACTCTTAAGCCGTTATCACAAACATGTTGGGAAAGTCACATTGAAAGTGTTAAAGCTATAAGATTTCAAGCTCCAAAAATAAGGGATGCTTTGTTAGAGTTAGCAGAAAATAGTGATCAAGATTCTAAAACAAGTGAAGCTAACTCTTTAGCAAAATATGAGTTTGGAGATTTTGAGTTCTTATTGAGCTTGACTATTTTGTATGAAGGGTTATTTGCGGTCAATTCAGCTAGTAAAATTTTCCAATCTAAAGATATGCATATTAATGTGGCTATAAATCAATTAAAAACTCTCATAGATTTTTTTCAAAAATTATAGAGAAACTGGATTTGCAACTGCTATGAGTTCAGTCATAGAGATTGCTAAAGAATTAGAAATTGAACCGGTTTTTCAAGAAAAACGTGTAATTCGTAGGAAAAGACACTTTGATGAAAATGTTGATCACAAGATAATACAATCTGTTGAAGAATCTTTTAGAATCGATTATTTCTTATTTATAGTTGATCAAGTTATTTCCTCAATTGAGCAAAGGTTTGAACAGTTTTATATATATGAAGAACTTTTTGGTTTTCTATTTAGCTTCGAAAAATTAAAATCATTTGACGATGATAGCTTACAAGATAAATGTCTTTGTCTCGAAAGTGCTCTCACATATAAAAATTCCATTGATATTGATGGTTTAGATTTATTTTCGGAATTAAAAGTTTTAAGAGAAGTTATACAAACAGAAGAAAACAAGAACACTCCAGTTGACATATTGAATTATATTAAAAAACTAGAATCTTTTCCAAATGCATGCATCGCATATAGAATTTTATTAACAATTCCCGTAACAGTTGCTTCTGCAGAAAGAACTTTTTCAAAATTAAAATTGATAAAATCTTATCTAAGATTGACTATGTCACAAGAAAGATTAAGTGGATTAGCGATTTTATCAATTGAAAAGAACATGTTAGAGAAAATTGATTATAAAAGTTTGATCAATAATTTTGCATCTAAAAGAGCAAGAAAAATGAAATTCTAGTAAAAAAAAATTATAGATATTAATTTAATCTAGTATTGAATGGTTAAAAAAAAAAATCTCGAATTTAAGATTCGGCTTGAGGCTCCCAAAAAGTTTGGGATGGCCTGGGTGTTCCAAAAGGTGACATCATCATGATAAAGGTCAGTTAATTAACTACTTATTTGACACCTGAAAGCAGATCGATTGGCTTGGTTTTTCAATTTTTTTCATGTATATATTGCAGAGTACATGTCATAACTGGAATGATGAACAGTGCATAAAACTTTTGATGAACTGCAATAAAGCACTGCCACAAAATGGAAAGGTGATTATCATGGACTTTATAATGCCAGAGGTACCTGAGGCAACTAATGCTGCTAAGTATGTTTCTATGCTTGATAATGCAATGTTTATTCAACCTGGAGGGAAGGAAAGAACTGAGAAAGAGTTTGAGGCCTTGTGCAAGGCTTCTGGATTTTCGGGTTTTCAAGTTATCTGCCGTGCTTTTGCTGTCATGGGAGTCATGGAACTTTACAAATAAGTGTCCAACTATCTGGTTGCGCTAGCTCTTCCTAGTTCTAGTTTCATTGCTGGTCAATCTGGACATGTTATGCCACCTTATAATTATTGTTCGAGTTTAGTTGCTTGTCAATCTGGACAAGTCATGGCACTTTGTATTGAGATCGTAAACTTTGCATGTTGTCGAAATAAAAGCCTGTATTTTCTTTTTCTTTTTGAATAAAAAAGCCTGTATTTCCTATGTGGTTAATGTCTGAACCGTGTATAAGGGGTGGCAAAACTAATCCGAACTCATTTATCCAACCAAACTCACCTATTGGCTATTATAAATGAGTGAACAAACCCACCCATTTACTAGATCGGTCAAATGAGTATTTTCTAAAGCTCGGAGCCCACTTTCTATGCCCTTTGTGGAAACTTCGTCTAATGGTTTCAACACCATTTTGCTACTGACCACTATATAGGCTCAAAATAGTTCAAAGCACCTCCACCCTTCTTTTTCTGCTGGAAAAAAATTTTCGCCAATCTTTGATGGGTTCATATATAGGTTGGCCTATCTATTGTTGATAAATTTCTAAAGCCTTTGAGCCCAAGCCCAAACGCAGCCTATCACTTTTTAACAATTTATCATCCAGCTCAACACTAATGAACTTTCCTTCCATTCTACATATCTACTATACTGTAAGGTATAACTACTCTTCAAATGCCCTGGTATAAAAACTTGTATCGCAGGACACAATTGAACATTTGGGAATGCTTTAGCCAAAGTTGTGTCCTAACTTATTCTTTCCTTTACAATCAGGAAAAGTTTCAATAATACTCCAACTGTTGTAAAAGTTTTGTAAGGTGGCGATTCAATGCCACCCAACTAGCCCCTAACCTAAGCCTATATGGTAGGCTTTCTTTTCACATGGAATTGCTCTTCCTCAACCGAGTTTGAGGTGCCAAGAATTTCATATGAATGCCAATGGTGAAACAACATATTTTTTTTTCAAGGGTGCCAAGGTTATATAGTGATATGATAAATTTTAAATTTAATAACTTATCTAAATAGTAATCTATCTTGACAATTCACGTTTCACTGCCAAGACAATAAAAGTGACAAGTTAATTATTGGAAAATGAAAATAAAAGGAATACAATGAATAAAATATGGACATGTTATTGTTTCATGGTTGGAATTCGATCATTGAGTTAATTAAGATGGGTGATACTACCAAAGTGCGTCATTCATTGAAATTCATAGAGTTAATAATGATTAAAAGTTTTAGGAGTAATTGTTAAATCACCTATTCAAAGAAGGTTATTTTGTTTTAATTTGAAGGCATTGTTGTGCAACTGGTAAGGGGAGAAATGTCAAGAAGATTTATCAACGCAAAGGGGATAATATTTTCTTTGAAAACTGTTATTGTTATTAGTTGAAATATTGTAGAGCGTGTTACCTTATAGCATGTTATAATCTCTATCCAAAAGGGAGTTTGTGATAATACACCTACAACTTTCCTAAAATGATGCTTTGTGTGTGTTCTATATAACCAAAAATTTTGCCCATATTCAAAAATTAATATTATGTTATCATTACTTTTACAACCCCTTGTGTGTTCTTTGTTAATTATTAATAATCAACCATCTGTCATTGAAACTTTGACTAAAAACAATTACGAGAGATGGAAAGAAGATGTAGAAATGGTCTTGACTATGATGGACATCGAAATGGTCATGTGTGAGCCTCAACACCCTGCACTTACCGCAAAAAGAACTGTTGAATAAAAGGCACATTTTGAGAGGTGGGATAGGGCTAATCGCCTTAGTTTGATGATGATGAAGTGATCTATCTCTAAAGGCTTTCATTAGTACCTTACTTAAGACTGATAATGCCAAGGAATATTTTGTTTCCATAGGACAATACACAAGGAAATCTCGCTTGTCATCATTTCGCATTTTCAATCACTTAGTGAACTTCCCATAATTCTGTATAGGAATCTAAATGTTCAAAGGTTCTCTATTTTTGTTTAACTTACAACATATTGATAGTACAAATAAACAATTTAATTGTCACATTTTAACTCATGTGCTTACAGAAATCGACAATTTAAGATATAGAATTTCATAGACTTGGAAGAGTAGATGTTATTCTTCGCATCAACGCATATAACTTCAAATAAAAGGCTCCTCGCAATTTTAACCCCTACCAACATTTATTGCGATTTGTAACAATGTCACAACTACCACCCAACTTTTCTGATAATCTTTCTCAATAAGCTAACTTGACGGAAACTACAAACCCATAACAAAAGTTAGAATGCCATAGATCCAGACCTACAAAGATGGAATGGTCTAGTAGGCTATTAGTAGCATAACTATGATTTAAGTCATTTGTGTTTCTGATTACAATTTGTTAGTAAAAATAGAATTCAAAAACTTAATTTGGAGGCTTTTGAAACCATGAAACTACTTCATATATTGAATTAAACTAAAGTAAGCTTAGAATGGACATCTTATCTTAATTAACTTGTGCGGATATATATCGGATTTGACATTTTAGACATTCAACCAAATTTTCAATAAATTTAGGTGGATATGGAATTTAATATTTGAGTAATGCTAATGATGCAACAATTTTCATCACATTTTTCATAAGAGTTAAATTGACAACTTTTAATTAGTTCTCATTTGAACCTATTACTTTACTTTATTATCTACCAATTTCAACATAACATCTCGACAGTTGTGAATGTTTTTTGTGAAACTTGTTGTTAACATTTTGGTACCCAATGAAAATTTTAGGTGGACGTGAGTTTTGACAATTTGGTGCTCAGCGGAAATTCCAACATTACTTGTCAAAAATGGTAAAAAAAAATCCAACAGTGTTTCATTCATAGAGATGTAAGTAAGAAGTGAGGACTGAGTGATTGATGAGAATTATTGTTTTTGTATTTGAACTATATAAATACTACATAAAATTGAAACAAAACGCCACACCTCAAGCCCCACGAGCAATTCAAAAATGATTTCCAATCAAAACAAGTTTGGTAAAGGCTCCATTAATGAAGAAGATAACGATGCATGTCTCTATGCCATGCTTTCGTCTAATTCTCGCATATTTCCCATGGTACAACATGCTGCCATTGAGCTCAACTTGTTCGAGATCATTGCTAGGGCAAGCCCCAATGCTTACATGTCGCCCTCTGAGATTGCTTCTCAAATTCCCACACAACACCCTGATGCGCCTTATATGTTGGATCGCATGCTGCGTTTACTTGCTAGCAACTCACTTCTTACTTGCTCTATGCACACCCGCGAAGATGGAAGTGTTGAGAGACTCTATGGACTCTCACCGGCTGGCAAATTCTATGTTCAAAATGAAGATGGAGGATCTGTGGATTCGATCTCATTGTTTGCTTTACACCGAGCCACAGTAGAGGTTTCGTACGTATCGCAAATAAATAAGTTTATGAACAAATGCTAATTACAAACAACTTATGCACATACATAGTTTGTACAAATCATCTTTAACATTTGATTTTCAAAATAAAAAATAGATATGATCAAAACAAGTTAAATCTTATTTAATGATATTAGGCACTAGATTCCCTACTACACACATAGTGCACTTTTGGCTTGAGTTTTCTTTATATCTTTGGTATTATTTAGCTAGACATATGGATTCATCTTAGTAGGAAACCAATTCCTCTGGGCTGTATCAAACGCAAACCCAAGTTTTACTGGTCACTTTTCTCTAAAATTCTCTTCCTCCAATTGACATGAAACACAATCAAAATTGTCCTTAGACACTGGACCTAATAAACCCCTAGAGACAAGCTGTTGTACCCGGGAAGATGATGCATGCCCGAGCCGAGAATGCCAAAGTGATAAGGAAGGTGAAGATGAGGTAGCAGCAGAGACACCAGTAGCAGGAAGACGAAGACTGGAAATCTCAAACAACGAAAATCTACCCGACGCCCACGGCCGGCTCCCAAGTCCTCCTCCTGTCACAACATGGTAATCAAGGATAATGCGATAGCCAAGTTCAGCTAATTGACCCACAGATAGTAGATTATAAGAAAGTTGAGGCACATGAAAGACATCGGAAATGGAGAGTTTGGAAGTAGAAACAGTGCCTATACTACGAACAAGCATAGTGGAGCCATTAGCTGTGTGAATATTAGGTGCATGACGGACAGAGCTAGTGTGAGAGAAAAATTATGGGTAAGGTGTCATGTGATTGCAGCAGGCAGAGTCAAGAAGCCATGAGGAAAACTTACCAGGCAGGACAGAAAGAGTAGAGGAAGAGGATGCATTACCAGCCCGGATGAGAGCCTGAGTGATGATGTCTTCCAATTAATCTGTGGTGAGTGTGATGGTGGATTTAGAGTGTGTAGGAGCAGCAGAGATCCCAATTTGAGCCATTTAGAGACAAAATATGCAAAAACAGATAGCAAAAATGGAATCAGGACGAAAAACTGAGTAAGAAACACCTGGGTTGAAAAAAGTCAACTCGGTCAAAAAGTCAACACCCAAAAGTCAACGGTCAAAGTCAACTCTCTGTCAAAAGTCAATGCCAAGAAAAGTCAACGGTCAACCCAAAAAGTCAACGGTCTAAAAGTCAACTCTTGGTCAAAAGTCAACGGTCAACCCTTTGGTCAAAGTCAACGGTCAGCAGGTCTAGGGCTGACGTGGCGATGACGTGTTGCTGACGTGGATCTAGGGCTGATCTGGATTTAGGGCTGACGTGGCGTGCTTGGAGATTGACACATGGCAGGGACTGAGTCAAGCGCGTGGGGGCGCGTGATAAGGCGTGACGGCAGACAGCTTCTTTGATCGGCGCGTGGGGGCGCGTCCGGCCTCTTATGGCGGCGATTTTTGCGCAGCTGAGATCGTCTTCGAGAGAGCTTTCCAATGGTGGTGGAGGTGTTTCGATCGGAATCCTGGAGAGGAAGTTCCAACGAAGGCAGTGAGTCTTTGGCAATTGTTCAACCTTTGACGGCAGCGGGCACACCAGAATTCTGACGGCGGCGACGGAGCAATACCGGAGATGGTTGAGGCAGCGAAAGAATGCCAGAAAAGACGAAGACTGCACGAAACACTTAGAGCAATGGCTCTGATACCATGTTAGATTTATGAATAATCTCTGTATATTGAAGTGAGTAATACAATACAGTAGAATGCCTTTATATAGAAGGCATATGAGGATATGCAAGGAAAGGGAGTGATGCACAAGTAATGTGTTGTACAAGGAAAGGGAGTGATGCACAAGTAAGCATATACACGGGCTAGAGCCCAAAGCCCAATGGATTACTAATTATAACATTAACAATGATAAAGGTCAGTTAATTAACTACTTATTTGACACCTGAAAGCAGATCGATTGGCTTGGTTTTTCAATTTTTTTCATATATATATTGCAGGGTACATGTCATAACTGGAATGATGAACAGTGCATAAAACTTTTGATGAACTGCAATAAAGCACTGCCACAAAATGGAAAGGTGATTATCATGGACTTAATAATGCCAGAGGTACCTGAGGCAACTAATGCTGCTAAGTATGTTTCTATGCTTGATAATGCAATGTTTATTCAACCTGGAGGGAAGGAAAGAACTGAGAAAGAGTTTGAGGCCTTGTGCAAGGCTTCTGGATTTTCGGGTTTTCAAGTTATCTGCCGTGCTTTTGCTGTCATGGGAGTCATGGAACTTTACAAATAAGTCTCCAACTATCTGGTTGCGCTAGCTCTTCCTTGTTCTAGTTTCATTGCTGGTCAATCTGGACAAGTTATGCCACCTTATAATTATTGTTCGAGTTTCGTTGCTTGTCAATCTGGACAAGTCATGGCACTTTATATTGAGATCGTAAACTTTGCATGTTGTCGAAATAAAAGCCTGTACTTTCTTTTTCTTTTTGAATAAAAAAGCCTGTATTTCCTTTGTTGGTAATGTCTGAACAGTGTATAAGAGGTGGCAAAACTAATCCAAACTCATTTATCCAACCAAATTCACTCATTTTAAATAAGTGTACAAACCCACTCATCATATTCTAGATGGGTCAAATGGGTATTTCTCTCTCTCTCTCTCTCTCTCTCTCTCTCTCTCTCTCTCTCTCTCTCTCTCTCCGACTTTCTCTTGTTGACTCTCTCTCTTTCTCTCTCTCTCTCTCTCTCTCTCTCTCTCTCTCTCTAAGTAAGGTTTTCTCCCACTTAATCAATTTTTCTTTATTTTAGTTATTCTAATTAGGTAAATTGATAGGTTGGGTTTTACCTTAAATAATTGGGTTGAGTTAGATTTGGATAATAACTATTTTTTAAAATAGGTAATAAGTGTGTCTATATAAATAAGGTAAATATTGTCTCACACTACGTACATACAACTAGACACAATCTAGATGATATAGCCAGACTTTGAAGATGCAAAACGATGCAACCTTCAAATAGTTGTTAATAAGATTCAAAAAGGCAAAACTTAGTTGACGAACATCGATGAGTCTAAGGATTGGACCATTCATCCTCCATGGAAAAAAAAAAAAAAAAACACTAAAGTTTACCACTTTTGGAGTCACCACTTACGAAGCACATGATGTGATTTTCAAAGAGTTGTATTGACCTTGATTTTTTTTTTTTTATAGAAGGACTTGTTGCTACTACATCCACACCGTGCCGTGTGTCAAAAAAAAAAAAAAAAAACTCCTTCAATTGAACACAAAAATTGAAAAGAACCAAATTGGGTAAAAAATTAATTGGATGCTCCAATCTTGGTTCAATTGTCCCGACTCGGTGAAAATTGGCTAAATTAGGCCAAACCTAAAATATTTATAACAAAATATGAGGTTTGACTAAGTTTAATCGAGGTTTGACCAAATTTGACTAGATGATCTAGATTAGGGGTGGCAAAAAAAGCCCAAACCCATTAGCCCACCCAAACCCACTCACTAATTACCCAACCAAACTCACTTATTTAATAAATGGGCAAATGGGTGCTAGCACAATTAGACCTAATTAAGTTGAGTTTAATTAGATTTTAATTGGGTTACTTATTGGCATCAACAAAAAGCCAAACCGGGCAAAAAAAAAAAAAAAAAAAAAATAAAAAATCCTAGCCGCCCAAATCAAAAAGAACAAGGAAAAATAACCCTAGCCGCCCAAATCAAAAAGATTTCTCTTCCTCTCTCGTTTCGTCTCTCTTTTCGTCGCTTGCTTCGTCTCTCTTTTCGTCGCTTGCTTCGTCTCTCATGCCATTGTTGTTAAGGCCAAGCTTGCTTTCTTCGTCTCTTGCTTCGTCTCTCACGCCATTGTTGTTAAGGCTAAGCTCGTTTCCAAGATTGCTGAGAAGAAAGGGATAGCTCTGGCTTTGTTGTTGCCTTTCATTTAATTCCTCAATCTAGTATGTGTCTTTGTATATAAAGGCCTAGTTTTGCATTTTGGAATCTAGATTTATTTTACAATTCTTGATAAGTTTTATATTCATTGTTTAATGATTATTCAATAACTTTATTTTTACATATAATCATTTCTAATTATGAAAAAAGATGGTGTAAGATCAAGGGGTACTGTTATAATCAATTGTACTTATAGATTGTGTTGTATGTCTAAGTTTAGTCCTTTGAGATGATCCTAGCCATTTGAGAAAGAGATATCTAGTGGACGGTCAGTTGGGATTTGGGAGAAAATGTCAACTTTTTAGATGATAAGATATTTTAGACCACACTAATTCTGAGGTGGACAACTTTTACAAGAGACTGGTATTTGATTAATGGGTCTTGACACAAAAATTTTTGTATCACAAAAATTCTGAGGTGGACAACTTTTTAGATGATAATGATGATATTGTTATCTTGCTTCACAGATAATTTTTTGTATCTAGTGTTCATGTACCAAAGTGATCAATTAGTTTTGAGATGGCTTCAGTTTGTAAGAAAACTAATTTGCATTGTACTTACGTTTTTACTCAAATATTGCTCGAACCAAAAGAAGCATAATTATTTGTAATTGTAACCAGTCTTCAGCCTGTTGCAAATATTTTGGTGAGATGATGGAGGCCCTGTTTTTTTAATTTCAAATTTATTGTTCTCTATCTGATATGCATGGTTGAGGACAGATAATAATAATAATAGGGGTATTTTGGTCATTTTAGTAGTTATAGGGGTATTTTGATCATTTTGAGGTTTTTGGGGGTATTTTTGTCATTTTAGAGATTCTAAGAGGTTTTGGTCATTTTGGAGGTTCCAAGGGTATTTCAATAATTTTCCTAAGTTTTAATTGTTTTTTCATTATTTTATAGGCTTTAAGGGTATTTTGGTAAATTTTAAGGTTTTAGGAATATTTTGGTCATTTTAGAGGTTTTAGGACATTTTAATTATATATATGCATAAAATAAATGGGTAAATGGGTGGGTTGAGTTTTAACTTAGATAATTGGGTTGGGTTGGGTTTGGGTAATATCTACTTTATTAAATGAATTTAAATGGGCTATTGGGTTTTAAAAGTCCAACCCATTTAATGCCCATCCAAACCCACTCATTTGACACCCCTAATCTAAACCAATGGATCAACATGTAAATATTTTAATTTCCTTTAAAATGAGTGGTTGATCATGAGGATAGGATGAAAATCGAAAAAGATACTGTTTTTACATGGAAAATTTCAAAACTTGCGGCTTGACTTTTGCCTAAGTGATGAGCTTGGCCCTTTTCTCACTCTTTTTTTTTTTTTTTTTTTTTTTGGGATAACAGGCTCTTCTCACTTTTTTTTTGGCCAAATTTCAAATTACACCCTTTAAGTTTGGTCAAAGTTCAATTCAGTCCTCTAAGTTTTGACCGTTTCAATTTAGTCTCTAAGTTTGGTTTGGTTTCAATGTAGTCCTCTAAGTTTTGACCGTTTCAATTTAGTCCTCTAAGTTTGTTTTCGTTTCAATTTAGTCCTCTAAGTTTGATTTTGTTTCAAAAACTTAAAAACAAAAACTAATAAAAATTATTTATAAAAAAAATTCGAGAAAAAAATAAAAAGTTAAAGGACTTAATTGAAACAAAATCAAACTTAGAGTACTAAATTGAAATGGTCAAAACTTAGAGGACCAAATTGAACTTTGACCAAACTTAGAGGACTAAATTGAAATGGTCAAAACTTAGAGGACTAAATTGAACTTTAACCAAACTTAGAGGGTGTAATTTGTAATTTAGCCTTTTTTTTTTTTTTTAAAATAAAAAAAAGCCTTTCTCACTTGTAGGTTGTTTTCTTTTTCTTTTATATGTTATTGGCCAAATTATATTTTAGTATTTTAGGCATATTTTAAATTAAACCATATAACTTTAAGTTAAAGTTTGAAGTTTGAGACTATTACAAGCAAAATTCTAAAATTTATTAATTTCAATTCTGCCAAAAAACCCTCAAAACCAACTTATTGTCATCCTTTGTCTTACTCAACGTTATCGTAATTATAAAAAATATATATATATATATATATTGAAATTTTTTTCAATGAACCCGAACTCTAGTTCGAAACCCAACGAGTAATAGTAAAAAAAAATTCCCTCTCTTTTTCTCGCAGCAGAGGGGTTTCTTTGTTATTCTGCAGAACTCGACGCAAAGAGGGAGAACTCGGCCATCCCAAAGAAGAAGACCACCGTACAGGTAACATCGTCTGATTTAGTTCACTTCTTCTTTTCCTTCACATTCCGAGACCCATGGCTTTCTCTCTCTCTCTCTCCTTCCCTAATTTCACTTCTTCTTCTTTTTGTTTGTGTGTGATTCACCATATCTGTATTGAATTTGTTTGATCAACTATAATATAAAACAATATACTAATAATAACATTTTAATGTCAATTATAGTTATTGTATCATTCAGCCATGTCGCACGCCAGGTGTTCGAGCTTTTTCCCATGTGAAAATTGCGTTTTGACATAGCACTTTCAAATCATCTTTACTTCTAATTTCATGCTCCCATAGTTACTGCTCCATTCTCATTTGTAGCCCATATCTGTTTCCCTCTCCTTATATATATGGATGGATGTTTGAATGTAATGATTCAACGAATTGCGGATGAGAACTGTTACAGAAGCTTTTGTAGTATGTGAATGATTTTAAGGTTTTTTTAGGAGCAGTAAAGAAATCCCAGTGTTCAAATTTTCAGTAATGTTGTTCCTTGCTGTTTAAAGTCTCTGACTTTTTGTTTTCTATTTTGGGTGGCACGCGTTACTTTATTTTATTTTATTTGTGCAGGTATTCTTGTTTAATTCACACAATGAAATGCCAAAATTTTGTGCTTTTTGTCTCTCAAGAACTGTTTTTGGTAATTGGAACTGGTTAAAACCAGCAGTGTGGCATTGTGTTTTCTGAAAACATTTTTGTGTGTGGGGGTTCAAATTATTTGAAAAAAAAAAAGGCTTTTGAAAGTGCTACCTAACCCTGCTGCAATTATTTGAGATAATAAGTATATTTATTGAAATAGCTTAGCTTTTATGATAAACTGTGACTTGGGACTATGAATTTCAGTTGATGTTACTATGAGTTTTTTTTCGGGACATTGATATTGATACCTTGATAAGTGCTAGTGAAAGAAACTAGTTCCTCATTGAATGCTTTTGAACACTCAATAAAATTGTGGATTGTAATATGGGTGGTTGTCATTTTCAGATATAAAAGTGGCTTTCCTTGTCCGTGTGTAAATGTATCCATCTTTTCTCACAGATTTTAGTTAGTGGAAGAAATTTAACTTTTTGGTTATGGATTTGAATTACAGGGTCTTCTTGGTATTATTTTTAAAATGAAGAAGATGATTGCCCTAGGCTTTGAGGGTTCAGCCAACAAGATTGGTGTTGGAGCTGTAACCTTAGACGGCACCATTCTATCAAACCCACGCCACACCTACATTACCCCTCCTGGCCAAGGATTCCTTCCCCGAGAAACTGCTCAACACCATCTCCAACACATTCTTCCATTAATCAAATCTGCGTTGAAGACTGCTCAAATAACCCCAGATGAAATAGATTGCCTCTGTTACACCAAGGGTCCAGGCATGGGAGCACCACTACAAGTAACTGCTGTTGTTGTTCGGATTCTTTCACAGCTGTGGAAGAAGCCCATTGTTGCGGTTAACCACTGTGTGGCACATATTGAGATGGGGAGGATTGTGACTGGGGCAGATGATCCTGTTGTATTGTATGTTAGTGGTGGTAATACACAGGTAATAGCATATAGTGAAGGGCGGTACCGGATCTTTGGGGAAACCATTGATATTGCTGTTGGAAATTGCTTGGATCGATTTGCTAGGGTGTTAACACTCTCCAATGATCCAAGCCCGGGATATAACATTGAGCAGGTACGTATGTGAACATAAGTGGATTCTGTTACTTTATATAGCTGACATTGTGTATAAATATATTCAATGCTTCTTCATTGGGGGCTTTTTTTGGTTACTTTGGTTTTTTTTTATAGATTTGCTTCCGTTGGTTTATTTATTGAATGGTTTGATAAGTGGTTTATTTTTGAATATGACTAAGACTAACTCCTTTTCTCTATGAGGAGTACTAAGATTAATTTTTGTATGGGTGTTGAATGTGGCCAATGAGCTCTAGCTCAAATGTCACCTCTTTCCCTCGTAAAAGCTAGGTGGAGGGTGAGGTCCTGGATTCAAGAGCCAGATGCATATGTAACTTGTGAATAAATAAAAATTTATGTGTAGAAATGTATTTATATCCTTGCTTTAGATGATCATACAATGTAGAATGTAATGTGCTTATCATTTTGGCAACTGTTTAGGCTAATCATAATTTTATTTTATTTTTATTTTTATAAGTACTTAGGCTAATCATAATGTATACTAAACTCAACTCACTAGGCTATTTATAATATTCATTTTAAATGCTTGAATAATGTGATGGATATATTCTGTCTTGACATGCCTGATATATTTTTTCCTTCACCAGCTTGCAAAGAAAGGAGAACAGTTTATAGATCTTCCTTATGCTGTCAAAGGGATGGATGTATCTTTTAGTGGAATATTGAGCTATATTGAAGCCACTGCTGTGGAGAAGCTAAAAAATAATGAGTGCACCCCTGCAGACTTGTGTTACTCCTTGCAGGTAAACTGTAGTGGTAAATTTTGTATATGAACTTAGCTATTCTTCATATGTCGATCGTTAGGTGTTGTATCATCATGTTTGTTTCTGTCTTAATTCTCTTCCTCTCAAGTGCTAACTCACCCTCTGTGGGAGGGACCTTTCTAAAATTCCCATGTACTAGGCCATACTGTTTTCTTTCTTTTATTTTACTTATACATCCGGGGAAAAAAAAAAAAAATTTATATTTTAATATGTTGCAGGAAACTCTGTTTGCAATGCTTGTGGAGATTACAGAACGGGCAATGGCACACTGTGACACAAAAGATGTTCTTATTGTTGGTGGTGTTGGTTGCAACGAGCGCTTGCAGGAGATGATGAGAATAATGTGCTCTGAGCGTGGTGGAAGGTTGTTTGCTACTGATGACAGGTATTGCATTGATAATGGGGCAATGATTGCATATACTGGTCTCCTTGCTTATGCTCATGGTACAGTAACTCCACTGGAGGAAACGACATTCACCCAGCGGTTCCGGACTGACGAAGTACATGCAATTTGGAGAGAGAAAAAGGAGCCTTCTAACATGAATGGCCTCATTCTGGAAAGCAGCTAAATCTAGAAGATCTTGAGGTATGGTCTTTCTAATGCTGCCAGAATTAAAATAATTAGACTGAAATGCATTGTACACTCTCTAAGTTTGGCTAGTTTTGATTTTGTTCCTTGATGTTTGAAAGTTTTGATCTGTTCCCTCTTAGTTTGGTTCTGTTTGGATTTTGACCCTCCCGTTCATCAAACGTTAACCCCTAATTGTTAAGTGCCACCTAGGCCTGCCATATGTGTTAGTTGGGCCAATCAGTTCATGCCACGTGTCAAGTGTATTATAAAAATAAATAAATAAAATTGAATAATAATAATAATAATAATAATAATAATAATTTAAAATAAAAAAAAATAATAATAATAATAATTTAAAATAAAATTACATAAAAATAATAATTTAATTTAATTTAAAAAAAAAAATAAAAAAAAGAATTTTTTTTTTTTTTTAAAAATATAAAGAAAAAATCACTGCAACAACAAAATTGAAAAATGCTATAAACCAACCACACAAATTCAATCAAATACAACTACAAAACCAATGAAATCCCCAAATAAAATATATATATATATATATATATATATATATATATATATATATATATATATTTTGATAAGTATGAAATCCCCAAAAATAATGTATCAAAACCCACCAAATCTCCAAATTTAATCAATTCAAAACCCTCAATTCGAAAAACCCAAATCTCCAATCTCAAAACCCACCAAATCTGAAAAACCCAAATACTATGGACCGAGAAACTGTTCTCTGATAAGCAAATTGATCCCTGGTCGATCTGGCAAGTCGTGCCGTTTACACTGGTGTAACCAGCTTTCTCCAGAGGTTGAGCACCTCAACATGTTTGTGGTTCCTGGGGCTACTCTCGTGTATGTTGTTGTCCTTCCTCAACATGTACAGTACTGGATGGAGCCCCACTTGACACCACCATTGGTGCTCCACCTTCCCAATCTCGACTTGGATCTCCGCTGCAGGAACCGGGTGGGCCACGATTTCTTGGATTTCTTTCGAGATGGTTGGAGTTGTAGTGGTGTTGGTGGAGTCCACAATGGTAGTAGTGGGCTTGGTGATTTTGGGTAAGCAATGGCGGTGGCGGCGAGATGTGAGACAGAGAGATAGTATGAAGAGAGCCAAGAGGATGAGGGAGCCCACCAACATCCCTATTACCACCCCCAGTCTCAGCCTGAAGATTGAAGTCGGCTTTGACAACTTTGTGTCCTCGATTGAAGTCGACTTTGAATGTGTTTTTATTCTTTATGCATCATCACTAATGCCACAACAAGCACAATCACCAGTGACAGCTCAGAACGGTTACGAGAAGCAGTTCTTCAGCACAGAGTTCTTGGCTGTGATGCAAGAGATGTTCAGAAAGGAAGTGAGGAATTACATGTCTGGGATTGATCAAAACGGGTTGTGTGGTTGAATTTGGTGATTTGGGTTTTTCGAATTGTGGGTTTGGAGATTACATGTCTGGAAATTTTTTCTTTATGAATTTAAAAAAAATATAAAATTTCCCTGCTTTTTATTTTTTGTTTTAAAATTACATAAATTATTATTTTTATGTAATTTTTATATTTTAAAGATTTTTTTTTATTATTTTATTATTATTTTTCAAATTTTTTATTTTTTTTAATACACTTGACATGTGGCATGAACTGATTGGCCCAACTAACACACATGGTAGCCTAGGTGACACTTAACGGTTAGGGGCTAACGTTTTATGGATAGGAAGACCAAAATCAAATGGAACCAAACTAAGAGGGAGTAGATCAAATTCAAATATCAGGGAACAAAATCAAAACTGGCAAAACTTAGAGGGTGTACAATGCATTTCAGTCAAATAATTAATTCTTTCTTTCAATATTAGTATGAAAATGTTATGATATTTGAAGCGGAAAACTGACTTAGCCATGCGGCCTTGCCATTTCAAATGGTATTTGGTACCAATCAAGAAACATACATTCATGAATTGTACTTGTAAAAAGTACTATCTATTACTTAGAGAGTGGCTATATGTTAGTTTATAGTGATTGTATGAGTTATTCTGAGGACGTTTTGTTGTGGGCTGGTAGACACAAATTAATTGGATATATTTTACTGGTAATTCTGGTTATAGGGCTTGGAAAGATGAGTAGGCTTAACTATCCTAACCTTTCAGGATGCAGCAAATTATATTGTGGAATCATGTATTATGGTGATAGATTCTACCGTGGTATTTAATGGGAGAGAATATAGTAGAAGAAGAACTTGCCAACCTGCTTGAGTCTCAGGAAACAGAATATATGATTCTCCAAATTCTGATGGTTAATGTATTTTGCAAATTATGAAAATCAAGGCCAACTACCTCTTTGTGCTTCTACTTTTCTGACACAGGAAAATGACCTACTCAAATTAAAGGAAACTTAGCCAAGAGCCTGTTTGTTCTTAATGTCTCTGAGTCAAATCTTTGTGACCACCTTGTTTCAGTTAATGGTGAAGCTTTGATCCAGTGCTCCAATGCATTGGACCAAACACAATCAGGACACGTGTTGCGATCGTGTCCAGTCCAGTGCACTGGAGCATTGGACCTTACATTCCATTCAAGGTAGTTGGGCAGGGTTTACAGGTGGGGGTAGGTATTAGTGTGTCAGATACTTGATAAGTATTGGCCCACTTCTATTAGAACTTGGGGTCTGCAAGAACTGAAGCAAGTACCTAATACCATGCATGAAAACCATGAAACCAAGAGGCTTTTACTTTTTTAGAACGTAGACCAATAATATATATATATATATATATATATACACTCAAATACTATCATTTTTTTTCATTGCATTAATTCAAGTTATGATGTTCTCCACCATTGTTGACAGTCCCACCTTCATCAACCACTGCATTCATTAACCACTGTTGCAGTTGCATTGACTCCATCATCTGTTAAGCTGTAACATGAATCACCATAATCATTTTTAATTTTGTTTCTATAACTTGTCTTTTCATTTTTCTTATCAAAAAAAAAAAAACTTATCTTTTCATTTGGTCTTACAATGAATTGGCAGGAGATGTTATGTAAATAAAATATTCATTCCTGTGTGATTTTCATTTCTATTTCAATGTTTCCTTGGTAACTAATGGATCTTGTATTTGTTTTGGGTTTATATATATAAAATTTTTATTTATAAAAAAAATATCTAACCTGCTTTGGCATTGCAGGTTTTGACTATATAAGATGGCTTCGGAGAACAAATCTCATTGTGCACCAAACTTGAAGGATCTTCAGAAGGCATAGTATATTATTGTACCATCAGGTTTTGTTTCAACAATGACTATTATTTAAGGAACAAAAGATTCTAAAATACAGTCTTCCTCTCTCTCTCTCTCTCTCTCTCTCTCTCTCTCTCTCTCTCTCTCTCAATAATGACTAGACCACTGCCATTGTGGTTTCGTGCAATGCATAGAAGGCCTTTTGCTGTGGTTCTGTATAAACTTGGGGTTAGGGGTATGTCATAAACTTTTGTGCTACATACAAATTAGGGATATTAATTTTTGCCTGCCAAAAAGAAAACCGGCTTGCCTGAGATGGGGTGGGTTCTTCCCACCTCAATAATGACATGAGATGGGTTAAATATTAAAACCAGAGGCTTATATTAGATGGGGTTGATTCTTCCCAACTCAAACAGACTTGCCAGATTTTGGCAAAGAAAGCATCCCAAGACATGTTCTGAACACCTTCACCACATTGAGCAAGAAACTTAAGGTCATCAAAGGACATATTATTTGAACTCATTATTCATCTTTGTTGGGCCTTTCCACTCCATGAAAGATGGCCCATTGGCCACGAATGAAAAATGTGCACCCAGTTTTCTACTAGCTAGCTAAGTCATCATGTGGGTTGATTTGTGCTAGGGGTGTGCATGAGTTGGATTGAGTTTAGGGTGTTTTCTAATCCAATCTGGTCTTGGGTTGAGAAATCTCTGATCCAATCCAACTCACATTAACCCTAAAATCCAACCCAACCCAACCCAACCCATACCCGTAGGAATTATGTTAGGTTAGTTTAGGTTGGATCATTGGGTTGGGGGATGAGTTTATCAAGCTTAGTAACGTGGGTTGAATTGGGTTACTTGGGTTGAATTTTTTCCTCAGGCGAACCCAAATTCTGATAGCAGTATAGGACCAAATCACATGGGAATGAATTGTTGTTTTCCCTTTATTTTTATTTGATTGAGTATGAGGAAGATTCGTCATAAAACTACATGAGGAAGATTCATCATAAAACTACAAAAGAATGTAATCGTGGATCGTGGGAGGACTTTTTATGGCCCTATACAATGATTAATTCAGAAAATTTTCCCCCCTTTTCCCTTTGTTATGACAAAGTACCTATTGAGAATATCACCTTCAAAAATACATTTAGAAAAAGTCTAGGGCCACAATTTTTCACAACTTTGGGCACAACCTGCTAATGTGTTGTGTGCTTGGTTGTTGGAAAATGCAAGTGGGACCAGTGGTGTGCATTTATGTTCAATGTTTCTACATGAAATTCATTTGATTTATTGGTCATCTTCACTGGAGGTGAAAGTTATGTGTGGAGTACATACTACATACTCCTATTTTCATAGCATTTAACACTTGAAGTTGTTAGTTTCTTTATTGAAATTGAAAATTTAAGCGACCCTAGTCACCTAGGGCTCAACATAGAGAGCTTAAAAAAAAAAAAAAAACTCAAAAGTTATGTTGCAAACTTGCAATTAATCTTGGGGATGTATTTCAACTTCATGAGTCGTGAGTTGTTACTAATAAATCACCGTGGTCACTATTCACGAGTTTTTAATGATAATAGTCCTCATATAGAGGGTTACCATATGCCATGCCAATTAGCATTTGTGCAAAGTCAATACAAAGTATGAGTGGAAGCTAATCTATTCTAATAGACAGGTTTGGATGACTAACACTTTTTTAAACTTGTACCCTAACTTTGGATCTAATAAAGTTAAATCTCTGCGTAGGGATCCTAAGAGTAGTTCTTACTTCTTAGACCTAAACCAAGTGACGATTCCATTTCCATCCTAACCTTGAGTTAGTGGCATATTGTTGAATTTGAGTGAAGGACAGATCCACACTAGGAAAAATTCAAAAGAATCATTCACAAGACAGACATGGTATAGATTTCATGGACCACGTCTTGGGACACCCACAATAAGTCTTACTCAAGATTGATGGGAATTATATCCCATTTATTCACATAAAATATTATAGCTATTATTGCCATGGAGGGACTATCTAAAATTATAGATTAGAAGTTAGTATGCAAGCCACTAACTCTCCATTATCAACCCACTGTAATCCAAATAAATACCGTAATTATAAGAAATTTTACATTTTATTTATCACTTAATATTAAATGTACCAACATATTCGTTATGAGAATCTACAGTGCGGGCATTAACTAGTCCTTAAGAAAAATTATACACATGATCTATATATTTATATAAGCAGAGATCTTAAGTTTTGACTTTTGAGAGCTTGAGGTTCTACCAAGTGGCGCACTTGAGGTTTTGTCAAGTGTCTCACTCCTATAGCCTTCCACCTTATATCTTAATTACTACCATATGTTATTCGTAATTTTAATAGAAATAACTACATTCAGTGTATCATTCCTCTTAACCCAAGCATTTTTTTAATTTATTTGTATTAAACAATTTACATTTCCTAAGTCTTTTTAATGGCACGTACAAATAGACACACACACACGCGCGAGTATTAATAAAGTAAATGTATATTCATTTCCATTTTAATACAAGTGTTAACCAAATACAATGCATGGTTCATGGTACTTGGAATATAACTTTTCTAGGTGCTTCCTTCCTCACTTATATATATGAGTGCATATGGATGCTTATTTGTATCAAAGAAAAATATAAGTGTTTCATTCCAAGTATGGTGAGAAAGTGATTGAGTGGAACTATTGAGTGACCTAGTAAGTAAAAATATAGAGTTATTTCTAAGGAATATTAATTAGTGACAGTCATAGAGAACTATAGTTTATTTTAGTATTCCATCACATGTTCAACTACATCAAAGTAAGGAGGTTTTGTCAAAATCATGTTATTGACGGTGATATTATTGTGAAATAGCTTTGTATTGTCTCCATTGTATTTGCATTTCACCATTTGATTATAATAAATTGATTGAAGTTCGGCCCATGGATAGTGGCGGCTCCAGGATTTTTTTTTTTTTTTTTTTTTCCTCCAGGGGGTTCATTAAAAAGCTTGACTATATAATATATTGACATCACCAAAAAAAAAAAAAAAAAAAAAAAAATTAAAAAACATTAAGTTTTACAATTTTCTTCTACTAGTTTTTATATTTTGAAATCATTGCATGATACTTTCATTTCCAATACTATAGCTATCAAAGATATCGCTTTCAATGTACGTGCCCAAGCAATCATTCATCCACTAATCTCCCATTTGATTGCGTAGTTGATTCTTTACATATTTCATTGCTAAAAAAATTCTCTCTACTGTTGCAGTTGCGATAGGAAGGATCAAAACTAACTTCACCAGCAAATAGACAAATGGATATAAGATATCCTTCTTTGTCTCTACCATCTTTCTAGCAAGATCACCAATTCCTTTAAGTTCTAAAAACGCGTCATTAGAGCTCATATCAACAATGTAATTCTGAAGTTGAATGTCAAGTGCCATCAAATCTGTCCCAAAAAAATCAGATAGATAGAACTCTGCAAGATGTACCAACTTTTACCTATCATATGCACAAAATAAATTACTAGGATTCAAGCAAGCCATACAAAGTAGCAACTCGGTATTCCCCTTTGAAAAATGGTTATTGAGCTCTTGAAGTTGCATATATATGACTGTGTAGAATAGCTTGACACGATAGTAATGTAAATTTGTAATTTGTGAGGTTTTACGACGTTGTCTCACAGCAGCTACAAATATTTCATCTAGTTTCGGGATAGGGATTTTATGTTTGATACAAAAATGAAGACACTTCAGTCAATAAAACTTCCCATTCATCATCTCTCATCGTCTACAATCGTTACTTAGACACTTTAACAAGTGTCATAACATTTACAATATCTTGAATTTTCTTTTTGCAATGTTATTGACAACTCATTTGTGATCCCCAAAATATTTTTCATCAAGTGTAGAGCAAAGGAAAATTTAAAAGGTAGAAACACGGTAAGTGGATTTAGTTTTAAATTTTTAAATTTTTTTTTTAACCACTGTTAAAGTGATTGGGTCATATGTATCAAACTAGGTTGGCTAATGGGTTTTAAGCCATTTTGTTGTTATTTAGTTTAGTTATTATTTGTTATTTGGGCTTTTTTCAGGGGTTTAAGGTGTTAGATTTATTGGGATTTCAATTTAGTGTGTTCAAAATTTGGGATCTCAAAGCCAAGGTGTTCTAAAAAAAATTTGAGGGTTCAAGAATTTTTTTAAGGGTGTTCAAATATTTTTTTGGAGGGTATAAATACCTATAAAAAAAATTATTTAAAAAAAAAAAAAAAAAACTATAAAAAAGTTTTTTTTTTTTTTTTTTTTTTTTTTTTTTTTTTTTTTTTTTTTTTTTTCTTTCTTTCAAGTCAGAGGGTTCATTTGAACCCCCTAGGCTTTAAGTGGCATTGCCACTGCCCGTGGACATAGGAAATATTGTTGAACCACGTAATTCCTGGTGTTTCTTATGTAATTGTTTTTCTTATTTATTCCCGTTTATTTTATTACTACTATTTTGTTGGCTCGACATAATTTAAATTTCACAATTTCACCTCCCTGACGCAACATTCCTAATAGTGTCTTGCTAACCTATACACATTGCTAACTAATTTCCAAATGTTTCCAAGCTATTTAACATTAAAAAAATTCAATAATAGATGTCAGCAAAGAGATACATCTATGAATAAACATCTTCATTTTATTGTTGTATTAATTGGAAGTGGTGATAAATATCAAAACCCCAAAATCACAATTCACCTATGTAAATACCATAATTTCAAATGGGTGCAACAAACATAGTATTAAATAAATACTTTGAAACAAACTTTTATTAACTCAAAAGACTAAATTCATGTAATTTAGTTTATAACATTAACTGCGCATTGCGGGTGCGGGTTCTCTGAGTTGAATTTTAATTAAGGACCCGACATTTGGAAACGTTTATTGCATTTTCTTGCTAAGTGACCGCAAGAAATTTATTTCATACTTGACCTTAAATTTATTCCTCCTGAACCCAACGCAGTAAAAGGAAGCAATCAAAGCGAGAGATGTGGCATAATTTGGGAGGTAAGGGCTTTAATTATGGGATGATTCTGAAACAGATGCAATTTTTTTTTTCATCCAAGCTCACCCATGCCTCAATTCCATCGCCATCTTTGGTGTCATTCAGAATAACCATTTCCAAAGTTTTAGCTCTAGTACTCACCCAAATAGGTTTTCCCCAACCAAAATCAACTTCATATAGAGGGAACCAGCACCAGCTACTGAAATTATAGATATCGGTCTCACCTCTTTCACGTTCTTGACGAACCAAATCGTGGAAAATTATAAAATACCCTAGGAGTACTTTAATTAAATGCGTACTCTTTTTTCTCACATAAGTGGTGGGTCCCACTATGTATTTAATTAGCAGACCTACCACTTATGTATGAGGAGGGACTACGCATTTAATGTACTCCTAGAATATTCTATAAATACTCGTTCTCTACTCACCTACCTCGCCATTATTGGACGGAATATTATAGAATATTTTGGGAGTACATTAAATGCATACTTTCTTTTCTTAGATGAATAGTGAATCCCACCATGAATTTAATTAGCGGAATCTACTACTTATGTGAGAGGAAGGAGTACGTATTTAATTAATGTCTCCCAAAGTATATTAAGATTACTCTTAGTGGGCTACGAACCAAGATCTGCAAAATTCATCTCCAGTTTCGTGGATTGTGGGGCAGAGCTGCCGCCTCTTCGGTTTCTCTTTGTATATCTTTGCATCTTTGACGATTTTTTTGTGGTCACTTGACGACGGGTAATTATACTATACTCCGGGAGTACATTAAATGTGTACTCCCTTCTCTCATAAAAGTCGTGGGTCTCGCTAATTAAAATCATGGTGGGACTTACCACTTCTGTGAAAGGAGGGCGTATGCATTTAATGTACTCCCAGAACATTATATAATTTCCTTATCACAATTCAACGAATCTTCATAGCTATTGGCCATACATAATGGGGCTACCACATTCTATATGTTCATTCTGCAAAGTCTTAGGCAGGAAGCACACAATTCCATGGATAACATAGTGTCCTTGGTATGTGAGAACCTTGATATCTCCTTTAATTGGCTGAAATCCAAGATAGAAACATATGTTGCAAGAAATTGTCTGACCAAGTCAATGAGTGGCTTGCCAGAACGAGGTGCTTTTGGGACAACTTCTCTGAAAAAATGTAGGATAGAATTTTTAAAGCAAAGTCAGGCGCAGTTGATAAGGCAATCAAGAAGGTTTTAGAAAATTTGAGTTCAGTGAAAAGGGTTTTATACTCTTCGGCACTATCGCTAAAGAACAAAAGCATTCAATTGAAAAATTGTGTTGGTTCCATGTTGAAATGGATGGAAAAGCTTGCTCAAACTTCTATAAAGAACATCATTGTCATAATGATAGTCGTTGCAAGGATAACTTAAGCTTTGCAAACCGATTTATGACAATGTGATATATATATATATATATATATATATATTTATATATAACTTTATGGATTAGTTTACATTTATTTTTCACTTCTATTAGAACTTGGGGTCTACAAGAATTAAAGCAGGTACCTAGCTAATACTTATGACGGTATGAGAACCATAAATCCAAGGGGCTTTTAATTTTCTTCAGTATATATATGAAAAAGATTCACCAAAATAGGAAGTAACCAATCTCAAAAAAGAAGAGAAGAAGAAAGGACGTAACGTAATCGAGGGAGGACTTTTAATGGTCCTTGATTAATGTCACAAATATAGCCAACGATTAATTCAGAATTTTTTTGCCCTCTTCTCCCCTTGTTCTGACAAAGTAGCTGTTGAGAATATCACCTTCAAAAATACATTTATATTCAATGTTTCTACTTTAAATTCTTTTAAATTATTGGTCATCTTGAATGGAGGTGACTGAAGGGTAGGTGTGGGGACGATAGGTAAATACTCCTATTTGCAAAGCATTCAACAACTGAATTTTTTAGTTTCTCTATAGAAATCGAAAATTCGAAGCGGCCCTTATCACCTACCTAGAACTCAACATATAGTGATGTTGTAATTAATATTAGGGAATGTATGTATTGCAACTTCATGAGTCGTGACTAATTAATCACCATGGTCATCACTAGTCACAAGTTTTTCATGATTAAAGTCCTCGTATAAAGGGTTACCATATGCCATTTGAAATTTGTGCAAAGTCTATACCGAATTATAGTCTTATATAAAGGGTTTATATCATTATATGAATTATACGAATTTTTTTTTTTTTTTTTAATTTTTTTTTAAGGGTTACAACTTACAACACTAGTAGCTTTTAGTTTCTCTAGACTAATTAAAATTTCTATAAGCGATCCTAATCACCTAGAATTTAATATAGTGATGATGCAATTAACTATTGGCTAGTTTCATCACCTTTTGTCACAATTCAACGAATCTTCATAACTACCGGCCTTATATAATGGGGCTACCACAGTCTATATGTTCATTGTGCAAAGTTATAGGCAGGTAGTTAAAACAATTGTAGCACACAATTCTCCAAGGGTAACATAGTGTCCTTAGTATGGAGTATACTTGTGAACATCTATGATTACCTGAAATCCAAGATCGAAGCATGTTTTACGAAATTGTCAAATCCAAGATCGAAGCGCTTTTGGGACAATTTCTCTGAAAAAATGAAGGATAGAATTATGAAAGCAACATCAGCAGTTGATAAGGAAATCAAGGAGGTTTTAGAAAAATTGAGTGCAATGAAGAGTGCATTATGGTCTTCAGCACTATCAGTAAAGGAAAAATTCTTTCAATTGAAAAATTGGGTTGGTTCCATGTTGAAATGGATGGATAAGCGTGTTGAAACTATAAAGAACCTCATTGACATAACGATAGTCGTTGCAAGGATAATTAATAAGTGCAAAGTGATTTACGACAATGAGATGCATTATATTTATGAACCCAATTGTCTTGTAAAGGGGTTCTTTGACGTACTTGTTATGGTGATCATTAATCCATCAAGGCTGTCTGTTGTTCTCTCTGAAGCCTGTTCTCTATTCTGGAAGACACTAAAAATGACTCTGGAAGAAATGAAATATGGAGCACTACAAAAAACACGATTTGTAAAGGCAGTTTTTTCAGAGGCGGTTTACTAAACCGCCTCTACAAACAGCTATTGAGACGGTTTTCTTGACTACCTCTACATTTTTTAATTTGTAGAGGAGGTTTAATAAAACCGCCTCAATATTATTATTATATAGAGGCGTGGAAATAAAAACTGCCTCGTTAGCTGCATAAAACCGCCACAATAGATATTAAAGTTTTTTTTTAGTACCGCTGTGATATTCCGACCCAAATATGTGATTAATTATGCGTATTATATAATTAATCTTATTTATAAGGTGATTGAGATTTCTTATTATTACATGGGTGTGTGTAAAACAATATTTTGTAAAACCCATTAATTAAATTATGGGAACTTTGGATATATATATATTACATAAATAAGTGTTTACGTATAATTATTTATAATTGGGTTAAAATAGAAACTTAAGGAAATAGTGGGGCTATTGCATAATTTTACTAAATAGTGATGAGTCACTATTCTCTCATTCCAAATGAATCCCACGTAGCCTCCCTTTTTCCATTTGAATCACACTTTAACCCCCCCCCCCCCTCTTCTCTTTCTCACTTTCTCTCTAGCTCTCTCTCACCCGATTCTCTCTCAATCTCACCTGAAAATCCCTTGCTCCAAATCTCCATTATCATCTTAAGGAAATCAACTTTTCATCAGGAACAAGATTGAGAATCAATTGAGGTAAGGATTGATGAAATTAAGTTAGGGATTTTGATTTGGGAGTTTAATCTTTAAGTTTTGTCAATGGAAGTTGTTATGGGAGAGATGTGGGTGTGTATTTTGGTACTATGGTTTCATCCTTGGTATTTTTGTATGATTGAAACTATGTGGTTTGTGTTTATATTTTGAAGTTTGATTTCTAATTTGGATGTCTTGATATTTGAATCAATCAATTAAATGGGCATGAATTTGTTTTACTCCAAGTGTTTGATTAATTGTTTCAATGAGTATGTGATGCTGAATTTATTTGGGTTTTAATTCATGAGTTTTGTTAATTGTAGTTATTGGGATTTTATGTTGCTATGTGGGTTTGGTGTTCGATTATAATTCAAGGATTGTATGTTGTGATTTGAGTATTAATCTATGCTTGGATGTGCCATTAGAGGTGGATTTGAGGTGAAATCTGTAAATATATTTGGGTTTGTAAAATTCTGGAATTTCTGAGAAGAGCAATTAAGAAACGGTTTTCTTTAGCTTTGTATCACATGTCTAATGCCCATATATTAAATTTCACTTTAAAATAAGGTTATTTGATAATTATTTGTGATTTTACAAGAAAACTGTACAAATCTGTCAATTTGACAGATTCTGTGTTTGTCAATTAGAAATTTCATAATAAATTTATTGATGGCCATTCCTGCGGGGCCAATGGCTAATATAAAGCCAGTAACCCAATAGGCCCAAATGCAATGGGTTTGGTCCAAAATGAAGTCCAATTTAGGGCCCACAAACTTAGACCAATCACTAATGTAAAGTAGTTGGCTTAACTTCCAATTCATGGCATCGGAGCCCAAATGCAATGGGACTTGTCACAAAACAAAGTCTAATGCAAAGGCTCAACAACAAATGGGCCCACAAGGCCCATAAGCCCATCAAAAGGATAATGCAAATCCTTGGGTTTTATTGGGAACAAAGCCTAACACAAAGGTCCTAAAACCAACAAATGGGCTCAGAAGGCCCATAAGCCCATAAAAGGATAACGCAAATCCTCGAGTTCTATCCCTTGGAACAAGCCTACATTGAAGGTCCAAAAAAACTCATCTACGGGTCCATTATCTATAAGACCAAACATGTTAAAAAGGTCCCGCGGTGGGCCCAATCAAAAGCTCCAGTCGAAGAGCTAATAGGCCCACCAAACCAACCATATTAAAACGGTCCTGCGATAAACTACTCCACCAAAGGAACTAAAACCCAAAGCAAGTGGGAGGACCAAGGCCATAAGCTCCCACCACGAAATGGGTAATATAGTTCTTTGTACAGAGAAATCCAAAACCATGGCATCAGTTTCGGCAGGAGCCAAGTCAAGAGACTTTTTAGTCCAATTACAAGCCAACCAAATTTAACAAGCCATTGAGACTTTACCAATGGAAGAGATGGATGTGATATCTCTGAAACTATTTAATGGCAGCAACCCAAACCTACAAAAAGCTAACTAATTTCCTTATTTCCTATAGGGATCACGGGGTGATGGTTTGGCGGTAGGGGAGTTTATCCAGGGGGTTCATGAATTCGGCTAAAGACGGAGGGATTTGTTTGGGAAATACCTTGGTCACCGAAGCTTGATTCTTGTAACCATGTGTGTCCACGCAAACCACGAAACCATTTTCTTCCTCCGTAAAACAAGGCATTTAATGCAAACCATTTAATGCAGCCGTGTTCCTCAAGAACTCCATTAATGTCCTTGCCTTCCCAAGAAATAATGATGATATTGCAGATGAAAAGAGCCTAGAAAAGTAAGCCAAAATCACGCTGACAATACAGCGGGAACATGAAAAGAAGCAAAAGTATGACCGAAAGAAGCTTCTGCCTTGAAAAAAAGGAAAAGATGTGTCTTGGGAGTAGCAGAAATGGTCTGCCAATCGAGATGGTCCTTGTACTAATGAAGTGACAGGAGCTCCCTCCTGCGAAAAAAAAGGGCCATTATAAAAAGAACAACACAAGGCATAACACCAAAAGCCTATACATCAACCTTCCAAAACACCAAACATCATCCATAATCTAAAACCACAAAAATCACCTTCAAGCGTGCACACTAGCTTGGACGAACTCTCCCCAAAATCCATTCCCTGCGGTTCTTTGTAATTCTTATATTAAGTTTATTCTTGCGGGACTAATGTATCTTCCTGCAGAGCCCATTCTCACTTTGCAGACATTGCTAGGGGAGGAACTTTAGATTTCAACCCACTAGCTCAACACAAACAATGGTCATTACCGCAAGGATCCAATATTACGAGACACAGATAAGTTTTCTCTCCCATTCAATCCTTAACTCCCGTTATTTATAATGTATATATACATACATACTGTGTACTTAAATGTTGTTGCAAAAACAAGTTTTTGTTTCGGCAAATCCAAAACTATGTTGCAAAGATAACCATCTATTCATTATTTATTTATTTATGAGTTGAATAACTTTGGGCTTTTAGTCTACAGTATAAACTAGCCAATAAGTCTCATGGAAGCAAGTCTTTGTTGCCATAAATATCATGGCAAAGAAGCACCTACGGAAGCTACATGCCCTACCGCAGGGCCTTCACATTTTACTGCAGAACCGAGTTTAGCAAATGACTCTCATATATTCTTTTTATATATACTTTAAGTTTTCTCCTGCAGTGCCCATCTTGTTATACAAAAAATGGAGTTGTCCACTAAAGCTATCATTTGCTACATAATCCAAGTTTGGGCTACTGCACACTAAAGTCCAAGCAGACGGAAGAACTTAGAGGCTTGACCAAGAGCCAACAATAGTGTTAACCATAAAAACCCGGTCACATGAGATTGGGCCATCATCTTTGGATCGCAGCCATTAGCCACGAGGCCCACTGCGAAGGCCTTATGTGAGTCTTGGTCTCACTTTCTTACCTATTCCATCTACAGCATCACCCCCCACAAATAAAAAGAACCCACAAAATCCAGTACTTGGAATTTGAGTGATTGGAATAATTTTCTGAAATCCTGGGATGTATATGTTCTTGATGGAATTATCCCCATGTAATTTTAATAAATAAGGAATTGTGGGTACTGATCTAAAGTTACCTTCAAAACTGTGCTGGCAGATTTGAGTCTTCTGTCTTGGTTGAATTTTATAATTTTTTATAAAGCTCAAATAGAACTGTAATTTTTAAGTAATGTACTAGACATATAATAGAACAAGTAAATGAAATATCAATGAAATTGGATGGTGAATGGATAGTTAAATTCACTGTTCAAATGGACTGCCCTGTGGTGGGACAAAACCTTTATTTTGTCATTGGTTAAGAATTCCTTTGTAATTTTTGTGAGTGTTAGGCTCTGTATGCAGAAGGGTCTGCAGCTCATGTTGCTTGTTTTGTGTCAAGGATCTGATTGTATTCTCTTTTCTTTTGAAATAAAATGTCTCATTCATTGAACCGAAAAAAGATAATAATAATAATAATAATATAATAATAATAATAAGCCCAACCTCAATACCTTGCTTCAGCCCATTGCACTGAACAACATGAAGTTGGTTTCCCTCTTTCCTTTTTCCCTCTAATGCAAGTTGATTCCTTTTCCCGCTGAAGTGGTTTGATGCAATAATGGAACACTTTTGCCATGATGAGTTTACATTCTCTACTAATAATGTTCACATTATCACTCTGCAGAAGCAAATAGTGAAGGAGGGCCAAGTGCTTTGCTATATTGAACAGCTTGGTGGCGAGCTCCCAATTGAGGTTTGTGTCTTGACTTTCAAATTTTTATTTATTTGTGCATGTGTTAAATGAGATCAGTAGGGTATTCTACTTTTTCCATCCTCTGCCACCTCTTCTTTCTCTTCCCTTTCACTTTATGTCCAATATTTACTTTTCAATTCCTTGTTTATTTATGTTTCTACTTTTTAAGTGCGAGGAACTAAAAAAAAAAAAAAAAAAATTTCGACGTTGCCCAACATTGTCAGTACTTCTTTTTTCATTATCGATTAGTTTCTTAGGAAGTCAATCAGATAAGCATATCTTGTTTCCATTTATCATATTGCTACCACTAAATTGAGTCTAGTTTTCTTTTCTTTCTTTTTTTGGTAAGCAATTAAATCTAGTTATTGTTTCTTTAAATGTGCGAGTGTGTGCAGTATAATATGATTGTTTGGCACAATTATTTATGGTATCTTCTATCAAATGATTGTGTAGGTTTATTTAAAAATCCCCAATGGTCAAAAATTGGCAGAGGCACTCCATTCTAAGGTTGTGTTAATTGTAGGCAAGTCAATTATTATCATTATTATTTTGTTTCTAACACATGATATTGTCAACTTAGGAGAATAGAGATGTCTGTTGCGATTTGAAAGTTGGAACCTCTACAAAATTTTAATGTCTTGTCCTTGAGTTTTTTTTTTTAATTTATATATTTTTAATTTTTAGATTTCAACGTTTGTCTTTTGCAGGGAGTTCCATACATTATATACTGGGAAAATGCATTTTCATGTTATGTAGCTTGTCATTTTCGTCACTCACTTTTAAGTTTAAGTTATACTAGAATTATTTGGTCATGTTATAACACCGTAATTACTCCGATAAGTTTAAATATTTAAGATACCTGACTTTAAATATGTTTGAATTTCAATTGATAAGTCAATTTCATTGTGTTGTTCTTTTTTACTATTATAAGAACTTATAAACTCTCTTAATTTGTATGTAGGGCAATGTTGGTGTTCCGGATCAACAATCTTCAATTGGCCAAAGATCATCTGTTGCATCTCATCAATCAGAAAACTTGGGAGAATTCTAGTTTTGAGGATTAGTTGTACTAATTAGTTTTTTGAAACATTTACGTTCAAGTGAAGTGTTGTACTGAAATTATCAAACAATTTGAAACTTTTAATATTGTAATATTGTCTTAGTTTGTCCATTGTTTTGAACTCTTTAGACAATACCTTATTTGTGTTATACATATATGATGATGGTATTATAGATATTTGTTCTGTTCTAGTTTGGAATTTTGTATCGTATATTAGGAGAATCAAATCAGTGCAAAAGCAAAAAAAAAAAAAAAAAAAGATCTATAGAGGCGGTTTTCAAACCGCCTCAATAGACAACTTTCAAAAGTAGATTTTTAAAAAAAATATTTTATCTACAGAAGGCAGGCCTGTTTGTCTATGCTGTGGTAGCTCGTTCGCTCATGCCATTTTCTGAACTTTGCATGGCCTATTTGTTTTCCGAGATCAAGACAATAATTTGAATGTGTGATGGACTGTCTCAAGGCATATCTGAAGTCGTCTACTACTTTATGCCCTTTCAGTTATCAGTTTCTTGTCAAACTCTTTTAAATTGCAGCAGTCTTTTATAGTGTAATCGTGTTTTTGTGAATCATTTGGATCCACGCCTTATGTTATGTTCAATAATTTGAAGATCTTAAGTATTGTCCTGGATATTTGAAACAATGTCATTTCAATTTGAAGACTTTTAAGTATGCATACAGTATATCGTTGGCCAACAATTTTGTTTTATATGCAACCTTTTTGACATGTATTCTTGCATGGAATGACTCTAGGAAGTAAGATATATATGCTAGAATCATATTACAATACACAATTATAGGTCAACTGACACTTTCTCTTCTTATAATAATTGGGTAGAAGTGAGATTATGGGTTCAAGATTCATTAGGTGGAATAAAAATCTTTTGTCCCACATATTATGCTTCACTCTATGTTCCACCAGTAAAAATATGATATATGTTCTCTTTTGCTTTTTATTTTAAAATTCTTAGTTAATACTTAACGAGAATGCTAATGGATTGAGACAAAAGTTTACTGTCATCAACCACCACAACACTCTCATCTACTCTCTTTCCTTACAGCCATTCCAAATTTATTTATTTTCTCTAAGGGATTACCTCCATTGCAAAATAATATTTTTTGACTTAGGGAAAAAAAATCTGACGAAATATACTGCAATTGACATGCAAGCCTCTACCTCCCAACTCTTACAAACTTTTGGCAGTAAGTTTTCTTCTCTTTACACTGCAATTAATAAACTAGTTGTCATTTGCATCATAAAGTCACAAATGAATGAAAATAACAATTTTGTAAGTAAATAAAGAAAAGAAAACTAATGTGGTCCAAAGATAGAGTAGAAATCCACCTAAGACCTAATATGGATGGTAATATTTTTGGTCCAAAATAGTTAAATCCCAGTCTTCTCTCTCTCTATATGTGGTTGCCTTCCTGACATCCATAAGCAGTGCCTCTAGGGTTGAGCCAGTGGAAAGAAAAGGTTGAGAGTAAAGAAAAGGGGGATGAAAGTGGATCGTGGGTCCCACCACCCAAAAAATTCGCTCTAACAAGGTACACCTTTGCTTGTGTGAAAATACCCATTTTAGTTTTCTCTTTGATTTGGGGAGAAAACATTTTGTGGCCCCAGGTGGAAAATCTTTGGTCTCACCAAAATCCCTCCCGAAACCCCCTCCCATCCTCCTTTCATTCCTCCCAGTTTTCTACTGAAACAAACACACCCTAAGGGTAGCCCCAAGATGTTGATTAGGAGATTTGAACCTAGGACCTCATAAAACACATGAGACTTATGAATAATTTTATCCGTATGGTTTATTAAAACCAATTTAAATACATGGGTACAATAGGAATTTAATACAATATACTCTATTTTTCTCCTACCAAAAAGCAAGGAAAAAATATTTATGCCTTTTTTCCTCTGTGGGTGTGTTTTTTTTCACCCTCTTTACACTTTCTTTTCTCACTTTTTTAGCATCCTTTTAATAAAGCTTAAGAGTAGTTTTACTTATTAGGAGTAAATAATCAAAAACAAAAGTAAGGAACTAAAGGATGTATTAGGCAGAGATAAAAGAGAAGAAGAGAAGGATTCAGAGGGAGAAGATTTCCTCAATAGGTAGATCAATGTTTCTAAAAGGGGGAAAACAGGTTTATATATCATGATAAACATAACTAAGTTCCTATATAGTTGTATTCCTTTTGAGAATCCACCATGCATTAACTCAAACCACAAGAAAAATGATATATAAGCTTAAATTTTATACTAATAAATTAAAGACCCAATATATTTAAATGCATATTGACATGGCAATCTGTAAACTATTAGATCAAAGAAATAAAATCTGAATCATGAAATGAACACTCTCCATTCCACTTGAAATATAGATGATCATTTTCACATAGATACGCTCAGACCATGAGAAATTGAATTAATACATAACCTCAAATTTATTCTTGTTGATCCCAACTTATTAAAAGGAAGTAATAAATTGAACAATGCAGCTAGATTTGGGAGGTAAATGCTTTAATCTCTGGATGATTCTGAAACAAAAGCATGTCTGTTTCATTCAAGCTCACCCATGCCTCAATTCCATCACCATCTTTTGTGTCATTTAGACTAATCAATTCCATAGGTCTAGCTCTACAACTGAACCAAATAGGCTTTCCCCAACCAAAATCAGCTTCATAAAGAGGGAATCGACACCAGCTAGTGAACATAAAGACATCGATCTCACCTCTTTCACGTTCTTCATGCATCTCTCTCAATGAGTTACTTATCATGCAAACCAAATCATCCCCATTTTGTGGTTTCATGTAGTCAGCCAGCGTATTCCTTATTGAATCTTGAAGCGAAACCACTAATTCATTCAACTCCACCTTGCTCTGATCAATGTCTTCTCCACCAAATCGAGCATTGGCCACCATGTAGAGGTTCCCAAAAGAGTTATCAGATATTGGTAGAGTTGTCCTTCTGCGCAGGTTCAATGAATGACATAAGAATGAGGGCCTTCTAGATAAGTGCCCATGTCTAGCTTGAGCCACAGCAATGAGAGCCTTCCATATAAATGCCGTCACCACCACTACCCGTGAAGGTTGGTGCTTTGTCATAGCTTCTTTTAGGGTTGATATTGCTTCCCCATTGAACATAAACCTTCTCGTGATGATTATAGCTTTAGTTTTCTTAGGATTCACGGCATCTATGTTAATCTCTCTTGGTGGGAAGAAAGAAGCTAGGTCAAATCTTGGGTGAATCACTTTATTGATCCCTGCTGCTTGGCATGTTGTAGCCCATGCATTGAGGAATGTAGTCATTGCAATTCCATCAATCATAGTATGCGAAATGAGCAGCCCAATGGCTAGCCCACCGCACTCAAACATGTTGACCTGAACAAGTGCTAGAGGAGTAGATGCCGATGGCATTACATAGGGAGCAAGATGATTCAACACCTCGACTTTGACATGCTCTTCTTGAAGAAGTTGAGCAAGCTGGCCACTTACTTGGGCTTCCAAGTATTCCACCCCCTCATCATTACAATCAACTAGTTGATCATCTTTGATGTATCTCCCAGCTAAAGGGTAATAAAGGGTTAAAATTTCTGAAAGTGATTTCTGCAAACCTTTCCTTTTTCCATCATTTTCGTCACCATTGGCATGGTAGTACAAAATAAAGGTCACGTATGTTGGAGGAGCAAGTTGGTCTATGGATGATATTTTCAAACTCTGAAGGTGAGGTGGAGTTGGAGTTGCTGGTTTTATCAACTTTCTGGATAGGATTTCTACCTTCATACTCACCTCAACTTTGGGATCCCTTACAACAAATAGATTTATATGGTGCACAAGACCTTTAGGTTCTCTCTTGCTCTCTTTCTTTCTCTCAGATATGTGAGGCTTAAAAAGGATTGGAGAGAATTTATTGTCCTCCAGAGCATGGGCCACATTTTTTTTGTTTTTTTTTTTTTAGTAAGTACAATAATTTGCCTCTATGTGTACAAACTTGAACACCCCAAAATCAAGAAGGGAAAAAGGATCCTATCTATTTAACATGGGTCCATTTTCATTTATGAACACTTATTAAAATTTACAAATGGAAAGAAGTAGAGACTGTCATGTCATTTAAAATTAATTAATTAGTCACAATTTATGAAGTTGCAATACTTTCCCAAGCTGTTAGGATTTTAAATCGCTAAATATCCGTGACAATGTCTAAAGGTTGAAATTCCTCAAATAATTTATATGGACTCTACTTAGAAATTCACATTTGCAAAATCTTGCTCAAGAGAGACCAAACCCTTAACATGAACAGGTTCTAGGAGGGGACAACTGTGGTGGGAAGACAAGCTATGGAGTTTGCAGAGGTTCATAGGTAGGGATGGTAATGAGTTAGCTTGTGAGGGTGTTTTGGGGTTTCAGGTTGACCCAACCCTAATGGCAAGGGTTTAGAATTTTATTAAATGAGTTTGCAGAGGGTTTGATTTCAAATTTCTAAACCCGCTAGGGTTTGGTTTTACATCTACTTTCCTAAACCAGACCCGAATATGTATTTAAATTATTAAAATACCCTTATTATTAACTTTATTTACACAAAAGTTAGGGTTTTATAATAAATAAATGTTATGTAAAAATTTAGGATGTTATATTGAATTTTTGGTATTTTTATATGGTTTTAACATAATAAATTGCTATGACAATTGTGTAGTTATAGTACTTACTAATTAATTTCGTGTAAATCTTCTTACTAATTATTAAAACTAGTCAAACAAATATTTTGGTTATTCAACTTTAGATTAATTAATTCGATCCGACTTAACTTGTTCAACTTGATGTGTGCTATGATAAATGGGGGGATTTTTCTTTTTCAAATATAAATAGGAAGATTTTGGGACGGAATTCCTAAAATTTAATAGAGTTTGGTATATAAAATATTTTTGAGGGTTTGGTTTTGGAAAAGCTTTTTCTACTCCAAACGCAACTCTTTGCCATTCCTATTCATAGGTCTAGGCTAGCACATGTTTGTCATTCTTGTTCATAGGTCTAGGCTAGCAAAGGAGGTTTGCTATTCGTGTTCATAGACAGGGTCAGCCCACCCTATAAGCGAGTTAAGCACTCGCTT
>OU015765.1:22894202-23006434 GCA_907173295.1 Fagus sylvatica | reverse complement strand
GATGTGCAAGCATATTAGTTCTAGGATTAATGGATGGGCAAAATTGACAATTTATTTAAGCTTATGTTCTTGTATGTGTGTATGGCTTAAGAATATTCCATGAGGTATAATGTGAAACGTGACATCCCCATTTTCCCATTTAATTTAATGTAAATTAGATCCTTTTGTAGTAGGGATTAATTTTTGGCAATGTAATTTAAATTATAAGGTTGTATTATTTTAAGGGAAAAACTTGTAAGGGGATGTGTTTCACGCCAACATTATACGTGGAATATTCTTAACATAAGTTAAATTGTCAATTTAAGGAATCCACATGGGATTCTTGCGCAATGAATGGTGTATGGCGCAAACCAATGATGCATGACTATATATTATCTGTTAATATACAATGTTATGCATGATTATATTATTTGTTAATATAATAAAATGGCAAATATTAGGCGAGGTCCTTATACCCCTAATATATAAATTTACTCGAAAATTGATTAATAAATATATTCTCATTCCACATATTTTGGGAGATGATTCCGAGCCTAGCAGAGTTTCGATCTCAAATGTGTAGAAAGATAATATTTATTAATTGGATTTTCGATTAAATAAGAAGAAAGATGTGCAAAATAACTAATAAGTCGACCCTTTTGTGAATTGAATGTAGATATAATGGCAGCAAAAAATGTAGTAGCTGATCTAACTAGGGGCGACAAATTAACTGGCAACAATTATGACATCTGGCATAGGAAGATTCAGTATCTTCTTAATGAGCAAGAGCTCCTGGAAACTTTGTCCAGTAAAATGACCAGACCTGAAGATGGGAATACGGCCCAACACAGACGTGATTTGGAAGCCTACCAGTCTTGGTTTAAAAAAGATCGAAGCACGCGCTTTACTATGCTAAGCAGCATGCATGATGATCTAATTGGAGAGTATGAGATTTTCCAAAATGCCAAGGACATGTGGGACCAACTCAAGTTTGACTTCGGTGGTACATCTACCACTAGGCTAAGGAGCCTAGTCCTCAAGTTTGAGGTGTACCGTAAGGATCCAAAGCATATGATGACTGAACATCTTAGAATGATGTCTGGAATGAATTCGTGACTTAAAGGCTGCTGGAAATGTCCTTACTGATGAGCAACAAGTGCAAGCTGTAATACGATCCCTTCCTGATTCATGGATTAGCATGAAACAAATCATGACCCATAATGAGAATATCAAAAACTTTGCTGATATATCTCGTCATGTGGAATTGGAAGCGGAGCGCCAAGAGGCGACCAAATCTGCAGCCCTTATCGCCCATAGGTGGGCAGCGCAAACCAAATGGGTTTAAGCACAAAGACAAGGGCAAGGCAGCAAGGCAGGGTGGGCCTAGCACTAATGCTCCCAAAGTCAACAAGGGTGCAAATCAGCACAAGCGCAAACGCGGTGCAAAGAAAAATATATCCAAAATGAAGTGCTACAACTGCAACAAACTGGGACACTTCGCTCGTGATTGCACTGAGCCGAAAAAGGTATCCCTTCCACTTGATCTTAGTAGCATTTATGTATGCTATCCAAGTAGCATTTTTGTATGCTCACATGTATTTGTTGCTAAATCTATTTCTGATTGGATTATAGATACAGGAGCAACAAGACATGTAGCTCAAGATCGAGCAGGGTTCGTAGATTATAGAAAGATTCCAGCTGGGACCCATATGTTGTGTACATGGGAAATGGAAGTTATGAAGAAGCATTAGGAGTGGGTTCGTACCAACTTCACTTGCGCACAGGGCGCACACTACTTCTCCATGACGTCCTTTATGTGCCTGGAGTCCTTTATAATCTTTTATCTGTTTTTACATTGTTGCAGTTAGGATATGATTTTCATTTAAGTTTGAATGGTCTGGATATTTTGTTGGATGATGTCATTTTTGGACATGGGTCAATTTGTGAAAGTTTATTTAAAATTGACTTATTTGAATCTTCTACCTCATCTACTTTTGTAATTGATTGTAATATGACTATCAGTTCATCTACATGGCATGCCCGACTGGGGCACATAGGGAAAGATAGGATGACCAGGTTAGCTAGAGAAGGTCTTTTAGGCCCACTCGCTAAGGTCGACCTACCTATATGTGAGCCTTGTTTGGCAGGCAAGGCATGTAGAAAGCCTTTTGGTAAGGCTGTGAGAGCTACTCAACCGCTTGAGTTAATCCACTCAGATATTTGCGGACCTATGAATGTAAAGGCACGTCATGGCGCCTCATATTTTCTCACATTCATTGATGACTACACGCGATATGGTTATGTTCAGTTGATCGCTCACCGCTATGAAGCTTTGGATTGTTTCAAACGCTTTGTAGCAGAGGTTGAGAATCAACATGAAAAGAGCCTAAAAGCTCTTCGAACTGACCGTGGGCGCGAGTACTTGTCTGATCAATTTAAGGATCTATGTGAAGAAAAGGGGATACGCAGACAACTTACTATTTCTAACACTCCGCAACAAAATGGTGTAGCGGAGAGAAGGAATAGAACACTGTTAGACATGGTTAGATCTATGATGGCGCAAGCTAACCTCCCAATATCTTTTTGGGGGGATGCACTTTTGACTGCTGCCTACATACTTAACCGTGTGCCTTCTCAGTCAGTTTCTTCCACCCCATACGAACTTTGGAAAGGCGAAAAGCCCAATTTGGAGCATTTACGCCCTTGGGGATCTGCTGGTTTTGTACACAGCACCGCCCATAAGTATGGAAAATTGGGCCCTAGAGCTAGGAAGCATATCTTCATAAGATATTCTGATAGCTCGAAAGGATATGTCATGTATGGTGAACATCCCAATGGAGGAATGACTGAAATAGAGTCGCGCGATATTGATTTCATCGAGACTGATTTTCCTAGCATTGGCGATGCTAACAGAGATCTTGACCTCTATGAGTTAGAGGAAGATGAAGGCACCTTACCATCTTCAAGCGAGGGTGGGGGATTAGTTCCTCGTCCTGTAATCGCTGAAGATAGTGGGAGTGATCTTCAACCTAGTGGCAGTATTACACTAGATCAAGATTCTCAAGCCCGCCGAGTTAGCAGCAGAGGCCACATTCCTCGTCGTCATTTTGAGATTGAGGGGAATGTTCTCCTATGCGATGCTAAAGATGTGGATGAGCCTGCTTCTTTCAGTGAAGCGCTCCATTCACCAGATAGGGATGAGTGGATGACTGCTATGCAGGAAGAGATGAGTTCCATGGACAAGAATAATGTCTGGGAGTTAGTTGATCTTCCGCCTGGGCGCAAGACCATTGGAAACAAATGGGTTCTAAAGGTCAAACGCAAGGCAGATGGTTCAATTGACAGGTACAAGGCGCGCCTCGTGGCGAAAGGCTATACTCAACGAGAGGGTATTGACTATGAGGATACATTCTCCCCAGTGGTGAGATTTGCCTCTATACGCCTGATCCTATCCATTGTAGCAAAACAGGATTTAGAGCTTTTCCAAATGGATGTTAAGACTGCATTTCTCAATGGAGAACTAGATGAAGAGATCTATATGGCTCAACCAGCGGGTTTTGAAGCTAAGGGACATGAGCGCAAAGTGTGTCGTCTCAAACGTTCCATCTATGGTCTCAAACAGTCATCTAGGCAATGGTATTTGAGATTTCATGATTCCATTACCTCTTTTGGTTTTGAGATGATTGAAGAAGACCATTGCGTGTATCTTAAACGATCCAAGAGAAGCATTCTAATCTTGTCATTATATGTTGATGACATCTTGCTAGCTGGAAATGATATGGATTCCATTGTCACCACTAAGAAGTGGTTGTCCTCTACTTTTGAGATGAAGGACATGGGTGAAGCAAATTTTGTGCTGGGAGTTAAGATTACCAGAGACCGTTCAAAGAAACTTCTTAGTTTATCCCAAGGGACTTATATCAAGAAGATTCTTGAACGTTTTCATATGCATAACTCCAAACCCATTGACACTCCAATGGAAAAAGGATGCACTCTCAGCCTAGACCAGTGTCCTAAGAATGATGAGGAAAAGAATCAAATGTCCAAAGTGCCATATGCATCTGCAATTGGGAGTCTGATGTATGCGATGTTGTGTACACGTCCAGACATATGCTTTGCAGTTGGCATGGTTAGTCGCTATCAGAGCAATCCTGGACCTGCTCATTGGAGAGCGGTCAAGAGGATTCTACGGTACCTTCGTGGAACCAGTGATCATGCTCTATGTTATCATGGCGGGGACCTGAGATTGACAGGTTACAGCGATGCTGATTGGGCCAGTGACAAGGATGAGCGCAAGTCCACCTCAGGTTATGCATTCATACTAGGAGGTGGAGCTGTTTCTTGGTGTAGTAAGAAACAGTCATGCATTGCACTCTCTACCATGGAGTCAGAATATGTGGCTTGTTCAGCAGCTGTCCAAGAAGCTGTTTGGCTAAGGAGATTTTTGCAACGTTTAGGTGTTACAGCTCATGCAGAGGATGCTGTATTACTATATTCTGATAGTACATCAGCCCTAGCGTATGCAAAAGACCCTAAGTACCATGGGAAGGCCAAACACATTGAGCTTCGGTACCACTACATTCGAGATATGGTTTCACAAGGGGAAGTGATCTTACAGCATATATCTACTAGTAGCATGGTGGCTGATCCTTTGACCAAGCCTATTGCTAGAGACTTTGTTCTTCTCTCATACTAAGAGTATGGGACTCCGTAGGATATGATATGCTTAGATACTTTGTTTTTGTATCGACATTATTGTTATTGTTTTATGATATGAGTATTCATTTTATCAGCTTTATTCTTATGTGAAATATTGTTGATAGCACATCTTTGAAATATGTCACCAGGCAAGAATCGACCCTCTCACACGGGTGATTCACCTTGGCGCTTAGATAGCGAGCAAGATGAGACATTTATGTCATTTAGCGCTAAGATAGCGAATTAAGACATTTATATCTTTGGCGCCTAGAAGGTGAGCAAGATATATATACTTATTAGTGACATGTCGCCTTAGATGGAGCTAAGATGAGACCTCATGATAGGTCGAACATAGAGTGATGCCAAGACTCTATGTAGCCTGAATTATAGCCGAATGTGAGTTTTTCAGGCAGGCACTTGGAGAGTGACTGGGCTAAAACTCAGGTTAGGCGCTTGCATAGCGACTAGACTCAGATTCGTATGGCGTTTCTACCCATTCATAGTGACATGCTCATTTTTATGAGATAACGCCATAGCATACAATTCATACTGTATGTGTTTTATGCCGACCGGCAGTGGGAGTGATGAATGATCCCTGCTTCGTCACTGTGTGAGCCACAAGGATTAATGATCCTATTTTTACCCTTTGTCGACCTAAGACTATGTCATGAAGAGGAAGCTTAATGTCGCTACTTTAGCATGCAAACCGAGGACCATGAGTGATTCGGTCTGACGGGGCATGTCTGGGAAAGCGGTTGAGCCCAATTTAATTGACATGAGGACTTAGGGAAGACTGTTTGATAATATACCATGTTATGTAACTCATTGCTGGCCAGCGTCTATGTTGTAATGTGTTTGCAATATAGGACATGAGTACATCACATATTTGGGGTAAAGCACTGCTTACCATGAGGGATGAAGAGTGCTTAATCTGGTATAGTCAAACCATCTAGGGTATAATCGAGATGCTCTCGAATGATGCACTTTTATTGGTCAAGAGATGACTTGATAATTGTTGCTCATGAGACTGTACGTTCTTCTCGTGAGGTCGCACGAACTATTTCCTAGTATGAGGAGATTATTGTAAAGATTGAGAGATTGCTTCACCTTATGTAGGTGGACGCCTCACCCTATGTGGGCGAGTGGGAGCTGTTATAATTTAATGGGTTGGGATGGACCCGAGCCCATGATCCGCCCACTATGGGTTGCGGGTCCCATTTGGTTATGTGATAAGAATAACTATCCATGATTTGATCCAATTCAAATCATGGGATAGTAGTTATCAAATCCCTTAAAAGAAGGGATGTGCTCTTATCTAATATAATATATTCTCTGTGAATATAATTTATGATACGTAGAGAAAACCAAAAAATACAGAGAGAGAACAGTTGATATTACACAGAGAGAAAAGCTCTCAAATTTACAAGTGAGAAAAACTCTCAAATAATCTCTTAGGATTTAGTTCGTGGAAGAAAAGGGCAACTCTAGTAGCCAACCTCAACCCACGAGAACAAGGACGAACACGAGAGCATAGAGGGGTTCAGAAGATCAAAAAGGAAAAGCAGTGTAACAGGCCAACCAAATCGATCCGGGTCTTCCGCAACGAGTAAGTATCTCAAACCCGGTCATATGAAATATGATTTACAATCATCAAATCACAGTTTTGATCATCATATCTATATTTTATTTTCAAAATTAATGATAAAGATGATTTGTACAAACTATTTATGTGCATAAATTGTTGTTATTAACATTGTTCGTATACTTAGATATGCATTAAAGACAACATGCATGGAGTAGTGGCTATATATGTTGCATATACGTACAAAACCTCTACCGTGGCTCTGTGGCAAGCAAGCGATGAGATCGAATCCATGGATCCTCCTTCTTCATTTTGAACATAGAATTTGCCAGCCGGTGAGACTCCATAGAGTCTCTCAACACTTCCATCTTCGCGGGTGCTCATAGAGCAAGTAAGAAGTGAGTTGCTAGCAAGTAAACGCAGCATGCGATCGAGCATATAAGGCGCATCAGGGTGTTGTGTGGGAAGCTGAGAAGCAATCTCAGAGGGCGACATGTAAACATCTGGGCCGGCCCGAGCAATGATCTCGAACAAGTTGAGATCAATTGCAGCGTTTAGTACCATGGGAAATATGTGAGAGCTAGACAAAAGCATGGCATAGAGACATGCATCGTCATCTTCTTCATTAATGGAGGGTTTACCAAACTGGTTTTGAGTGGAACTCATTTTTAAATTGCACCTAGGGCTTGAGGTGTGGCCTGTTGTTTCTATTTATGTATTATTATATAGTTCAAATACAAAAACAATTATTCTCATCGATGACCTGGCTTTTACAATTTAATCCCTCAAAATGAAGGATAATTACGAATTTCGTGAAAATTAGCAATAAGACTTGGTTATTTTGTTTTGGAGAATTAACGATATAGCTAGATATAATAAGTTATTTTTTAGATTAAAAGGTTTTTAATATATTTATCTTGACTCTTCTTAGAAAAAAAGAATCTTGCCCCCACCACTGCATCCTAATCGTTATCTATCCTTACTTCCCACATACATCTCAATGAATGTAACACTGTTGGATTTTTTTTTTTAACCTTTTTTGATAAGTAATGTTTGAATTTTGGCTGAGCACGTAATTGTCAAACCCCATGTGTATATCCACCTAAAATTTTAGTTGAGCACCAAAATGTTAACAATAATAAATCTTGAGGTACAATAAATTTCATAGAAAAATTCATCACCGTTGAGCTATCATGTTGTGAATAGTAAATGATAAAGTGATATCAGTGGTGGGTTCAGATGACAACTAATTAAAAGCGATTAACCCAACTGTTGTGAAAAATATTGTACTGGTAGCATTACTTAAATGTTAAATAATTACATATCCACCTAACTCTGTTTTGGAATTTTGGCTAAGCTTCTAAAATGTCAAATCCAATCCCCACAAGTTAATTAAGATAAGATGTCCATTCTTGAATTTGCTGTAATTCACTGTATTTTGTCAAGATTTGGTGAATTATTTTAAGGAAATAATTATTATATAATTATCTATTTGTTTAAATAAATATTTAGAGAGATAATTCATGAGCTCAATCTCACTAAGAGTAAATCCCTTCAAGAAACCATCATTTTCAGTTCATAATCAAACCATTTTATCAAGCACTCACACAAAAAGTCATCAGTCTCAAACACTCAACCAAAACCTTAGGTACAATTGTCAATGCACACATTCTTAGGATTTCAATTAGTTACCAAAACACAACTACTCCATCAAGATCCTGAACATGATTTATGAGCCAAGACCTGAAAGAGAAAATCACGACGATCCTTGGAGGCACTGATCAATGGTTCATCACTATTATTCATGATAGGAGTTGTGCATATGCAAACATACGTTCGTTTTCCTTTAAACTTTAGATTCGTTTGATTAGCTCAAGTTTTGCAAATTGACATTAATATAGCTGATTTTGTGAAATATCAAATATGTTAATCATATTAACATAAAAGACATTTGAGTTAGGGTTTTCTGTTTCATGTTGCAATATCAATATGTAACAGTAATATCAATAGATTTCCTGTGTTGAATGTTTGATTAGTTCTCAGCTTTTGGTTTTCATATCTTGTTTTTAAATATGTTCGTGCATCGTTTAGAAACATGTTAAGACGTGCAAGATTAATATTTCCACATAAAATAATAACTTGGGTACACAACATTGAAAAGTTGTATTAAATATGAAAAATATTGAGTTTGTATTAGACTTTGGTAGTTTAGGGTGTATTACTTTTGTGATCTATTGTCATTATAAAATTTTATATCTTAAATTGAAGAAATTATTCAGTCCACCAGGTGAACAACATCATCTATCCACTCACCTTAAAAACAAAACCATGTGTTTTAATTTAATGAGTCAGATTGTAATCACATAACTAATAGAAAAGAAAAAGGTCAAAATAGCCATCTGACCTCAAACCTCTCATTGCAACACATTCATAGGCAAGCGGCTATCGACGGCGTTCAAGATCTAAGTTCCACCAGCGAAGGAGAACAGGAAGAAGTTTCTGGAATCTAAAGAACTTTCACAGAAAAACGAAGGAGATGAGAGGGGCAATAATGAGAAACTAGGTTTTGCTTAAATTAGATTTGACTCTCTTTTCCTTTGTAGGAAACTTACTGCGATATGTTGCCAAGGAAACTTACTCACAGCTAGATCCTTTTGGTCTTTGAGTTTTTGTTTTTCTTTTTCAAACAATTTCTCTCTTATACAAACATATGTTCCTCTCAGGTACGCAATTATTGTTCTCAATTTCATTCATTCGAAAGTGTGATATCCCATTTCAACTAAACCTTAGATCCTTTTGTTAAGACATAGTTTATTTCAAAGTTGTGATTTTTTTTTTTGGTCAATTTGATTTCTATTGGAAGAGGGATTGGGAAGCTTCAATTGTGAAGAGATAGAGGGCCAAATGAGTGGGTTTTCATCAATACCCAAAAATATTTTGGCCCGAATTTGATTTGAAGAGGTTAAAGTTTAGTGTTTTTTTTTTTTTTTTAATAAGAACGTTGGAATTTCATTCAAATACGCAAATATTGGATACCTCACAAAAGAAACCAAAAACACTCAGGTTGGTGGAGTGGGAAAATCCAAAGGCACCTGAGGGCCTATTACATGAGGTGTTTCTTCTAGCCACACAATACAGTCATTGACATGTTTTGCATATTGCACCAGAACGTTTCATAAGAGCTAGAATAAGATCCATGTGGGGGCTTGTGTATCAGTAATTTTTAAACTTATTTCTTTATCAGCTTTAATTTCTTTATGGAACAAAAATAAGTGAGAGGTTTGAGGTCAAATGGGTATTTTGGTCTTTTTCTTTTCTATTAGTTATGTGATTAGGATTTCAGTCATTAAATTAAAACACATGACTCTTTTTTATAGGTGGGTGGACAGATGATATGGTTCACCCGGTGGACTAAATAATTTCTCCTTAAACTGTTGATTTTTGTAAGCACCATGGGTTTAAAATGTGACAAATTTGTTTAATTGTATTATCAATGTGTTGTAAGTTAAACAAAAATAGGGAACCTTTGAATATTTAGATTCGTATATGGAAGTATGGAAATTCAATAAGTGAATGAAATTCATAAGGAATGTGAAATGATGACTAGAAAGATTTCCTTGTATATTTTCCTATGGCAACAAACAAGTCCTTGGCATTATCGGTTTTAGGTAAAGTACCGATGAAAGCCTCAAAGATAGATTGCTTCATCATCATCAAACTAAGAAAATTAGCCCTATTCCACCTCTCAAAAAGTGCCTTTTGTTCAACTGTACTTTCAGCACACAAGGGGTTTTAAAGGCAATGACAACATAATAATTAATATTACTAGTCGCAAACTCGCGCGATGCGCAAAAAACTTCCAATGACATGTAATGTTTTCAGACTGAACTACAAAAATAACTATGGCCCTATACAATTTTATTCACAATGACATATAACTTAAAGCTCCTAGGTAAATACAACAACAAAAAGTAAACAAAAAAACTAAAGGAGAAAGAATGCACCTTTAAGACCCAAACAACAATAGAACCATAGGAAGCACAGGGAGATAAAAAAAAAATCCCACCACAGAATTTAAATAGGAAATTAGGGGTGTAATTAATTGGGAAGATGAAGAGGTCGAGAGTTCAAGAGGTGAGAGGGAGAGAGAGGTAGATGAAAATGTGAGGTAATTAATTGAGGAGATGAAGAGGTCAGGGAGTTCAAGAGATGAGAGGGAGAGAGAGGTAGATGAAGAGGTGAGGTAGAGGAACAATTATGAGAGAGAATTTTTTTTTTGAATAAAAGTGTGAGAGAGAATTAAATAGAGGAAATGGGAAGGTGGAAGTGTGTGGGAGCAGCAAATATGACGTGGTGATATTTGGGGAAGTCTAAAAATTTTCTTTCAGCTTCAGCTTTTAGTTTATACTAGTCGCAAACCCGTGCTATGCACAAGAAAATTTCTGAATATAAACTCTACAAAGTAAATTAAATATAGGGTAAAGTGCATTAAAGTTATTAAAGTTCAAAATAAATGCATTGGTTATACGTATACCTATTGATGTTATTAAAGTTTCAAGAGCATGCAATTATTTTTTTTTATACCCTTGTTTGCTAGATTTTGTCAAACGAAATATAGTGTATGCTAAAATAAGAAATGGCGTGGTTGTAGACTTGTACTGATTTATATAGTTTTTCATGATTGCTTTGAATGCATCCGTTCCTTGCAAATGATATCTTCGCCCCCATAACTTAGTGTGGAGGTTTGAGATAATTGGTTTGATCCATTTGGAAATGAGTTACCAAAAGACGGTGCAAAAATTATTATTATGGTGGCTCCAAATCTCTTATAATATTTTTGTCATTACACTATCACCCATTAACTCTACAAACTAAAAACCAAATGACATGAAACATATTCACTTGCAAATTTTAGTACTACCAAATATTTCCATAGAATTAAGCACACCATCACTTTCCAAAAACAGATCGAGTGCCTTATCACAATAAGTAAACCATTTAGCACAACATTCCATATAACACAATCCTTTTTAGGCATTTTATCAAACACACATCATGCATTATTGTTGCAAGTACTTCTTGCATATAAAGTGATCAAAGAACTACCTAAAAACACATTCAACTCAAAACCCTTCAACCGAATCCTTTCACAACTTTTATAAGGCAAATAGAACGTAATACAACCTAAAAATTGTTTCTCTAAAAAAAATAAATCTTTTTTTGATAAGTTTAAATGTTTAATTATTGTAATACTAAAAGAAATTTGGCAAGGCGTTATTCACTGCGCCTGCAAAATCCTAAGGCAAAGTGACTCCAACATCCTTGCACAAAAACTATACCTCCTAATCCACAATAAGATTTATAGGAAACACCCTTTAATCCATAGGGATTAGATCAAAGGAATAATGAGAGAAACTTTTTAACAATCACACAAAGAAAATTTAAACACAGATAAACAAAGAGATAAGACCCAGCAACCAAAAAAAAGATATGTAAAGCTTTGCTATCACCATCTAAAAAAAAATATATCTTTGAAATAATTTTATGGTATTTTAACATATACAATATTCTAGATATAAAAGTATATGTACATATTAATTAATTCATATAGAAGAGAGCAATAAATATCAAACACTATATATATATGAAAAATCTGTTTAGAGAGCAATACTATCTAAATTAAAATCTTGGTAGCAAGATATCTCAAGTCCACTGCTTCCATGCATCTTCAAGATTGCCAATCCAATACTACCGGGAGTGTACTGGCAAGGGGGGTTACACTAGAATTGGACCTAGACATAGTCGAAAAAACTATCTTAAGGGAACCTCCAACCCAAGCATCCGAAAAGCACACTGTGGAACTATGGTTAATTACACCTTATTCTTCTTGTTGTATCTAGCTAGGTATCTTGCTAAGTCATCCCAATGTTGGTCGGTGCCCCCTTCAAAATAACACCTCAACCAAGTCAATTTAATCATGCCAAATCCAACATTAACATTATTTTTTCAAGTCCCGTTATTGAACAAAAAAAAAAAACTTTGCCAAAATCCAATTATTTGCCTTCTTGAACTTCCACACCAACCAAGCAGAGGGCAAAAAAGGAACCTGAAATTTGAGAAGGAATAGAGAGTATATTTAGCCAAATTGTGTGTAAATATAAAATAATATTTTACTCAAATATTAAATAACCTTAAATCCCCAAAACTCAATCTTCTCTTTTTCTTTTCTCACAATTTATCATCAACCAAACATAGAAAGAAAAAAAGAAAAAGAAAAAATACCTACATTGAAAACCCAAAGAAAAGGCAGGGGGAAGAGTGAGAGAAAGCCTATACAGAGACTACATTGAGCAAACCCAAAAGCTCTAGGTTGATACCATGGCAGGGGGAAGAGTGGTAGAGAAAGCCTTGGATACAGAGACTGCATTCGGATTAGGATTACTTGAACATGATGATGCTGTTGATGAAGGTGACCAAGAGAGCAGCGCTGAAGTATGTGGAGAAACGGAGAAGATAATCCTTCTTGTTGAAATGCTTAAATAAAGAATTGATGAGAGACATATAGAAGAGGAAACATCATGACGGTTTATGGAATGAAGAGGCGCTAATTAATTAAGGAAGAGAAAAGAGACGGCTGATTTTAGGGAAGTTATGGCAGAGAAGATTGAGTTTTTTGCATTTTTTGTTATTATGGCAAAAGAAGGGGTTAACGGCTGAAGATGAGGGGGCGAGGGAGAGAGAGAGGCGCACCTGAAACAGAGGAAGAGAGACAGACGTGAAGTAGAGAGAGAGTGGAGAGAGAAATAATTAGACTTCTGTGGGTGCAGGGATTCTGATGTGGCAGTGTTTGGAAGCGGGCAAACACTTTCTCTCTCCTTCGAGTATAGATTTATATTATAGATTATAGATTATAGATATTATAGATTAGTTTTAGAATATGGGCAACAAGTTTAATTATATTGAACACACATAAAGCATCTTTTTAGGAAAGTTCTAGGTGCATCATCACAAACTCCTCCTTAGGTAGAAATTGTAACATACTATAAGGTAACCCTTCACAATCTTTCAATTGATAAGAATAAAAGTTTTGAAAAAAATTAATCCACTTGCGTTGATAAATCTTCAAGACATTTCTACCCCTACCAATTGCATGCACAACATTGTCTTCAAAATAAAGGAAAAGGTTTGGGTCCAGTGCACAGGAGCACTGGATCCGTTGAGATCTTGACACGTGTCCAGTTTTTGTACACGTGTCAAAATCTCAATGGGTCTAGTACTCCTGTGCACTGGATCCAAGCTGATCCCCAAAATAAAAACATAATAACCCTCTTTGGGTAGGTCATTATATGCAATATTTCAAAGCAACAATTACTCATGAAACCTTTCATTATGGGCAACTCTATGAATTTTAATGAAAGGCGCACTTTGGGAGTATCATCCATCTTAATTCAATGAATTCCCAACCATGAAACAGTAACATGCCCAAATTTGATTTATTGTGATCCTATTATTTTGATTTTCCATAATTAAGAATAAACTAATATATAATGAGAACATGATTAATAGATAAAATTTTTGGAACACATATGTATCCAAAATTTTCTTGATTAATATAAAAGACATGTTACAAGGCTATATCACACAACATAAATGTCAAGAAGATAAATAGCATTTAATCATTTATTAGGCTTAATCTAAGCTCATAAATAAAGTTGCAGCAGTATAATTTATTTCTCTTTTTGTCTACATCCATTCAGCCATTTACAAGCCAAAAATAATTATAATTTGAAGTAAATTTGTACTAAGAATCTAAGATTACACGATTTTGGTTGGCTATGTAATTTAAATTTTTTATTTTTTATAAACATGTCCCATCCCAAATTGCTTTCTTCAAGTCACACCTCATTGTGCAGCAATATTGATCCTTTTACTAAAGATTACGAGTTTTAGACAATCATATTGATCAATTGGTGCGCTTGTGGCATGATGGACGGTGTTGATTGGCTGGTGTGAAGTAACAATTACCTTTATTTATTTTGAGGCCCTCGGTTATTTTTATTTTTATTCTTTACTTTTGTATTTTGTGGAATCTCATTAAGGTAGGACCCTTTGTACCCACTCTTGGAAACCAAACCCCGGATACATAACCCCACCTACAAGAACCGTGTATCGGGTAAGTGAAGACTCGAACTGATTACCACTGACAATTTGTGGAAAACCTAAATCTAATAACAATGGAGATATATAAAATAGATTGAGAGAGAGAAGAATGAAGACTAGGGTTTCACGTGGTTCGGCTATACGAGTTTACGTCCACAGGATGAAGTCCAATGGGTTACATCTTTATTAATATTTTCTCTGTGTATTTATAATATTTGTATAAGATCCTATTTATAGGACAACTGCAAATAATAATAAACAAAATTTAGGAATGAGGGATACAATGAAATTTATTCTTTAACACGATTAACCCAAGACATGACTAATTGAGCAATCCCTCGTTGAATTGTTTTTGGGCGAGTGGAAATATCACCACTTTCATGTCATAGTCAATGTGATAGTCCCATGAGAGACAATAATTTTCCTTACACAGGACACCTCTTTCATGTGAGACAATTGTTTTTTTTTTTTTATTAAAGTCCACTTTTGACCTTCTAACTTTGGGAGTGTTTTTATTTTGACCTTCTATCTTTAAAAGTTTTCATTCCAACCCCTTAAGCTTGTTTAATTTTCAAACGAGCCATTTCTTCCAAATCTGTTTTATAGTTTCCGTTAAACGTGAGCCATCCAACTTAGCAATATTTATTATTATTTAATTCAAATACAATATTTTTTAATTAAAAAAATAGATAAATTAAATTTATGAAAACAAAAACAAAAACAATTTTTTTTCTCATCTCTCTCAAAACTGTTCACCTTCCTCTTTTTCTTTAACCAGTTTTTAATCTCTCTCTCTCTCTTTGAAAATCTTAATCTACACTGAAGCAATTGATTAAAATTTGTAATTATAATTGGAATCATGGTCTTGCACACCATCTTCGTCAAATTTAAGCCAAGAACTCAGGTCTTAAGATTCACAAAGACCATTGGATGGATCTAGTACTTCCATTGAATCTAATTCATGGAGTTGCACGTTTGTAAATCAATGGGTTCCTCCGTCTCTTTAGATGATTCCTGAGGAATATTACTGGGCAAGAGTGACCCCACTTCTCAAAAGCACTACAAACGGCACATGTGGCAGCAAACAAAACCCATAAGATCTTTTTCAATAAACTGACACACATAAACCACAATTTACAGAAGCTACAATTGAAAGATGTTTTTATTTAAAAAAAAAAGTTACTGAACCCTACAGGTAGCACAATCAATTCGGGATAACGTCTCATGAGCCATGAAGAGTCCAATATATGATTGTGAAAGACGTAGAAATCAAAACGGAAACCAAAGAGGATCGTGAGAGAGGAGAAGGAGAAGGAAAAGACCCCAATCTGTGAAGGTAACCCAATGATCGGATCTCTATCATCCCGATCTGAGAGAGAGAGAGAGAGAGAGACGGTTTATTTGGTTTTATTAATTTTTAGTTTATTTTCTATTTTTAATAATTAGATAGAAAACTAAATTAGATTAAATAATAATAAAATTACTGATTTGGCATGCCTATGTGGCATTTAACGTTAGGAGATTAATTGAGATAGACGGAAGAACTTGTTTGAAAGTTAAACAAACTTAAAAGATTTAAATAAAAATTTTTAAAGTTAGGGAGTCAAAATGAAAACACTCTCAAAGTTAAGAGACCAAAAATAGACTTTAGTCCAGTTGTTTTTTTATTTTTTATTTTTATTTTTTAATATCATCCTAAATTATTGCTAGTTTCTTTCTTAATTTTGTGTGATGAAAGAAAGCAACCAAGTAGCTGAGATCTCTGTCAAGGATTTAAATTTATCTCCTATTTATGTCTTAGTATGGATGAATTTATTTATTTAAAACCAATAATGTCAATGTTTTTAGATGATCATGAGAGAGTTGTGTGTGTAAATGAGTAAAGTAGTTTTTTTTTTTTTAATAATTATGGTAGTAAATGCATACTAGGACTGAAAAATTAATAAAGCTGAGGCTGAGATAATTTTGTCTTTTTGGTTTAGAATATCAAACTGAGAAAGAACAAAATATGTTATTGTAATAAATAGACTTAATTTTTTTTTTGATAAAAACAAATAGACTTAGTTAGTGGCATATTTAGTAACATGCTAAATATCAGTAAGAAACTAGATGATAAAATAAAAAAATGTCACACCGAAAAGACAGAGTACACACTGGACACTGCTCAATGAGTAATGCACAAAGACAGAGTAATTAATGTTATAATTAGTGAATCTCGTCGGTGGGGTGGGTTGGACTAATACCCACTTGAACTTTTATGATGTTGCAGACTTGCAGTAATGGCTTAAATTTTTCTTTTCTTTTTGCTTTTTTTTTTTTACGAATTTAGTACATAAACTCTAGTCAGGGGTGGCCCTGGGCAAGGGCGAGGTGGGCAACCACCCTAGGCCTCACCTCAAAATTAGGCCTCATCCCAAAAGTTTTTTAAGGCCCTTATTGAAAGGCCTCAATATATTTATATATAAAAGAATTAAAAAGACTCATATATTTAAAACAAGCCTTTAAATTAAGCCCAGTAATAATTTATTTATCTAACCCAAGTATGTATGAGAACAATTTTTTGTATTTATTTGATGTGAAAAAGCTAACTTCACTAAATTATGATAATTTGAAAAGGTATTATGTTAATCTTGAAGGTTTTTTAAAACTTGATAATTTTTTTTATCTTGATGGTATTGATTTATTTTCAGACGTAAAAGTCTTACAAGAGATTTTAGCAAAAGATAAAAAAACAGCGACAAATATACTTAATTTTATCAAGGAATTGAATTGTTCCAAATACATCTATTGCATATAGAATATTATTGACTATATTTGTCACAATTGCATCCGTTAAAAGAAGTTTTTCAAAGTTAAAATTATAAAAATCTTATGTGCATTCAACTATGTCACAAAAAAGAAAAAATGGATTAGCCATATTATCTATTGAACAAGATTTGTTAGAAAATATTGAATATAAAAGTTTAATTAGTAATTTTGTAAAAGAAACCGTATGTAGAGTAATTTTTCAATGATTTTTTTTTTTTAAAGACAGAAGGCCTCATTTTTTTTGCACCGTCCCAGGCCTCATAATTCTCAGGACCGGCCCTGACTCTAGTACACTAGCAAATAGATCCTTTCTTTCCATTCACAATCAATTTTAATGTTTTTTTTTTTTTTTAAATCAAATCATTAAAACAAAAAACTAAGAAAATGATTGGGTTGTATTGCAACGTCATAAAATTTTACTGGATCTTAGTGTGTTTTTTTGAAGATTTGGTGCAAAAAAGAAAACATGAAAATAGACTAAGAATTGAGAAAAGAGGTTTATTTGTTGTAGTACCAAAGTTTATATAGTAAATTGGCGAAAAATAAAAGCTAAGGGAGGTCTTACTACAACAACATAAAAGCTCAGAGAATCTCAGTATATTTTACCATTATTTTTAACTTAACACCTTAAAACTTTAGTTCTTTTAATTTCTCTCTTTGTCTTATCTATTTCATTGAGTGACCCACTACTTTATTTCTTTTTTTGTCAGGTTTGTCTATGTGCTTTGAGTATTATGATTTTTTTTTTTTCACTTTGTTTTTTTTTTTTTTTTTTTTTTTTTTTTTTTTTTATGACACGGGAATTCCACCAAGGTATGGCCCTTTGGACCCAACTTTGGAGAGTAAACCCTCGTTTGCATGCATCAACCACACATAAGTTTCCTTACATGAGAGAGAGAGAGAGAGAGAGAGAGAGAGAGAGAGAGAGAGAGAGAGAGAGAGAGAGAGAGAGAGAGAGAGAGAGAGATTGGTTCAACTTATACCTAGTGTAACTTCACAAATGTTACATTTTTTTAAGAGATCTAATGGTTAAAAAAAGTCAAATACTCCTATCATGATAATTATAAATATGTCCTTGCCATATCAACCACCTTGATTTTAGAGATTTTTTTTTTCCTACTCTTCCTTTTTTGGGGGGATGGCTTCAATCCAATGCATAAGATACGATTGAGAAACATATCCAAGTTGGGAAACTTGTCTACACCAAGTCCATTCCAATCCACTGGAGCACTGGACCGAAACTTCATCCTATTCAAAACCACTAATGCTTAGAGAGAAAAAAAAAAAAAATTTCCCTCAATTCTAGAGCTTTTTCCGCTCCCTCCCTTTAGAGAGAGAGAGAGAAGATTGCAAAATTCGTGAAATTCTTCAATACAACAAGAGGATAACAACGTGGTTCTCCCAACAAAAAAAAAAAAAAAAAAAATCTTTCTTATCAGTTTTTAATTTTTAGGAGCCAAATATATAGTTATTGAAACTTATAATAATTTATTTGTATTAATTAAGAGAACTACATGTATAATACAACGGGAAGATTGAATAATTTCTCACAAAATTCACTACTGGATTATGACTTCTGGTGCTCTAAAAATGTGGGAGGAATATGATAAACACCAAGTGTCCAAGGTGGGGGGATCTCTAAATTGTAGCGATACATTGTAGATAGAGATAATTGTCATCCATACATTGCTAGCAGCTGGGTTCTTATCTTCTTCTTTTTCGCTAAGTTGATGAGATATTACATAGTTACACTGCCGTAGATAGTTGAAGGCTTAACATAAAATAACTGAGAATATAATAATAAAGATTTTTTTTTTTCCTAAAATAGAATATAATAATAAAGATGACAACTTGATTTAACTCAATGTATATATATGTATCGTATAAATATGAAAATTAATAAATACTAGTCGATGACCCAAGCAATCCATAGAGCATTTTGAAATATTTTATAAGAAATTATTTATGACACATAAATAATACTTATTATGTGTTACAAAATTTAATGAGTCAACCTGATTATAAAAAATAATTATCATGGAGCAGAGAATGGAGATCCCATAAGTTAAAAGAGTGATTATTCAGTAGTTCATGATTATAAATAATTGCGCAGTCTCCCTCTCGCATGAATGGTGGGTTCAACTAATTAAATTCATAGTAGGATTCATAATGTTACAATTCATGTGAGAGGGGGATTACGCATTTAATTTATTTGTAGTCATGGACTACTGAATAATTAAATGTAGTTCAAATCCTATTCTACCTATCAAAAATGTTAGTGAGTCAACTTCAATTATATTACATATTATTAGAAAGAGAGAAAATGCAAACCGATAATATATTTATATATAGAGGGAGTTATTAAATTTACCTTTTTCTTTTGCTGGACTTTGTTTCAATTGTTGCCAGATTAACTAAATTTGAGCAAGAATTACATATTCTAAATCAATTGTTTCTTAATGAATCTTAGAAAATAACCACAAAAAATTAGTACACCACCTATAAATAATTAATACATTGAAATTATATATATATATATCATTAAAAGGAGTTCGAAAATATAAATTGTTAAGTTTAATATAATTAAAAATATGAACATATTATTTTAGTGCATCCACATATATTTAATTATTTCAAATAATTTAAAGCATACAACTATTTTTTATGTACTTGATTGCATATGTTATTAAATTTTCTTTTGTATTTTGATTAATTTTTTAATTGTTGTCAAAGCAACTAAACACAAGAAAGAATGCCATATTCCAAATCAATTTTTTTTTATTATATATAATTTTTATAAAAATAACAATTTATAATCATTTTATTTAAATAATTAGTTCATAAGAATACAAGCATTTACCCAAGAAATTATTCAATCCAGCGAGGGGACCACGTAAGCAGTGCCCAATGATCCTTTCACCCAATAAAAAATATACATGCATTTCCAACCACTTCCGCAAGTTGTATAATAAATATCTGTAAATGGTGGTGGGCGACTTGCTTTATGCTTTCTTCGAATGGTATTCTTATTGTCCTTCTATTTCCCTATATGAAAGTAATTATAAAGGAAGAAATATTTATCAGACAGAATTTCTTAGCCTAATTTGGAAGAAAATATTATTACATCCAAGTAAGCGAAGTAATTATAAAGTAAGAAATATTTATCAGACAGAATTTCTTAGCCTAATTTGGAAGAAAATATCATTACATCCAAGTAAGCGATTATAGTCCATTAGAAGCCTTGACTATACGCATGTGAATGGAGAACTATTCGCATGTGAATGGAGATATTCCATTAGAAGCCTTGACTATACGCATGTGAATCAAGATATCATTACAAGGCTTGACTATACGCATGTGAATGGAGATATTCCATTACAAGCCTTGACTATACGCATGTGAATGGAGATATTCCATTAGAAGCCTTTACTATATGCATGTGAATGGAGATAATTTTTGCATGGATTCCTTAAAGATACACGGTCTATACATTCCATATCTATCTATACTATAATGTAAAACCGAAACTTTTTGACTTTTGGTTGACCTCATCATGTTGCGCCACATAAGCTTTTGAAATTTCACAATTTTACACCTCATTATTTTAATATATATTTTCTAATTGAATTTAAATTTTATTCTATTATTAAACATTCCATTAGAATTTTGACACATCATATTTTCTTTAATATAAGAATATATTATTCCATATATAAAACACAATCATAATTAATGTCTAATACTAACATATATTCCATATATAAATATCTTTTAATAATAATCATAATTATCAATTTTCATCAAGATTTTTAGAGTTCCTTTTTTTTCTTATGTATTTCATTTAATTTTGTTGCTGGCAATGGAGAAAGATGAATGAATTTGTTATAATGAAACCATGTGAGCTTGAAATGAGTTATGAAAATTATTTAGGTTTGATCATATAATCATGTGCCTATGTATTTATTTGTCATTCTTCTTATTTTAAGTATCCTTTATTTTATTTTTGGATAGAAACATGATCCATATGGTAAATATAAACATGAATCATGTTTTATAAAAATTGAATTGTATTCAACTTATGTCAAAAGAAAAATTACATTATATTAAATTTTAATTATCCTATGGTAAATACTTTCTTAGTTATTTTTTTAAACTAAAAAGTAGGATCTATCCTAAATCCGATTCGTAAAGTCTCTTTATTGATCTTGCCTACAACATTTTGAACTACAAAAAAAATAAATAAATAAAAAAAAAAAATAAAAATATTCAACAAAAAAGTAAAAGGAATCAAAATTAATTTAGATTTTATTTTCAATAATTTTCCTGTGTATCGCACAGGTTTGCGACTAGTACTATAATGTAAAACCGAAGCTTTTTGACTTTTGGTTGACCTCATCATGTTGCGCCACATAAGCTTTTGAAATCTCACAATTTTACACCTCATTATTTTAATATATATTTTCTAATTGAATTTAAATTTTATTCTATTATTAAACCTTTCATTAGAATTTTGACACATCATATTTTCTTTAATATAAGAATATATTATTCCATATATAAAACACAATCATAATTAATGTCTAATACTAACATATATTCCATATATAAACACAATATAAATATCTTTTAATAATAATCATAATTATCAATTTTCATCAAGATTTTTAGAGTTCTTTTTTTTTTTTTCTTATGTATTTCATTTAATTTTGTTGCTGGCAATGGAGAAAGATGGATGGATTTGTTATAATGAAACCATGTGAGCTTGAAATGAGTTATGAAAATTATTTAGGTTTGATCATATAATCATGTGTCCATGTATTTATTTGTCATTCTTCTTATTTTAAGTATCATTTATTTTATTTTTGGATGGAAACATGATCCATATGGTAAATATAAACATGAATCGTGTTTTATAAAAATTGGACTATATTCAACTTATGCCAAAAGAAAAATTACATTATATTAAATTTTAATTATCCTATGGTAAATACTTTCTTAGTTATTTTTTTAAACCAAAAAAGTAGGATCTATCCTAAATCCGATTCGTAAAGTCTCTTTATCGATCTTGCCTACAACATTTTGAACTAAAAAAAAAAAAAAAAAAAAAAAAAAAAAAAAAAAAAAAAAAAAAAAAAAAAAAACATATTCAACAAAAAAAGTAAAAGGAATCAAAATTAATTTAGATTTTATTTTCAATAATTTTCCTGTGCATCGCACAGGTTTGCGACTAGTTAATATTAAAAAATAAATTGTATAAAAAAAATTTAATTATATAATAATAATATATAATAAGAATAATAATAATTTAAATGCATATTAAATAAAAAATATATTGACAAATTTGGAGCGGGACAAGACCAGGGGTGGGAGAAGCAAAACCCATCCCGCCCCGTTAGCTTTTTGGGACTAAGAAAACCTATACAAGATCGAATGGGACAAAACAAATTAGGCGAGGCCAAGTATTTTTGCCATCCCTACAAAATATAAGATATTATTAAGGGAAAAATACACTCTTGGTCCATAAAATTTATCCCATGAGTGATTTTATAAGTTCTTGGAGTTTAAACTTTAAAGTGATCGCTTTCCTTAATAAATTTTAAGTGATAGCTTGAAGTACTCGATTTTAGTCTCTACAAAACTTAAAGTGATTGATTTAGTTGCAACAAACTAAAAATGATCACTTTTAGTCTATATGAAGTGATGATGTGTTGACTTTAGTTTAACGAGGTCATTTAAAGGATTAATAACGATCATTTAAAACTCTACAAATTAAAATTGTTCATGAAGTAAACTTTAGGAATCAACTAAGTATTAAAACTTATTAAGAATGAAGCCCTCAACGAAAGCCCAAAAAAATAATTAATTATTATTTATTTTTTCTAAATCAAGATGTCAAAGAGAGAAAACTATATAAACAAAGAAACTATCTACAGACACACTCATTTTCACACTTGACAACATTGTGAAATAGTCATTTCAAAGTGGTACACCATCACTATAATTGGGATCCACTGTATTTTCTAAATTTTTCCACCAATCATAACATGTTACTTCAACCTGATATAAATTTGGATATATCTTTAGAGTTTTCCAAACAAATCAACAAAATCTTTTATTTTTGTTTTTAACTAATGGATAGTACGGATGTTGAAAAAAAGTCCAGCCGCTCCCCCACGCCGATGGTGACGACTGATGAAGACATCGTCTTATGACATGAGACATCACTCAAGTCTATTTCAGGATTTGGTCCTACAACAAAGACAGGATCACCTTTGCACCCCAAGACCCGTAGTTGGCCATTCTTGAGCACATTATTATTTTACTTTTCTTCTGCAATTGACTGGAAGTTCTTATAAACTGGTGGGTCTCGTCCTACTTTTATAGGAACATTCATGTTGGATAATATAAATATTTGTGGGTGGTGGTCCTATGGACCGGTGGTGGGCTTTCTTGTTGCTATCTTTCCAATGACAATAATTTTAAGGAATATTTCTCTGCAGAATTTTTTAGAGTAATAGAAGAAAATATTATGACAGTCAAGACCAAAAACTTACAAGCTAGATAAACCACTCAATACTCCACTTTCACAAATTTTCTTCGACAACTTATCCCACAGAGAAAGAAATTGTCTTAATGATTGCTTTTTACCATGACCAAAAACAGTAATTTTATGGAATATTTCTCTGCAGAATTTTTTAGAGTAATAGAAGAAAATATTATGACAGTCAAGACCAAAAACTTACAAGATAAACCACTCAATACTCCACTTTCACAAATTTTCTTTGACAACTTATTCCACAGAGAAAGAAATTGTCTTAATGATTGCTTTTTACCATGACCAAAAACAATTTTTTTCTTTTATTGATTCCTTGTTTTATTGACTATATATACCTTGGATATCTTAATTCTTCACTTCAAACAAGAGGGAGAACAAGACAAACATAGAGATAGAACAATAAGCTATTCCATTGATGGCAACCATCTTCCTTTTCCTTCTTCTTCTCTCAACAATTTTCACAGTAGAAGCACAACAAAGACAATCCATTGTGAAACCAGGTTCTTCTTTAACACCTACCACCAAACCTACATGGTTATCATCTTCTGGTCTATATGCCTTTGGATTCTACAAGCAAGGCAATGGCTATGCTGTAGGAATTTTCCTTGCTGGGATTCCTCAAAAGACTGTAGTCTGGACAGCCAACCGAGACAATCCTCCAGTTCCTGCTGATGTTACATTGAATTTCACAAGTGATGGGCGACTTGTTCTGCAATCAACACAATTCACAGTGCCAAGCCTGGGAATAACTGCTGATGGTGCAACTTCAGCATCCATGCTTGATACGGGCAACTTTGTTGTCTATAACTCTGACAACAAGTCAATATGGGAGAGTTTCCAACATCCAACTGATACACTTTTACCAACTCAGAAGCTCTCTGCCAGTGCTAATGATGATGCTGTGTTAGATTCCAGTGTGTCAGACTCTAACCAATCAACGGGTTTATTTCGTGCCTTAATGCAACAAGATGGCTTCATTGCGCTATACCCACGTGGAACACCATATAGAATTGAATATGGTTATTGGTCAAAGAATGTACCTGGACCCCTACTTGGTGCGAGTCTAAACCTTGGTGTTGATGGCCGTCTTTACTTGGCCAATGGCAATAACACGAATATTATATCTACAGCAGTAAATTCAACAACAGGTAGAGTACTCTACCGTCTAAGAATGGATTCAGATGGATTCTTGCGGCTATACTCATACAATATGGCTCAGCTGGGCCGTGATTGGTCTATTACATGGTCCGTTAAAAATGACAATATTGATAGGTGTGAGCCTAAGGGTTTATGTGGTGTCAATGCATTTTGTGTCATATATGATGAAGATTATAATTGCTCATGTCTTCCTGGATTTACATATATTGACAACAGCATAAGGACATACGGCTGTGAAAGGATTTCAGCAATAGAAGGTTGCAGAGAAGAAAGCATTGCATATACCATGGAAGCAGAGAGTAATACCATATGGGAAAATAATACTTATTCTTTTCCCTTATTTTCGTCAACTGAAGAGGAATGCAAAAATGCATGTTTGGAGGATTGTAACTGTGAAGCTGCGTTCTTCAAGGATAGTGCATGCAGAAAACAAAGGCTTCCTTTGAGATTTGGGAGAAGAAAACCAGAAGACACAAACATAGCCCTCATCAAGGTACGTACATCTACACCCACTACAGATGGTATTGTGCCAAAAGAAACAAAGAAAGAGGTTCGGTTGGACATCCTAATTATCAGTGTTTCCTTAGTTGCTTTTGCAATCATTGTGTTTGCTATTTCTGGAATTGTTATTTACAAATCTTGTGTTTTCGGATACCGAAATACATCTAATAATGGAAACATTGTCTTAAGCGATGATGATTTTGCCCCACGATCATTTACTTATGCAGAACTTGAAAAAATGACTGATAATTTCAAGGAAGAACTTGGTAGAGGATCATTTGGGATAGTTTATAAAGGGGCAATAGGGAATGGCCAAAAGTTTGTAGCTGTGAAAAGACTACAGAATTTTTTGGCGGATCGGGAAAGAGAATTTCAGACGGAGATGAAAGTTATTGGGAGAACACATCATAAAAATTTAATTCGTCTTCTTGGGTATTGCCATGATGGGCCAAATAGGCTTTTGGTGTATGAGTACATGAGCAATGGGTCACTTGCGGATATACTCTTCACACCCGAAAAAAGACCTTATTGGAATGAAAGAATGGGTATTGCTCGCAATATTGCAAGAGGAATTCTTTATCTCCATGAAGAGTGTATGCCACAAATCATTCATTGCGACATAAAACCTCAGAACATACTCATGGATGAAAACGGTTGTGCAAAAATCTCTGACTTCGGATTGGCAAAGTTTTTGAAGCCAGACCAAAGCAAAACTTCAACTGGCATTAGAGGCACTAAGGGATATGTTGCACCAGAGTGGTATCGAAAAGCGTCTAAAGCGTCTGTGACAGTGAAAGTGGATGTCTATAGCTTTGGAATTGTCTTGTTGGAGATTATATGTTGTCGAAAGAGTGTGGATTGCAATCTTCCTGAGGAAGAAGCTGTTCTTGAAGAATGGACTTACAGTTGCTTTGAGAGTGGTGAGATAGGCAAACTAGTGAATGATGAAGAGATCGACAAGAGACAATTTGAGAGAATGGTTAAAGTGGCGCTTTGGTGCATTCTAGATGAGCCATCACTCCGTCCTTCAATGAAGAAGATTCTACTAATGCTAGAAGGGACTGAGGACATCCCAATCCCTCCAAGTCCCAATTCTATTCTCAATATGATCTAGGTTCTGAGAAAAATGAGTGATGGTTCAGAAAATTAATCAAACTAAGCTTTGTAATTGGTACAAAAAGTAGTCAAGTTTCAAGTGTGCTTTACTTTGATAGTATGTGTATGCGTGTCTTCAAATGTTGTATTTTACAGTTCTTCTTTTCTTTCATTTTTCTCTTTTTAATTTTCATGTGCGTATGTTCTCTTGTATAATTCATGTCTAATATATATATCAGAAGAAATGTTTGTTGTTATGCACCCAATAATGAGGTGTTTTTTTTAATATTGCTTGTAAGCAAAATAAAATAAATTTACAACACTTGAAGTGTTTGTAAGTACTTTTTTTGGAAATCTTATTAATATAGCTTGTTTCGAAGTGTGTAGCTAGCTAAAACATAATTGAAATTTAAAAATTCCTTTATGAGTTGTCTTGTATATTAATTTGACTCTATTAAATGTTAAATAATGAATTAAGATCTTTTATAGTTCTTAGTGTAACTTTATTGTAAAGTTCATAAATCCTATATATCCATTCATTTTAAAATGAATATTTTAGATTTTACTTAATAACGTGATAAAATCTAATTAACTTATTTCAAAATGAATGGATATGATTCTAGAAATACTAAGATGAAGTTATTCTAAGAACTCTAGATAATCGTTGTTCATCTCTTCTCACTAATCTTATTATTATAAATGATTTACCCATCGTATTTATTATTATATGAATGAATACATTAAGATGATAAAGTGAAAATTCATATTATCTATTATGAGTTTGTTAAATTATTTTATTTTTTTCAAACAGCGAATCGAACAGAGACCGCAAAATTTTGAAAACTTTTGTTTGCAGAATTGTGTGAATTTGATAAATGCATCATAACTATATATGCTAAAGTTAGCAAAATGGTGTGAGTTGATTCATGCAAAATAATATGCATTGTAGCCTTGCAGGCTCTGCCCCTTTGGATGATTCATATTACATAGTCATCTTGCCAGTGTCACTGTGCAGTTGTGAGCCTCCTCTCATTAGGTGTGAAGAGTGCTATAGATAAGGAATAAATTAAGTTCCAGCTATGTAGGGCCCAATGACATCATGCCATGTAGCCATGAGAAAAAGCAAGGAGTCTGATCCTAGGAGTTGGGCAGTTGGCACTGAGTTCGGGTCCACTAAGACAGTGAGTGATTACCTAACGCAACTGTTCAGTTGGGACCGACTCAAACTCCCCTAATTATAAATATAAATCTATATATACTATACTATAATGTGAAATAGAAATTTTTTAACTTTTAGTTGAGCTCATAATATTACGTCACATAAGCTTTTGAATTCTCACAATTTTACACCTCATTATTTTAATATATATATATTTTTAATTGAATTTAAATTTTATTCTATAATTAAACATCTCATTAGAATCTTGACATATTATATTTTCTTTAATAGAAATAATATATTATTCTATATATATAAACATAATCATAATAAATGCCTAATACTAAAATATATTTTATATATAAACACAATAATAATAAATGTCTTTTAATAATTATCAATTTTCATATTTAGATAAAATATAAAAGACAATAAAAATCATAGTTAGACCAATAATTTTTTAGATTTAATTTTAATTCATTTTCTGTGCATCGCACAGGTTTACAACTAGTAATGTTGTATTATTGAGCCTATTTCCGATTGTAAAGGAAAGAATAAGTCTTATGGACACAACTTTGGCTAAACCACTCCCAAATGTCCAATCGTGTCGTGTGGTACAAATTTTATATGGCAAGAATGTGTAGAAGGAGAAATTCTTTGATCCAGTCGAGGATGTTTTTATTGATAGTAAGATATGTGTCATCTGAGATAATATTTGATATTATCTTAAATGATATACATCTTATCCCAAATAACAGATATATCACTCCAAATAATTGGCTCACAAAACCATCTCCACACAGGACCAAGGAAATCCCTTGAAAAAAAGTAGTCACAACCTTATAGGTTATTGCATAGTTGAAATGCAAAATGGCAAGAAAGGTTGTTAAAGAGTAAGGCTCCGTTTAGGCCTAGGCTGAAAGGCTTTGGAAACTTATCTACAATATGGCCCAGCTAATACCTATCAAAGATCGGTCACATTTTTTTCCAGTAGAAAGGTTGAAGGGTAGTGCTTTGAACTATTTTGAGCCCATGGTGATGATACAATCGGAATAAGTCGCATAAAATATGATTATTATTTTATTAATAATGTATTCCACGTATCATAAAAATGAGATTAAAATTTTTATAAAACAAGATTTATATATATATATATATAGGTATAATGCATCTTGGCATAAAATAGAAAGGGAACATTATTTATTTGGGAGCCCAATGACCTCTTTCTTGAGAAAGATTTGGACTAGAGAAGTTTAAATAAAGTGAGTAGTTTTAAGCCAAGTAGACTAAAGGTAAATGAAATAATTTTTGAGTGGGCTTTGTTGACCCAAAAAACCCTAATCAATTGTATAACTGGATTAGAAAAATAAAATCCATTTATTTTACAAAATACAGGTTTTTTCCCCTTTAGTAAGCCATCACCCCCCACCCCACCCCTCTCTCTCTCTCTCTCTCTCTCTCTCTCTCTCATCCCATGTTTCTTTCACACATACACTCACCACTCCTCCCATCTTCCCTCATCCCCACCGCTACCCTAACCTACTCTCCTCTAGCTGGTATGCCAATGGTTACAAAACTTTTGGGGAAGATAGAAGGATCTTCTCTCATTAGACCAAATTAATTGAAGATGTAAGTCTTCTTCTTCCCTTTGTTTTGATCGAAAACATGAATGAGATTTATATATGAAGGGGCAAAGTGCCATTTTCTAACAAAAGTGAAGGGGTGTAGTGTCATTTTCTTACCAGTGACCACTGTCATTTCATAAAACCTCAAGAAATGTTACCGCGATTTACCCTTATATATATAGGATTTGGATGATGGTGAATTTCTTTGATGGATCAATTTGACTTTTGTCACTTTAACTTTGTCCAATGTATTGATGATAGTGAATTACTTTACACTGTATTTGGATGGAATTAAATGAGAGGAGAGTAGAGGGGGAAGGGGTGGTGGTGGGGGTTTCCACTCTCCGTTGTTTGATTGATTTTTTTTTTTTTAAAGGGATTGAGATAGAAATAATTTAAGGGGGTTTAATGGGGTATGTAATTCTTCCAAACCCCTTATTTTTAGTTCCCTTGAATTGGGGGAATTTGGTTGGGGCAGGGGGGGGACGGTTTAGTTTAATGACTTTTAATGTACTTCATATTTTTCCCTTAATTTTCTTTAAATAATGATAAATTTTTCCATGTCATCATATATTATAAGGAATAGAATCCTCTCCATTTGAAATGAAAATATGAAATAGGATCCTCTCCATTTGCAATATTATAAATTTTAAATGACGTGGTAGTCTATACACTGTTAGATATGTAATATTTAATTTAGACCATAAAATTAGGAATAGGATCATCTCTATTTGGAAATATCTCCATTTGTCCATTTCATGGTTCAGATTTTATTTCAAAAATTTAACGGTGTACAAAGTGTCTCGTCATTTAAAATTTTAAATGATGTGGCAGTATATATATTGTTAGATCTGAGATATGTAATCTAGACTATGAAATGAAAACTCTCTATTTCATTTCAAATAGAGAGAATCCTTGTCCATAAAATTGACTCTCTCTATTTCATTTCCAAATGGAGAGGATCTTATTCCATATTATAATTTCCTCTCCTTTCCACCCTAAAACTAAATAATGGTTATCTACTTATCTTCTCTTTTAATTTTCTTAACATTGAAATAAGGAGGGGGATATATATCTACTCTATTCCCCACTCCATCCTTCTCCTCTCCCCCTTCAAACTTCTAAATATAGTGTCAAACTTTTGTCACTTTGCCTCGCCTCTTTTGCTTTTTGAAATTCTTGTTGGTTAATCAATTTTATTTGGTCTTTTGTGCCACTATTGGCTTCAAATATTTTAATTTTGGTTTTGGTTTTGGAATAGCAGTGTCGCCCCTTTGGATTACCGATGGCTCTCTCTTCCCTTTCTTAGAGTATTGAAGGTAGGATTCTAAAACAAAAAATGACTAAAGGTGATATGCTAAAGAAGCAACTTCTTTCTATGCCTCCATTTTATCATCACTTTTAGATAATTTTGATATTAATTTCATAAAACTTTTATATATATTATGGTAGCTAGCTAGATCAAGTAACAAGATTTTAAATACTACTACATTTCCACACAAATATATTATGGTTCTATTGTTGTTCTGCGCAATTTCAATCATGATGCAATGACCTTGTTATACCATTCCAATCATAGCCTAGAAAATAACCAAAGCTAAAAGGAGGGGTTTATGCAGTTCAACAACATTGCTTACATCTATGGTGAATGATATCATATTTCACTCTATGAAACAGGGGAATACAAAATGTGAAATTTTTAATTTTTTAAATGGGATGTACGTAGAGTGTATTTATTATCATGATAAGCTATCATTCAATTTGTCTTAAAAAAAACAATTAAAAACAAATGACTTTAATCATTTAATTATTATTCTAACATTTAATATTAATGGACTACAATTCAATATACAAGACATCCCACCACAGACTATTTAAGTCTCAATTATGTTTAGCTATAAACTTTGGAACAAGCTATATTTATAAGATTGCCAACAGAAGTAGGTAAAAACACTTCAAGTGTTGTAAGTTTATTTTATTTTGCTTACAAGCATTTAAAAAAAAAAAAAAAAAAACCTCATTATTGCGTGCATTACATTGACAACAACCATTTCTTCTAGTATGAAAAGTAGACATAAATTGAACAAGAGAACATATATAAGTACACAAAAAGAAACAAAAATAAATAAATAAAATAAGACTGTAAAATACAACATTTGAAGATAAGCATACACATACCATGAAAGTGAAGCTCGCATGAAACTTGACTACTTTCCATACCAAGTATAATGGTTAGTTTGCTCATTTTTCCTAAGAACCTAGATCTCACTAAGAACAGAAGTAGGATTGGGAGGAAATGGGATGTCCATAGTCCCTTCTAGCATTAGAAGAACTTTCTTCATTGAAGGGCGAAGTGAAGGTTGATCTAGAATGCACCAAAGTGCCACTTTAATCATTCTCTCCAATTGTGTTTTGTCGACATCTTCATCATTGACTAGATTACTTAGCTCACCACACTCAAAACAATTGTAAAACAATTCTTCAAGAATAGATTCTTTCTCAGGAAGATTACAGCCCACACTTTTTCGACAACATATAATCTCCAACAGGACGATTCCAAAGCTGTAGACATCTACTTTGATAAAAGAACATTAGCACCCAGTATTTTACTATCCAACTTTAGCTTCCATTGCTCCAACCTAGATGAAAGCACTTGTAGTAATCATCATGGCCGTCTTGGCAGGGACTCTAGTAGTGTATCTAATTGCTGGTATTTTCTGTAGAAAAAGAAAATCAAGGAAGGAAATTAATCATTCTACTGTCATGACAAAGGTGACTAGTGCTTCCCCACAACAAGATTTTCCTAATGCCGGAAGTGGCGTAAAAGATGGAGGGATGGTTGTTATGGGGGGAGCTACTGTTGCTACAGCTGCTGTAGCTAGTACATTTGCTAGAGAGTGTGGTGGTGGTGATGGTGATGGTGGTGCTGGGTATGGTGGTGATGATCATGTTGGTGATGGTGATGGTGGTGGTGATAATGGTGGAGGGGGTTGTGGAGGTGGTTGTGGGACTTGATAAGGAGAAATTATTGAAGGTTTGTCTTGCTTCTAGTTATGGGAAAATTATCAGGTAATCCTAGAGTTTAGTGAAATAATATTCATTCCTCTTACATGAATGATGAATCCTACTACCAAATTAGTTAGTGAGATTCACTATTATGTAAGAAGAATGAGTACTATACATAATTACTCCTAGTTATGTTACCGGGAGTTGGCATCAAGTACTGATAGCTTTCTTAATTTATTTTATTGCTTTAGATAAATCCATATTTTATTTTGTTGGGCTAGTGATATGTAAGTTTGGCACTTGTTAGCTGTTATTACTTATTAGATGATTGTATTTTTCTTTTTTCTTTTGTTTAACTTGGAAATCTATTTTTGGGTTTGGTGTTGTATTAATGTAACAATGGTTCAATAAAATAACAAAAATTGCACTAGTTATTATATATATATATATTTGAAATCTAGTTATTCTCATAAAAGATATTAGTTGATACCAATTGAGCTACACGACTCTTGGCTTAGTTATTATAATTCCTAGTCACTAACCCGTGTGATGCACGGAAAAAATCTTAGTAACGCTAACCTGTGCTTGTATGTCACTTCAGTGAGAAAATGAATGTCACCGTTTGAAGTTAAATGCAATAATTTAATTAGTATCCAAAAGAATCTATATATACTTATAAAAAGATCACTTGAAGATGCCCCATGCCACTAAATGCAAACACATATGAATTAAAAAACAAAACAAGAGAAAAATTAAAACTTGATTTATCAATTATATATCTAAAATACAGATTTGTGCAACAATTGTATTCCAAAACCCAAACTATATACTTCCTCAATTTAATTTTCAACCTAATATACTAAAGTATTAGGTTGTAGATAGTGAATGAGAAATGAATCTACAAAACGCATGCATGAATTGTGGCGGCTATAAAACAAGGACAGCCTCCATTTAACATTTTTCTAACTACTGTCAATCTTTGAAAAGAAAAAGATGAAGAAAATAAGCCCAAAGCCCACATGGCCCACATGGTCACCAAAGCCCACAAGCTCACACTCTTCTTTCCTAACCGCATCACACAAGATCACTCCTCAATGAGCTTTAATGAAACTCACATGGGAGCCTTACTTTGACTATGGATTGCACATTCCCAAGACTCACCCGCATCACATAGGATCAAATTTGTAAGGAACTTAAATGATTCACGTGTGGGTTTGCTTATGCTGTGGGTTGCATGGTCCCTCTTCCCCCGCGATGCACTAGATTAATTCTCCATTGGAGCCTAAATGAAAGATGCGTGCACTGTCACACCCTAGACCCAACAGGGTCTAGTGCATGAGAAGACTACAACCCAAACACCTGTAAATTTTTCCTCAACTATTACATAACTGTATGTCAACTTAGAATATCCAAAGTCCATTATCAAAAGTTTGAGTACACTAATCCATAAGTTCATACATTAAGTCATTTACATATATGTACGTCCTCAAAATATAAGTCAGAGCTTTATGACCCTTACATTGACCACTGGCCACAAAAGAATGGAGGTCTGTGCATAATTACATAAAATACATACATATTCCTATACAAAAAAGTCAATATTAGGATGTGCCTAGCAACAACTACTCTAAAAACCTAAGGTTGATCTCTTAGGATGTGCCCTCTACCCCAGCAACAGCACTCTGGGTGATTTACTAATTTTGTCACATTTCCTAAGGGAATTAAATGAACTACCAAAAATACAGCAATAAATCTTTGCACAGACTTCCACAGTGGTTGAATCTAAATCAGAAAATACTCTTTTCTTCCTGCCTCACTCTTCACAAATAAGTTTTAAAGACTTTCTTAGAAAGATCCCATGTGTTCACTCCAGCAGCTAGGATGTGAGGACGAATTTTGTCATTTAGACCTTTCTGAAACTTCATTACTTTCTCATGCTCATCAGGAATTAAATGGGGGGCAAAACGAGACAGATCAATAAATTTTGCAGCATATTCTTCCACAGTCATTGACCCCTAATCAAATCAGAAAATTCTCTTTTCTTCCTGTCTCTCACTACTTCTGGGAAATAAGTCTCATTAAAGACTTTCTTAAACTTATCAGTAACCCACCTTCAGTATCTCTCAGTAGGGCCCTCAAGAGCACAAAGGTGGCATACTCCACCTTTTGGGAGTCAATACAATGAAGAACTTTCAACAATTTCTCCATTTTTAGTAGCCAGTTCTCTGCTACCATAGGATCAGTTGCACCAGCAAAAGTTGGGGGGTTTTGCTTCCTAAAAGAGCTCCATAAAAGAGCAACCTCTCCTTTTGACCCTCACCATGCCGAGCAGCTTGAGCAAGTCTAGCATAGATCTTATTTGCCACTTCATCAACCTCATTACTCTCATTAAATGACAGGAGTGGCCAGATCTCTCATGCTCTTGGTGTGGTCCAGCATCAGATGGAGGAGTCACAACCTTATCTATATTCTTTAGCTTACGTTGTCTCTTTGCTGGTGGCATAGTGTATCAAAATACCTATACCTACATCCATTGTAATAGAGGAAAAATAAGTCACCAGTACAGTCAACTAGGAAGTAAAATATACTATATACGGCTAAACTACATATAACATCAAGGTTAGAAGGATACGTTTCATATTCCTAGTGCTCTGACTTAAATCTGGATCAAACCTATTCACAAAGTCTACAGAATCATAACCTAAGCTCTGATACCATAACTGTCACACCCCAGACCCAACAGGGTCTAGTGCATGAGAAGACTACAACCCAAACACCTGTGTAAATTTTTCCTCAACTATTACATAACTGTATGTCAACTTAGAATATCCAAAGTCCATTATCAAAAGTTTGAGACACTAATCCATAAGTTCATACATTAATGCCATCCTTACATATATGTACGTCCTCAAAATATAAGTCAGAGCTTTATGACCCTTACATTGACCACTGGCCACAAAAGAATGGAGGTCTGTGCATAATTACATAAAATTACATGTCAATATTGTCATATTCCTATACAAAAAAATATCTCTTAGGATGTGCAACCCCAGCAACAACTCTGGGTCTAACACACCTAAGGTTGAACTACCAAAAATACAGCCTCCACAGAGTGGTTGTCTAACTACTGCAAACCCACAAAAATTCAGCTTGCTGAGTCTCTGCCTACTCTGTAAAAATCATAATTGAAAGGAATGAGCTAAAGCCCAGTAAGTAGATAAATAATGGGGTTAGGGGAAATGCAAGTTTATTGATACTAAGACATATTACGAAACATAACTTAAATTTGGAAACTTTTATATAAATTCTCTCAAAATCATCTTCCTTGCAATAATCTGAAAGATTTGAAAGAATAACGCAACACCAAGCTTTTCAAGATATACATAATGAAACTACATAATATCCCATGTGAGCCATATAATTTTCCAATACATTTCAAAAGCATAAAACCACAAACAAATACCCAAGGCCACATGACAAGGCTTCTACTAGGAGCTTCGTTAGGCCCACAAGTAAAAGACCACACAACTAGGCTTCTACCAGGAGCTTCGTTAGGCCCACAGATAAAAGACCTCATAACTTGGCTTCTACCAGGAGCTTCGTTAGGCCCACAGATAAAAGACCAAACAACTTTATTTCTACCAGGAGCTTCGTTAGGCCCACAGGTAAGTTGTGATACTACCAGGAGCTTCGTTAGGCCCACAGGTAAGTTGTGTTACTACCAGGAGTTTCGTTAGGCCCACAGGTAGGTTGTGATTCTACCAGGGGCTTCGTTAGGCCCACAAGTAAACGTTAGGCATCCAGCTGGGTAGGTCACCATATAATCACAATTGGGCTTCGTTAGGCCCACAAGTAGTAAGCATCCAGCTGGGTAATCACCATATAATCACAATTGTCTTGGCACAAGAGTAAGACAACAAAATAGCTCACAGGTTAACATAATAAAAATACATAGTCCATTTCCAAGTGGTTGGATAAGACCTTTCAACATTCAAAGTATTCACAAAGCTTGTCACTTATCCAACTAATTCCCAAACATTTAAAAGTTTCCAAAACATATCTCAAACAACAACATCAATGATAAAGCATCTTTAGAAATCACAACAATCCAATAACTTTATCAAATAACTCCTCAAGTATTAATGGAAGATGCTTATAAAATTTCCAATCTAGCAAATCATGCATTTCCCCAAATGCAATATCAAATATAATGCATTATCTCATAAATAAATAAATACTAAGGTTTAAACACAAAACCCCTTAGGAAAAGTATAATTTCACAATAATTTCCAAAATGTGTTTATAACCTTTAAATAAATCTCATATGCAATGATGATTATTTTTCTAAAAATCCCATTAAGAATCTACTTACCTGCAACCCGCTCAAAATCCTAATCTCCAATGCTCCTAGGAGATTAAATAGAACCTATAAAAGACATAAGCAAGCCTATCAAGACAAAATCATCTAGAACCTCAACTAACCCAAATACACTAAATGATATGGAAACTTAGATCTAATCACTATTAACATTTGGAATCCAAAATCCTTAAATTCTCACCATAGAGAAACCACCATAAACACTTTTATCAAAAACCCTTAACTATTCCTCAAATAAATCCACCAAAATCAAAACCCATTTTCTTAATCACATAAATATCATTAAGATTACTCAAACTAAATCACATATAACACTAAGGCTACTTAGATTTGGAAAGAAACTAACAAAATATAAAAACCTTAACTTAGAGTTTTTACCTTAAAAATATTGGAAGCAAATGGATTTTCTCCGGTAAATCCTACCGGAATTCCGCCGGTAATTATGGTGGTTAACCGGTGAGAGAGAGAGAGTGAGAGTGACCGAATGAGAGTGTAGGGGAGAGAGTATGTGTGTGTATGTGCTGCTGAAAAAACAGAAAATGAAAGAGAGGGGGAGAGCTATGGGTGAGAAGAGAAATCTAGAAGAAAAATTGTGTGGTGGGGACTTGTGGGGTAGGTGGGGCACGTGAGATGGGCATGGGCTCCTAGAAATATCTCTTGTCTTCTTTTTATTATTATTATTTTGTTTTGGATTGGTCTGGACGCTACATGCACAGTAACTTGAGGAGTGGCAGCCGCCTGGGAGGAGGAAATTCATTACTCTTTTTTTTCTTCATTTTTTCTCTAGCATTTATTTCTCTAGTTTTCTTTTTGTAATTTCTTGGCCATGATTGGCTAGACTTTTAGCTTAGGCTTAGGGGGAATCCAAATTTGTAAGGTAAACTAATTTCTTTTAAATCCATTTTGAGTTTCAATGTTTAAGATTTATTATTTGATTGTTCTTATCTTCTTATTATTTCTTTTATTTGTGGTTCTGAATCTTTTCATGAGTTCAATCATGTTTTTCTCATAGTTAAGTAAAGATTTTAGTTCCATTAAATCTAAGAACTCTTAATTTCATTGGATATTACTTTTTACTACATTGTTGCTAGATTAATTAGTACAATGTCAATTTTAGGTTTTTCCAATGTAGTTATTTATTATGTGTTTAAATTAATGAACAATCAAATAGTATTTCTAACTTAGGTTTTATTAAAAATGGTTTTTATTGCAAATGTTCCAATTGAGGGTTTAGGATGTGAAACCCCCAATTGTGTAATTCCATGGATTTAAATTGAATTAATTTATCTTATTAAATTTGAGGAACCCAAAGCCCTAGCAATTTTTAGATTAATTTATAGTGTTATGTGTTTATTTTAAAACCCCTCTTTCCGTGGTACGACAACCCACCTTATCATATATACTACCATTTTACCTTATACATCCACACACATATTCATACATATTAAATTTGATTTGATTCCATTAAAGAACGACATTTTGGAGGCCGATCAAGTGCAAATGCTCGTGTATTACTTTATTTATATATATATATATATATATATATATATATATATATAATATATATATATAATAGTATAGAAGCATTCAGGCCCAATAAAAACATATGGACCGTATGAATTTAGAAGCATTCAGGCCCAAATAAAAAACTTCCTAACAATATGGAATTGAAGTAACCTAGTAATAGAATAACCCATCCCATATGAAGGATTTGTGCTAAGAGGAGGTAACTAAAGTTTAATATAAAGTTAATGAACAAATGCAAGTGGATAACCACACAAAAAGATGGATGCATGTATTTTTGTACCACATAAGAACACGATTATAAAAAAAAAAAGATGATGTCATCTATAAACTTGATGGTTTTGCTTTGGAGTAGTTGTCGATATTGCATGTGTCCACTAGTAGTGCAAGCATTTTGAGGCAAAGAAACCACAATTTTGATGGAACATCATCCATTAATCAAAATTTAATACATTGGAAACCCATTAAATATTAATCCAAAGTACACCGATCTAATCATTGAGATTCAAAAATATCGACACTAACCTCAAAATAATAACCATTCTCAAGTAATAAGAATAAATCAATCCTTGCAAAATAATTATTCAACCTCAAATTATAAATATAAAGAAAGAAATTTGTATAAGTATAACTGATAAACATGGAAACAAAATCGAGGAATAAGGTCTGAGAGAAATCAAGAATTAGAGTGGGAGAGAGAGGTACCTTTGACAGTGGAGACCAAAAAGGGAAATATACTGAATCTAATTGGCCATCATAACTTCGAACCTTCATCGTTTATCAGGATGACAATTTGAGATATATATAGAGGAAGGAGAATGATTGTAGAAGAGTACGTTTCGGGGAGGAAGGAGAATGATTGTAGAAGAGTACGAGATTTTTATTTATTTAAATTTTAAATCACAACAAAAAATTAAATTTATAGCATTGGAAAACAAAAGCTAAATGAATATCAAAGCTATGTGGACTTTGAATTGTATGGGATAACAATTGAAGCATATGAACTCTAAAAAGCCGTTTGGGTTTGATGGGTAGAGGAAGAGTTGAAAGACAAAGAAAGAGTTAACTAAAATGTACACAAATCATTAAAAACTTAGTGTACATTTAATGTTGAGTTATAGAGAGAAAGTTGAAAAGTCCTTATTTTAATTGGTGTCTATTAAGTAAACTATATATATATTTTATTTTTTATATAAGTAAACTAATAATGTTGAGATAGAGAGAGAGAGAGAGAGAGAGAGTTGAAAACTAAGAGTCTTTATTTTAATTGATGTCTATTAAGTAAACTGATAATGTAATTTAAAAAATAAAATAAAGCTATTCTAACTTTTTGACGTAAGTTCGTTTAATGTTGAGATAGAGAGAGAGTTGAAAACCAAGAGTCCTTATTTTAATTGGTGTCTAAACTGATAATGTAATTAAAAAAATAAAATAAAGCTATTCTATATAGATATAGATAAACATGGAAATAAAAAATTAAGAAAATATAAAAATAAAATAAAAGATCTCGCCAAATGTCAAACACTAAGCATGTCAAATGGTGGTAGAAACTCAACACTAAGCATGCCAAATGACAGAAACTCAGCTGAAGATCTCTGCTTTTATATATATAATATAAAGATTATAGATTGCTTACAAGCACCAAAAAAAAAATCCTCATTATTGCGTGGATAACATTGACAACAACCATTCCCTATGGTATGGAAATTAAAGTATACATAAATTAGACCAGAGAACATAAGTACACAAAAAGATGCAAAAAAGTATAAAATGCAACATTTGAAGACAAGGACAAACAAACCATGAAAATGAAGCGTTCAGGAAAATCAACTACCTTTCGTACCAAGTACAAGGGTTAGTTTGCCCATTTTTCCTTGAAACCTAGGTCACACTAAGAACAGAAGTAGGATTTGGAGGGATTGGGATGTCCATAGTCCCTTCTAGCATTAGAAGAACCTTTTTCATTGAAGGACGAAGTGATGGATCATCTAGAATGCACCAAAGTGCCACTTTAACCATTCTCTCCAATTGTCTACTGTCGACCTTTTCATCATTGACTAGTTTACTTAGCTCACCACGCTCAAAGCAATCGTAAGTCCATTCTTCAAGAATAGCTTCGTTCTCGGGAAGATCACTATCCACACTCTTTCGACAGCATATGATCTCCAACAAGACGATTCCAAAGCTATAGACATCTACTTTGACTGTCACATGTGACACTTTTCGAAGCCACTCTGGTGCAACATACCCTCTTGTCCCTCTAATACCAGTCAAGGTTTTGGTTTGGTCTGACTTCAACAACTTTGCCAATCCAAAGTCCGAGATTTTTGCGCACATGTTTTCATCCATGAGTATGTTCTGAGGTTTTATGTCACAATGAATGATCTGCGGCACACAATCTTCATGGAGGTAAAGAATTCCTTTTGCAACGTTGTAAGCAATTTCTATTCTTTCATCCCAACAAGGTTTATTTCCAGGTGTGAAGAGTATATCCGCAAGTGACCCATTGCTCATGTACTCATACACTAAAAGCCTATTCGATCCATCATGGCAATACCCGAGAAGACAGATTAAATTTTTATGATGTGTTCTCCCAATAACTTTCATCTCTGTCCTGAAACTCTCTTTCACGATCCACCAACAAATTTCTCCAGTTTCTTGACAGCTACAAATTTCGTTGCCATTCCCTATTGCCCCTTTATAAACTATCCCAAATGCTCCTCTACCAAGTTCTTCCTTGAAATTATCAGTCACTCTTTCAAGTTCTGCATAAGTAAATGATCGTGGACCAACATCCTCATCACTTAAGACAATTGTTTTTGTTACTAGATGTATTTTCAATGCGAAAACATGGGATCTATAAATAACAATTCCAGAAATGGCCATCACAATGAATGCAAAAGCAACTAATGAAACACTGATAATTATGGATATCCACACGAACCTCTTTCTTGGTTTCTTTTGGCACAGTTTGATCTGTAGCAGGTGTAGATGTAAGTACCTTGATGAGGGCTACGTTTGGAGTAACTTTGTGTTGGTCTCCGGGCCAAATCTCAAAGGATGTCTTTGTTTGCTGCATGCCCCATCTTGGAAGAATAGCGCAGCTTCACAGTTACAATCCCGCGAACATGCATTTTGGCAGTCCGGTTTGGGATGAAGTTAATAACGGAACAGAATCAGTTTGATTTTCCCATGTGATATCAGGGACTGCTTCCATGGGATATGTTTGGTGTTTTTCTTTGCAGAATTTCTACGGTGAAATTCCTTGTACAGCCTGCAGAAGTTTTGTTGCTGTCAACAAATGTAAATCCAGGAAGACAGTTGCAGCCAAAAGCATCTTTAACTTCGAACACAATATGCATTGAAGCCACATAGAACCCTTAGGAACACATTTGTCAAATTCAGAGAACCATGTAACTGACCAAGTACCATTCTGATCCATGGTTGTGTGAGTACAGCCGCAAGAATCCATCTGCATCCATTCTCAAAAGGTAGAGTACACCTTTTGTAGAATTTTTTGCTGCAGATAATAGTCACTGTATTATTGTCGCTGGCCAAGTAAAGATGACCATCAACACCAAGGTTTAGAGTCGCACTAAGTTTAGTGAGCTCCAGTAGGCTTTGACCAATAACCATATTGTATTGTGTATGGGGTTCTAATCGGGTATAGCGCGAGATACCCATCTTGTTGCATTAAGGCACGAAATAGACCCGTTGAGTGGTTAGACTCTGACACACTGGAAACTAACACATATTTATCTTGACCATCGGCAGAGAGCTGCTGAGTTGGTAAAATGGTATCTGTTGGGTTTTTGAAACTCTCCCACAATATTGTTTGGTTATCAGAATCATACAATACAAAGTTGCCTGTATCAAGCATGGATGCTGAAGCTGCAGAAGTTGCAGCTCCAACAAAATTTACAACTTTTGTGATCTCTGTGCCTTGTGCTGATTGCAGAACCATTCGTCCATCACTTGTGAAATTCAATGTAACATCAGCAGGAACTGGAGCATTGTCTCGGTTGGCTGTCCAAACTACAGTCTTTTGAGGAATCTTAGCAAGAAAAATTCCTACAGCAAAGCCATCGCCTTGCCTTGTAGAATCCAAAGGCATATTGACCAGAAGGTGATGGCCCATGATTGGTTTGTGGTAGGTGTTAGAGAAGAACCTCGGTTCACAGCTTCTGCTGTGAAAAATGCTGAGAGAAGAAGAAAAAGGAATGAAAGCTGCCATCATTGAAAAAAGTTCTTTCTCTCTGTGTTTGCCTTCCTCTCACTCTAGTTAGAAGTGAATAATAACTTCCGTGAAGAATTAAGAAATCCACACACAGAATATATAGTCAATAAAACAAACAACTAAACCTTTTTTTTCTTTGTTTCGGTCATTATTAAAACGTAATCATTAAGCCAATTTCTTTCAAGACAAACTAACAATATTGACTGGGAATCTTCAATGAACCTGCATGCGTATAATTTTCCAATGAATCGAGCCTTGCTAATTAAGAATCTCCAGTTGCCTTTCGAGAAAATTAATTATTATTCTCCACTCGGCCCTTGGCATAATTATTAGTCAGTCTTCTTTTTTTGGTGTTTTTTGTTTAGTCAGTCTTTTAATGGACTCTAGTGGCTTACTTGTCCTTACAGCATTGGCGCGTGTGCCATGTTTATCTGCAAGTATGAAAAAATGTCTACAATGACACAGAAGAAATTGCGTTGCCATAACAGTGTTTTGATCATTTTCCACAACGAGATTAAATATAGGTGATGTGATATAAGGAACTTTCAATTTTTTGGTGTTTTTTGTTTAGTCAGTCTTTTAATGGACTCTAGTGGCTTACTTGTCCTTATAGCATTGATGCGTGTGCCATGTTTATCTGCAAGTATGAAAAAATGTCTACAATGACACACAAGAAATTGCGTTGCCATAACAGTGTTTTGATCATTTTCCACAACGAGATTAAATATAGGTGATGTGATATGAGGACCTTTCAATTTTTTGGACTAACCCTCTAATTAATTAATAGTAAGACTGCTATCACCCTGCTGTACTCAACTGTACTCCATAGATTAATTGCTGCAACATGGTATGTATTCAAATAAACGATCAGGATTATGTAATGACCCGAGAAGCAGGGGATAGCAACCATGGAGCAATGCAAGAAGACATGCAAGTTGATATGGATGAAGTCTTCAATTTCTCCACGTATCTCTCTCCCACTACCAGTGGTTCAGTGAATGTATTGCTGATATGGATGAAGTCTTCAATATCTCCACGTATCTCTCTCCCACTACCAGTGGTCCAGTGAATGTATTGCTCTCTCTACTCTCTCTCTACTTATTGCTCTCTTTGACTCTCTCTTCCTCTCTTCATACTCACGCCTCTCACTTTCTCTCACTACAAATCTACAATAGTCAATAAATATTATTTCTTTTTTATTTTTCCTTGGCTTCAAATTTAAGGATTTGAGTTTTGAGATCTTTCTACAAAAATTGGAATTCAACACATAAATAGGTAATAATATCAATCTTTACCCTCTTAAATAATTTTTTTTTTCTTTGCAATTAGGGTTTGTAAATTAAGATTTAATAAACTGTTAATTTCTGATATTCATTGTTCAGGTATTAATCTTATGTAGATATTAGGATAAATCAGCGTAATCAGGTTCTATTGTTCTATACTTTTCTATTTTAATTTTATTAAATTTTACTTGTTAGTTAGGTACTATTGTAGTATTGTTACATGTTGTTTTGGCTATTATTTGTTTTTTGGCTGTAAAGTATTTGTTGTTATTTGTTTTTTTTTTTTTTTTTTCACTATATGGCTCCTCGAAAATATGAATCTGGGCATAAAAAAAAAAAAAAAAAAAGAATAGAAAAATTGATTGAATCCCAAAAGGAGCTCTTGAAAAATTTGTTACCAGTAATAAACAAAATATCACAGAAAAATTAGGTGATAGTTCAACAAATGAACAAGAAATTCATTTTAAAGAGTTAGAAGATAATATAATAATACTATCAAAAGATACAAATGAAAATAATCCTTACGATAATCAATTGAAAGATAACAATGAAAGTAATCCTAATGCTAGTCAATCAATAGATACTAATGAGAATATTTAGAATGTAGTCAAAAGTGTAATATACCAACTTACGATAGTCAATCGAAAGATATCAATGAAAATAATCTTAATGATAGTCAATCAAAAGATATCCAATGAAAATATACCGAATGATGGTCAAAATTTTAATATACCTACTTTTGATGAAGAACATGAAAAAAATTTAGAAGCAAATGAATATATTAACGAAACACTTGATTATAGGCCTTTAAATATTTATGATCCAGCTCAATGGAAAAATATTGACTCAAAATTGAGAGATTTATTAGTAGAAAAGGGTCCAATTAGACATAATGATTCAGAATTTCCTAAAGATGGAAACTCTAGGCATTTTTCTACTACATATTACACTCGAACCTTACCAAATGGGGAGAAACATGATAGAAAATGGCTAGTGTATTCAAATGAATTAGATAGCGTATTTTGTTTTTGTTGCAAGTTGTTTAATTCGGAATCTTGTACAAATCAATTAGCTAATCAAGGAACTAATGATTGGAGAAATCTTAGTGGTAAAATTAAAAGACATGAAACAAGTAGTGAGCATATTACTAATATGAACACTTGGAGTGATTTACAAATAAGATTATTGAAAAATAAAACAATTGATAAAAGTGTTCAAGAACTAATTAACAAAGAGAAAGATCGTTGGAAAAATGTATTACAAAGAATTATTGCAATCATAAAGACTTTAGGTAAAAATAATTTGCCATTTCGAGGAACAAAAGAAAAAATTTATCAAGAAAATAATGGAATTTTTTTAAGTTTAATTGAAATGATTGCAGAATTTGATCCGGTGATGCAAGAACATATTCATCGTATTCAACAAGGTGAAATTCATAACCATTATCTTGGTCATAAAATTCAAAATGAATTGATACAAATGATAGCAAATGAAATTAGAAGTAAAATTATTAAAAAAGTTAAAGAAGCAAAATATTTTTCAATTATACTTGATTGCACTCCTGATATAAGTAATCAAGAACAAATGACTCTCGTACTAAGATGCGTGGATATTTCAACAAGTCCAATAAAAATAGAAGAATATTTTTTAGAATTTATAAAAGTAGATGTCACTACTGGTTTAGGTCTTTTTAATGAACTTATAAATGTAATAATGAAACTTCAACTTAACATTAATGACATACGAGGACAAAGTTATGATAATGGATCTAATATGAAAGGAAATAAACAAGGTGTACAAAGAAGACTTCTAGATATTAATCCTAAAGCATTTTACACACCATGCGGTAGTCATAACATTAATCTAGTACTTTGTGATATGGCAAACTCTTGTACTAAAGCTGTATCTTTTTTTGGAGTGGTACAACGTTTATATACATTATTTTCTTCTTCAACAAAGAGATGGAATATTTTTTTTTTAAAAAAGTATCGAAATTCACTCTTAAGCCGTTATCACAAACACGTTGGGAAAGTCACATTGAAAGTGTTAAAGCTATAAGATTTCAAGCTCCAAAAATAAGTGATGCTTTGTTAGAGTTAGCAGAAAGTAGTGATCAAGATTCTAAAATAAGAAGTGAAGCTAACTCTTTAGCAAAATATGAGTTTGGAGATTTTGAGTTCTTATTGAGCTTGACTATTTGGTATGAAGTGTTATTTGCGGTCAATTCAGCTAGCAAAATTTTACAATCTAAAGATATGCAAATTGATGTGGCTATAAATCAATTAAAAACTCTTTTAGATTTTTTCAAAAATTATAGAGAAACTGGATTTGCAACTGCTATAAGTTTAGCCATAGAGATTGCTAAAGAATTAGAAATTGAACCGGTTTTGTTAGAGTTAGCAGAAAGTAGTGATCAAGATTCTAAAATAAGAAGTGAAGCTAACTCTTTAGCAAAATATGAGTTTGGAGATTTTGAGTTCTAATTGAGCTTGACTATTTGGTATGAAGTGTTATTTGCGGTCAATTCAGCTAGCAAAATTTTACAATCTAAAGATATGCAAATTGATGTGGCTATAAATCAATTAAAAACTCTTTTAGATTTTTTCAAAAATTATAGAGAAACTGGATTTGCAACTGCTATAAGTTTAGACATAGAGATTGCTAAAGAATTAGAAATTGAACTGGTTTTTCAAGAAAAACGTGTAATTCGTAGGAAAGGACATTCTGATGAAAATGTTGATCATGAGATAACACAATCTGTTGAAGAATCTTTTAGAATTGATTATTTCTTATTTATAGTTGATCAAGCTATTTTCTCAATTGAGCAAAAGTTTGAATAGTTTCATATATATGAAGAACTTTTTGGTTTTCTATTTAGCTTCGAAAAATTAAAATCATTTGACGATGATACCTTACAAGATAAATGTCTTTGTCTCGAAAGTGCTCTCAAATATAAAAATTCCATTGATATTGATGGTTTAGATTTATTTTCAAAATTAAAAGTTTTAAGAGAAGTTATACAAACAAAAGAAAACAAGAACACTCCAGTTGACATATTGAATTATATAAAAAAACTAGAATCTTTTCTAAATGCATGCATCGCATATAGAATTTTATTAACAATACCCATAACAGTTGCTTCTGCAGAAAGAATTTTTTCAAAATTAAAATTGATAAAATCTTACCTAAGATCGACTATGTCATAAGAAAGATTAAATGGATTAGCGATTTTATCAATTGAAAAGAACATGTTAGAGAAAATTGATTATAAAAGTATGATCAATAATTTTGCATCTAAAAGAGCAAGAAAAATGAAATTCTAGTAAAAAAAAAAAAAATCATAGATATTAATTTAATTTAGTATTTAAGATTTGGATTGAGACCTCCAAAAAGTTTGGGACGGCCCTGGATGAAGAGATAAGTTCCCAATAGGTTCAGTATTAGGAGATAGATTAGAATCAGTGATATTAGGAGATTAGGAGATGGTGTTGATCAACAATTCCTAATGATAAGGAATAGCATAGCTTAGTAGTTATCCTTAGTAGTGGATTTCAATCCAATTGCTAGCATATTTATCTTATTATTATCAAGTGTAATTTGCTTGTAATTAGTCACTGTATTTAAATAGTGGAAGGGTTATGAATAAAGCAAGCAAAAATTATCCCACTTCTTTTCTCTTTCAACTTCAGGAGGTTGGTCTTCTCAAATAGACTAAGTATTTTTCCTGTTAAGAAATCCAGTTCATTCCATTCGGTATCAGAGCCACAATGACCACCACACGCACTACCACCGCTGATGACAGAACGGCAGCATTGGAAGTAAGCACCCACAGCCTTCAGTGACAGATAAAGAACCAACGAGAGGAACTTTCAGGCGTGCATGACGCTATGGCAGCCCTCACGGACGCCATTGCTCAATTGCATCGAGACCACAACAGCTGCGGCAACCTAGAAAACAACAATGAAGATGGCTCTGTGAATCACAACCAGGGAGGACAGAACAACCATGGTGGAAATACCAGCAGATTGCAAGGAGGAAACAATGGGGGAGTGCAACCGCGTTTCGCCCAATTAGATTTTCCGAGATTCAATGGAGAGGATCCAACTGGTTGGATCTATATAGCTGAACAATTTTTCCATTACCAAGGAACCGTTGCAACAAAAAAGGTACTGCTCGCCTCATTCCACTTACAAGGTGAGGCTCTCTAATGGTACCAGTGGTACGCACGGAATCATACGGGCATTCGCTTGGAGGGATTTACCACTGCACTATGTGTACGATTCGGAGCATTGGATTATAAAAACTTTATGAAGCGCTAGCCAAGCTTCGACAGACCGGTACCGTCTGCGAATATCAAAACAACTTTGAACGATTAGCCGCAATGGTGCACAATTGGCTAGAAAGTTCCTTGATTAGGAGTTACATTGGTGGGCTCAAGGATGAGATAAGGACGAAAGTTTAACTCTTTCGATCCACTTCACTACCACACGCCATCAGCCTAGCCCGTTTACAAGAGGATAAATTGCAAAAGATGCGAAGACCCCTTGCTAGACTACCTTTATTACCAACCCCATCTGCCAAACCTCCATTCATACCAACCAACTCTACACGAGTACCTTTGGGTACCAACTTCAAAAGGCTCACATGGAACGAGATGCAAGCATGCCGCAAAAAAGGCTATGCTACAATTGCGATGAGAAGTTTGCACCGGGACACCGATGAAAAACACAACAAGTCTATATGTTGGAGGTGCTGACAGAGGATGTCGAGGATGATTTGCAGTATGAATAAACAGCGAAGGATGAGGCAGCGGTTCCACCGGAAATTTCGCTGCATGCTCTTTCGGGAGTCTCAACTCCCTAAACCATGCGAATGGTTGTCTCCATTGACAGACGCAAGCTGCACATCTTGATCGATAGTGGGAGCACTCACAACTTTGTGAACGCAAGGTTCGTTGCGAAACTAGGATGCTGTAATGTACCAGCACAAGGATTTCACGTGAACGTGGCCAACGGTGAAGTTTTAGTATGCGAAGCAACGTACCCCATGGTTCCTATGGAGATTCAAGAGTATCAATTTGAAACAAGATTGTACTCATTGGATCTGCAAGCATCAGATGCGGTCCTTGGTATGCAGTGGCTGCGAAGTTTGGGTTGAGTACTTCACGATTGGGAAAACTTACCATGGAGTTTACTGTTGCCAACCAATAATACCTCATCTGAGGCGACTCTCCAAAAGGTTGCATGCACGGATTAGTACACTCCATACAGCGGCTGTTATCTAACGGGTTTGAACCCTTCTTGATGCAGATGGTGGTAGCCACCAATGGCAATTCTGAAACTCGCCTCGATCTCGGAAAAGCCACGGAATTGGACCAACTCCTGATCCACTACCAAGCGGTGTTCCAAGTACCCATAGAATTGCCACCAGTGCGAGCGGATGACCATCGCATCAACTTGGAGCCTGGAACTGGGGCGGTCAATGTGCGACCATACTGTTACCCACACATTCAAAAGACGGAGATAGAGCGCGTAGTCAAGGAGATGCTAGCAACCGGAACCATACAACCAAGTTTTAGCCCTTTTTCATCACCGGTATTGCTTGTTAAAAAGAAGGATGGGTCTTGGCGCTTTTGTGTGGACTACCGCTCCCTCAACCACTCCACCATCAAAGACCGCTACCCTATTCTGGTAATAGACGAGTTGCTTGATGAACTCCATGGTGCAGGATATTTCACGAAGCTAGACTTGAAGTCAGGATACCATCAAATTCGGGTGCAACTTGAGGACATCCATAAGACGGCATTCCAGACCCATGACGGCCACTATGAGTTCTTGGTCATGCCTTTTGGCCTCACTAATGCACCAGCAACGTTCTAGTCCTTAATGAATGATCTTTTTTCGCTTCGCCTTGCGAAGGTATGTTCTAGTCTTCTTTGACGATATCTTGATTTATAACAGTTCTTGGGAGGATCATTTATTGCATTTAATGGAAGTATTTGACACCCTCTTGGCCAAAAAATTATTTGTCAATCGGTTTAAATGCCTCATTGGTCACCACGAGGTTGACTATTTAGGTCACATCATTAGCACCAAGGGAGTCTCGGCTGACCCAGAGAAGCTCCGCAGCATGAACACATGGCCTACTCCAACCACGGCCACTGCACTTCCCGGGTTCTTGGGGTTGACAGGATATTATCAGAAGTTTATCCGAAATTACGACGCAATAGCAGCACCATTTACTAAGTTGCTAAAGAAAAATGGGTTCCAATGGTCTGACCAAGCCGCTGCGGCATTTGAACACCTCAAGTCCGCCATGACGCAAGCTCCAGTTTTAGCCTTGTCGGATTTTTCAAAGACATTCATCATTGAAGTTGACGCTTCTAGAAGTGGACCAGGGGCGGTACTCATGCAGGAGAATCAACCTATTGCATTCTATAGCAAGGCTATTTTAGGAAGAGCTCTAGCACGATCCACCTATGAGAAAGAATTAATGGCAGTGGTGCACGCAGTGCACAAATGGCGGAATTACTTATTGGGACATCACTTCCAAATTCGCACGGATCATCGCAACCTCAAATACTTGTTGGAGTAGCAAATCACCACCATGGACCAGCAACGTTGGATTGTAAAGCTTATGGGGTTTGACTATGACATCCTATATCGTCTTGGACGTGAAAATATGGCAGCTGATGCCTTGTCTCGAATGTACAGTGACTTGAATGCCATCTCTTGTCCACGACACAGTTGGCTGGAGGAGCTCCACCATGAAGCGCACAGCCACCCGAAGTTAGTCGCTCTTAAAAAGACCATCACATGCGAAACAACCACCACCACTAAGTTCACAGAGAAAGGCGGGCTGCTTTGGCACCATAACCGTTTGGTTATACCAACTAGCTCTCAGTATAAAACTTATGTCATTCGCAAGTTTCACGACACTCCAATTGGTGGACATTCCGGAGTACTCCAAACCTACGAAAGAGTGGCGGCAAATTTTTATTGGGTGGGAATGAAGCGCGACATTCGTAACTACATAAAGCAATGCGACGTGTGTCAAAGAAATAAGCACGACACACTCTCCCCCGCCGAGCTACTTCAACCACTGCCGATTCCGAATCGGGTGTGGGAAGACATCTCACTTGATTTCATAGAGAGACTGCCAATCTCTAATGGGTTCTCGGTGATTCTGGTGGTGGTGGACCGCCTGACCAAGTATGGCCACTTTATCACCATGAAACACCCTTACACCGCTAAGACAGTTGCTGCAACATTCCTCAAAGAAATATCATGCCTCCACGGCATGCCACGTTCCATAGTATCGGATAGAGACAAGGTCTTCACCAGTCAGTTTTGGACTGAATACTTTCGCCTACAAGACTCAGAGTTGCAGATGAGTTCCGCTTATCACCCGCAAACAGATGGCCAAACCGAGGCCTTGAACAAGTGCCTAGAAACGTACTTGCAGTGTTTCGTAAGTTCACAACAAAAACAATGGAATCGCTGGTTACATTGGGCTAAATATTGGTACAACACCTCTTACCATACTTCTGCTCATATGACTCCCTTTGAGGCGCTCTATGGGAGACCTCCACCTTTCGTTCACAGATATGAGTATGGGTCCACAGTAATAGCTCAAATGGAAGGCTCACTCTTGGAATGCAATGACATGTTACGGGTTCTTAAGGACAACTTGGTGCTAGCACAAAACCGTATGAAGACTAAGGCTGATCGCCATCGCCGTGAACAGGAGTTTGGAGTGGATGACTTGGTTTTTTCTAAAGTTGCAACCTTTCTGGCAAATGTCGCTCTGCAATTCCCGCAAGATGAAACTCTCTCCATGGTTTTATGGACCATATCGGGTATTGGAGCGTATTGGGCATGCGGCCTATTGCTTAGACTTGCCGTCACATTCATGTCTACACCCCGCTTCCATGTGTCACAGATAAAGAAGAAACTCGGAGCAGCTGATTATGTGGTGGAGGAATTACCGACCGCTACTAATGACGGTACGATTCGCTTGGAACCAAAGAGGCTCATTGATATTCGTTGGGTGCGACATGGCGGCAAAACCATTCAAGAGGCCTTGGTCCAATGGACTGGCCTAAGTCCAAAAGATGCTACATGGGAAGGTTATGCTGAGCTATAGATGCAGTTTCCACACCTAAATCTTGAGGACAAGATTCGCCTTGAAGGGGAAGGGAATGTAATGACCCAGGAAGCAGGGGATAGCAACCATGGAGCAATGCAAGAAGACATGCAAGTTGATATGGATGAAGACATGCAAGTTGATATGGATGAAGAGATAAGTTCCCAATAGGTTCAGTATTAGGAGATGGATTAGGATTAGTAATATTAGGAGATTAGGAGATGGTGTTGATCAATAATTCCTATTGATAAGAAATAGCGTAGCTTAGTAATTATCCTTAGTAGTGGATTTCAATCCAATTCCTAGCATATTTATCTTATTATTATCAGGTGTAATTTGCTTGTAATTAGTCACTGTATTTAAACAGTGGAAGGGTTATGAATAAAGCAAGCAGAAAATTATCCCACTTCTCTTCTCTCTCAACTTCAGGAGGTTGGTCTTCTCGAATAGACTAAGTATTTTTCCTGTTAAGAAAGCCGGTTCATTCCAGATTAATGCTTAAAAACCAAAAATAAAGTGTTTTGCAAATTTACAGCACTTAATTAAGAGTCCTTAAATTCTTTCGTTGTATCTAATTTTCTTCCCGACTTCTATTCATTTCTTATTGTTGAATCCACATTTGTAATTGATAATAATGTATCAAAAACTTGTGTATTAGATTGAATTATAAGTCGACTGATCTAGAAATTTAGCTGGAAATCAATTAGCTATCAAGAACTTTTATTCATGAACGTAGGTCTCCATGATTAAATCGCGTTAAACCTTCTGTTTTTGCTCTCATTCTTTTCTCTTCTACCCACTGTATCACTCAACAACTTTAATATGGTACTATAGCCAAATATAATCTTGGCATACTCTATCACTGCCCTTGTCAAAGGTTGCCGTTATCACAAGATCCATGATCATCGTGATGTCCACTAAATGGTCCAACGGGTATCATCATGATTTTCCACTAAATAATGATACAGCGGGTAGTTTCAAGATTGTTGGAATTTTGGCTATGTATGGACACCAAGTTTGGTGGGCGCATCTATCATTCACATGTTCCCTTCACTTGCAACAACATCATGTGGCTGCTTCGGGTTTCAAATTATGTAAGGCGGACATGCTCTTATTTGGGTTATTGGCACGTAACTTGTTCAGTCAATACAGTTGTCACGCTCTGAACCCACCCAATGTGTGAGTTAGGCACGTGACAACAACAACGGCTGCACAACTCAACAAGACCCATCTTACCTGTGTGTATAAGACCTTAACAAAGTTCAAAACTTTTGACTAATCATTCATAATTTAAAAATAAATAGTCTTCAATAAACTAATAGTTAAGGTAATATTCCAAAAATTATAACTGACATAAAGTCCTCAAATATAAAATAGATCTTCTAAAGATCACACCACAATGTATCTAACATTTATTAAAGTCAAATCCTAATTCCTCTCACATGTGCCACCTTAACGAGAGCCCCAAGAATTACTACTCCTTAAGATCTGAAATGAGGGATATAAGGCCGGCTTTCGAGCCCAAGCCCCTTTTATAGGGGGTGAGCTTGGAAGCTCAGTAAATAACCTAAAATATCAAAATGATGGATCAAACATATAAACAAATACAATAGATAAATTTCCATGGGATAAAACTCTTAGACTTAAGAAAATATATAACAGTGCAAACAAAAAATTTATATATATAACTTACAATGAGTTTCAAACATCACAATTCTCATTTAACTTAAAATAACATTTGATTGGATTTCATATATTTACAAAAATTTATGCCTGTGGTAAAGTTATATTGCGTGAGTAGGGCCAAAACCACGCGTAGGCCGATATTAAGCCCAAGAAAAAACTAGTTTTTGTGCTAATGTATAACCCTCATTGGCTGGGTCTAAAGCATAGTAAATTGTTCAGATACTTTCCAGAATATCTAATATCATTTCAATCGATGTCAAAAGATAATATCTAATAAAATCATTGTTCAAACAAATTTTTGGTTCCTTACACAAAATTCAAACATGCTTTGCTCCTAGCTAGGTGAAGAAAATAGAAATTTCTAAATAATCAACTAATTCAAATAGATTTATAATATTTCAAAAGAGAAGAAATTCTAGTTCTTTTCTTTAAATCAATGTATCTAAAATAATTAAATAAAAAATTGTATAAGGAAAATGAAATTAATACTTAATAAATAAAATAGGGAATTTTAAGCAAAATATAATTAGTTAAGAAAAAAGTTACTTACCTCTCAACAAACTACAAGATTTCATTAATTCTCTTCCAATAGGGAATTTTAAGCAAAATATAACCAATGGTCAATTTTTGGATCTCAATAATAAATGGAGAAATAAATTTTAATTATTTTTATTTTTATTAAAATATTCCAAAAATTATCAAAAAAATACTTGAGTTTTCAAAACATCAAGTCACTTATACAATATGAACGGTATAGCTTCAAATGCTATTGTATAAATAATAATAATAATAATAATAATTAAATAATTAAAAAAAAAAGGGTCACTGATACAATAAAGAGAAGAGGAAAAATCTACACCATCACTTAGCACTAAGGAATGATTACCTTCTTTAATTCAATGCTAAAAACCAGTGGAGATCCCTCGCTAATTCAACACCTTGCTTTGGCAATTGCGACGAATCGACGCTTACCCAATTTCAGAATTCTTCTCTAAAGTAAAAAATTTCTGAAAATATAACCTTTTACTTCAACATTTTGGGCCCTTTAAAGCTCAAGCTAAAATTGATGTGCCTCTTTAGATTTAGATGGCCAGCTGTTTTCTCCCTTGGATCCCAGCCCATACTTTCTTTTTATAATATTTATCAACCCCCAACTTACATGTCAAACACCAACCGGGCTCAAAGATGTCACAACCGGGCTCTCAATTTGTTGGGAATTATAGTCAGTCCTAATTTCATGCCATCTATTATGCATGTCCATCCATGCACAATCTGTTCTTGCTAACACTTCACGCACCTCCAATTAATCTCAGCTTGTTGGACCAAACTCCAACCCTTATGCATCCATTGACATAACCCTTCCTCATTGATAATCTTGCTGGTCAGAAAGCCACCAATTAACTAATACTATATCATATTAGGAGCAACGAAAAATATGCAATCCAACTGTCCGAGTTTTAAAAGATTAATCCTATAAAAAGTCATGGAGTGGTGTAATATCTCAAATAGTTACACTAGGTATAACTTGATCGTATCCTAAATTTGTGCTATGTCATTAAAAATATTTGGTTAAACTATTGTTTTCGTCACTAAACTTTGCATTAAGTTCGTTTTTCCCCCAAAACTTTAAAAAGTTTTGTTTTTACGCATGAATTTCGTCCTTTTAAAAAAAAGTTCTGTGACTAAATTCATGTGTAAAAATAAACTTTTTCAAAGTTCAGGTACAAAAAAACGAACTTTTCAAAGTTTAGGAACGAAAAACAAACTTCATACAAAGTTTAGGGACGAAAACAATACTTTTGCCAAAATATTTTAATGCGTTAAATGTATTTATTTCCATGTATTAATTATCTATAAGTGGTGCACCAATTATTTATGTAAAAAAATGGTATTTTTCTAAAATTTAATGGAGAAACAATTGATTAATAATATTGTATTATAGCTTGAGTTTAGTTATTTTGAAAACAATTGAAACAAAATCAAGTAAAAGTGAAAAGATTATTTTAGAACACATGCAATTTTTCATTTAAAATAAAATAAAATAACATATGAAGGACTATCTTTAACAAAATAGATCATTTCTTGCTACAGAGCCCGCAAAGGAGTTACATTAGATGTTGAGGTACCGGATGGTTACGGCTTGAACTATCGAAGTTTGTGGAGGAGTTGAATGATTGGGAGTTAGAGTGGGTAACCTAGCTCTGATACCATGTTAGAATTATGAATAATTCTCTGCATATTAAAGTCCAATGGGCCTAACTCAATCTCAAAAGACGTCTTCGGAAATGAGGATTGTCCATGAACTTATATACCATTACTCACTCCAACTCTTTCCAATATAGGATTATATGGGATAATCTCTAACACTCAAAGAAAAAGAATAAGAAGAAAATCCCTCCGTGTCAAAGTTTTGAGCGTGAAAGTTAGTTATTTTACGTGTTGGAAGTATGAAGACCTTGTCATACTTATAAGAGACTTTTAAGAGTCAAGGCACCAACTTTATCAGCGTCTAGTAAAGATGTTGATACGTCCAGAACATTCGTCCACCCAACCGAAGATATTGGAAGACACTACGCTCTTCCATCACCCAAACAAAGAATAAAGAATGACGATGCTTGGAAGACACTACACTCTTCCATCGCCCAAACAAAGAATAGAGAACGACGACATTTGTCCTTGCTAAATGTATTTGAGCTGTTCGCATGATCCATTAATAGAGGTTGGTAGGTCAAAAATATCCGTTTACGTGATGGACGAGCCTATCCTCTTCCATCGCCCAAACCAAGCATATGGAAGGACGACCTGAACAGTCGTCCAGACAAGTAAAGCCAAAACCACCCACGTGTTCCGTTACTAAAAGGATTTTATATCCGAGTTAATGAAGAAAACCGTTACCAGACGACCCATTAAAAACAATATCTCAAGATATTGTAACAGCCATCATTAAAGCCCCTCATTCAAGTCCAATAAAGACTGAAATAAAGGAGAGCACAACGGCTACTTACTGGGGGCATCTATATAAACCTCATAATAGAAAGACACAAGGTACGCAGAATACTGGCCAAAACACTCAATCCTATTTGTTGATTATTCTCTGCAAATCACTGACAAAGGCATCGGAGGAACTTTGGCCGGCACCCCACCGGTGTTCCCCTGTTGTTTTATCCTTTTTGTTCTTTTAGGTCTTCCATCCGAGAGGTTATACGTCGGACGACCGTGTTGATCTTGCACATCATCAGTTGCCAGGTCTTCCATCCGAAAGGTTATACGTTGGACGACCGTGCTGATTTTGCAGGTTATACGTCGGACAACCTTGCTGATCTTGCACATCATCAGTTGCCGGGTCTTCCATCCGAGAGGTTATACGTCGGACGACCGTGCTTATTTTGCACATCAGCAGTTGGCGCCGTCTGTGGGAAGCGATTTGTTGATAGCCATTTCGTTTCTCTCCCAGAAAAACTAAGAACGGTCGGTTCGGATAGCCTCTCTCCCCATGGAAGCAGGAGACACCAGCGGTCAGCACCTGAATGCCTTAGACAGGCAAATGCAGGATCTCACCGCCAACATCCAAGAGTTGGCATGACAAAGTGCCGCTGATCGTAGAAAAATGCAAGAGTTGACCAGAAAAAACCAGGAGCTCATAGCCCTCCTCCGGTCGAGGGGAGAAACTCAGATTCCCATTTCTGGCCAAAATGAAGGAGAAGGCCCTCGCAATGAGGAAGGGGGAAACCAGAATCAAAGTCAAAATGATGAAGGAAGCTCAGCCAATCAGAACCGACAGCCCCGGCCCAGTCAAGTAATTGAGCCCATGAAGTCCGCTGCAGATGTCAAGGCAGCGAGGCTGGAAGAAGAATTAAAAGAGATGAAGGAGCAGATGAAAGAAATGAAAAGTCAGGTCAAGGCCAAGGCCGCTCGAAACCTTGACATGCTCGTCCATCGCTCTGAATCGCCATTCACCAAAAGGGTGGACAACTATCCTCTTCCAACAAAGTTCAAGGTCCCCCAGCTGGAAAACTTTGATGGACTCAGAGACCCACTCGATTACCTGGATTCTTTCAGAACGGTTATGCGGTTACAAGGAGTGTCAGACGAGATTATGTGTCGTGCCTTCCCTATAAATCTCAGAGGGTCGGCAAGAGTATGGTTTAGTAAATTGGAAACCGGGTCCATTGATACTTTCGCTCAGTTAAGCCGAGCCTTCATCGACAACTTCATAGGAGGACGAAGATCAGCTCGTCCAGCGAATTATCTCCTCAATATACAACATAGGGAAGGAGAGTCATTGAGGTCTTATGTGCAACGCTTTAATAAAGAGGCGGTCCAGATTGATGAACCTAACGAGTTCGTAGCCCTTACCGCGTTCAATGCCGGGCTCCAAAAGGGCGACTTTCTCTTCCAGCTTTGTAAGGACCCCCCAAGGTCCATGTCAGAGTTAATGTATGAAGCACAGAAATTCATAAATGCGGAAGACGCTTTTGAAGCCCAGGATAAGCTTCCTAGTAAAAAGAGGAAGGAGCCAGAAGAACGACGTTTTGAATCTCCCAAAAACATAATGTCAAAACTAAACTTCTCAGAAGTTGACCGAAAGAACGTAGGATCTTCCAGTGGGCAAGGTGGACGACCCAAAAGCTTTACACCCCTAAATATGTCCATTGACTAGGTCCTGTTGCAGATACAGGATGACCCCGTGCTCAGATGTGACCATTGCCACTAAAGATCCAACCCAGGGAAAGTTAGCACATGGGAAGGACCGTACAGGGTTGTTAAATTCCACAGAAGAGGCACTTATCACTTGGAGAAGTTGGACGGGATTGCATTACCTCACCCCTGAAACACCGAGCATCTAAAGAAGTATTACCAGTAAGGCATCACTCGCATCTATTTCTTTCCACAAATTGCTCAAATTTATTTCAAAATTTCCTTGTAGCCCCTCTTATTTGAATAAATTGAAGAAATAAAAAGGCGTTAAAAAACAACTCCATTCCTTGTAACGTCCCTAAGCATGTGTACAAACGCACATGAATGGACGACCTTAAGCACTTGCACCAAAAACAAGTGTCCACGTCCTTAAGCATGTGTACAAACGCACATGTATGGACGACCTTAAGCACTTGCACCAAAAACAAGTGACCACGTCCCTAAGCATGTGTACAAACGCACATGTATGGACGACCTTAAGCACTTGCACCAAAAACAAGTGTCCACGTCCCTAAGCATGTGTACAAACGCACATGTATGGACGACCTTAAGCACTTGCACCAAAAACAAGTGTCCACGTCCCTAAGCATGTGTACAAACGCACATGTATGGACGACCTTAAGCACTTGCAACAAAAAGAAGTGCCCACGTCCCTAAGTGTCGACACCGGCGGAAAATCCGACCTCTAAACAGGAAGTGGTGTTTAGGGTCTTTTCTTTTTATTTTCCTAGATACCGACCCCCATTTGGCGAGTGTGTGTGTGATCTCTATCTCTTTTCCATTTCGAGATATGAGTTGTGTGTGTGTGTGGGAACCTGTGTACGTGTGTGCGTGTGTGCACAAATTTGGAGTCGCCACCAACCATGGGAAATTTTAAGGTGTGATTGGGCACCTATGTCTAATAGATTTTATCTTATTTAGACATCTAAAACTAAATGGTCTTGAACCAGAGATAGGTTCGGGGGTTTGCTTATGCGTGGGGAAGGTGTTAGGCACCCCACGACATCCGTTTAAGAAAACGGTTACCTCCTTTCTAGTGTTCCCTTTTATTTGCTAAGCCTAAGTTTGTTGGTTTTTATTATGTACAAATGTCCCGATTTCCGTCGATGCGATATACCAAAAATGGCAAACGCAATGTGACTTCGTTCGGTTTTGATTAGACTCTTTATTTCACCATCCCTTTATCTTTGTATCTTTTAAATTTCCGGGCATTTCGGTGGTAGGATGTACTTGAAATCCTAACACCTAGTGCCGGGACAAACAATTAATGTTTTTGGTGCCATATTCGGGATCTCTTTACCCTTGATTTCCAAGAGTAAAGCGGTCCGTCAAATGGCGGGGTTTTGGATGATTAATTCACACTTTGGGGAATTTTAGACCATGATCCTATGGGAGTTAGAACGTGTAGAATCCCTTACACGAAAGCACGTACCAGCCACGCCCCCGTGTAAAGGACTCATACCATGGTGTCCCAAAGCCAGGGCGAGCCGTAGCCCTTGGGTTACACCAACTTCGTTTCTAACGCCCACATTACCATGTTTACTCTTTTTAAAATTTTCATGGCAAAGTGTATTTTAATTACATTTTTATATCAAAGCGATAAACAATCAAGCAAGTAATCACGGCATATTCACAACACATAATTACAAGAAAGAGTATGAAAGCGGATAGAATGTTCAAACAAGTAATCACGGCATGTTCGCAGCACATAAATCACAAGTATGACATAATATGGGATGATCATGGTGTATTTGCGTGCACATTAATCATGAATATGAAATGACATACATGCAACACCTAATCGAAATGGCAAGGTATAATTCATGAGAATTTTTAGGGAAATGGGTCAAGACCTCGTGGGGTCGGGATTCGATGCTATTTGAAAGACTTATTCGAATCTCGACACCACCTTAGGATTTACATGAATAAAATAAGACAATCTTTAAAGAGAATTCAATGCCTTTTTCGGGCTTACACGGGGGTTTAGTACTATTTGAAAGATTTACCTAAACCCGCGAAGCCAAATAGGACTTAAATGAGAAAATCGTTTTTGAAAATGGGTTTCAATGCCTTTTCGGGCTTACACGGGGGTTTAGTACTATTTGAAAAGATTTACCTAAACCCGCGAAGCCAAATAGGACTTAAATGAGAAAAATTGTTTTGAAAATGGGTTTCAATGCCTTTTCGGGCTTACACGGGGGTTTAGTACTATTTGAAAAGATTTACCTAAACCCGCGAAGCCAAATAGGACTTAAATGAGAAAATCGTTTTTGAAAATGGGTTTCAATGCCTTTTCGGGCTTACACGGGGGTTTAGTACTATTTGAAAAGATTTACCTAAACCCGCGAAGCCAAATAGGACTTAAATGAGAAAAATCCTTTTTGGAAATGAGTTTCAACGCCTTTTCGGGCTTACACGGGGGTTTAGTACTATTTGAAAAGATTTACCTAAACCCGCGAAGCCAAATAGGACTTATAATGAGAAAAATCGTTTTGAAAATGCATGGGGGGTCCAACGCCTCATGGATTTACATGGAGGTTTTAGTACTATTTGAAAGATTTACCTAAAACCGCCAATACCGTTCGGTATTTTCATGCCCAAATCAAAAATGGAAGAAAATGGACAATGACGAAAATAACGGGGTTTAAAATAAAGGATTTTTGTGGATCCAATACCCTATGGAATTACGTGATGGTTAATGCCTCATTGAGGTCTTACGTAGTCCACCACGACCAATCGGGATTATCACGCCCATTTTATGGGGAAAGGGGATAATAACAACGCAATATATTCACGACTGCGTAAAAGTAAATAAAGCGATAAATGTATTTAAAGCATTGCGAAAAGCGATAAATAAATTTAAAGCAATAATGGAGTTAAAAGCATGAGATTTTCATGGGTCCAATGCCTTATGGAATTACGTGATGGTTAATGCCTCTTTGAGGTCTTACATAGTCCACCACGACCAATCGGGATTATCACGCCCAAATCACAAAGGGAAAAATGGGGGATATTCACAATATAATATGCACAACGTAGTAAATGTAAATAAAGCGATAAATGACATTATTTACACATGGGGATGTATTTTTCGGGTCAAATACCTCGTAGACTAACATGGTTGTTACGGCCTCGTTAGAGGTCTTACGCACTCCGCCAAAGCTACTCAATATTTGCCGTACTAAAATACGGGGAAAGGGATAATCACAATATAATATTCACAAGTACGTAGTAAAATGTAAATAAAGCGATAAATGACATTTATTTAAACATGGGGATGTATTTTTCGGGTCAAATACCTCGTAGACTAACATGGTTGTTACGGCCTCATAGAGGTCTTACGCACTCCGCCAAAGCTACTCAATATTTGCCGTACTAAAATACGGGGAAAGGGATAATCACAATATAATATTCACAATAATAAAGCACTAAATATATTTAAAGCATTACGGAAAGCTATAAATGTATTTAAAGCAAATATGGAAAGCAATAAATGAATCTTAAAGCATAAAAGCGATAAATGAACTTAAAGCAAGCATATAAAGCTAGACATGAACTTAAAGAACATAAATGAACATTTAATGAACTAAAAGTGCATAAATAAAGTGATAATAAACTAAGAATCATAAATAAGGGTGGATCCTTGTGAATCCCTTCCCATTTTAGGGATCATCACTAGTCACCTCCACCCAAGAGAAAAGAAAAGAGAGGAGAGAGGAGAGAGAAAGAGCTTAGAGAGAGAGAGTACCTAGAGAGGAGTCTCTCCCTCTAAAAACTACCCAAAATCCCCTCTAAAGACCCTAAAAACCCCTATCTCTGCCTAAACTAACGCTCAAAGAGGCCTAGAGCCGAGCAAAAAGTGTGCTGAAGTGAGGGGAGGGGGGCTGGTTTTATAGAAAGTCGTGCACGCCTCGCGTGGGTCCATCACGCGCCGCGCGGTATGGTCCCGCGCGAGTTGTGCGTACTGCCACGTGGCAGTCTTATCCTTCCACGCCAGCAGCTCCTCGAATCCTCCTCGGTTTTCCGTGCGCGTATCCTTTTTTGACCCGATTTTCGAGGGCAGTTTTGGAGGTCTTCCGGAACTCAAAATGGGTCATGCAGCATATCTTCGGAAAGATCTCGACGTCTACTTTCCAACGGTATAAAGTTTGCACGAATCGGAGTTCAGACGAGAGAGTTATGGCTCCCGGAAGTTGGGGTGTCGGAGCTGTTTTTGCGTATTTTTCCGGTGAAGATTCCGGTCAAACGGGGGATGCTATCGGCGAACCGAGAGTTCCACGTCGTAGCTTGAGTCATTATCTTTCCAACGCACCCGGGCTCGCGGATCAACTTGTTGTGAGTCGGAAAGACTCTGCGCGCGAAGGCGGCTGTTCGGGAGGAAAAACGCGTTTTACTCCCAGCGCGTTTTTTCTCGAATCTTGTCCCAGTTCGCGCGCGTATTTGACCTAGTTCCCGATGTCGGATTTCGACGTTCTTGGTACCGCCGGAAAGCTTGCGCTGCCTACTTTTGCAAGGTTCCGGATTCGCGGGAATCCGAGCTTGGGCTTGTGAGATATGGTCCCGCGAACAGAGTGCACCGGGGTGTTTTTGTCCGTTTGAAAGTGTCGAATCGAATCGAAAATGTCGAATCGAAGCTCTCATCACGTTCTTCAGAATGTTCAAGGAGCGGTCAGTTCGATTCAGCTTTCGGTCTGGTCAACGGTCCGGTCAAACCTTGGTCAAACTTGGTCAACCTTGGTCAAACTTGGTCGAATTTGGTCAAAGCCCTCCAAACTCTGGGAAATGTATCCCGGACTGCGTTTCGAGGGTTTTCGGGCATAGCGGGCCCCAGTCGGGTCAGAAACGGTTTGGTCAAACCTTGGTCAAACTCGGTCAACCCTGGTCAAACCTGGTCAAACTTCGGGAGATATGTCCCGGATCTTCTTCTTGGGGTCATTTGATGTGGCGAGCCCTCGTCGGGTCAGGCCGGCTCGGCTCGGGCTGTCTCGTTTTGCGTGCCGACACCCGAGAAAATCCCAGGGGTAAAAATGGGGTTATGACACTAAGCATGTGTACAAACGCACATGTATGGACGACCTTAAGCACTTGCACCAAAAACATGTGTCCACGTCCCCAAGCATGTGTACAAACGCACATGTATGGACGACCTTAAGCACTTGCACCAAAAACAAGTGTCCACGTCCCTAAGCATGTGTACAAACGCACATGTATGGACGACCTTAAGAACTTGCAACAAAAAACAAGTGCCCACGTCCCTAAGCATGTGTACAAACGCACATGTATGGACGACCTTAAGCACTTGCACCAAAAACAAGTGTCCACGTCCCTAAGCATGTGTACAAACGCACATGTATGGACGACCTTAAGCACTTGCACCAAAAACAAGTGTCCACGTCCCTAAGCATGTGTACAAACGCACATGTATGGACGACCTTAAGCACTTGCACCAAAAACAAGTGACCACGTCCCTAAGCATGTGTACAAACGCACATGTATGGACGACCATAAGCACTTGCAACAAAAAAAAGTGCCCACGTCCCTAAACATGTGTACAAACGCACCTATATGGACGACCTTAAGCACTTGCACCAAAAACAAGTGTCCATGTCCCTAAGCATGTGTACAAACGCACGTGTATGGACGACCTTAAGCACTTGCACCAAAACCAAGTGTCCACGTCTCTAAGCATGTGTACAAACACACGTGTATGGACGACCTTAAGCACTTGCACCAAAACCAAGTGTCCACGTCCCTAAGCATGTGTACAAACGCACGTGTATGGACGACCTTAAGCACTTGCACCAAAAACAAGTGTCCACGTCCTTAAGCATGTCTACAAATGCACGTGTATGGACGACCTTAAGCATTTGCACCAAAAACAAGTGTCCACGTCCCTAAGCATGTGTACAAACGCACGTGTATGGACAACCTTAAGCACTTGCACCAAAAACAAGTGTCCATGTCTATACGCATGTGTACAAACGCACATGTACGGACGACCTTAAGCACTTGACCAAAATAACAAGTGTAGTGCCCCACAAGCACGTGAACTTAAAGCACCTATATAGACGACAAAAAAAATAAAAAATACTTGTACAAAAAGCAAGTATATACAAAATACATGCATAAGAAGCATGTGTATCACCATCAACTGATGATAAAAAGCACTTGCATAAGAAGCATGTGTGTCATCTCGAATGGGCCCCATAAGAAATATATATATATATATATATATTTATATATATATATATATATATATATATATATATATATTATATATATATATATATATATATATATTATTTTGAGAAATAGTTCAAGTGGTGGCATCGTCGTCTGACTAAGGATCCACCGACGCCGCTGCATCACCCCCCTCTTTTATCAGCATCATAGAATCGTCGTCTTCATATGGTTGGAAGACATAAAAATCAAAATCAAGATACTTTCCTTTCGATTGCTTTCTCAACAGTTCAAAACCAGCAAAGAAGTATGTCGTGTTGTTATCGTCATACGCATCCAATAGCTTAAACTCTTCCACCGCCGCAATCTTAACTGCCTCCATCTGATCGGTCAAGACCTTCATTTGGTCAACAGCTTGTTTGCTCTTTTCCAACGCCTTCTTCAAATCCGCACCCCTGGCAAACTAAACGAAGTGCCGCTTCGTGATACGTGCCCAATGAATGGATAACACGTGTCAAAAAGCAAACCGAGCCGTCGGATCAACAATAAATGCAGTTGTCAAGATTCATCAACACATTTTCCGAAACCTCTCAATATTCCAATCGTCGTCCAAACATAACCACGTTGGAATAGGGGGCATCTGATACGTCCAGAACATTCGTCCACCCAACCGAAGATATTGGAAGACACTACGCTCTGCCATCACCCAAACAAAGAATAAAGAATGACGATGCTTGGAAGACACTACGCTCTTCCATTGCCCAAACAAAGAATAGAGAACGACGACATTTGTCCTTGCTAAGTGTATCTGAGCTGTTCGCATGATCCATTAATAGAGGTTGGTAGGTCAAAAATATTCGTTTACGTGATGGACGAGCCTATCCTCTTCCATTGCCCAAACCAAGCATATGGAAGGACGACATGAACAGTCGTCCAGACAAGTAAAGCCAAAACCACCCACGTGTTCCATTACTAAAAGGATTTTATATCCGAGTTAATGAAGAAAACCGTTACCAAATGACCCATTAAAAACAATATCTCAAGATATTGTAACAGCCATCATTAAAGCCCCTCATTCAAGTCCAATAAAGACTGAAATAAAGGAGAGCACAACGGCTACTTACTGGGGGCATCTATATAAACCTCAGAACAGAAAGACACAAGATACGCAGAATACTGGCCAAAACACTCAATCCTATTTGTTGATTATTCTCTGCAAATCACTGACAAAGGCATCGGAGGAACTTTGGCCAGCACCCCACCGGTGTTCCCCTGTTGTTTTATCCTTTTTGTTCTTTTAGGTCTTCCATCCGAGAGGTTATACGTCGAACGACCGTGTTGATCTTGCACATCATCAGTTGCCGGGTCCTCCATCCGAGAGGTTATACGTTGGACGACCGTGCTGATTTTGCAGGTTATATGTCGGACGACCGTGCTGATCTTGCACATCATCAGTTGCCGGGTCTTCCATCCGAGAGGTTATACGTCGGACGACCGTGCTGATTTTGCACATCATCAGATGTATATAGGACCTTTTCCTTTTCTGATTAAGAGTAGTGGTTGGCCATAAAAAGGTGAGTTTCCAAGTTTCAACTGCAACCAACTATTTTCCATCTTTCTTTGGGGTAAATTCTTTGGACGCTACATCATCTTATCTGTATAGTTGTACAAAAGAAACCTTGACAAAACAACTCTGTCCTAGCTATTGCTGTCTAATCTAAACTAAGTTCATTTTCATTTTTGTTATGAATGGTTGTCAGCCATTCAGTATGGTTGCCAGCTCCATTTGCACTATTAGGCATTATTGCCTTTTGTACTATTAGGCATTATTGCCATCTTTACAGATCATTTTAGTGTGGCTTTTGAAGTAGTGCGATGCCACTACAGCTCCTTCATCATTACTTCAAGATGCAATACCACTTTGTATTGCTATATATATGAACGTTCTATTTGTAAATGATGATATAGATGAATACAGAGATTGATCTATATGTGGATGACCACTAAAAGAAATAAATTCAGATAGAGTTTCATTCTCTCATTTTTTGGTCTTGCCTCTCTATTTCAATTATTACACAACAATTTTCATTATTATCCTCTCTTTTTTGGTACTAGACATGATTTACATTCATGTAAGACATATGAAATTGGTAATTAATAATCTTGTTTACCATCGGTAGACCTATAAATACAAATTGCTGAGGGAGAGAGTACTGCTTTATTCTGCTTAGAAAAGAATTTTGAGAAATAAATTCTAGAGAACAATAAAATATCGTTTTGTAAGAGGTTAACGGAAATTTACCTAGTAGTCATGCCAATGAACAAAATAATTCAGAGTAAAATTATATTGCAGTTAACTTTAAAAATCTTCCTACTATACGGACCTTGAATGATAAACTAAATATCAAATTAGTATATTTAAAATTTGGATCCAAAATATATATACTTGACCTCAAAAAAAATTACAAAAGGATTCGTAAAACCCATAAAAAAATAAAATAATAATTTGCTAATTTGACTCATCACTTTCCTTTTTTTTTTTTCTTTAAAAAAAAAAAAAAAAAAAAAAAAAAAAAAGAACCATAGTAACAAATGTCAAAACTCAAACATTACAAATCCAAAACATTAATTTTGTTGTGTATATATTGTTGTGCCAACAAATTATTAACAATAATTTTGCTATAACTTGTGAGGTCGTAAGACATTTTTGTTATTTCTTTTTTAATTAGTAACAAATGTCAAAACTCAAACATTACAAATTCCAAACATTAATTTTGTTGTACCAACAAATTATTAACATTTTTTTTTCCTAGTTAACGTGAGTTTATATTCATTATGTTGTACATTGTTGTGTTCACAAAGGTTAAGATTATATATAATGTTGAAGTAATAGTTGCTAGTTGATATAGAGATTCAATAGTCTTTTTTTTTTTTTTTTTAATTATTAGAATAATGTATCTTCTCCCCCAATAATAAAAGCATAGGATCAGTAGCTATTGTAGAACTGTGGCATAAAAAAAAAAATATATATATATATATATATATATATATATATAATATATATATATATAAAATAATAATAATAATTTGATTAATCCACTTTTTATGCCAATGTAAATCTAGTGAACTCAACTAGTTGTTGGATCATACTAGTGTATAATAAATCTACAACATTATTCTCACCGTGTCTAAACTAGATTAAAATGAAGAGTATAGTAGTAATGTTGTTATAAAATGATTTATTTTCATTCATTTTCATATTACTCCTAAACAAGGTTACTTACATTCTATTCCATTCTATTCATTTATTTTAAAACATACAAACGAGATTACTTAGTTCCATTTCATTTCTTTATAATTTATTAATTCTATTTCATTCATTTCTAAACTCCCAAACGAAGCCTACGATGTATTTAATAAATCATGTTATTTTGCGACACTATCTTTTCTTTATTAACAAACCATATAAAACAAATTAAAACATACCCTTTTATTTTTGTTTTTAACTTATATACGTATACTACGGAGGGTGAGTTAAGTTCCCCCCGCCCCCGCCCCCGCCCACTAGGCATTTGGCCTAGTGGTACAAGGAAGTTTTCTTCCCCCATTTGGCAGAGGTTCGAATCCCCTCTGCCCTACCCCCAAATAGTGTGTGCGTGTGTGTAGTGTAGATTTCTATCTCAAGATCAAAAAAAAAAAAAAGTTCCCCCCGCCCCCCACGCCAAAGGCCTTACATCACTGTACAACAAAGACAGGAGCGACATGATCATCGTTGCTCGTCAAGACTCAAGAGTCGTAGTTGGCCATTCATTTTTTGTTTTTTCTCTGCAATTGAGTGGAAGTTCTTAAAGACTAAGGGGCCTATAATCCCAAAGGAACTTTCTAAGTCAGTTCTTGTAGTTGCCGCGTTAATAATAAATTTTTGTAGGTGGTGGTGGGGGGCTTGCTTTTTGCCGTCTTCCTATGGCATTCTTGTAAAGTTCATATGTCCTTTTATTTCACTAAATGAGTCAAGAAAACAGGATAACTTACATGTGGAATAGAATGTGGCAAAATTTGTGTGGGGCCCAGTGGAGACTTTGGAGAATTTTTGATGCACGGTTTCCTTGATCAAGGAACCGGATAATACGATACAGGTTCCTTAATTAATGACTTGTCTTGGAAAATTTATATTCTCAGAGAATGAAATTGGCTTTTTGATTACTTTTTTATAATGATAAAAAGAAGAAGAAAAAAGTTTAATTGCTTGTTTTATTGACTATATATACCGTGTGTGGATTATTAAATTTTTCACGGAAGTTATTATTCACTTCAAAATAGAGTGAGAGGAAGGCAAACACAGAGAGAAAGAACTTTTTTCAATGATGGCAGCTTTCATCCTTTTTCTTCTTCTCTCAGCAATTTTCACAGCAGAAGCTATTAACCCAGGTTCTTCTCTAACACCTACCACCAACCCATCATGGCCTTCACCTTATGGTCACTTCCATTGCAAACAATTTCTGACATCATTGTACAACAAAGACAGGAGTCACATGATCATCGTTGCTTAGCCAAGAGTCGTAGTTGGCCATTCTTGACTACATTTTTTGTTTTTTCTCTGCAATTGAGTGTGATATCACCCAAAAATACTCGATGGACGAATGGTACCCTCAATCTCACATAAGCAACAGTCGTCCATATACTGACGGTCGTCAGTTATCAAATCACACGAATTAAGCGAACGTTACGCCAGCTATCCTCAATAAATTGCTGGTGCGTTACAATCACGATTCAAAACCCCATTAACTACAAGCAAGAATCAAGGCTGACATTAAAAACTCCCAAAACGGTCATCAGGCTTAACACGCTATAAAAGCAGCCCCTCACCACAGCAAGAGGTACAATTTGATTCCTTTTTTACTATTCGCTCTCTCACTCACCATAGAGATTTTCTGACTTAAGCATCGGAGGCTCCCTCCACCGGACCACCACCGGTGCATTCTTTCACTTGTTTCTTTGTTTTGCAGGTATTCGTTCGTCCAAAGAGTATCGTCCATTCGGGCTGACCGGTACGCGGACCCACTGATCTTTTTAAGCATTATCAGTTGGCGCCGTCTGTGGGGACGACTTAGTAAGCCACTGTCGTTCTTAGAGCAAAAAGGGCCGCGCACAGGTCAACAGCGATCATGGAAGGAGCTCCCAACGACGGAACTAGTGCTGACCCCGCCATGACTCCGATTGAGAGGCAAATGCAGGTCATCGCCACCAGCATTCAGGACCTCGCTCGAGAAACGTCTCGTCAGAATCAAGAGCTATGGCAAGCCATCAGGAAGGGGCCGCCAACCCCTCACGACAACAACCAACCTCCTCCACGGGGTAGAAACGGGTCGAACGACCAAGAAGCTGACAGCCATCAAGTCACTCGTCGTAGGGACGGCGAGGTTGAGAGAACTCCGCCCCGGAGCAGGCACAGAGCAGAAAGCGCGGGAAGTTCCGCTCCACCTAGCCAACATAAGGCAGCCAAGACAACGAGGTCATCCAAACAGCCAGAACGACTAGATGTGTCGTCCAAACAGCCTGAACGAGAAGACCGACGGGGAAGCTCAGCTAGACGACCTGATCATCCAGAACGATCCTCAAGAGATCCGGAGGATAAAACGGTACGTTTGGAGAAAGAGTTGCGAGAGATGAGGAAACAAATGGGGGACATGAAGAACAGCCTAAGGGCGAAAGCTGCCCGCAACCTCGACAACCTCGTACACCGGGCCGATTCTCCGTTCATCCCGAGTATTGCTGACTTCCCGCTCCCATCCAGATTTAAGGTACCATTACTAGAAAACTTCGATGGGACCAAGGACCCATTCCATTACCTGGAAGCCTTTAAAACGATTATGCAACTGCAAGCCGTACCCGAAGAAGTAATGTGCCGAGCATTCCCCCTGGGATTAAGGGGATCCGCAAGAGTGTGGTTCAACAAGCTCGAGTCAGAATCGATCGGCTCATTCGTCCAGCTCAGCCGCGCGTTCATCGATCACTTCATTGGCAGCCAACGAAGGGGACGACCGCCCACTCACCTGCTCAGCGTCAAACAAATGGAAGGGGAGTCGCTGAGGACATTCGTACATCGCTTCAATGAAGAAGCAATGAAGATCGATCGTCCAAAAGAAGACGTCACGGTAACAGCCTTTATGGCGGGCCTGCGAAAAGGAGATTTTCTTTACGAACTCTGCAAGGACCCCCCAGAGACGATGTCAGAACTTATGTACGAAGCCACGAAGCACATGAACGCGAAGGACGCCCTAGAAGCCATGGACGACCCTCCACCTAAAAGGCGTAAGGAAGCTGAAGAGCGCAAACCTGAGCCCGCCAAGCAAAAAGTACCGAAATTCAGCGAAACCCCGGAACGCAAACGGACGACCGCACCTCCTGTGAAATTCAGCAGCTTCACACCTCTGAACACACCTATCGACAAACTCCTTTTGCAGATACAAAACGACCCCTCACTTCGGTGGCCAGGTAAGATACGCTCGGATCCTAACAACCGACCCAAAAACTTGTATTGCAGGTTCCACAGGGATCATGGACACCTCACCGAAGATTGTGTGGCCCTAAAGGAACAAGTAGAGACACTCATCCGGCAGGGCAAACTGCAAAAGTACGTCAGCCGTCCAACAAACGCCCGACCGACGAAGCCCCCAGCACACAGGGAACAGGCGGAACCCAGTAGGCCAGGGCCTGTGGGAGAAATTAGAACCATCATCGGGGGACCAGCGTCAGGAGGAACATCTAGAGCCTCGAGGAAAGCGTATGCACGACAGGTGCATAACGTCATGGTCGTCCAACGGCCACCCAAGAACATCCGCCTTGATGATCAGGTCATATCATTCAGTGAAGAAGATGCAAGGGGGACTCATCAGCCGCACGACGACGCCCTTGTTGTAACAGTCAATATTGCAGGCTTCACCACTCGGCGAGTGATGATAGACAACGGAAGCTCGGCTGACATACTCTACCTCCCAGCTTATCAACAAATGAAGATCGACAAAGGCAAATTACGTCCCATGGATGCACCACTCGTGGGATTCACAGGAGACAAGGTCTGCCCAGTCGGCGTAGTAACCTTATTAATCACGGTAGGTACTCATCCAAAGACAGTCTCCAAGACCGTCGACTTCCTCGTCGTCAACTGCCCCTCAGCGTACAACGCGATCATCGGACGGCCAACCCTCAACCGATTACGGGCCGTAACCTCCACATATCACCTTCTTCTCAAATTCCCCACCGAACATGGAATAGGTGAAGTCAGAGGAGACCAAGTAGCTGCCAGGGAATGCTATCTCGCCTCCCTAGGGTCGGAAGGACGGAACCAAACCATGACCATCGAAGAACGAAAGATCACGGTAAAACCGTCCGAGCAGCTGGAAACAGTAACGCTGGAAGAGGGGAACCCAGAAAGGACGACAAAGGTCGGTGCCGACCTCCCCCCACCAATCAAAGAATCACTCATTCGATTTCTGAAAAGCAACAAGGACGTCTTCGCATGGACTCACGAGGACATGCCAGGTATTGACACCTCTGTTATTTCACATAAACTGAATGTTAACCCCATTATTCGTCCAGTTAAGCAGAAACGAAGAGTCTTCGCTCCAGAAAGGAATACGGCCATCATGGAGGAGGTAGACAAACTCCTGGCGGCAAACTTCATCAGGGAAGTCTTCTACCCCGATTGGCTGGCGAACGTAGTCATGGTAAAAAAGAACACTGGGAAGTGGCGAATGTGCGTCGACTTCACAGACCTGAACAAAGCCTGCCCGAAAGATAGTTTCCCCCTGCCCAGAATAGACCAGCTCGTCGACTCGACAGCTGGCCATAAAATATTAACCTTCATGGATGCTTTTTCAGGGTACAACCAGATAATGATGGACGAGGACGATCAGGAGAAAACGTCCTTCATCACAAGTAGAGGACTTTTCTGCTACAAGGTGATGCCGTTTGGGCTCAAGAACGCAGGAGCAACCTATCAACGACTGATGAACAGAATGTTTCACGATCAAATCGGAAGAAACGTCGAAGTTTATGTCGACGACATGCTCGTAAAGTCTAAGGAGGAATGCGATCATCTTGATGACCTCAGAGAGACGTTCGAGACCCTCCGCAAATACCAAATGAAGCTGAACCCAAGTAAGTGTGTATTTGGTGTCTATTCAGGAAAATTTCTTGGTTTTATGGTTTCGCAGAGAGACATAGAGGCAAACCCGGATAAGATCAAGGCGATCCTGGAAATGCAGCCACCAAAAACCACCAAAGAAGTTCAAAGATTGACGGGCAGAATAGCCGCACTCAACCGATTTGTATCCCGGTCGACTGACAAGTGCCTACCTTTCTTCAAAACTTTGAAGAAAGCATTCACATGGACGAGCGAATGCCAACAGGCATTTGAAGAACTCAAAGTGTACCTAATGACACCTCCGTTACTCAGTCCGTCCAAGCAAGGTGAAGAGCTCTACCTATACCTGGCCGTCTCACCGACAGCTGTCAGTTCGGCACTCGTGCGAGAAGAAGACGGACGACAGCTACCCGTCTACTACACAAGCCAAGCACTCAGAGGAGCGGAAGAGAGGTATCCACCCATGGAGAAATTGGCCTTCGCACTAATAATCGCAGCTAGGAAACTACGCCCCTACTTCCAAGCTCACACGGTGATAGTCCTCACAAACCATCCTTTACGGAAAGCTATGAACAAACCGGACGCGGCAGGACGGCTTGTACTATGGACGATCGAGTTGAGTGAATTTAACATCGATTATCGGCCCCGATCGGCCATCAAGGCACAGGCATTAGCTGATTTTATCGCAGAGTTCACCAATAAGGACGACGAACCAACAGAAACGGAAGATTACAAAACACAAAGGTGGACGGTACATACTGACGGTTCATCGACTAAAAACGCTGGAGGAATCGGGATAATAATAAAATCCCCCGAAGGTGACATCATAAAACGGGCCATACGCCTGCAATATAATACCACCAACAACGAGGCAGAGTATGAAGCACTATTAGCTGGGTTAAAGACAGCCAAGATCCTAGGAGCAACCGAGCTGGACGTCCATAGTGACTCACAACTCATAGTAGGACAAGTCAACGGAGACTATGAAGCGAAAGAAGGACGGATGATACAATACCTAAAACTTGTCCAGCACCAGATAAGCAGATTCGACGAGGTAAAACTCACTCGGATACCCCGAGAGCAGAACACGGCTGCAGACCAGCTAGCCAGACTCGCATCGTCAAACGGGCCAAATGACGAAGTAGAAGTCGTCCAACACCCAAGCCTGCAAGCAATAGAGGTAAACCCTATAGAAACAGAGACTTGCTGGATGACACCCATAATCTCCTACTTAAGGAGGGGGACTCTCCCAGACGACCGTCATCAAGCCAGACGAATCAAGGTACGTGCCTCCCGATTCACCATGTTGCAGGGCACACTATACAAGAAAGGCTTCTCCCTTCCTTACCTCAGATGCTTGACCCCTGTCGAAGCAGAGTACGTCCTAAAAGAAATCCACGAAGGGATTTGTGGAAACCACTCAGGCGCACGATCACTGGCCAAAAAGATCATACGAGCAGGATATTACTGGCCTTCCATACAGACAGATGCAAACCTACTCGTCAAACATTGTGACAAATGCCAGCGGTTTGCGAACCTCGTCCATTCCCCGTCAGAAGAGCTGACGCCAATGACATCACCTTGGCCATTCGCACAATGGGGACTCGACATAATAGGGCCACTTCCCATTGGAAGACGTCAGTTAAGATTTGCTGTGGTCGCTATCGACTACTTCACCAAGTGGGTGGAAGCCGAACCACTGGCCACAATAACCGAGAAGAATGTACAAAGTTTCGTATGGAAATCAGTAATATGCCGTTTTGGCATCCCAAGAGTCCTTGTGTCCGACAACGGTAAGCAATTCGACAACCCTAAATTTAGGCAATTCTCTGAGGAACTAGGAATACACAACCACTACTCATCTCCCGGCCATCCACAAGCTAACGGACAAGTCGAAGTCACAAATCGGTCCCTGCTCAAACTGATCAAGACCCGACTTGAGGGGGCAAAGGGAGTATGGCCAGAAGAGCTTCCAAGCATACTATGGGCCTACAGAACAACAGTTCGGATTCCAACGGGAGAGACACCCTTCCGAATGACGTTTGGGAACGAAGCAGTCGTCCCAGTAGAGATCGGAATGACGACCTTCCGCACAGCATTACACGACGATCAGCAAAATGAAGCACAGATCCGTCTCAACCTAGATCTAATAGATGAAGTGCGAGAACAAGCCGAGAAGAGAATGAAGCGATACCAAGAAAAGATGACACGCCATTACAACGCCAAAGTAAAGACGAGACAATTCAAAGTGGGAGATCTCGTCCTGAGAAAGGTCACCTTAGCCACCAGAGACCCCAGTCAGGGAAAGTTAGGCCCAAACTGGGAAGGACCATACAGGGTCATTGAAATCCACCGGAGGGGTACCTATCACCTCGAAGCAATGGACGGAAGACGACTCCCACACCCTTGGAATATCGAGCACCTCAAGAAATACTATCCCTAGCCAACTTGGCAAGAATTGTACTCATACACAGAAAATACACTTAATAAAACCAAATAAGGTGGACGTAGGCACTATTGCCGAACCACGGTAAATCTGGCGTTCATTCATTATCCCAAAATAGTTAAACTGCACCGTCCATACACGGTCTTTTAACTAAATAGTTAAACTGCACCGTCCATACGCGGTCTTTTAACTAGAAGTTAAACTGCACCGTCCATACACGGTCTTTTAACTAAAAACCAAAAGTTAAACTGCACCGTCCATACACGGTCTTTTAACTAAAAACCAAAAGTTAAACTGCACCGTCCATACACGGTCTTTTAACTAAAAACCAAAAGTTAAACTGCACCGTCCATACACGGCCTTTTAACTAAAACCAAAAGTTAAACTGCACCGTCCATACACGGTCTTTTAACTAAAAACCAAAAGTTAAACTGCACCGTCCATACACGGTCTTTTAAAAGAAACCAAATGTTAAACTGCACCGTCTATACACGGTCTCTTAGCTAAAGTTAAACCGCACCGTCCATACACGGTTTTTTAACTAAAATCTAAATTTAGACTGTACCGTCCATACACGGTCTTTTAACCTAACCAAAACATCTATACCCGATCTCTTAGCTAGAAAAATCCTATCTTATAATACCATCCCAATCCAAACCAAATGCATGGAAAAACACTTCATAAAAATCATCCAAAAAAGTAAAACACTTCATCCAAAAAAGTAAAACACTTCATCCAAAAAAAAGTAAAACACTTCATAAGAATCATGCTAACTGTTCAAAATGTAAGGGGTCAAAACACCAACCCCACCAAGTGTTCAAGACAGAAATAATAAATAAATAAAAACAAGTGCTTTAACTGGTTGCATCGTCAGTCTGGTCGGCATCATCTTTCCTCCCTTCCTCGTTCACGGAGTCAGTATCATCATATGGTTGAAAACAGGTGAAGTCAAGGCCAGGGTACTTCGCATTAGCTTGTTTCCTAAACGCCTCAAAGCCGGAAAGGAAACATTGTAGGTTGTTCTCCTCAAAGGCCTCAGACGCCTTATAATCAGACACAGCGGCAGCTCTAGCACCTTCCACCTGACCCATCAGATGCTTTAACTCCTTCTGCGCCGCATCACGAGCCTCTATAGCAGCTTTCGCATCCCCCTCCCTCGCAGCCAAGTCCACCTTCACCGAATCAACCGTCGCAAGCAAGTCTCGTTTCCTCAGCCGTCAGTTCGAAAACTGCACGCTTCAAGTTCTTCTCAGAAGCCTCAGACTCAGCCAACCTTTGCTTCAAACGACGCAAGTCGTCCTCCGCGGTAAGGCAACGACGGCTGATCACCATCGCCTCGTTCAAGGACTGAAACAGACAAATAGACGAAGGGTAAACAAAAAGCGAATATATACGCATGTACTCAATAAAAACTATCGGTTTAACTCACCCTCATCAAAGAATGGACCATCAACTTGGAAACATCCTCCGTCCGAGCATTGCCGTACTCCTGGAAGTCAAGATCTGTTATCGCAGTCTCTGCCCTCTTCGACGCCAGACCAAGACTCCGACAAATGGTGGACCCTTCGTCGCTGAGTGGAACGAAGGGAACCTCCTCGTCATGTATCTGGACGACAGGGGTGGACGGTGGAATAGGCAAAGGTGGCTCAACGACGATAGGTTTCTTAGACGGACGAGCTCCTTGCGCAGGTGGCGCCGATGACGACCCATCCTCCGGCTTCTTTCGCTTCACATTGATGGGCATGGCTGGGACCCCCTTCTCAACCATATCCTTGAGCTTACTCTTGTTGATCTTCATCGTCGCTACCCCTGCAAAAAACATAAAAAAAATAAAACAAAAAGGCAATGAAACCCCCTTACTCTTTTTATTAGTTTCAAGGAGAGAGATGACGGCAGCGCTGGGCTCCGGACCAAACGAATGTCGGAATAACAGTTCCGGCTGAGTATAATACGTGTGTGGACGGTTGGTAAGACGTTGAGCACGCAAGACGCGATCCCTCCAGACAGGTGCAAGGACGGGTCGAGTCAAAGCTACACAAGGACGAGACACGATTAAGAAATAATTTTTCCAAGTAAACATAAAGAAATCAGATAATGAAACTCCCCACACACCGGATGATGAAGGGACACCCCACGTCCTTAGGAATGGAACGAAGTCTTCACCTTCCTCGGGGAGCCTCTCCCAGTTGTCCCCACAAACGAAGAAGTAGCCATCCTTCCAACGTCTGTTGGACGAAGGCAACCCGTCCACCAATTTCGACGACTCTTCCCTATTTCTAAAAGTCCAGAAGCCAGGAGAGGCGGCTATCTGACTTGGCTCGAAACAATATAAAAACTCCTCAACGGTAATGTCGTCCTGACCATCACTGCACTCTCTCCAGACCACCATACAAGTCAAGATCACCCTCCACCCATTCGGAGCAACTTGACCAGGTGCCAAAGATAGAAAGTCCAACAATTCCCTAATAAAAGGTTGGACGGGAAAGCGAAGACCAGCCGTCAACGCTGACTCATAGAGAGCGACGTCCTCGACATGAGAACACGCCCTTTCATCTGAACCAGGAATCCTAAGGACGACGTCCTGAGGTATCTGATACCTAGTCCTAACCCTATCTAAGGACTCAGTAGTGGTAAACCTGGAAACATAAGAATAAACGGCCCAACGTTTGGACGCAACTGGCTGGCGAGTCCCCGTCCGGGCCGAAGTGGTGGCCTCAGACGAAGTTCCCTCGTCCTCCCTTCCCGACGACGAGGAGACCTCAGGAAGCCCCTCGGACAAAGTCGCCGGCCACTCAGACCCTCCGGCAGCCATCGAACGCCGCAATACCCCCCAGGTATCCAACGCCGGATACGAAATAGAGTAAAGCTCCGCCGATAAGCGGTGGAGCACGCTAGAAGGAGAGAGATAATCACCCAACGGCGGAGGACCTAGACCACCCTCGGCAAACCGACAGACACCGACAAAGAAGTTTCTAAACGGTACACTAAGGGAATCCAGTGCTTAAATGAAAGAAAAACGAAATAAAGGTGTATTGAAGAAGGAAACTCACCGGAGTTCTAAACGCGAACAATGGAGTGTCACCGGAGGAGAGAAAATATCACAGACAAGAGGAGCAAGAAAAACAAAGGGAAAATGGGGACAAATGACTAGAGATTCGGGTTTTAAACATTCAAAATCCAAGAAACCGCCGTTGAGCATCCGAAAGGTCATGTCGTTCCAGAGCCCCTCCCACTAACGAAATGACACGTGGCGAAAGTTGCCGCCAAAACGTCGCCTCCAGCATTAAACCTACCTCGAGCACGCGAAACGACAAAGCAGAAGTACAACCGCATTAATGAGCATCAGAACACCTATCGTCCATCTCCCCGAGCAAATCGTCCTGGTCACCTCTCCGTCACTAAGTGAATCGTCCTAACTCGCTCACTTAAGAGACTGACGGGGGCATCTGATATCACCCAAAAATACTCGATGGACGAATGGTACCCTCAATCTCACATAAGCAACAGTCGTCCATATACTGACGGTCGTCAGTTATCAAATCACACGAATTAAGCGAACGTTACGCCAGCTATCCTCAATAAATTGCTGGTGCGTTACAATCACGATTCAAAACCCCATTAACTACAAGCAAGAATCAAGGCTGACATTAAAAACTCCCAAAACGGTCATCAGGCTTAACACGCTATAAAAGCAGCCCCTCACCACAGCAAGAGGTACAATTTGATTCCTTTTTTACTATTCGCTCTCTCACTCACCATAGAGATTTTCTGACTTAAGCATCGGAGGCTCCCTCCACCGGACCACCACCGGTGCATTCTTTCACTTGTTTCTTTGTTTTGCAGGTATTCGTTCGTCCAAAGAGTATCGTCCATTCGGGCTGACCGGTACGCGGACCCACTGATCTTTTTAAGCATTATCAGAGTGGAAGTTCTTAAAGACTAAGGGGCCTATAATCCCATAGGAACTTTCTAAGTCAGTTCTTGTAGTTGCTGCGTTAATAATAAATTTTTGTAGGTGGTGGTGGGGGGCTTGCTTTTTGCTGTCTTCCTATGGCATTCTTGTAAAGTTTATATGTCCTTTTGTTTCACTAAATGAGTCAAGAAAACAGGATAACTTACATGTGGAATAGATTGGGGCAAAATTTTTGTGGGGCCCAGTGGAGACTTTGGAGACTTTTTGATGTACAGTTTCCTTGATCAAGGGACCGGATAATACGCATGCAGGTTCCTTAATTAATGACTTGTCTTGGAAAATTTATATTCTCAGAGAAAGAAATTGGCTTTTTGATTACTTTTTTATAATGACAAAAGGAAGAAGAAAAAGGTTTAATTGCTTGTTTTATTGAGAACAATAAAATATCGTTTTGTAAGACGTTAACAGAAATTTACCTAGTAGTCATGCCATTGAACAAAATAATTCAGAGTAAAATTATATTGTAGTTAACTTTAAAAATCTTCCTACGGACCATGAATGATAAACTAAATTTCAAATTAGCATATTTAAAATTTGGATCCAAAATATATATGACCTTAAAAAAATTACCAAAGGATTTGTAAAACCCAAAAAAAAAAAAATAATAATAATAATTTGCTAATCTGACTCATCACTTCCCTAAGGGAAAAAAAAACTTTTAATCCTTAGTAACAAATGTCAAAACTCAAACATTACAAATCCTAAACATTAATTTTGTTGTATATTATTGTGCCAACAAATTATGACAATAATTTTGTTGTAATTTGTGAGGTCATGAGACATCTTTGTTAATTACTTCTATTTTAATTAGTAAAAATAATGAATATTTTAGTTAAAAGGCTATTAGACATATAATAAGATAATTAATATATATTTTATTTGATTAGTAGATTATGACAATTTAGAATTTTTTTTTTTAAGAAAAAAATACAAATATTATATTCAAAAGCTAATACTGATGATATCGTTGCCAACCTCTAGTATTGATATCCCAATTTCTAAAAATCCTTAAACCAAATTTCAAAAAATCGAAATCAATGAAACTAATATAAGTTCTTGGTATTTTGTTAATATTCGACAGATAGTAATTTGGATTTTTTATTTACTTTGGATTTATGCTTTAATCCTCACCAAGTTCAAATCATGGGTTTTCTCCTTGCACCCGCCCCAAAAAATTTAAAAGGATGCCAAAGTCTTCCACTACAGAACCAAAGACCCCAAATTATATAAAATATATATGTCTAAAAAATTACAAGATGATAATTGATTTTTTAAAAATAAAAAATACAGGTGCGTTTTGCATTTTTCTTCCCTACCTCCCAAAAGACCCACCAGATATTGAGCCAGTAGAAATCTAACCCAATTGATAATAATATATAAATCCAACCTAAACAAGAAATATATATAGTTAAATAAATCATATTTAATTGATATTTAAATATTTTAATATTGATTTTGAGGGTAAAAAGACATCCAACGTAGATACATCAACGAATTTTATTCAATGATCTATTTTTTAAAAGAGTTCTCATTGAAACTCATCTGTACAAAAGATTAGTTACTCAGACAAATCTAACATTTTGAGATATTAAAGTGAAATTCATTTACAAAAGACCAGTTTTAATCAGAACTCACAAAAAATGTTAGATCTCTTAATAGTTTCCAAAAAGTAATTTTTGGCAAGATAATATTAAAAATAATATTACTTAAAAGACAAAAAAACTCTAGATACGTCCTACTTCTTAAAAATATTGAGCCGGTCCTACAAATCCATTAGAAGACCGACTAAGTCAAGGTCGCGTGGGGAGTTTTTTATTCATAGAAGATATTATAGGCATGCCTGCAGGTTCCTTGAAATTGCTTGTTTTTTATTGACTATATAAGGTGGACTTCTTAGGATGTTATTATTCACTTCAAAGTTCAAACTATCTTCCTTTTCCTTCATTGATGGCAACTATTTTACTTTTTCTTCTTCTCTCAGCAATTCTCACAGCAGAAGCTCAACAACAACAGTCCATTGTGAGCCCAGATTCTTCTTTAACACCTACCAGTACTAACTCTTCATGGCCATCACCATCTGGTCTATATGCCTTTGGATTCTACAAGCAAGGCAATGGCTATGCGGTAGGAATTTTTCTTGCTGGGATTCCTCAAAAGACCGTAGTCTGGACAGCCAACCGAGACAATCCTCCAGTTCCTGCTGATGTTACATTGAATTTCACAAGTGATGGACGACTTGTTCTTCAATCAACACAAGGCACAGTGACAATTGTTGATGGTGGTGCAACTTCAGCATCCATGCTTGATACGGGCAACTTTGTTGTCTATAACTCTCACAACAAGTCAATATGGGAGAGTTTCCAACACCCAACAGATACCCTTTTACCAACTCAGCAGCTCTCTTCCAATGCTAATGATCAAGGTGTGTTAGATTCCAGTGTGTCAGAATCTAACCAATCAACGGGTATATTTCGTGCCTTAATGCAACAAGATGGGTTTCTCGCACTATACCCACTTGGAACCCCATACACACGAGAATATGGTTATTGGTCATCAGAGCATAATGTTATTGGAGCACAAAATAATGCGACTCTAAACCTTGGCGTTGATGGTCATCTTTACTTGGCCAACGGCAATACCACAGTGACTATATTTACAGCAAAAAATTCTACAAATGGTGTACTCTACCTTCTGAGAATGGATGCAGATGGATTCTTGCGGCTGTACTCACACAATAGGGATCCGAATGGTGCTTGGTCAGTTATATGGTCACCTTCTGGACTTGACAGATGTACTCCCATGGGTATATGTGGCCTCAATGCATATTGTATCGTAATTGATGAAGGTTCTGACTGCAACTGTCTTCCTGGATTTGAATTTGTTGACAAGAACAAAACTACTTCAGGATGTACAAGGAATTTCATCGTAGAAATTTGCGAAGAAAAACGCGTGACATATGCCATGGAAGCAGTCCTTAGTACCACATGGGAAAATGGTACGTATTCTGTGCCGTTATTAATGTCATCCCAAACGGACTGCCAAAATGCATGTTTGGAGGACTGTAACTGTGAAGCTGCGCTATTCCAAGATGGGGCATGCAGAAAACAAAGACTTCCTTTGAGATTTGGCCGAAGATCAACACAAGGTAACTCAAACGTTGCCCTCATCAAGGTACTTACATCTACAGATCAAACTGTGCCTACCAAGAAAGAGGTTCGAATGGACATCCTAATTATCAGTGTTTCATTAATTTTTTTTGCATTCATTGTGTTGGCCATTTCTGGAATTGTTATTTACAAACCTCGTGTTTTTGGATACCAAAATATATCTGAGAATGGAAACATTGACTTAAGCGATGAGGATGTTGCTCTACGATCATTTACTTATGCAGAACTTGAAAAAATGACAGATAATTTCAAGGAAGAACTTGGTAGAGGATCATTTGGGATAGTTTATAAAGGGTCAATAAGGAATGGCCAGAAGTTTGTAGCTGTCAAAAGGCTAGAGAAATTGTTGGCAGACCGTGAAAGAGAGTTTCAGACGGAGATGAAAGTAATTGGGAGAACACATCATAAAAATTTAATCTGTCTTCTTGGGTATTGCCACGACGGACCGAATAGGCTCTTGGTGTATGAGTACATGAGCAATGGATCACTTGCAGATATACTCTTCACACCTGAAAAGAAACTTAGTTGGGATGAAAGAATCGAAATTGCTTGCAACATTGCAAGAGGAATTCTTTATCTCCATGAAGAGTGTATGTCACAGATTATTCATTGTGATATAAAACCTCAAAATATACTCATGGATGAAAACAGGTGCGCAAAAATCTCTGATTTTGGATTGGCAAAGTTGATGAAGTTAGACCAAAGCAAAACCTTAACTGGCATCAGAGGGACAAGGGGATATGTTGCACCAGAGTGGCATCGAAGAGTGCCACATGTAACAGTCAAAGTAGATGTCTACAGCTTTGGAATCGTCCTGTTGGAGATCATATGTTGTCGAAAGAGTGTGGATTGTAATCTTCCCGAGAAAGAAGCTATTCTTGAAGAATGGACTTACAATTGCTTTGAGCATGGTGAGCTAAGTAAACTACTCAATGATGAAGAGGTCGACAATGGACAATTGGAGAGAATGGTCAAAGTGGCACTTTGGTGCATTCTAGATGATCCATCACTTCGTCCTTCAATGAAAAAGGTTCTTCTAATGCTAGAAGGGACTATGGACATCCCAATCCCTCCAAATCCTACTTCTGTTCTCAGTGTGATCTAGGTTTCAAGGAAGAATGAGCAAACTTACCCTTCTACTTAAAGTTTCCTGCACCCTTTACTTTCATGGTTTGTGTATGCTTGTCTTCAAATGTTGCATTTTACACTTTTCTGCTTCTTTTTGTGTACTTATGTTCTCTGGTCTAATTTATGTCTACTTTAATTTCGATACCAGAGGAAATGGTTGGTGTGAATGTTATGCACGCAATAATGAGGACTTTTTTAATGCTTGTAAGCAATCTAAAATAAACTTAGAACACTTGAAGTGTTTGTAACTACTTCTGTTGCAATCTTATAAATGTAGTTTTTTTAAAGTTTATAGCTGAAACCCAATTGGAATTTAAAAAGTCCGTGGTGAACTGGACTCCATTAAATCTCCTAACAGAGATATATCTTACACGTCCCTATGATTTGGTGGGATTATATGTGGAAAACTATAAAATGGACGGAATATAGAGATGCTACAGAAACTAATCAAGAAGAATCTAGAAGAAAATAACAAAATTTGTTCTAACAAACTAACCAATTTTAACAACTAGCCGTTAAGTACAGTAATAACAGAAAATCAAAGATGCTGACTGTGTTTAACTAACTGCACTTATCCTAAACTTGCCAATGAGCTGTTGACACATCACATAGTTGAATTAGAAGCTTTAAGTAAAAACTGCAGTAGCTTTAGTTCAGTCTTTGATAAATGAAGCTTTAAGCTGCAGGTCGTTTAACAGCTTTAGCTTGCATTTTGGACAGGTGGCTTGCTTCTTGCTGTCTTCTAATGGCAGTCTATTGGATTTGGAAGTGATTATTAAGAATGAAATCATAGAAACAGAGGTGAAGCTAAATTAGCTAATGCACCTTATCTGAGAACAGTAGAGAAGAAAATCTGACTTAATTCTCATTAATTAAGCTTTTACATCTGCTATTTTATACATGGAGAAACAATTAATAACTAACTTAACAAAACCAACGGCAGTAGAAACCCCGGAATTTAATTGTTAAGTTGGGGGTATTTTTGTAAATTTGCTTACTAGATATTTTGTTATGTACCCATCCCCCACCACACACTCCTTCCTTCTCACCCATCTCTCTCTCCCTCCTCAGTCTCACTATCACTCTTCCACACACACACACACACCACCACCAAAACACATCACCGGATCAGCGGTCTTGGTAAATTAGAGTATCGCCCTTTTGTTATCTTTTTTAAATTATTATAAAACGATTCAAAGCTGAAGTTGATGTACTTACATAGCAAAAATTTGATGTTTTTTCTTTTAATGAACTCTAATATTTATTTGCACATAAGTTATTAGATATAAGTTAGTATCAATTGAAGTTTACCCCATTTGATATAAGTGTAAAGCATGCTTTATCCTACAACTGGAGCAAAAAAATTCAAAAGCAAAAGAGTAGCACACGCATGGTTTTATAGGTTATGTAGTCTTTAAAATCTTAATAAAATTAACAGAGTCTTTGCACTGCATTGCATACATTTCATTCATCTCTAGTCCACATCATCCCACCTGGCTGCCTCATACTCTTGTATTGTTGGCGGGGGCATCACACTAACGGGACTACTAATTTAATTTATATAATCTTACTTATATTCAGTAGTGTCCATTATAGTGGAAAATATTGATTTAATTTGGTGTTATTTTCAATAGCCCTTTCTGATGGACATTCTTTTCACAATCCAGAGAAGTAGTCGGCTAACCCAACATATTTACTTTAACCAATGTAGTATTGGGATTGGGTCTTAACTCTTAAGTTAATGTTCTTATTACATGTCCCATACACCAAAAAAAAAAAAAAAGGCTTCAAGAGATATCTTTTTTCTTGGAATAGAACTTATCATGATTCATTTCATGCAACACACACACACACACATACATATATATATGCATGTAACAAATTATATGTAAGCTGCAATTTTTAAGTCAGTCGCATAAACCATGAAGTTTACTTAAAACTAATGCAACAATGAGTGAGACATTTTGTCAAACACATGATGTGCATGTTCCAAAATGAGAATGAAAAGAAAGCATTGCAAAATGAATCCACCAAAAAATTACACCCAAGACAAACTCCACATCTAAGCACATTACAACTGAACAAATAATCAACTATTTTGAGTTGGCAAGATTGAAGGAAAATCCTAAAAATGATAAATTTCAACAACAGAAAAAGAAAAGCAAAATCAACATTAGATATTGTTAAACTTGGAATTGTAGAGAAGAAATTTTGGTTTGAGTTGTAATGATAGTTGAAAACTGAAATAGACAAACCCAAACTCTTAAACCAATAGTACTCACACTCATCGGAGTGAGAGGATGCAAAATATGAAGAGAGAAAGGGAGTCAACCTCGAGTGGAGAGAGATAGTCCCAAAACAAAAGCAAAAAAAGTGATTATCGACAATCGTAAGCACTGTTGGTTACAGTAGATATGACAGTGGCGGAGCTGCTAATAGTATGGCTCGGTCATTGAGGGAAAGTGAAAAGATTGAAAATGCTGCCTGCAAAAAAAATTTCCTGAGTTGTTCAGAGAATCATAGTTACATATATAATGACAATTGGGTAATTCTTGAAAGAGCTATTACATCGGTTCAATTTCCTTTGTGTCCTACAAGATGTAATAGCAAGACACAATTAGGAACAATTAAGACTTGAAGAAGAGAGACAGAGAGAGTTAGAGGTGTTAGAGAGCATTAGAGAATCCGATTATTTTTTTTCCATCTAGAAGTTCAATCATTGAACCACACATTAGTGCCAAGAAAACAAGAAAGTTGATATCATTATGAATTACTACTTCATTTAATAAAAGAAAAAATTGCAAGTGCCAATGAAAAGAATTACTGATGCCAATGCAGCATGTTGAGAATAAGAAGAGAGAGAGAAAACAGAGACTGAAAGTGAGCAAAATAGCTTTGTATAATATATTCAGTAATTAGGTTAATACATGGAACTGCCTTTATATAGACAGAGTAGTGTGTGCAGTACAAGTATGTGCAGTACAAGTAGATTGGGCCTAAAGCCCAGTAAGCCTACAATAAGCCAATAATATATACTAACATCCCCCCTCAAACACAAGGTGGTGACGAAGAAGCCATCTTGAGTTTGGACACAAGATCACGTAAGCGTCCCGGTGGATAGGACTTGGTGAAGACATCAGCAAGCTGGTCCTCAGAGGAGACAGATAGTAAGTGAAGAGCACTCTGCTGAAGATGATGACGAATGAAGTGACAATCGATCTCAATGTGCTTGGTGCGCTCATGAAAAACATCATTATGGGCAATGTGAATAGCACTACGATTGTCACAGTGAATAGGAGTACTGGTGGTCTGGGGAGCACCCATGTCAGCCAGGAGCCAACAAAGCCAAAGGAGTTCCGAGGTGGCATCGGCGAGAGCACGGTACTCAGCTTCAGTACTGGAACGAGCAACAACAGACTGTTTCTTGCTACGCCAAGAGATAAGAGAGGAACCCAGTAAGAAGCAGTAACCTGTGGTAGAACGACGATCAATGGGATCTCCATCCCAGTTTGCATCAGCATAGGCGCGCAACTCAAGAGAAGACTGTGCCAAGAAGTGGAGACCATGAAAGAGTGTCCCCTTGATGTACCTCAAAATACGAAGAACTGCAGCATAATGAGTGGAGCGAGGAGCAGACATGAACTGACTAACCAGATGAACAGCATAAGCAAGGTCCGGACGGGTGACAGTAAGATAGATGAGACTGCCCACCAACTGTCGGTATAAAGTAGTATCAGAGAGAGGCTCACCATCAGTAGTATTAAGCTTGACATTAAGCTCTAAGGGAGTGGAGACAGTCTTGCTATCAGTGAGACCGACCTTAGAGAGAAGATCAGAAGCATACTTGGTTTGAGAGAGATAGTAACCATCAGAAGAGGAGGTGACCTCAAGACCGAGAAAGTAGCTAAGAGTGCCAAGATCTTTCATCTCAAACTGTTGACTAAGGAACTTCTGTAGATCACAGATGCCTGCAGTGTCATCACCTGTAATAATCATGTCATCAACATAAAGAAGAATGAGAGTGATACCAGTAGATGTATGACGAATGAAGAGAGCTGAATCATATGAACTAGGGGTGAAACCCTGCTGAGCAACCACAGAACTGAACTTAGCAAACCAAGCCCGAGGAGCTTGCTTAAGACCATAGAGAGCACGGCGAAGGCGACAAACTTGATTCTGAGAATCAGGGTAGCCAGGAGGTGGCTGCATGTAGACTTCCTCAAGAAGATCACCATTGAGGAAGGCATTTTTCACATCCATCTGAAACAGAGGCCAATGACGAACAGCAGCAACAGCAAGTAAAGATCGAACAGAGGTAAGACGAGCAACATGAGCAAAAGTCTCATCATAATCAATGCCATATTCCTGAGTGAATCCCCTAGCAACCAAGCGAGCTTTGTAACGTTCCACGGATCCATCAGCCCGAGTCTTGATCTTATAGACCCATTTACAACCAACTGCAGACTTGCCAGGAGGCAAAGTGGTCATGTCCCAAGTATGAGTCTTGTGAAGTGCATCAAGTTCATCAGCCATAGCTTGCTGCCAAAGAGGATTAGTGCTAGCCTCACGATATGTATGAGGCTCATGGAGGGTAGCAAGGGCAAAATAACAATGATAATCAGAAAGATGAGAAGGAGGAGCCCTTACCCGAGTGGAACGACGTATATCTGTGGGAGACTCTGATGGTGCTGATGATGCAGGATCCGAATCAGGCGAGCCAGCAGCTGGAGACAAAACCAAAGATGGGACATCTGAAGAGCTAGGATGCGGGGTAGAGTCCTTCACAGGGTCAGGATAAAGGTCAATGGAAGGATCAGTGAAAATGAAAGTCATGGAGGAAGAGATAAAGGGAAAATGTTGACGACTAGAAAAAGTCTGATGTTCCCAAAATTCAACATGACGGGAGATACGAAGGCGACGAGATATGGGATCATAGCAACGAAAACCCTTTTGAGAGATACCATAGCCAAGAAAACAACACAGCCGAGACCTTGGTTCAAGTTTGTTTCGTTCATGGGAAGGAAGAGAGACAAAACAAACACAACCGAATACTCGAAGAGAGGAATAGTCTGGGAGTTTGTCATAAAGTAACTCAAAGGGAGATTTCTTGTGAGTAGTAGGTGAGGGAATGCGATTGATGGTGTAAACGGCAGTGAGAGCCGCTTCACCCCAAAAACGCTCAGGGATAGAGGCAGATATGAGGAGGGTACGCACAACATCAAGAATGTGACGAAGTTTGCGTTCGGCACGACCATTTTGTTGAGAGGTATAGGGACATGAATAGTGGGGAAGGGTGCCATTAGAATCCAAAATGGAGAGGAAAGATTTATCATGATATTCTTGGGCATTATCTGACCGAAAAACCTTAATTGTGCGAGAAAATTGTGTTTGGATCATTTTGTGGAAAGTTTGAAAAATAGAAACAAGGTCAGAACGATGTTTTAACAAGTAAATCCAAGTGAATCTAGAATAATCATCAACAAATATCACAAAATAGCGAGATCCCCCCTCAGTGGTAAATGGAGCAGGACCCCAAACATCAGAATGAACAAGGTCAAAAGGGGCAGAAGAAAAAGAGTCACTGTTATTAAATGGTAATTTTGTTTGTTTGCCAAATTGACAAGACATACAATCAAATTTATTAAAATTAACAGACCCTAAGTGACCTTGAGAAGCTAATAATTGAAGACGAGATAAAGAGGCATGACCAAGACGAGAATGCCATAAGTCTGGAGATAAGGTGGTTGTGGCAGCAACAGAGGAAGAGACCATATGTGAGGGAATCTGTAAGTTGCATAGCTCAAACAAACGTCCAGTCTTACGGCCTGTCCCAAGCAGCTTGCCCGTCAGTGGATCCTGCACATCAACACCATGATTAGAAAAATGGAGATCAAGGCCAAGTTCACAAAGTTGACCAACAGAAAGAAGATTGAGGGACAACTTTGGAACAAGATATGTATCAGGGATAGTCAAATCAGGAGAAGATATAGTGCCTATGTGACTAACAGACATATGTGAGCTATCAGCAGTGTAAATGATAGGGGAAGGAGCTAAAGGCGTCTTTTGAGAAAAATGGGAAGCATGAGGAGTCATGTGATTACAGCAAGCTGAGTCTAAGAGCCAAGATTTGTTACCTGAGGTGACTGAAAGGGCAGGGGAAGGTTGAGACATATACCGATGAAACATACTCTCAAGTTGAGAGACAGTGACCACAGGATCATCAACAGGGGCAGAACTCACAGCGGCTGCTTGTGGACGAGGAAAAGTACCTCGGGACTGATGTTGTTTCCTTTTGTCATCATTTTTCTTACGGTAGCACTCAGTGATGTCATGACCTGGTTTTTTACAGTACGTGCAAATACGACGAGATCGATCAGAAGAAGATGGAGGACGGGGTGTAGCCAGGACAACATCTGAAGAAGACAAATGATGGTGAGGACGTCGATTTTCCTCAGAAATAAGCTCCTTGACAGCAGCATCAAGTGAAGGAAGAGGAGAACGACTAAGCAAAGCAGCTCGAGTAGGTTCAAAGTCCTCACGGAGACCCATCATAAACTGTGTGAAGCGACGACGATCTTTGTACTTGGCAAAAAGATCGATGTCTTCAGCATATCGAAGTGGTGGATCAGCTGCAGCTAGTTGTTCCCACATAGAAGCAGTCTGTGAGTAATAATCAGAAATAGACTGACCTGATTCTTGGCGCATTTGATAAAGCTTGACTTCAATATGAAACTCCAAGGCAAAGTCATAAGTGCAGTTGTACCGAGTGGCCAAGAAAGACCAGGCCGCTTGACCTGTTTCCAATCGAGGAAGGAGACTGCTAATGGCAGGCACAGAGGTGTTAATGAACCAGGAAAGGATCCGGCATTGGATGCTTTCCCACTCCTCAAGACGAGCCTCAAAATCATCAACCTGAACAACTGCTGCAGCTACAGAGTCACCATCAGAACTACCGGAATCTGTGTCAGACCTAGGCACTGGTTTTGGAATGTCACCAGTAACATAACGCCAAAGTCGGCGCCCTTTGAGAAATACAGTCATGTTTTGGGACCAAGCATGATAAGAAGCGGGTCCATCAAGAATAACAGTAATGGGATGTGTAATCTCATGACCTGAAGTAGAACCCATACCTGGAAGAGCCGGATGAGAAAACGGACTTCAAAAATGGAATCTACGCGAAAAACCGTGAAGGACAGTTTTTTTTTTTTTTTTTTTTTTTTTTTTTTTTTTTCTGTCCGGTCAACGGCGGCGGCGGTCAACGGCGGCGGCGGCGGTCAATGATCTGAACGGTCAACGGGCTGACGCGTGTCACTAGGGCTGACGTGGCACGTAGAGAAGGAGAGCGCGTGAGGCACGTGGCGGCGCTGGTCGGCTGCGCGTGGAAGCGCGTGCGCGCGTGGCTGGAGAGCCTGAGTCTTCTGGCGGCGCGTGGGGGCGCGTGCGGGGCTGGATCCGGCCGATTTTGGTGGCAATGGACAGATCTTGATGAGATCTATCCAATGAAGCTGTGTTTGAGTCAAACAGCAACTCGGAGATGAGGATTCCGAGGAAGGCAGAAACGGCGAGAGGGTTTGCGATCTCGGGGAAGAGACCGTGAACCCGTGGCAGCGGAGGAACGCCGGATTTTGCCTAGTGAAGGCCACAAGAAAGTGGCTCTGATACCATGTTGAGAATAAGAAGAGAGAGAGAAAACAGAGACTGAAAGTAAGCAAAATAGCTCTGTATAATATATTCAGCAATTAGGTTAATACATGGAACTGCCTTTATATAGGCAGAGTAGTGTGTGCAGTACAAGTATGTGCAGTACAAGTAGATTGGGCCTAAAGCCCAGTAAGCCTACAATAAGCCTATAATATATACTAACACAGCAAAATATACATGTGGAGTTAACATTGTGTATAAACATGATATCATTTCAAATCAAATGCTACAAAATGCTACGCATTTAACATCCATAGATAGTCGTCTATTATAGACATGGCAGATGACCGGTAGCAGGAACCAAAGAGATTGTAATGATTCAAATAATGATACAGCATATAGAGACCTCTCCTCTTCTCAAAACCTGGCTGTTCGGAAATGCATGGGCTAATACAACTATTAAGCAAACAATAAACAGTCACCTTCTTCATTTCTTCTGGAGATGAATATTGCTTGCCTGTATGATCAAAAGGCCCAGTGCGAAGAACATATTCAGTGCTCAGTGCAAGAGAGTTAACCCAATGCCCATGACCCTAAAACAAATATCATATATACAAAGAGAAAGTTTGTGAAAAAGTAGAAAGTAGAGGAAAAATATAGATATCAATAATTGGGTTCAAGATCATGACTCCCCAAGTAGGGCTACTGAATAGAAAGGAACACAAACAACAACAGATGAATGACCATAACAGTTGGACACTAATAATTTAAATAAAGTATAATTGAAGTGAATTATATTTATTTAAAGTCAGAAGCTTTTTTTTAACCATTTTTGACAAGTAATGTTGGAATTTCCGCTGAGCACCAAATTGTCAAAACTCATGTCCACCTAAAATTTTCATTGGGTACCAAAATGTTAACAACAAGTTTCACAAAAAACATTCACAACTATCGAGATGTTATGTTGTAAATGGTAGATAATAAAGTAAAGTGATTGGTTCAAATGAGAACTAATTAAAAGTTGTCAATTTAACTCTTATGAAAAATGTGATGAAAATTGTTGCATCATTAGCATTACTCAAATATTAAATTCCATATCCACCTAAATTTATTGAAAATTTGGTTGAATGTCTAAAATGTCAGATCCGATATATATCCGCACAAGTTAATTAAGATAAGATGTCCATTCTAAGCTTACTTTAGTTTAATTCAATATATGAAGTAGTTTCATGGTTTCAAAAGCCTCCAAATTAAGTTTTTGAATTCTATTTTTACTAACAAATTGTAATCAGAAACACAAATGACTTAAATCATAGTTATGCTACTAATAGCCTACTAGACCATTCCATCTTTGTAGGTCTGGATCTATGGCATTCTAACGTTTGTTATGGGTTTGTAGTTTCCGTCAAGTTAGCTTATTGAGAAAGATTATCAGAAAAGTTGGGTGGTAGTTGTGACATTGTTACAAATCGCAATAAATGTTGGTAGGAGTTAAAATTGCGAGGAGCCTTTTATTTGAAGTTATATGCGTTGATGCAAAGAATAACATCTACTCTTCCAAGTCTATGAAATTCTATATCTTAAACTGTCGATTTCTGTAAGCACATGGGTTAAAATGTGACAAATTGTTTATTTGTATTATCAATGTGTTGTAAGTTAAACAAAAATAGAGAACCTTTGAACATTTAGATTCCTATATAGAATCATGGAAAGTTCACTAAGTGACTGAAAATGCGAAATGATGACAAGCGAGATTTCCTTGTGTATTGTCCTATGGAAACAAAATATTCCTTGGCATTATCAGTCTTAGGTAAGGTACTAATGAAAGCTTTAGAGATAGATCACTTCATCATCATCAAACTAAAGCAATTAGCCCAATCCCACCTCTCAAAATGTGCCTTTTATTCAACAGTTCTTTTTGCGGTAAGTGCAGGGTGCTGAGGCTCACACATGACCATTTCGATGTCCATCGTAGTCAAGACCATTTCTACATCTTCTTTCCATCTCTCATAATTGTTTTTAGTCAAAGTTTCAATGACAGATGATTGATTATTAATAATTAACAGAGAACACACAAGGGGTTGTAAAAGTAATGATAACGTACATAATATTAATTTTTGAATATGGGCAAAATTTTTGGTTATATAGAACACACTAAAGCATTAGTTTAGGAAAGTTGTAGGTGTATTATCACAAACTCCCTTTTGGATAGAGATTATAACATGCTATAAGGTAACACGCTCTACAATATTTCAACTAATAACAATAACAGTTTTCAAAGAAAATATTATCCCCTTTGCGTTGATAAATCTTCTTGACATTTCTCCCCTTACCAGTTGCACAACAATGCCTTCAAATTAAAACATAATAACCTTCTTTGAATAGGTGATTATATGCAATAATTCAAAGCAACAATTACTCCTAAAACCTTTAATCATGGGTAACTCTATGAATTTCAATGAATGACGCACTTTGGTAGTATCACCCATCTTAATTAACTCAATGATCGAATTCCAACCATGAAATAATAACATGTCCATATTTTTTTTTGATAAATAACATGTCCATATTTTATTTATTGTATTCCTTTTATTTTCATTTTCCAATAATTAAATTGTCACTTTAATTGTCTTGGCAGTGAAACGTGAATTGTCAAGATAGATTACTATTTAGATAAGTTATTAAATTTAAAATTTATCATATCACTATATAACCTTGGCACCCTTGAAAAAAAAAAAATATATGTTGTTTCACCATTATTGGCATTCATATGAAATTCTTGGCACCTCAAACTCGATTGAGGAAGAGCAATTCCATGTGAAAAAAAAACTATATATGAACCTATCAAAGATTGGCGACAATTTTTTTCCATCAGAAAAAGAAGGGTGGTGCTTTGAACTATTTTGAGCCTATATAGTGGTCAGTGGCAAAATGGTGTTGAAACCATCAGACGAAGTTTCCACAAAGGGCATAGAAAGTGTGCTCCGAGCTTTAGAAAATACTCATTTGACCGATCTAGTAAATGGGTGGGTTTGTTCACTCATTTATAATAGGTGAGTTTGGTTGGATAAATGAGTTCGGATTAGTTTTGCCACCCCTTATACACGGTTCAGACATTACCAACATAGAAAATACAGGCTTTTTTATTCAAAAAGAAAAAGAAAATACAAAATACAGGCTGTTATTTCGACAACATGCAAAGCTTACGATCTCAATATAAAGTGCCATGACTTGTCCAGATTGATAAGCAACGAAACTCGAACAATAATTATAAGGTGGCATAACTTGTCCAGATTGACCAGCAATGAAACTGGAACAAGAATGTTGGAAGATATTTAGGGATTTGAGTTTGAAAACAGAATAGATTACATGTGCATGTGGTGGGGCGGATATTTAGGCATAATTATAGGGATATGTTGACTTACTGTTATTTTTGTCAATTATTTTCTTTCCTTATCAGAATCATTGTATAGTTTAAATATAGGTTGCTCAATTGAGATGAATATAACAAGAAATTCATTCATAAACACTAACATGGTATCAGAGCAAAACACAAAACAAAAACCCTAAGTTCTTACCGCAGCTTGGTCTGGGCAAATCGCCGACCGCTGCTCCTTGTTCTTTATTTCCGATCCAACACCGTGTCGGTGCTGGCCACGCTGTCAAGGATCATCACCGATGCTTTGATTTCCGATTGCGCAACGCCGCTGTCCTCTAGATCAAGCCGCTGGTTGCTCCGGCGGCTGAGAGAAAAAACCCCGCCGATAACTCCATTACCTTGTCACTCCGAACAGTCTCGGCGCTCGTCTCCGGCTTTCCGTTTCTGACCTGCTCTTCGGCTAACCGTTTTGCCGGCAACAGCTCGAGCATTTTTCTCGGCGATTTGCCCAGACCAGATCGTCGTAGATCTGCGGTAAACGATCTCTTTCCTCAGCTCCAGATCGTCGTAGAACGGGAGCACCGGCACCGACACGCTCGGCGTACTTGCCGGCCTTGAGAAACCGGGCAATACGACCCACGGGGAAGCTGCCGGCCTTGAAGCTGCGGATCTATGAACCATCAACAATCTACTCGTCGTAGAGACCGTCGCTGCGGTTGTCGTAGAGGCCACCGGAGCTGTCGTTGAGGCCGTCGTAGCTGTCGTTGATGATGAAGCAGAGTTGGAAGCATTTTTGGCACATGTTGTTGATGCAAAGAGTTCGAGTTTCAAAGAGAGAGAGAAAGGGTTTGGGTTTGGGTTGTTGTTTATTTTTAACCTAGAGGAGAGAATAAAAAAAAAAAAAAAAAAAAAAAAAAAAAAAAAAAAAAAAAAAAAAAAAAAAAAAAAATGTCTGAAGTTCCTCCAAAGTCTAGTGCAGCACCACCAGTGTCTTCAACTGTGATGACTCAATTGGATAATATGAGCATGCAGATGACATCTAACAAACTTGATGGGACAAATTATTCTGCTTGGTCCCAGTTTGTAGAATTGTATGTTACTGGGAAAGGGAAGTTGGGGTACTTGACAGGAGAAAAAATAAAACCAGCTATTAGTGATCCTTTATTCTCTACATGGGTGGAGGAAAACGCCATGTTGATGTCGTGGCTCCTCAACTCGATGACTCCAGATATCAATGCTAGCTTTCTAAGACTACCCACTGCTCATGATATTTGGGATGCTGTAGCCCAAACCTATTTCACTGGTAATGATGCTTCCCAGATTTACGAATTAAGGCGTAAAGCACATGAAACTCGTCAACAAGGAAAGTCATTGGCTAGTTATTTTTCTGCTCTTCAAACTATTTGGCAGGAGCTTGATTTTCTCAATCCGTATGATATGGAGAGTGCTAAAGATACAGCTACGTTGAAGACAAGAATTGAGAATGAGCGGGTTTATGATTTTCTAGCAGGTCTAGATCCAGGGTTTGACCAAATCAGGGTACAGGTCTTGGCACAGGATCCTACTCCTAATTTGCGAAGCACATATGCTTTTGTTCGGCGAGAGGAGCTTCGCCAAGCTGCTATGCTCGCAAGTCCTCCACATGAGAGTTCAGCTTTGATAACTATCCAGGACTCCCCATCTGCATTAGTTTCCTCTGGATCTTGGAAACCTGAAAACAAGGAATCTCTATTTTGTACTCATTGCAAGGGGACTAAGCACACTCGAGAGACTTGTTTCAAGCTGAATGGTTACCCAGACTGGTTCCGTAAGAAGGGAGAAGGCTCAAGTCGACACAAGGGTGGTAAAACAGAGTCTAGAGCACATACCACAACCGTTCATACTCCACAACCACAGTACTCACAGGCCCAGGTAGATCACATACTAAAGGAGTATGCTCAGCGGTTATCCCAAAAGGATGCCTCATGTTCCTTAGCCAATACAGGTAACTTCGGATTTGCCCTAAATACTCCCAATCGTGATTGTTGTGAGTCTTCTTGGATTATAGACTCAGGTTCTACAGATCATATGACACATGAATCAAGTAATTTCTCTTCTTATAATACTCATCCTAGTAAGCGCTGTGTTAAAACTGCTAATGGGTCATCTTCTGCTGTGTCTGGAGTAGGTTCACTCCCTCTTACCTCTTCCATATCTCTCTCTACTGTTTTACATGTTCCCCACTTATCTGGAAAATTATTGTCCATTAGTCAAATTACTAAAGAATTGAAATGTTCCGTAACATTCTTTGATACTCATTGTGTTTTTCAGGACCTCCTCACGGGGACGATGATTGGTCTTGGTAGGGAACGAGATGGCTTGTACTACTTGGATCTGAATTGGCACGCTAAGGAGGATACAGGACAAGTCCATCAAGTTGTTGGTAGTTCAACATCAGAGGCACAAATTTGGTTGTGGCACAGAAGACTTGGTCATCCCTCATTTCGTTACTTGCTTAAATTGTTTCCTTCCTTATTTTTGAAAAATAATGTTTCCAGTTTTCATTGTGACAGTTGTTTGTTAGCCAAACACCACCGTACTTCATTTCATCCCAGTTTTAATAAAAGTTCTGTGCCATTTTCTATTATTCATAGTGATGTGTGGGGACCATCCCGTGTTACTAATCGTTCCAATACTAAATGGTTTGTTTCTTTTATCGATGATTGTACTCGTGTTTCTTGGGTTTACTTGTTAAAGGAAAAGAGTGAAGTGATTTCCATATTTCAATCCTTTCACCAAATGATTCTAACCCAGTTTAACACTAGAGTCCAGGTTCTTCGATTCCGATAATGGAGGGGAATATTTTAAGAAGGAACTTAGTGCCTATTTTCATGCCTATGGTATAATCCACCAAACTTCATGTGTTGATACACCCCAACAGAATGGTGTGGCTGAGCGTAAGAATCGCCACCTCTTAGAGGTTGCTAGGTCCTTAATGTTTGCTATGAATGTTCCTAAATCCTTTTGGGGAGACGCTGTTCTTACAGCAGCATATCTCATTAATCGAATGCCTTCTAAAGTCCTCCAGTTCCAAACCCCACTTCAATCCTTGTCCAAGACACATTCTCTTCCTACTCTGCTTCAAATCCCTCCTAAAGTGTTTGGTTGTGTCTGTTATGTCCATATCCACAAACAACATCGTAGTAAACTGGACCCACGAGCACAAAAGTGCATTTTCTTAGGGTACTCTACCACACAAAAGGGATATAAGTGCTATCACCCCCCTTCAACAAAAATACTGGTTTCTATGGATGTTACTTTTCTTGAAGACCAGGCTTACTTCTCAGGGGGAGATTTAGAACATTCTCTTCAGGGGGAGAACTTACAGAGTGAAGAGAAGTCCTGGAATGTGTTACCCACTTTGGAGCTAAATAGCGTACCATCTTCAGCCATCTTCAGGACCTGCTTTAGATTCAAGGGAGCAAGCATCTCTTGACCAATCCAATGATCAATTAGTTGTTCCTGTGACAGGTAATCCTGAGATAGTCTCTTCCCTTGAACCTACTACTCCTGTTGATTCTCATGTTGATGATTCTAATATGCCTATTGCTTTGAGAAAATCTACTCGTACATGTCCTTCTATATATAGATACCCTATCTCTAACTATGTGTCTTCTCACCGCTTATCTCCATCATGTAAAGCTTTTGCAAACCAGTTGTCCTCTGTGTCTATTCCAAAAAATTTACAGGAGGCTCTTAACAATCCAAGGTGGAAAGCTGCCATGGTTGAGGAAATGGAAGCGCTTCAAAAAAACTCTACCTGGAAATTAGTTGAGCTACCAAAAGATAAGAAGACAGTTGGTTGTAAGTGGGTATTCACCGTGAAGCACAAGGCAGATGGTTCAATAGAAAGGTTCAAAGCGAGATTAGTGGCCAAAGGTTACACACAGACCTATGGTATAGACTATCAGGAGACATTTGCACCAGTGGCAAAAATCAATACTATTCGGGTCTTATTATCTTTAGCTGCAAACTTGGAATGGCCCCTTCAGCAGTTTGATGTGAAGAATGCTTTCCTTCATGGGGATCTAGAGGAGGAGGTATACATGGACTTTCCTCCTGGTTTCTCTACCTCCTCAGAAAGCGGAAAAGTATGTAGATTGAGGAAATCCTTGTATGGGCTGAAACAATCTCCGAGAGCTTGGTTTGGCAGATTCACTCACTCTATGAGGAAATACGGATATCACCAGAGTCCAGTCTGATCACACTCTTTTCTTGAAACATTCAAATGAGGGTAAGGTTACAGCCTTGATTGTGTATGTAGATGATATTGTGGTGACTGGAAATGACATTATGGAGATGGGAAAGTTGAAGACATATTTGGCTAAGGAGTTTGAGATCAAAGACCTTGGCACTCTACGATATTTTCTTGGCATTGAAGTTGCTAGATCAAAGGAGGGAATATTTGTTTCTCAGAGGAAATATGTCCTGGACTTATTGGTTGAGACGGGGATGTTAGCTTGCAAACCTATTGATACACCGATTGAACAGAATCACAGGTTAGGTGAAGATGTTGATGATACTCCAGTAGACAGGGAGAGATACCAGAAATTGGTTGGAAAGCTTATTTACTTATCTCATACTCGCCCTGACATAGCTTTTGCTGTGAGTGTAGTAAGTCAGTTCATGCATGCACCCTGTGAAAAACATATGGAGGCTGTGTATAGAATTCTTAGGTACTTAAAATCTGCACCAGGGAAAGGTCTGATGCTCTACAAAAATGGTCATTTGGAAGTGGAAGGATATACTGATGCTGACTGGGCAGGATCTATAACAGATAGAAGATCGACTTCTGGGTATTGCACGTTTGTGGGAGGGAATCTAGTCACATGGCGTAGCAAAAAACAATCTGTTGTGGCTAGATCTAGTGCAGAAGCAGAATTCAGAGCCATGGCTCATGGGATATGCGAGATGCTGTGGCTGAAGGCTATGTTGAAAGAGTTAGGAGTCCATTCTAAAGATCCAATGAAGCTTTACTGTGACAACAAAGCTGCCATTAGTATTGCTCACAATCCGGTTCAGCATGATCGTACTAAACATGTTGAAGTAGATAGGCACTTCATCAAGGAGAAGTTGACAGAGGGATTAATTTGCACTCCATTTGTGAGGACTGAGAATCAACTTGCAGATATCCTGACAAAGGGAGTATCGAATAAGATTTTTAATTCGGCTCTTGACAAGCTGGGCATCCGAGACATCTATGCTCCCGCTTGAGGGGGAGTGTTGGAAGATATTTAGGCATAATTATAGGGATTTGAGTTTGAAAACAGAATAGATTACATGTGGTGGGGCGGATATTTAGGCATAATTATAGGGATATGTTGACTTACTGTTATTTTTGTCAATTATTTTCTTTCCTTATCAGAATCATTGTATAGTTTAAATATAGGTTGCTCAATTGAGATGAATATAACAAGAAATTCATTCATAAACACTAACAAAGAAGAGCTAGCGCAACCAGATAGTTGGAGACTTATTTGTAAAGTTCCATGACTCCCATGACAGCAAAAGCACGGCAGAAAACTTGAAAACCCGAAAATTCAGAAGCCTTGCACAAGGCCTCAAACTCTTTCTCAGTTCTTTCCTTCCCTCCAGGATGAATAAACATTGCATTATCAAACATAGAAACATACTTAGCAGCATTAGTTGCCTCAGTTACCTCTGGCATTATAAAGTCCATGATAATCACCTTTCCATTTTGTGGCAGTGCTTTATTGCGGTTCATCAAAAGTTTTATGCACTGTTCATCATTCCAGTTATGACATGTACTCTGCAATATATACATGAAAAAAATTGAAAAACCAAGCCAATCGATCTGCTTTCAAGTGTCATACAAGTAGTTAATTAACTGACCTTTATCATAATGACGTCACGTTTTGGAACACCTTCATGCGTATTCCCTCCAACATGCTCAATACCTGCATGTATATATATAGATTTTCACCTTGCTCTTTAATAGAAATAAATACTAGACAAGAAATAAATCTGTCCTAATTAATAATTAAGAAAAATAAAAAGGACACACTACAAAAAAAATACCCTTTTTGCGGCACCATTTTAGCGTCAACTAAAAAGATGACACAATAAGCTTGTAATTCGGTAATTGTGCTCAAAATTTTTTTTTTTTTAATTAATTAAACCAAACTCTACTTACCTCATCTTTTAAGTTACCGAATAAATAAATAATTAAATCCTCTTTACTGGTTTCAATGAATTCTTGAGATTGATTGACATTGAAATATTTTCAGAAGCTTTTAGAAATATGCAATGAGACAATATAGCTTGTCCAGGTTTTTTCCTATTTGATGTTAGCTATGAGCCAATTTGGTTGGAAAACCTTTTGGAGGTTGGATAAAGAATCTCTAGCAGTTGGAAAATGTAACCTGTCCAATCCCGTTTTACATTCTGATTAAGAAATATGTGGAAATTGTGTCCATTAATTGTTGTATATGTTTGGATACTTGAAAGTTTGAATGATATGCCATTTAGCTATATTTATTCAGTATAACCTTTTAGCTATACTTGAAATTGTGTCCATCAATTGTTGTATATGTGTTCATTAGGTATTTGGTTCTTAGGATTTCTGTTGACATTATTGCACCATGATCAGGGAATAAGTTTAAATTATGCTTTAGAGTATGCAAAATACAGACTGAGATTAATTGTAGAAATCATAAGCCATTTGGAACACGAGTTGATGAGGTTTGGTAGTGACATATTTGGAATAAATAAGTTTTCATGTTCTTCAAAACATTAGTTCAAAGGAAATTTATAGTTCTTAGGTTGATGATATTACAACACGATGAGAAAAAGTATAAGCTAGATCTAATGTTTGGAAAAGTACCAGCCAAATGTGATAATTACTTCCCAGGTTGCAGATGCTGCCTTATTCTTAGCACCAATGGTATGAAATCTGATTTCTTCCTGTCAGCTCTTTTATACCTCTTTCTGAATAAATTAGTAACATGTGTACAGCATTTTCTGAAAATGGGTTCTGTCAAACTTGTAATTTCGTTTCATGCATGCAATATTGTTTCAGTTTTTAATTCTACAATGATCACATCTATAATAATGCTGCTAAAATGTACCAGTCCTCACTCCTCAGTGCGTTCAATGATTGAGGTTTTATTCCCCTTCTCTTTTGGTCCAAATTATATGTTGAAGTTAAGATTCTGATATATAAGATGAATATTTATTAGGTTAACATAGGTTGAATACAAAGATCATGTAACGTCCCCGGCCCTGATACCAACCGACGCACTACTCAATATTGTCCTCTTTGGGAAAGACACACAGCAAGTCCCTCAAGATTTTGTCCCTGGGCAAGACACACAGCAATACCCAGAAGCGCATCCCCCATGTGTAGAACCTTGGACCCTTAAGTCCATTAATTTCTACCATGAGTACCATTAGGCTATTCTGGGTATTGTTGTGTGTCTTGCCCAGGGACAAAACCTTGAGGGACTTGCTGTGTGTCTTTCCCAAAGAGGACAATATTGAGTAGTGCGTCGGTTGGTATCAGGGCCGGGGACGTTACACTTTCGACCCACTTCACTACCACACGCCATCAGCCTAGCCCGTTTACAGGAGGATAAATTGCAAAAGATGTGAAGACCCCTTGCTAGACTACCTTTATTACCAACCTCATCAGCCAAACCTCCATTCATACCAACCAACTCTACATGAGTACCATTGGGAACCAACTTCAAAAGGCTCACATGGAACGAGATGCAAGCACGCCGGGAAAAAGGGCTATGCTATAATTGCGATGAAAAGTTCTCACCAAGACACCAATGCAAAACACAACAAGTCTATATGTTGGAGATGCTGACAGAGGGTGTCGAGGATGATTTGTAGTATGAAAAAACAGCAAGGGATGAGGCAACATTTTGGGCCCTTTAAAGTTCAAGCTAAAATTGATGTGCCTCTTTAGATTTAGATGGCCAGCTGTTTTCTCCCTTTGGATCCCAGCCCATACTTTCTTTTTATAATATTTATCAACCCCCAACTTACATGTCAAACACCAACCGGGCTCAAAGATGTCACAACCGGGTTCTCAATTTGTTGGGAATTATAGTCAGTCCTAATTTCATGCCATCTATTATGCATGTCCATCCATCCACAATCTGTTCTTGCTAACACTTCACGCACCTCCAATTAATCTCAGCTTGTTGGACCAAACTCCAACCCTTATGCATCCATTGACATAACCCTTCCTCATTGATAATCTTGCTGGTCAGAAAGCCACCAATTAACTAATACTATATCATATCAGGACCAACGAAAAATATGCAATCCTACTGTCCGAGTTTTAAAAGATTAATTAATCCTATAAAAAGTTATGGAGTGGTGTAATATCGCAAATAGTTACACTAGGTATAACTTGATCATATCCTAAATTTGTGCTATGTCATTAAAAATATTTGGTTAAACTATTGTTTTCGTCCCTGAACTTTCTATTAAATTTGTTTTCACCCTAGAACTTTAAAAAACTTCGTTTTTACGCATGAATTTCGTCTTTTTAAAAAAAAAAAGTCCTGTGACGAAATTCATGTGTAAAAACAAACTTTTTCAAAGTTTAAGTACAAAAAACGAACTTTTCAAAGTTTAGGAACGAAAAACAAACTTCATGCAAAATTTAGGAATGAAAACAATACTTTTGCCAAAATATTTTAATGCGTTAAATGTATTTATTTCCATGTATTAATTATCTATAAGTGGTGCACCAATTATTTATGTAAAAAAATGGTACTTTTCCAAAATTTAATGGAGAAACAATTGATTAATAATATTGTATTATAGCTTGAGTTTAGTTATTTTGAAAACAATTGAAACAAAATCAAGTAAAAGTGAAAAGATTATTTTAGAACACATGCAATTTTTCATTTAAAATAAAATAAAATAACATATGAAGGACTATCTTTAACAAAATAGATCATTTCTTGCTACGAAGCCCGCAAAGGAGTTGCAGATATTGACATTAGATGTTGAGGTACCGGATGGTTACGGCTTGAACTATCGAAGTCTGTGGAGGAGTTGAATGATTGGGAGTTGGAGTGGGTAACTTAGCTCTGATATCATGTTAGAAACTTAGAATTATGAATAATTCTCTGTATATTGAATTCCAATGAGCCTAACTCAATCTCAAAAGACGTCTTCGGAAATGAGAATTGTCCATGAACTTATATACCCATTACTCACTCCAACTCTTTCCCATATAAGATTATATGGAATAATCTCTAACACTCAAAGAAAAAGAATAAGATGAAAATCCCTCCGTGTCAAAGTTTTGAGCGTGAAAGTTACGTTATTTTACGTGTTGGAAGTAAGAAGACCTTGTCATACTCATAAGAGACTTTTAAGAGTCAAGACACCAACTTTTTCAGCGTCTAATAAAGATGAATATAGGACCTTTTCCTTTTCTGATTAAGAGTAGTGGTTGGCCATAAAAGGGTGAGTTTCCAAGTTTCAACTGCAACCAACTATTTTCCATCTTTCTTTGGGGTAAATTCATTGGACGCTACATCTTCTTATCTGTATAGTTGTACAAAAGAAACCTTGACAAAACAACTCTGTCCTAGCTATTGCTACCTAATCTAAACTAAGTTCATTTTCATTTTTGTTATGAATGGTTGCCAGCCATTCAGTATGGTTGGCGGCTCCATTTGCACTATTAGGCATTATTGCCAGCTTTACAGATCACTTTAAAAATCTTCCTACTATACGGACCTTGAATGATAAACTAAATATCAAATTAGTATATTTAAAATTTGAATAAAAAATATATATACTTGACCTCAAAAAAATTACAAAAGGATTCGTAAAACCCATAAAAAATAAAATAATAATTTGCTAATTTGACTCATCACTTCCCTAAGAAAAAAAAAAATAAAAAATAACCTTTTAAGCCTTAGTAACAAATGTCAAAACTCAAACATTACAAATCCAAAACATTAATTTTGTTGTATATATATTGTTGTGCCAACAAATTATTAACAATAATTTTGCTGTAACTTGTGAGGTCGTGAGACATTTTTGTTATTTCTTTTTTAATTAGTAACAAATGTCAAAACTCAAACATTACAAATTCCAAACATTAATTTTGTTGTACCAACAAATTATTAACAATTTTTTTTTCCTAGTTAACGTGAGTTTATATTCATTATGTTGTACATTGTTGTGTTCACAAAGGCTAAGACTATATATAATGTTGAAGTAATAGTTGTTAGTTGATATGGAGATTCAATAGTCTTTTTTTTTTTTTTTTTTTTTATATTAGAATAACGTATCATCTCCCCCAATAATAAAAGCATAGGATTAGTCTATTGTAGAACTGTGGCATAAAAAAAATAATAATAATAATTTGATTAATCCACTTTTTATGCCATTGTAAATCTAGTGAACTGAAGTAGTTGTTGGATCATACTAGTGTATAATAAATCTACAACATTATTCTCATCGTGTCTAAACTAGATTAAAATGAAGAGTATAGTAGTAATGTTGTTATAAAATGATTTATTTTCATTCCTTCTCATATTACTCCTAAACAAGGTTATTTACAATCTATTTCATTCTATACATTTATTTTAAAACATCCAAACGAGATTACTTAGTTCTATTTCATTCATTTATAATTTATTCATTCTATTTCAATCATTTCTAAACTCCCAAATGAAGCCTACGTGTATTTAATAAATCATGTTATTTTGCGACACTATCTTTTCTTTATTAACAAACCATATAAAACAAATTAAAACATACCCTTTTATTTTTGTTTTTAACTTATATACATATGCTACGGAGGGTGAGTAAAGTTCCCCCCGCCCCCCACGCCAAAGGCCTTACATCATTGTACAACAAAGACAGGAGCAACATGATCATCGTTGCTCGTCAAGACTCAAGAGTCTTGGTCGGCCATTCTTGACTACATTTTTTGTTTTTTCTCTGCAATTGAGTGGAAATTCTTAAAAGACTAAGGGGCCTATAATCCCATAGGAACTTTCTAAGTAGTTCTTGTAGTTGCCGCGTTAATAATAAATTTTTGTAGGTGGTGGTGGGGGGCTTGCTTTTTGCTGTCTTCCTATGGCATTCAAAGTTTATATGTCTAAATGAGTCAAGAAAACTGGATAACTTACATGAGAGTGATTATTTACCACTCAAAAGTTGCCATCTTAAAGTTGTGGAATAGATTGCGGCAAAATTTGTGTGAGTATGGTATGGGGCCGATTAATTAATTTGTTATAGAAGACTGACTAAGTCTAAGTCTTGTAAGTTTATATGTCATTTTATCTCATTAAATGAGTCAAGAAAACGATAACTTACATGTGGAATAGATTGTGGCAAAATTTGGTGGGGCCCAGTGGAGACTTTGGAGACTTTTTGATGCACAGTTTCCATGATCAAGGAACCGGACAATACGCATGCATGCAGGTTCCTTAATTAATGACTTGTCTTGGAAAATTTACATTCTCAAAGAAAGAAATTGGCTTTTTGATTACTTTTTTATAATGACAAAAAGAAGAAGAAAAAGGTTTAATTGCTTGTTTTATTGACTATATATACTGTGTGTGGATTTTTAAATTTTTCACCGAAGTTATTATTCACTTCAAACTAGAGTGAGAGGAAGGCAAACACAGAGAGAAAGAACTTTTTTCAATGATGGCAGCTTTTTTCCTTTTTCTTCTTCTCTCAGCAATTTTCACAGTAGAAGCTATTAACCCAGGTTCTTCTCTAACACCTACCACCAACCCATCATGGCCTTCACCTTCTGGTCAATATGCCTTTGGATTCTACAAGCAAGGCAATGGCTATGCTGTTGGAATTTTCCTTGCTGGGATTTCTCAAAAGACTGTAGTCTGGACAGCCAACCGAGACAATGCTCCAGTTGCTGCTGATGTTTCATTGAATTTCACGAGTGATGGACGAATGGTTCTGCAATCAGCACAAGGTAAAGAGATCATAAACGTTGTAAATTTTGTTGGAGCTGTAACTTCTGCAGCTTCAGCATTCATGCTTGATACAGGCAACTTTGTATTGTATGATTCTGATAACCAAACAATATTGTGGGAGAGTTTCAAAAACCCAACAGATACCATTTTACCAACTCAGCAGCTCTCTGCCGATGAACAAGATAAAAATGTGTTAGATTCCAGTGTGTCAAAGTCTAACCAATCAACGGGTATATTTCGTGCCTTAGTGCAACAAGATGGGTTTCTCGCGCTATACCCAATTGGAACCCCATACACCATAGAATATGGTTATTGGTCAAAGCGTATAATTGGACCACTACTTAGTGCGACTCTAAACCTTGGTGTTGATGGTCATCTTTACTTGGCCAGCGGCAGTAATACAGTGACTATTTCTACAGCAAAAAATTCTACAAAAGGTGTACTCTACCTTTTGAGAATGGATGCAGATGGATTCTTGCGGCTGTACTCACACAATATGGATCAGAATGGTACTTGGTCAGTTACATGGTTCTCTGAATTTGACAAATGTGTTCCTAAGGGTTTATGTGGCTTCAATGCATATTGTGTTGAAGTTAAAGATGGTTTTGGCTGCAACTGTCTTCCTGGATTCGCATTTATTGACAACAACAAAGCTTCTGCAGGCTGTACAAGGAATTTCACCGTAGAAATTTGCAAAGAAAAATACCAGACATATCCAATGGAAGCAGTCGCTAATATCACATGGGAAAATCAAACTGATTCTGTTACGTTATTAACATCAGCCCAAACCGACTGCCAAAATGCATGTTCGCAGGATTGTAACTGTGAAGCTGCGCTATTCCAAGATGGGGCATGCAGCAAACAAAGACTTCCTTTGAGATTTGGCCAGAGAACAGAAGGTAACTCCAATGTAGCCCTCATCAAGGTACTTACCATCTACACCTGGTACAAATCAAACTTTGCCAACTGATCAAATTGTGCCAAAAGAAAGAAAGAAAGAGGTTCATGTGGATATCCTAATTATCAGTGTTTCATTAGTTGCTTTTGCATTCATTGTGATGGCCATTTCTGGAATTGTTATTTATAGATCCCGTGTTGAAAATATATCTAGTAACAAAAAAATTGTCTTAAGTGATGAGGACGTTGGTCCACGATCATTTACTTATGCAGAACTTGAAAGAGTGACTGATAATTTCAAGGAAGAACTTGGTAGAGGGTCATTTGGGATAGTTTATAAAGGGGCAATAGAGAATGGCGAGAAGGTTGTAGCTGTCAAAAGATTAGAGAAATTGTTGGTAGATCGTGAAAGAGAGTTTCAGACTGAGATGAAAGTTATTGGGAGAACACATCATAAAAATTTAATTCGTCTTCTTGGGTATTGTCATGATGGACCGAATAGGCTTTTGGTGTATGAGTACATGAGCAATGGGTCACTTGGGGATATACTCTTCAAACCTGGAAATAAACCTTGTTGGGATAAAAGAATGGAAATTGCTTGCAACGTGGCAAAAGGAATTCTTTATCTTCATGAAGATTGTATGCCGCAAATCATTCATTGTGATATAAAACCTCAGAACATACTCATGGATGAAAACATGTGCGCAAAAATCTCGGACTTTGGATTGGCGAAGTTGTTGAAACCAGACCAAAGTAGAACCTCTACTGATATCAGAGGCACAAGGGGATATGTTGCACCAGAGTGGCATCGAAAAGCGTCTGTGACAGTCAAAGTAGATGTCTACAGCTTTGGAATCGTCTTGTTGGAGATTATATGTTGTCGAAAAAGTGTGGACTGTAATCTTCCTGAGAAAGAAGCTATTCTTGAAGAATTGGTTTACAATTGTTTTGAGTGTGGTGAGCTAAGTAATCTAGTCAATGATGAAGATGTCGACAAAACACAATTGGAGAGAATGGTTAAAGTGGCACTTTGGTGCATTCTAGATCAACCTTCACTTCGCCCTTCAATGAAGAAAGTTCTTCTAATGCTAGAAGGGACTATGGACATCCCATCTCCTCCCAATCCTACTTCTGTTCTTAGTGTGATCTAGGTTCTTAGGAAAAATGAGCAAACTAACCATTATACTTGGTATGGAAAGTAGTCAAGTTTCATGCGAGCTTCACTTTCATGGTATGTGTATGCTTATCTTCAAATGTTGTATTTTACAGTGTTATTTTTTTTTTATTTTTGTTTCTTTTTGTGTACTTATATATGTTCTCTAGTTCAATTTATGTCTACTTTTTTCATACTAGAAGAAATGGTTGTTGTCAATGTAATGCACGCAATAATGAGGTTTTTTTTTTTTTTTAAATGCTTGTAAGCAAAATAAAATAAACTTACAACACTTGAAGTGTTTTTACCTACTTCTGTTGGCAATCTTATAAATATAGCTTGTTCCAAAGTTTATAGTTAAACATAATTGAGACTTAAATAGTCTGTGGTGGGATGTCTTGTATATTGAATTGGAGTCCATTAATATTAAATGTTAGAATAATAATTAAATTATTAAAGTCAAGTAGTTATACAATGGGTTAGGGTTTTTTTGGTCAACAAAGCCCACTCAAAATATTTCATTTACCTTTAGTCTACTTGGCTTAAAACTACTCAAGTCCAAATCTTACTCAAGAAAGAGGTCATTGGGCTCCCAAATAAATAATGTTCCCTTTCTATTTTATGCCAAGATGCATTATACCTATATATATATATATAATCTAGTTTATAAAAATTTACATTATTAATAAAATAATAATCATATTTTATGCGACTTATTCCGATTGTATCATCACCATGGGCTCAAAATAGTTCAAAGCACTACCCTTCAACCTTTCTACTGGAAAAAAATGTGACCGATCTTTGATAGGTATTAGCTGGGCCATATTGTAGATAAGTTTCCAAAGCCTTTCAGCCTAGGCCTAAACGGAGCCTTACTCTTTAACAACCTTTCTTGCCATTTTGCATTTCTACTTTTTTTTTTATTTCTTTTTTTATCTGAAGGAATTTCCATTAAGAAGAAACAAGACGAGTACAGAGATTGTTCGAACAATCAAAAGTAAAAGCCTCCATAACAAACAAGGGAGGAGCATTGAAAGTAATAAAATCTAAGGCTTGATCACCACCAGCTTTAGCCAGCGCATCTGCACATGAGTTGGCTTCGCGATAAATGTGGATGACTGAAACCTGCTCAAACCTGTTTAAGAGGAACCTACAATCATCAACCACAGGGCTCAAAAACACATTAGTAGCTTTATTGGATGAAACAAGATCCACCGCAACAAGAGAATCCATTTCAACAGCAAGATATAAGACATTTAATTCTAAAGCCATTATTAAACCATCTTTGAGAGCACGGAGTTCAGCCTGAATACTAGAAGTAATCCCAAAAGAACTAGAAAACCCCCTAACCCAGTTACCATTAGAATCCTGAAGAACACCCCCACCACCAGCTATGCCTGGATTCCCAATTGATGACCCATCAGTATTGAGCTTGAGCCAGCTAGAAGGAGGACATTCCCATTTGAAATGGATGGTTTTCTTAGGTGTTGGATTAGGATTAGCAGCCGAGAAGTAGAAAAACTCAGAAGCTAAAGAAATGGAGTTATGGAGGAGGTCATGTGGTCTATGAGAAGGGTTAAAAATGGCTTGATTTCGAAACAGCCATAATGTCCAAAGGCCAAAAGCAAAAAGGGTCTGCCATGGCAGATTTAAGGATGGATGAGACACCATTGAAGAACAGTTAATATGAACCCAATCAGTGAAGGGAAGGTGGAAAGAATTAAGAGCAGAATCAGGAACACTAATAGATTTCCAGAAGTGGGAAGCACAAGGACACTCTCGAAGAACATGGACAAGAGACTCTTCAGGAAAAAAGCAAATAGGACAGCAAGTGTTAATATTAATTCCACGCCTCGCAAGGGTACTTCTAACAGGCACACTATCATGAAAACATTGCCAAAGGAAAAAACGGATTCTTGGATTAGTATTAACTTTCCAGATCCACCTAGCAGATATAGGAAGAAGATTAGCATCAGAATTACCAAGAGCAAGTTGGTAAGCATTACTTAACAGAAACTGACCCCCAAGATCATCCCACACAATAGAATCAGATTTAGGAGAGAAGGAACTAAGATGAATACCTTTAATGAGCTATATGATATCTACAGGTATGGAAATGGAAAGCTTCCCAAGATCCCATAAACCCCCATCACTCACTAAATCACAAACCTTAAAAGGTCTCCTCTTCTTGAGTTAAGGGACCATGGACAAGATTCCTAAGGGGGCAATTGCCCACCCACTTATCAAACCAAAAGGAGACATTGGACCCATTATTTACAGCCCAACGAAGACCATTCCTAAACACCTCATGACCAGCTCTTAGAGCTCTCCAATTACTAGATCCACATCTATGAGTAGGGAGATGACTAATGACAGGGCCATTAGGGAGATACTTAGCACTAAGAGTCTTAGCCCAAATAGCATCGCTCTCTTCAAGCAGTCTCCAATTCAGCTTGGACAATAAAGCAATATTGCGGGGTTTAGTAGCATAAATGCCAAGACCCCCCAACTTCTTAGCTCTACACACTTTACTCCACCCAACCATGTGCATTTTCTTCTTCTCATCAGTGGAACCCCAGAGAAAATTCCTATTTAACTTATCAAGCTCAGAACAAACTCTACTAGGAAGGACAGAATTCTGCATATAGTATGAAGGAATGGCAGAAGTAACTGACTGAATTAGAACCACCCGGCCAGCAGGAGATAGCAACTTGGCCTTCCAAGAAGCTAATTTGGCCTGAACCTTCTCAACAATGAAATTAAAATCTCGGAAATTCCGACCACTTAACTTCAGGGGAAAACCAAGATACTTCCCAAGGTCACAAGTCTCACTAATCCCTAAGATAGAAGTAACTTTCAGCCTAAGGTCAGACTTAGTATTAGGGGAGAAAAATATTTTAGACTTGGGCAAGCTGATTTTTTGACCAGAAAGGGCACAAAAATTATCCAGAACCTTCTTCATGGCTAGACAACTTTTCTCAGAGGTCCCAGAAAACAGCATGAGGTCATCCGCAAAAAATAAATGGGAGAAAAAAGGGCCTCTCCTAGATGCCTTTATGGGTTTCCATGTCTTGTCTTGGGTGGCCTCAAATATTCTAAGGCTTAAGTATTCCATGCACAAAATGAACAAATAAGGAGATAAAGGGTCTCCTTGTCTAATTCCTCTTGATGGTTTAAAGGGAGGCAGCCGCCCCCCATTAAACAAGATGGATATGGAAGATGAAGACACACAATCAAGGATGAGATTCACCAAATGAAGAGGAAATTTAAAGAATAGGAGAACCTCTCGAATAAAACTCCACTCAAGACGATCATAGGCTTTCTCCAAATCAATCTTAACAGCAAATTGGCTAGAGGCCCCTCTTTTCTTAGACATAGAGTGAATCAACTCTTGGGCTATAATAACATTATCAACTCCCCTTCTACCAGGCACAAAAGCCGCTTGGTAAGGAGAGACGAGCTGATCAAGGAGTGGTCTAATGCGGTTGACAATGATCTTAGTAACCACCTTATACACCGTGTTACAAAGACTAATTGGTCTAAAATGCCCAAAGACTTCAGGACCTAGGCACTTAGGAATGAGAGATATCAGAGTAGAATTAAGAAACTCAGGCATTTTCCCTTTAGTAAAAATACTCGAAACCTCCCTAACGACTGAAGGACCAACATGATGCCAACATTGCTGAAAAAACCCGGGGTGGAGCCCATCAGGACCTGGGGCCTTGAATGGCTTAAAGGACCACAAAGCATTTTTAATTTCAAGTGGGGAAACCGGGGTCCCAATGTTCAGAGCCTCCGTATCTGACAAACAGGCAGCTAATCTAGGGGCAGGAAACCCAGTAATAGAGGAAGAGTGA
>OU015765.1:22707633-22894102 GCA_907173295.1 Fagus sylvatica | reverse complement strand
CTTTGCATCCTCCGGAGTACAAAGACCGGCAGCTACTGCGGTGGCAGTCTCACCATTCAATATCACTGAATCAGTTACTGATACAGGGCCATTAATTGAAAGGAAGTAAGGACGCCAGACTTCTGGCATCACACTAGGCGTATCATTTAGATTAATTGTTTCTGGTTTGTTTTGAGAAGAAGAGGAAGCCATTCTAGAAAATCTAATAAGAGATTAAGCTAAGAGTTTGAAAATGATGAAGTTCATCGAAAATTAGTGTGTGTTAAATAAACCTCAGATTTTTGAACAACAGCCTGTACCTATCACCCGACTCCCGAGATTTTTCTTCAAAATTCAACGTTCAAATCTCGAGATTTAACGTATACGGAAATATCACTGACTCAGAACTCGATGCGTCGACAAAAATCTTTTTTCTGAAAAAGCAGATATTTTTTTTTCAAACTTCCTGATTTATCGGTGTCTATGGCGTGCGTAATTGGATAAGTCTGACACATAGCGTAGCAAAATCTGAACCATTCATTCACACTTACGACACATAGCAAAATCTGAACCATTCATTCACACTTATGACACGTAGCAAAATCTGAACCATTCTTTCAAACAGCGCGTCTGTCCTATAAATTCGCTTCACCTCTCCACTACATACTCACACCTCTCAGATAATATTTTCTCTCATTCTTTAGATAAACACTCTAAGAGGATGCAGCATCATTTAGAGATTCATAAAATCAAATACTTGATCTTCTCAGAATAGAAGCAAAATTATTATTGATCAAGTTTCCACGAAGCAAGATTATTATTGATCATGCTTCTCGGTTGAAGTACCTCTCTCATACACCAGGTTGATGGGAAGATCTTTAGCATACACTCCAAATATATCTTCCTCATCCGAATCATCCCGTTCATACAACTGTTGATACACCTGAAGCTTTGTATGACAGAAGAGAGAGAGTACATAATATATGGGCTTCATCCCATGTCCTTTCCCAGATTGCTTAAATCATCAGCATTCTTAGGCATATGGCAAGGGACAATATCCTTTCAACCGAACCCCCAATCCAACCAAACCACTAGGATGAAGAATCTTACAAATATGAATGTATTTGTTTTATTTCTTTGTACCAAATAGGAGAAATATGTTATATTAGTTAGTTGTTCTATGTTTGAACTAAATCAAAGGAGAAATAAATTTTTTTTGGTTGTTTAAAATGTTGAATGATGCTTGGAGATATTGAATATAATATTTATTTTTGATGATGCCAAGGGGGAGAAAGATATGACATTTTTTTTTGAATTTAATGTATTGGTGAATTATCATATCTTGCAATAAAATGCGCATATATGTTGATTGCTTGATAATACTTAAATGACAAATTGATCTATGCATAAAGATAGGGGGAGATTTAAAAATCTCTAATATAAAGATATGCATTATTTTAGGGGGAGCTTTTCAAGAAAAGCTTCAAAATCATAAATCGTATAAAAATATCATATCATATGTGTCATCATCAAAAAGGGGGAGATTGTTAGCCTCAAGGTTTCAATAATTATTAATTGGCTAATTAATCCAAGGACATTCATGTAGTTTTGATGATAACCATGATTTTAAGTTGTTCATTAATGATATTTTCATATGAACTAATGATTTATGTTTTAAAGCTTAATTTTGACTATTGATTTAATTGGACCAAGATGGCCAATTCAAATATCAAGCAAATGCAAAGTTGACAAGTTGCAAATTCATTGAAGATCAAAGTCATCAAGACTCAAGACAAAGAAATCAAGCTCAAAGACAATGATCCGAGACATATGAGAAGTAAGAGTTAGGTTTTGTAAAGTTTATTAAGATTTGATCTTTAAGGCTCAACTTTAAAAACAACTTAAATTTCTTGAACATAATTGTCTCTTCAAAACAGTTTTCAAAGACAAATTAATTGGTTGAATTTTTCAAATGATAATGACAACCATATCAATTGAAAAATCTCTTGAAAAAGTTTTGAAACAGACAAACTTGATTGGTTGAAATTCAAATATAAGACAACCATATCAATTGAAAAATCTCTTAAAGTTTTCAAAGACAAACTTGATTGGTTGAAATTTAAATATAAGACAACCATATCAATTGAAAAATCTCTTGAAACAGAAAAGTTTTCAAAGACAAACTTGATTGGTTGAAATTCAAATATAAGACAACCATATCAATTGAAAAATCTCTTAAAGTCTTCAAAGACAAACTTGATTGGTTGAAATTCAAATATAAGACAACCATATCAATTGAAAAATCTCTTAAAGTCTTCAAAGACAAACTTGATTGGTTGAAATTCAAATATAAGACAACATATCAATTGAAAAATCTCTTAAAGTCTTCAAAGACAAACTTGATTTGATTGAAATTCAACATGCAAGACAACCATATCAATTATGGTTGAAAAAATGCTTAAGAAGCAAATTTTTCAAAAGTTTTCAAAGATTTCAAAGTCAATAAAAAAATTGATTGATTGAAAATCAAGAAGAATGCAAGACAACATGATGAAAAGCTATAAATACTACCCTTTCTTCATTTCTAAACATTAGAGCATACAAGAGAAATCAGAGAAAGAAAAGAATAATATCTTTTACATCAATCCATCCTTCTCAAGCTTATATTTTCATATCATTCAAAATCTTTGATTGAAAATCAAATTCCTCTAAATACTCTTTGAGCCATATTGATCAAATCTTTGATAATACTATTAGAGTGAGCATATTGTGTACAACTACTCTTTGAGAGAGCCTTATTCTTGTACAACAAATCTTTGTTGAAATCTGTGAGTATTTTGTTAAGGAAGATTTGTGGGTTTTGGTATAAATCCTAAGGAGTGAAAAGGATTTTTCACTCGGTGGTTACTCTTCACCGTGTAAAGGAAGATTTGTAACGGTTTTGATCTTCACCCGAAAGAAGATTGTCAAATAGTGGATTTGGGAATCCTCAAGAAGTGTTCTTGAGGCGGGGACGTAGGCGGGGAAGCCGAACCTCGATAACAATCATCGTGTTTGATTTTCTCTATCTCTATCTCTTACTTATTCAATTGCTTATATATATGCTTGTGTTTGATTTTCTATCATATCTATATTGCAATTGAATTGTGTTCTTAAATTTGCTAAATCAACATTTGCTAATTGAAAATAGTTTTTAATTCCGCATTTAAATCGAAAAAGTTTGCCTCAACCTAAATCACCCCCCCTCTTAGGTTGATATTTGGGTAACAATTTTTTTTTTAATTGTAAAAATTTTTAAGAGCTCCCTTTTGGGATTCAATCAATTTTTCTATTATTTTTTTTTTTTTAAGTTTTTGATGCCCAGATTCATATTTTCGAGGAGCCATATAGTGAAAAAAAAAAAAAAAACAAATACTTTACAGCCAAAAAACAAATAACAGCCAAAACAACATGTAACAATACTACAATAGTACCTAACTAACAAGTAAAATTTAATAAAATTAAAATAGAAAAGTATAGAACAATAGAACCTGATTACGCTGATTTATCCCAATATCTACATAAGATTAATACCTGAACAATGAATATAAAAATTCACAGTTTATTAAATCTTAATTTATAAACCCTAATTGCAAAGAAAAAAAAATTTATTCAAGAGGGTAAAGATTGATATTATTACCTATTTATGTGTTGAATCCAATTTTTGTAGAAGATCTAAAGACTCAAATCCTCAAATTTGAAGCCAAGAAAAAATAAAAAAGATATAATATTTATTGACTATTGTAGATTTGTAGTGAGAGAAAGAAATCTTTTTAGATAGAGAAAGTGAGAGGTGTGCGTATGAAGAGAGGAAGAGAGAGAAATACGTAGAGAGAGCAATACGTAGAGAGAGAGAGAGTCAGAGAGAGCAAGACATTCATTGGACCACTGGTAGTGGGAGAGAGATACATGGAGAAATTGAAGACAGTGAGAGAAAGAGAGAGAGAAAGAGACGTGGAGGGGTTAGGCATGAGAGTTGAGACGTGTCAGGTGTGTATAAAGAGAGAAAAAAAAATCTTGTGTAGTTGTGCGGCCACTGCTTGGCTGAAAAAAAAAAAATTAATTAATTAATTATGTATTTTAATGACCTAATGGGTTATAAAAGTAGGCTTTTAAAATTTTGGGACCTTCCCAATTTTGGGGGCCTCAAGCCATTGCTTAAATGGCTATATGGGTGGGTCGGCCCTGGGAACACCTTCATACATATCCCCTCCAACATGCTCAATACCTGCATGTATATATAGATTTTCACCTTGCTCTTTAATAGAAATAAATACTAGACAAGAAATAAATCTGTCCTAATTAATAATTAAGAAAAATAAAAAGGACAGTTCTAAAGCTAGGATGTTGCAGACTGATATCATGGGCTGTAAAAACTTATTGGATGTATTGACTGCATTTTGAAAATGTTTACCTCTCAGATATAATCAAATTCAATGTAAGACATTTTTTCTGCCATTCTAATTTTATGGTCTAGATCTTTCAATTTTCCTTCTGACAACCAATACAAATACATCGGGGTTAGGAGTAGAAAGTGTAGCATTATAGTCAATGACAGAATCAGGAATTTGTTCTTGAGGGGCCGAAGAAAAATATAACTATTAAGTTTTTTTTTTGTTTGTATATACTATTTTCCTACTATGCATATTAGTATAAAAGAGTACTTTAAAACAAATTAAAGTGAAAATTAAGTATTTCATAATCCAATATGTGTATTACAATTGTTGGGTATACACGTGTGAGTGGAAATCCCACATCGAGAAAGAGTGAAAATGTTGAGAAATTAATATAACATAACTGAGCTTAAAACCCCATAAGCTTAAGCTTTTGGGTAAAGTGATGTCCCTATATATTATGTTACTATCTCAATTAAAAGCTCACCAAAGTGTTATCTCTCCAACAAATGGTATCATAGCCCATAGTGTTGTGCGGTAAGGTGGAAAAGGTTATGAAAGTTCCTTTCGCAGATGGAGCGGGAACATTGGTCCCTTTTGTAGTTGGAGCAGGGATGGTATTCATGGATGGTATACGAAAGGCCCATGGATGATCCGCAAGAAAAAGAAAAAACCCAAGCTAGTAGGACTTATTCGTTGCCTAAGAAAAGAGGTCTCGAAACTCAGAAAGTGGTGGTGACTCACATGTGTGAAGTGGAGATTATTGGGTATGCACGTGTGAGTGGAAATCCCGCATGGAGAAAGAGTGAAGATGTTGAGGAATTAATATAACATAACTGGGCTCAAACCCATAAGGTTAAGCTTTTGGGTAAAATGGTGTATTAAAGGCTCCCCAAGGTATTATCTCTCCAACAACAATATGGGAAATTCTTTGGTCCCGTTCCCATTTTAACCAAAGAATGGACCATTTGAGTTTATATCAAAACACACTTTACTTGGCTATGCATTTTTTTTTTATAACCTTGGATGTCCAAGCCAGCGTCTCAGAGGGACATGCAACACTCTACTAGCATGTATACCACAATAGGCGTAAGGTGTTGCCTTAGCTAGGTGGCCCTAAAGGGACTCAAACTAGTAACCATTGGAGAGCACACCCAAGATCAGACCAATTGAGCTACCCCTTAAGTATTGAGCATGTTTATCAACTATTTAAGTAATTGATTATTACAAAGTATATTTCTTATGCCTTTGATTTCATTTTAATTTTGGTTAAGATAATATTTTAAATTTGTGATAACCTTTAATTATCATTATCAAATTGAACGAAAATATTTTGTATGTCAATTTCACGGGTTTATTTTAAAGCACTTGTGAAGATTTTAGCATTATTTATTTTTTGGTAAAAAGATAATTAATGACGTAAGTTACTATGTGGATTTTTTTTTTTTATTGAGTAAACTTTGTGGAATTATTTTGGAGTTGTTATATGGAGCCCCATGTGAGAAAAAGCATGAAGTCAAATGGTAAATCCCCAAGTTTATCGTTAAAATTTTTATTTTTTTATATATGTTTTTCCAATTTGGATTTGTTTTGAGTGGACCGTTGTTGTTTGTTATGTGCTTTTTAATTTGTTTGGTTAAATGCCAAAGGAAAGTAAAAAGTAAAGTATTTAAAATAAAAATTAAAAAGTAAAGAAATTTGCTTGATTTAGTTTTACAAACTTAATTTGTAAGCATAATTTATAATTTTGGTGAAGATGATAAATTAGTTTCTATATATTTCTTCGGTTCAAATTGTTTATAAGCTTATAATACAAAATTAAATAAGAGTAAATTACAGCAACTCCCTTGTTTAGTAAGATAACTAAAAGTCATAAAGCACATGATTACTAATAATAACATAAAAGCTAAGCATCTTTATTTAGATTACAAGTCATAAAGTATAAATTAGTGTAAGGATTGAAAGCCTTATTTGTTTTTCCTTTTTTATTTGAGATAATTAGTAGATAACTACATGTTCATTATAGTTTTATGAGTGTCCAATTAATTTATGTAATTGGTATATATACAACTTATCACTAATGAATTGTGACTTTATTTAAATAAATATAACTAACTTTAGACTTTCGTGTAAAAATAATATACTTTAAAAATAATTTTAATTATAGATATGTATAAATTTTAATTGAGATTTAGAGTGTTATAACTATAAGTCTAACTACTTTATCAGTACGTACACTAGTTGCATGAATATGCAAATCAACATCTTTGCTTCCACAGTGCACACTAGATGAGGCTACGATACGTATCATTTATTAAGATATTTAGTACCTGGTTAAGATGGGGCGTGTTGTATCACTTGAGGCAAATCAAAGTTGATGCCTTTAATGGAAGGGTACTTGGAAATGACCATGTTGAGGCTTGCTCCAGTGCCACCCGCAACATCAACCAACAATGATACCCCCTCAAATCCTTCGTATTTCTCAAGAATTTTTTTCATGTGTATTCCAGAGAGATCAGCCATTGCCTTGTTAAAAGATTTGTTCAATGATGGATCAGTTTTCATGTATTGGAAGCTGGACATCCCATGGACTTTTTCAAATAGATTACCTCCTCCAAGAATAGCAGCCTTAAAATTTAGGCTATAACACAATAAAAGTCAAAACAGTAAGTAATTTTTGTTGGAAACAAAGAGTGATATGCATATGATGTGAGATTAATATGATTCGTTTCTTAGCTACTAACTAGTTGGTAACTCGTATAAAACATGAGAAAGTTTAATATAATATGACTTTTTTCTCTTTTTTATTTTTTAATTAAATATGAAATTTGATAATTATGATAATTATTAATAAGTATTATAATTACTGTATTTATATAGAACTATATTCTAGCATTAAGCATTTATTATGATTGTGTTTGTATATGAAAAAACATATTCTATTTTTTTCAAGAAGATATAATGTATCAAGATTCTAATGAAATGTTTAAATATAAAATAGAATTTAAATTCAATTAAAAAATATATTAAAATAATTTAAAACGCTTCCCTTTACATGTTATGAAAAATAGTTTCTGGCATTTGGTTAAAACCAATTTCAATAGTTCTTATGAAGTTTATGCCTAACTTGAGATCCATATCAAACAAAATAAGATCGATGATCTCACTTGTCGGAACTGCACCACGCCTTGCCGGTTAACAATCCGCACTCCAACATGCATAATCAGGTTAGGATTTTTTTTACCTGATCAGGTCGAGTCGATTTCTGAGTTGGTGGGCAATTCGACCAAACCAGTGGACACTCCTAGCCGACTAGAGAAAGAAAATTTAAGAGAAAAGAGGCCACTAAATTTTGGGTTTGACTTCTGCTATGATGACTCCATGTCCATGTCTAGCTAAATACTACCAAAGATGTAATTATAAAGATACTTCATTTTTACTTTTATCGTCAAATCACAGTTTTGATCATCATATATCTATATTTTATTTTCAAAATCAATGATAAAGATGATTTTTACAAACTATTTATGTGCATAAATTGTTGTTATTAGCATTGTTCGTATACTTAGATATGCATTAAAGACAACATGCATGGAGTAGTGGCTATATATCATACACCTACTGAACCCCACTTCTATCATGAAGCTGTAAAGTGTTCTCATTAGGTAGATGCTATGTCTAAAGAACTTGAGACTTTGGCAGCTAATAATACTTGGGTTTTGACCTCTCTCCCTCCTGGTAAGCAACCCATTGGTTGCAAATGGGTTTACAAACTCAAATTCAAATCAGATGGGACAATTGAAAGGTATAAGGCTCGTTTGGTGGCTAAAGGGTACAATCAAAGAGAGGGAATCGATTATTCAGAAACTTTTTCACCTGTGGCCAAGCTTGTCACTGTTAGGAGCTTCATTGCCATTGCTGCCGCCAAGGGCTGGTCCATTACACAACTTGATGTTAATAATGCCTTCTTACATGGAGATTTGGATGAAGAAGCGTTCATGACCTTACCCCCTGGTTTCAAGAGTCAAAACAATGTTCCTAATCAGGTTTGTAGACTCACTAAATCCCTCTATGGCCTTAAGCAAGCCTCAAGGCAGTGGTTTTCAAAGTTCTCTTCCACCCTTCTTGCACATGGTTTTGTTCAATCCAAGTGTGATTACTCCCTCTTCACCAAGACTGTGGGTACTGTATTCATTACACTCTTGGTTTATGTTGATGACATTTTAATTGCCAGTAATGATGCTGATTCAATCACCAGTCTTACTATTTTTCTAGACCATCAATTCAAGCTCAAGGATCTCGGTCCTGCAAAATATTTTCTTGGGTTAGAACTTGCAAGGTCTCACAGAGGTATTTCCCTTTGCTAGAGAAAATATACCTTAGACATTCTTCAGGATTCAGGCTTCCTAGGCTCCAAACCTGTGAAGTTTCCGGTGGAACAGCATCTCAAGCTCTCCAAGGATGAAGGCAATCCTTTTCCTGACCCTACAGTTTATAGAAGACTTATTGGGAAGCTGTTATATTTGACTCTTACTTGGCCTGACATTTCTTACTCAGTTAGCAGATTAAGTCAATTCATGGACCATCCTTGTGCTTCATATCTTCATGCAGCTCATAGAGTTCTACAATATCTCAAGGGATCTCCAGGTCAGGACTTGTTCTTTCCTTCTCACACCACACTCCAGATTAAAGCCTTCTGTGATTCTGATTGGGCTGGATGTTCTGATACCCGTCGTTCTGTTACTGGTTTCTGCATATTTCTTGGTGATTCCCTCCTTTCTTGGCGCTCTAAGAAACAATCAATAGTCTCCAGATCCTCTGCTGAGGCTGAATACAGAACCATGGCTGTTACCACATGTGAGATTACTTGGTTGTTGGCCTTGATCAAAGATTTTAACCTTCATCATCCCATGCCTGCTGTCCTATTCTGTGACAATCAAGCTACTCTCCACATTGCCTCCAACCCAGTATTCCATGAACGCACTAAACACATTGAGGTTGACTGCCATTTCATTCGTGACAAGATTTAGGATGGAATTCTTAAACCTCTACATGTGGCTTCTGCACATCAGCTTGTAGATATCTTCACCAAACCACTTGGTTTTGCTCCCTTCTCTTATCTTCTCTCCAAGTTGGGGATTTTGAATATCCACTCTCCAACTTGCGGGGGCGTATTACAAACTAGCTCAAGCAAGTTAGATTCCATGCTCGTCCACACGGTTCTGAAGAGCTGAAGAACTAGAGCTGAAGTGACCGAAGACTAGAGTTGAAGTGACGGAAGAGCGTCCACACGGTTCCGAAGTGATCGAAGAGCTGAAGAACTAGAGTTGAAGTAACCGAAGACTAGAGCTGAAGTGACCGAAGAGCTGAAGAACTAGAGCTGAAGTGACCGAAGACTAGAGCTGAAGACCAAAAGCTGAAGATTGACCAAAGACTAGAGCTGAAGACTTGACCGAACTCTAGAGAGTTCTATTTGAACCTCACGTGTCTTCCACAAGAGATAAGAACTCTAGAGAGTTCTATCTCACAGCTGGTCACAACTGGACTTGTACACGTGAGCCCACGTGCTCTTTGACTAAAACAGGACTGATCTTTATCATCACACGTGTATCATCACTCGTGTATCTTTATTAGTTTAAGCAGTTGTGTTGGTTATTATACAGCTGTTTTTGTTACAGTTTGTTACAGTTTGACAGCTTGACTTTCCTTTGTATATATAGCAAACAATGTAATTCTTTTTATTTTATCACAGTGAAGATAGAGATAAAAACTTAACCATTAAACTTGTTTAGTCTTTCTCTCTGTCAATACTTCTAGAGTCTTCCTTCAGAAGCTTTTTCCCACTGTGCAATTTTAATAGCGATCGAGCATATAAGGCGCATCAGGTTGTTGTGTGGGAAGTTGAGAAGCAATCTCAGAGGGCGACATGTAAACATCTGGGCTGGCCCGAGCAATGATCTCGAACAAGTTGAGATCAATTACAGCGTTTAGTACCATGGGAAATATGTGAGAGCTAGACAAAAGCATGGCATAGAGACATGCATCTTCATCTTCTTCATTAATGGAGGGTTTACCAAACTGGTTTTGAGTGGAACTCATTTTTAAATTGCTCCTAGGGCTTGAGGTGTGGCCTGTTGTTTGTATTTATGTATTATTATATAGTTCAAATACAAAAACAATTATTCTCATCGATGACCTGGCTTTTACAATTTAATCCCTCAAAATGAAGGATAATTACGAATTTCGTGAAAATTAGCAATAAGACTTGGTTATTTTGTTTTGGAGAATTAACGATATAGCTAGATATAATAAGTTATTTTTTAGATTAAAAGGTTTTTAATATATTTATCTTGACTCTTCTTAGAAAAAAAGAATCTTGCCCCCACCATGCACCTAATCATCTATTATTACATACATTAACTAGTCGCAAACCTATGCGATGCACAGGAAAATTATTGAAAATAAAATCTAAATTAATTATAATTAATTTATATAAATGTAATACCTTACCTTCAATATAACACAAGAATCTTGGTTTCCACATATTTGATCCAAAAGTGGCATACCAAATGTCAATCTTTGAAAGCTCCGATCTCCAGGGGTTAGAGGCATTATCGCCTTTATCTGCATTCAGTTTGGAGCTCATCATATGATAATAGACGTAGAAAGTAGTATCTGACAAGAAATTCACTCTTTACCCTGATGATCTTCATCAACTTTTAGCTTTGACAACTCATTGATTGTGGTCTTGGAATTAATGTGAGCATTCCACCATATATTATATAATTTTTTTAATAAAATACAAAATATTCTTCTGCTTTAGTTTTTCCAATAGACATGGTAAATTTGGCTGAAGTAAGTGAAAATTAAAACAACACAAACTCAGGTCCTTAAATTCAAATAAGTACTAATAGACAGTAAACCAAAATTCAATTTAAAAAAAAAAAAAAAAAAAGCCGAAAATGTAGATTCAAAATTTCAAACACCAACCAAATAAGTACTAGATCATGTATTCATATTATAAAAATCATTGTTAAAAAAAGCCGAAAATAATACCAATATCAATTCAATTCAAATCATACACAGCTTTAGTAACTCAGAGGCGAATTGTGACTTTTAATTGCAAACTGAGACAGAGAAAAAAAATGATAGTAAATTAATAATTATGCAACAAAACACTAATAATTAAGCAAACAACACTAAAAATTAACAGTAAATCAAGGATTAGGCACTGTGAATATGGAGGTATAATAAAATGGGCAAATCTAGAAGGAAAATTAGCAATAAGCGAAGAACCTAGTTCGAATCTTGAAATGAAATGCTTTCAAATGCAAAATAAGATAAAATTAAAATAAATCCATAGAAAGAAAGATATTGTAAATTTCTAGGGTTTTATTTTCCTATGATGCGAGAGAGAGAGAGGATTAGATTCGTCACATACAGAGTGAGATACGTTGAGGCAACCATGAGAATTGAGAGAGAGACGAAGAGGAAGATCAATCTCCTACTGAGAGCGAGACTTTTTTGAATTTTCTTTTTTTAAACAGCTTTGACGTTAAATTTGTGGGTTTTTTAAAAAATAAATAAATAGAAAAAAGTTTGGGCTGGTAACCTCGGGCTTTTAAAAAAAAATAAAAAAGGAAGATTGGACTGCAAGTTTGGGCTGGTAACCAGGGGCTTTTAAAAAAATAAAAATAAAAAGGAAGATTGGACTGATAGCAGGCCTATTTTAAAAGCTTAATGCGGCAACTTTTAGTTTGACGTAAAAAGGATGCTGTAAAAAACAGATTTTTTTGTAGTGGTGGTTGGCCATAAAAGGGTGAGTTTCCAAGTTTCAACTGCAACCAACTATTTTCCATCTTTCTTTGGGGTAAATTCATTGGACGCTACATCATCTTATCTGTATAGTTGTACAAAAGAAACCTTGACAAAACAACTCTGTCCTAGCTATTGCTGTCTAATCTAAACTAAGTTCATTTTCATTTTCATTATTATCCTCTCTTTTTTGGTACTAGACATGATTTACATTCATGTAAGACATATGAAATTGGTAATTAATAATCTTGTCTACCATCGGTAGACCTATAAATACAAATTGCTAAGGGAGAGAGTACTGCTTTATTCTGCTTAGAAAAGAATTTTGAGAAATAAATTCTAGAGAACAATAAAAATCGTTTTGTAAGAGGTTAACGGAAATTTACCTAGTAGTCATGCCATTGAACAAAATAATTCAGAGTAAAATTATATTGCAGTTAACTTTAAAAATCTTCCTACTATACGGACCTTGAATGATAAACTAAATATCAAATTAGTATATTTAAAATTTGGATCCAAAATATATATACTTGACCTCAAAAAAATTACAAAAGGATTCGTAAAACCCATAAAAAATAAAATAATAATTTGCTAATTTGACTCATCACTTCCCTAAGAAAAAAAAAATAAATAACTTTTAAGCCTTAGTAACAAATGTCAAAACTCAAACATTACAAATCCAAAACATTAATTTTGTTGTATATATATTGTTGTGCCAACAAATTATTAACAATAATTTTGCTGTAACTTGTGAGGTCGTGAGACATTTTTGTTATTTCTTTTTTAATTAGTAACAAATGTCAAAACTCAAACATTACAAATTCCAAACATTAATTTTGTTGTACCAACAAATTATTAACAATTTTTTTTTCCTAGTTAACGTGAGTTTATATTCATTATGTTGTACATTGTTGTGTTCACAAAGGCTAAGACTATATATAATGTTGAAGTAATAGTTGCTAGTTGATATGGAGATTCAATAGTCTTTTTTTTTTTTTTTTTTTTTATATTAGAATAACGTATCTTCTCCCCCAATAATAAAAGCATAGGATCAGTAGCTATTGTAGAACTGTGGCATAAAATAATAATAATAATTTGATTAATCCACTTTTTATGCCAATGTAAATCTAGTGAACTCAAGTAGTTGTCGGATCATACTAGTGTATAATAAATCTACAACATTATTCTCACCGTGTCTAAACTAGATTAAAATGAAGGGTATAGTAGTAATGTTGTTATAAAATGATTTATTTTCATTCCTTCTCATATTACTCCTAAACAAGGTTACTTACATTCTATTCCATTCTATTAATTTATTTTAAAACATCCAAACGAGATTATTTAGTTTCATTTCATTCATTTATAATTTATTCATTCTATTTCAATCATTTCTAAACTCCCAGACGAAGCCTACGTGTATTTAATAAATCATGTTATTTTGCGACACTATCTTTTCTTTATTAACAAACCATATAAAACAAATTAAAACATACCCTTTTATTTTTGTTTTAAACTTATATACGTATACTACGGAGGGTGAGTAAGGTTCCACCCGCCCCCCACGCCAAAGGCCTTATATCATTGTACAACAAAGACAGGAGCGACATGATCATCGTTGCTAGTCAAGAGTCGTAGTTGGCCATTCTTGACTACATTTTTTGTTTTTTCTCTGCAATTGAGTGGAAGTTCTTAAAGACTAAGGGGCCTATAATCCCATAGGAACTTTCTAAGTCAGTTCTTGTGGTTGCCGCGTTAATAATAAATATTTGTAGGTGGTGGTGGGGGGCTTGCTTTTTGCTGTCTTCCTATGGCATTCTTGTAAAGTTTATATGTCCTTTTATTTCACAAAATGAGTCAAGAAAACAGGATAACTTACATGTGGAATAGATTGGGGCAAAATTTGTGTGGGGCCGATTAATTAATTTGTTATAGAAGACTGACTAAGTCTAAGTCTTGTAAGTTTATATGTCATTTTATCTCATTAAATGAGTCAAGAAAACAGGATAACTTACATGTGGAATAGATTGTGGCAAAATTTGTGTGGGGCCCAGTGGAGACTTTGGAGACTTTTTGATGCACGGTTTTCTTGATCAAGGAACCGGATAATACGATGCAGGTTCCTTAATTAATGACTTGTCTTGGAAAATTTATATTCTCAGAGAAAGAAATTGGCTTTTTGATTACTTTTTTATAATGACAAAAAGAAGAAGAAAAAGGTTTAATTGCTTGTTTTATTGACTATATATACTGTGTGTGGATTATTAAATTTTTCACGGAAGTTATTATTCACTTCAAAATAGAGTGAGAGGAAGGCAAACACAGAGAGAAAGAACTTTTTTCAATGATGGCAGCTTTCATCCTTTTTCTTCTTCTCTCAGCAATTTTCACAGCAGAAGCTATTAACCCAGGTTCTTCTCTAACACCTACCACCAACCCATCATGGCCTTCACCTTCTGGTCAATATGCCTTTGGATTCTACAAGCAAGGCGATGGCTTTGCTGTTGGAATTTTTCTTGCTAAGATTCCTCAAAAGACTGTAGTTTGGACAGCCAACCGAGACAATGCTCCAGTTCCTGCTGATGTTACATTGAATTTCACAAGTGATGGACGAATGGTTCTGCAATCAGCACAAGGCACAGAGATCACAAAAGTTGTAAATTTTGTTGGATCTGCAACTTCTGCAGCTTCAGCATCCATGCTTGATACAGGCAACTTTGTATTGTATGATACTGATAACCAAACAATATTGTGGGAGAGTTTCAAAAACCCAACAGATACCATTTTACCAACTCAGCAGCTCTCTGCCGATGGTCAGGATAAATATGTGTTAGTTTCCAGTGTGTCAGAGTCTAACCACTCAACGGGTCTATTTCGAGCCTTAATGCAACAAGATGGGTATCTCGCGCTATACCCGATTCGAACCCCATACACAATACAATATGGTTATTGGTCAAAGCCTACTGGAGCTCAAAATATTGCGACTCTAAACCTTGGTGTTGATGGTCATCTTTACTTGGCCAACGGCAATAACACAGTGACTCTATCTACAGCAAAAAATTCTACAAAAGGTGTACTCTACCTTTTGAGAATGGATGCAGATGGATTCTTACGGCTGTACTCACACACCATGGATGGGAATGGTACTTGGTCAGTTACATGGTTCTCTGAATTTGACAAATGTACTCCTCTGGGTCTATGTGGCCTCAATGCATATTGTGTCGAAGTTAAAGATGGTTTTGGCTGCAACTGTCTTCCTGGATTTACATTTGCTGACAACAACAAAACTTCTGCAGGCTGTACAAGGAATTTCACCGTAGAAATCTGCGAAGAAAAACAACAAACATATCCCATGGAAGCAGTCCCTGATATCACATGGGAAAATCAAACTGATTCTGTTCCGCTATTAACTTCATCCCAAACGGACTGCCAAAATGCATGTTCGCGGGATTGTAACTGTGAAGCTGCGCTATTCTTCCAAGATGGGGCATGCAGCAAACAAAGACATCCTTTGAGATTTGCCCGGAGACCAACACAAAGTTACTCAAACGTAGCCCTCATCAAGGTACTTACATCTACAAGTGCTACAAATCCAACTCTGCCTACCAAGAAAGAGGTTCGTGTGGACATCGTAATTATTGGTGTTTCATTAGTTGCTTTTGCATTCATTGTGTTGGCTATTTCTGGAATTGTTATTTATAGATCCCATGTTTTCGCATCTAAAAATATATCTAGTAACACAACAATTGTCTTAAGCGATGAGGATGTTGGTCCACGATCATTTACTTATGTAGAACTTCAAAGAATGACTGATAATTTCAAGGAAGAACTTGGTAGAGGAGCATTTGGGATAGTTTATAAAGGGGCAATAGGGAATGGCACGAAATTTGTAGCTGTCAAGAAACTAGAGAAATTGTTGGAGGATCGTGAAAGAGAGTTTCAGACCGAGATGAAAGTTATTGGGAGAACACATCATAAAAATTTAATCCGTCTTCTCGGGTATTGCCATGATGGATCGAATAGGCTTTTGGTGTATGAGTACATGAGCAATGGGTCACTTGCGGAAATACTCTTCACACCTGGAAATAAACCTTGTTGGGATGAAAGAATAGAAATTGCTTGCAACATTGCAAAAGGAATTCTTTATCTCCATGAAGATTGTGTGCCGCAGATCATTCATTGTGACATAAAACCTCAGAACATACTCATGGATGAAAACATGTGCGCAAAAATCTCGGACTTTGGATTGGCAAAATTGTTGAAGCCAGACCAAACCAAAACCTTGACTGGTATTAGAGGGACAAGAGGGTATGTTGCACCAGAATGGCATCGAAAAGTGCCACATGTGACAGTTAAAGTAGATGTCTATAGTTTTGGAATCGTCTTGTTGGAGATCATATGTTGTCGAAAGAGTGTGGATAGTAATCTTCCCGAGAAAGAAGCTATTCTTGAAGAATGGACTTACGATTGCTTTGAGCGTGCTCAGCTAAGTAAACTAGTCAATGATGAAGAGGTCGACAATAGCCAATTGGAGAGAATGGTTAAAGTGGCACTTTGGTGCATTCTAGATGATCCATCACTTCGTCCTTCAATGAAAAAGGTTCTTCTAATGCTAGAAGGGACTATGGACATCCCAATCCCTCCAAATCCTAATTCTGTTCTTAGTGTGGCCTAGGTTTCAAGGAAAAATGGGCAAACTAACCCTTGTACTTGGTACGGAAGGTAGTTGATTTCCCCGAACGCTTCATTTTCGTGGTTTGTTTGTGCTTGTCTTCAAATGTTGCATTTTACACTTTTTTGCTTCTTTTTGTGTACTTATGTTCTCTAGTCTAATTTATGTATACTTTAATTTCCATACCATAGGGAAGGGTTGTTGTCAATGTTATCCATGCAATAATGAGGATTTTTTTTTTTTTTTTTAGTGTTTGTAAGCAATCTATAATCTTTATATATATAAAAGCAGAGACCTTCAGCTGAGTTTCTACCATTTGGCATGCTTAGTGTTGAGTTTCTACCACCATTTGGCATGCTTAGTGTTTGACATTTGGCAAGATCTTTTATTTATTTTTATATTTTCTTCATTTTTTATTTCCGTGTTTATCTATATCTATATAGAATAGCTTTATTTTATTTTTTAAATTACATTATCAGTATAGACACCAATTAAAATAAGGACTTTTGGTTTTCAACTCTCTCTCTCTATCTCAACATTAAACGAACGTACGTAAAAAAGCTAGAATAGCTTTATTTTATTTTTTAAATTACATTATCAGTTTACTTAATTGATATCAGTTAAAATAAAGACTCTTGGTTTTCAACTCTCTCTATCTCAACATTATCAGTTTACTTATATATATATATATATATATATATATATATATATATATATATATATATATATATATATATATATATATATATATATATAAGGGTAAAATACACTGACACCCCCTTCTTTTAGGGAAACTAGACTTGCTATACCCTAATTTTGGAAAATGACACTCCGCTCCCAAATTTACAAAATAATTAACACTCAGCCCCTTTTTTCTCATTTTTTAAAGGAATATTCCCCACTTAAACTTAAAATAATTGGATTATAATTTTTCTTTTTAACTTTGGTTAATTAGGGCATTGGTTAAAAATTAATAATAAAAAAAAAAGTAGGCGGAGTGTTAATTATTTTGCAAATTTAGGAATGGAGTGTCATTTCCCCAAACTGGGGTGCAGCGAGTCTAGTTTCCCCAAAAGAAAGGGTGTCAGTGTAATTTATCAAAAAAAAAAAAAAAACATTATCAGTTTACTTAATAGACACTAATTAAAATAAGAACTTTTCAACATTCTCTATCTTAACATTATCAGTTTACTTAATAGACACCAATTAAAATAAGGACTTTTCAACTTTCTCTCTATCTCAACATTAAACGTATGCTAAATTTTTAATGATTTGTGTTCATTTTAGTTAATTCTCTCTTTGTCTTTCAACTTTTCCTCTACCCATCAAATCCAAACGGATTTTCAGAGTTCATATGCTTCAATTGTTATCTCATACAATTCAAAGTCCACATAGCTTTTATATTCGTCTAGCTTTTGTTTTCCAATGCTATAAATTTAATTTTTTGTTGTGATTTAAAATTTAACTAAATAAAAACCTCGTGCATTCCATGGGGTACATGCTCGTATAAACTAATAGCTAAGGCCTTCAATTTATTTCAAACTTCTCTCAAAACTTGCAACGTCAGATTTCTTCTTCCAATAGCCCTCACTCAATTTTTATCATTTTATAATTTTATTTCCTCCCTTTCTCTTCTCTCTCTCTCACTCTCTCTCCCTCTCTCTCCTGACTCCTCATCTCTCAACTAATATGGTGGTTACAGTTTGGATTGAAACAATATCAGTAGAAATTTATTGAGCCTCTCCTTGGATCTGACCATTACTCTATCTCTCACTCTACTCTTTCTCTCTCCTTCAAACCTAACTCTTCAAAGAGTTCGGTTCAGAAATGATTATTCAGTAGTCCAGGACTACAAATAAATGTGTAGTCCCCCTCTCACATGAATGGTGGGTCTCACTAATTAAATTCATGATAGGACCCACCATTCATGTGAGAGGGAGACTACACATTTATTTGTATTCCTGGACTACTGAATAATTTTCCTCAGTTCAGACCATTCAGTTCTCCTTTTTTCTTTTTCTTTTTTCTTTATATATTCTCACCTATTGATCACGATAAAAATTGAGTGAGTGTTATAGGAATGAAGGTTTTGACATTAATGTCTGAATTTAGGAAATTAATGCCAAGCCTCATGTTGGAGGAGATTAAAGTTATCGTTGCAACTTGCTTTTGGCAACCCTTTCAGCATTCCTAGAGTTACACCCAATATAAAATTCATGTTACCAAAACATAAGAAACATTTACTTTTCTATAACATTTCTCCCTCCTTGCCAAAACGTACTCTTCTACAATCATTCTCCTTCCTCTATATATATCTCAAATTTTCATCCTTGTTAGAATATAAGCCCAATGGGTCTTAGGCCCAATACATTGTCTTGTATAGCACTCCTTTTACTTGTGCATTACTCTTACCTCTGCCTATATAAAGGCTCTCTCTTGTATTACATTTGATATATAATATAATATACAGACTTTCAGTCTTTAACATGGTATCAGAGCTAAGGCTCTAATTTTGTACAGTTCTAAGTCCTTCTAGGCGTTATTCCGCTGCCTCAGCTATCTCCGGCACCTCTCCTGTCCGAAATCCGGTCGTCGCGTTGCCAAGAAGCTGATTCATCGCCAAAAGGACCCACTGCCACCCTCGGATCTGCCGTTCCCGGACTCCGATCAAGACATCGCCAGTACCGTTGGAAAGATCTCGAGATTCTTGACTCAACAGCACAAAAAACGGCGGCTTTCGACACCGGACACGCCCTCACGCGCCGCCTGAAGATCCGGTGCGCCACCACTCTCCTGCACGCGCCCCCACGCGCCAGACCTCTTCACTGCCACGTCAGCCCTAGTGCCACGTCAGCCTAGTTGACCGTTGACCAGCGTTGTCCGTTGACTTTGACCGTTGACTTTGACCGTTGACCAGCGTTGACTTTGACCGTTGACTTTTTCCGGAGTTGACTTTTTGCAATCCAGGTGCTTCCTACCCAGTTTTTCGCGCTGATTTCATTTTTGTGGTCTGTTTTTGCAATTGAGGTTTCATTATGACTCAAAGTGTTTCATTATGACTCAAAGTGAAATTTCTAGCCTATTCACAGGCGATCCAATCAGAAGAATTATCATCTTATTTGTGCCTTTTGCAAGCATCACGGTCACATTCACACTATTGATCGATGTAACATGCGTGCTGGCATTCTTCAGCGCTCTATAGCCTTGACTGCCTCTAAGTCTATACCATCATCCGATGCTACATCTTTTGATCCTGTCTCATTAACTACACCTACTTACAGCATAGCAGATCTGCAAGCCCTCTTCAGTCAGGTTCAAGCTTTGTCTTCCAGTGCATCCAATTCTGCTCTTTCTGTGACACCAGATATCTCTTCTGAATGGTTCTTAGATTCTGCCTGCTGCAATCACATGACGGACAATCCTCACCTCACAAGTGCCCACACTCCTCCTGTCTTACCTACTATTACCACTGCTGATGGCTGATGGCCGCCATGACTGTTAGTCATGTTGGCTCCATCTCTACCCCTAACTTATCTATCTCTGATGTCTTTTGTGTTCCTAAACTGCATCTTAATCTTTTATCTGTTGGCCAACTAACCGAACTTGGTTTAAACCTGTTCTTTTCTTCTCGTGGTTGTCTTGTGCAGGATTCTCGGACGGGGCAGATCGTTGGGTCCGCGCGTAAGGTTGGACGGTTGTTTGAGCTCACTTCCCTTCACTTTCCGTCTTCATCAGTCTCCGCCCCTGTTATTGCTGCTTCTGCCTCCATCGAAGTTGTGGCACTCTCGTCTAGGTCATGTTTCTCTTCCTCGTATTCAAACCTTAGTATCTAGGGGTCTATTAGGTTCAGTTTCTTCCAGTCCATTTGATTGCATGCCATGTCAGCTCGGCAAACAACCTGCCTTACCTTTTAATAATAGTGAGTCTATTGCTTCTGCAACTTTTGATCTTATACATTCAGATGTATGGGGGCCCTCTCCTGTTCCCACAGTGGGGGGGTCAAGATATTTTGTTATTTTTGTCGATGATTTTTCTCGTTACACTTGGATTTATTTAATGAAAAATCGTTCTGAAGTTCTCACAATATATCGTGATTTTGCTAAAATGGTTCAGACTCAGTATTCTAAAGCTATTAAGGTATTTCGCTCTGACAATGCACGAGAATATAGACAAACAGATTTTTCTACTATTCTTAAACACTATGGAACTATTTTTCATACCTCTTGTGCTGGCACCTCACAACAAAATGGACGAGCTGAACGTAAACTCCGTCACATCCTAGATACTGTTAGGGCTCTCACCAATGCAGCCTCCACTCCTGCCTCATTCTGGGGTGAAGCTGCTCTCACTGCAGTATACACCATCAACCGATGCCCCTTCACCTGTCATTCAAAACACAACACCATATGAACGGTTGTTTGGCACAGCTCCAAACTACAGTCTACTCAAGGTTTTTGGTTGTGTCTGTTTTGTTCTTCTTCAACCACATGAGCGCACTAAACTTCAACCCCGCTCCCAGCTCTGTTGTTTTCTTGGCTATGGCCTTGAAGAAAAGGGGTACCGATGTTATGATCCAGTCGCCAAGCGTCTTCGAGTCTCTCGACATGTGGTATTCTGGGAACACAAGATGTTCTATTCCTTACCTTTATTTTCTGCAGGTAATTCTGATTCTCAGGCTGATCCTCTACCAAATCTCTTCCCTGAGATTCCTTCCCCTTCTGCTGAGTCAGTTAATCCCATCTCCGACGAGTCTCCCCCTGCTGATCCCTCTTCTGATGAGTCTCCTACAGCCGATCCTACCTTCGACGAGTCTCCTCTCTCTGCCCCTGCTGCGAATCCTGTCAACACTACTGCTCCTGAGCCTCGTCGCTCTCATCGGGTAAGTACTCTTCCCTCTCATCTTCGTGATTTTCACTGCTTTTCTGCCTTTGCCACCTTACATGAACCTCACACCTTTCGTGAGGCCTCCTCTGACCCTTTATGGCAGCAAGCTATGAAAGAAGAATTGGATGCATTGTTAAAGACAGGTACTTGGGATCTGGTTGATTTGCCAGCTGGTAAATCTGCTATTGGTTGCAAGTGGGTGTACAAGATCAAGACTCGATCAGATGGTACTGTTGATCGCTACAAAGCTCGTCTTCGTTGCCAAGGGATTCACTCAAGAGTATGGCATTGACTATGAGGAGACATTTGCACCGGTGGCTCGCCTCTCCTCTGTTCGTACTCTTATCGCAGTTTCTGCTTCCCGACATTGGCCACTTTTTCAGATGGATGTGAAGAATGCCTTTCTTAATGGAGAACTAACTGAGGAAGTCTACATGCAGCTCCCTCCTGGTTTCTCCCAACCTCCAGGCTTTTCTCCCAAAGTGTGTCGCTTACGTCGGGCACTATATGGTCTTAAGCAAGCTCCACGAGCTTGGTTTGCCAAGTTCAGCTCCACCATTTCTCAGCATGGTTTTTCAGCTAGTTCATATGATTCAGCTCTGTTCTTCCGCCGCTCAGATCATGGTATTACCCTTCTCTTGTTGTATGTAGATGACATGATTATTACTGGTGATGATGTGCAGGGCATCCAGGATCTTAAGCGCTTTCTTGGTCAGCACTTTGAGATGAAGGATCTGGGTCCTCTCAGTTATTTTCTTGGCCTTGAAGTCTCTTCCTCCTCCGATGGTTACTATCTCACTCAAGCCAAGTACACATCTGATCTTATCTCTCGAGCTGGAATCACGGACAGCAAGATCGTTGACACACCTATTGAATACAACAATCGCCTGAATACTCATGATGGAGAACCTCTTCCTGATGCTACCCTCTACAGACAATTAGTTGGGAGTCTTGTTTACCTCACTGTCACTCGACCAGACATCTCCTATGCTGTTCACATTGTTAGCCAGTTCATGGCTGCACCGCGGTCTCTCCATTATGCAGCTGTACTTCGGATTCTTCGCTATTTGAAAGGCACCTTGTTTCATGGACTTCACTTCTCATCTCAGTCGTCGCTCACTCTTCAGGCTTATTCTGATGCCGACTGGGCAGGGGACCCTACTGACCGTCGTTCCACTACAGGGTATTGCTTTCTTCTTGGTGACTCCCTCATCTCTTGGCGCAGCAAGAAACAGTCTGTTGTTGCTCGTTCTAGTACTGAGGCAGAATATCGAGCACTTGCTGACACCACTGCTGAGCTCCTTTGGTTACGTTGGCTTCTCCAGGACTTAGGCATTGATTGTTCTACTGCAGTTCCGATCCATTGTGACAATCGAAGTGCCATCCAAATTGCCCACAATGACGTCTTCCATGAGCGTACTAAGCATATTGAGATCGACTGTCACTTTGTTCGTCATCACTTACTACAGGGTACTTTGCAGCTCCGTTCAGTATCTTCTCAGGACCAGTTAGCTGACATATTTACCAAACCTATGCCTCCAGGCCGTTTCCGTGATCTTATTTCCAAACTCAAGTTGGTGTCTGTTCACCCAACATGAGTTTGAGGGGGGATGTTAGAATATAAGTCCAATGGGTCTTAGGCCCAATATATTGTCTTGTATAGCACTCCTTTTCCTTGTGCATTACTCTTACCTCTGCCTATATAAAGGCTCTCTCTTGTACTACATTGAATATATAATATAATATACAAACTTTCAGTCTTTAACAATCCTGATAAACGATGAAGGTTCGGAGTTATGATGGCCAATTAGATTCAATATATTTCCCTTTTTGGTCTCCACTGTCAAAGGTACCTCTCTCTCCCACTCTAGTTCTTGATTTCTCTCAGACCTTATTCTTCAATTTTGTTTCCATGTTTATCAGTTATACAAATTTCTTTCTTTGTATTTATAATTTGAGGTTGAATAATTATTTTGCAGGATTGATTTATTCTTATTACTTGAGAATGGTTATTATTTTGAGGTTAGTGTCAATATTTTTGAATCTCAATGATTAGATCGGTGTACTTTGGATTAATATTTAACGGGTTTCCAATGTATTAAATTTTGATTAATGGCCACTTGGGTATTCAGCCCAGTGGTAATCTCTCTCCCCAAAAAGCCACACATCTCTATAAGGGTGTGGGTTCGATCCTTGAGATCTAATAAATATACGTGTGTGTGAGTTTAGATTAGAATTTCTATCATATATCAAAAAAAAAAAAAAAAAAAATGATTAATGGATGATGTTCCATCAAAATTGTGGTTTCTTTGCCTCAAAATGCTTGCATTACTGGTGGACACATGCAATATCAACAACTACTCCAAAGCAAAACCATCAAGTTTATAGATGACATCATCTTTTTTTTTTTATAATCGTGTTCTTATGTGGTACAAAAATACATGCATCCATCTTTTTGGGTGGTTATCCACTAAAATAATGAAGTACTTTAGTTACCTCCTCTTAGCACAAATCATTCATATGTGATGGGTTATTCTATTACTAGATTACTTCAATTCCATATCGTTAGCAAGTTTTATTTGGGCCTGAATGCTTCTAAATTCATATGGTCCATATGTTTGTATTTTTTTTTTTTTTTTAATAAAGCCTAATACACGAGCATTTGCACTTCTGCAACTTGGATTGGCTACAATAATGGTTTCCTGACCAACACCAATGTTCATATCTCTTTTTTAATGAGAAGGGTTGGGTTAAAATATCACAATATGATGCCGCCTTGATCAAAGATTGGGAAGATAAGGATGAGATGCATGATTCAAAAAATATCACCCTAAAGAGTTATGGAGAAACCGATTGCTTTTGTTTGTAGGGTTGTTACTCTTAAAAGATGTGTAAAGTAATTGTACTTTTTTTTTATCTTTGGAACTAAAGTACCTCTACTTCCAAAGCACGTAACATGTCCAAACACATATACTTCTATTTTGAGTTATATATTAATTTTATCATGTGTTTGCTTTTGTATAAAGATTTTCATATGTTGTGCTCTTCTTATTTTGTGCATGTGTTTTGTAGATTCATTTCTCATTCATTAAATTGAGGAAGTATATAGTTTGGATTTTGGAATACAATTGTTGCACAAATATGTATTTTAGATATATAATTGATTAATCAAGTTTTAATTTTTCTCTTGTTTTGTTTTTTAATTCATGTTTGCATTTAGTGGCATGGGGCATCTTCAAGTGATCTTTTCATAAGTATATATAGACTCTTTGGATACTAATTAAATTATTGCATTTAACTTCACTTCAAATGGTGACATTCATTTTCTCACTGAAGTAACATACAAGCACGGGTTAGCGTTACTAAGATTTTTTCCGTGTGTCGCACGGATTAGTGACTAGTAATTATAATAACTAAGCCAAGAGTCGTGTAGCTCAATTAGCATCGACTAATATCTTTTATGAGAATAACTAGATTTCAAATCCCCCTCCTCTATCTAACTATCAGAAGAAGAAAAAAAAAATACACACGCAAATTCCAGGGTCCCAAAAGGCCAACAGTTACACTACAAACTGGACGAGACTTGAAAGGCAGGTTGAAGAAAATTAAAGATGAAGCAAACGTGAAGCACGGAAGGAGAGAGAGAGATCTTTAAATTACAACCACATGTTCGTTTTGCTCTAGATGTAATCATCCAAGGGACTAAGAGAGACACAATGATGAAGTACCAAAAATATCTAACGTGGGTTCGTATAGTGGGGCAATGTTGAGCCAGTACAATGGTCCATGGAGGAAATTGTGGTCCCATCTGAAGTGTTTCTGTGAGTGCTTAAATTGGGATGATGCCATAATTTTCCAACTCATGTTCTAATGAGTCAGTTATCTATACTATTTTGATTCAAAAGTCAGTTTTTTTTTGGCTTTGCTGGCTTTTTTTTATTATTATTATGCTAACGAGGGTGTCTAGAGCTTTTCGAATCCATTAACTAGTATTAAATAAACTTAGAACACTTGAAGTGTATGTAACTACTTCTGTTGCAATCTTATAAATATAGTTTGTTTAGAAGTTTATAGCTGAAACACAATTAGAATTTCAAAAGTCTGCGGTGTGATGTCTTGTATATTGAATTAGACTCCATTAAATCTCCTAATTTGGTGGGATTATCTCCCAAAGGTGGTGTGTGAAAATGCCTGAGATAAGAATACATGTAGAATCAATTAATTATACAACTTTTCAAACATGATAAGTGCAGTTCATGATAGAATAAGTTCAGAGGTTTCTTTGTCGGTTTTCAAAACTCGCAGTGATTATAACAACAAATTTCTCTATTGATTTTTTTTTTTTTTTTGGAAAAAAAAAAAAAAAAAAAAAAAAAAAAAGCCCTTCTAACAAGACAAAATACCTGTTGCATAACGAGTCCCTAACTGCCAACCAAAGAGGGCTCGACTAATATGTTTACTAGACATACCTAATTGAGAAATTAAATAACAGGAGCATATCATATTGAAAATCTGCTAAGCATACCAAGAAAATTAACATCATTTGAATCCTTCATTTTGTTTCATGCATTGGGAGAAGACAAAGTGTGGCAGAAGATCCAGGAAAAGACAAAATGGTCAATGGGAGCATTGAGTCTTTATTCAAATTTTGGCCTGAGTTCATTCTAACAAAAGATCAAAAAAAAAAAAGCAAGAAAAGGAATACTAAAAATTGGAAACAAAATTAAGATAATACAATCGTTTGAATTGCTATACAAAACATATCAAAGTTCTAATGAAACACAATGGAAAAAAAAATCAGCTTCCTAGGAAAACCCTAATGCCCCAATGAGTCATTATATTGTGAGCACAACTTCACAAGGACGGGTTTCAAGGACTGTACATCGACTCTACTAATTTTCCCTACCAATAATTTGTTCCAAACAAGGAACATACTTCACAATTTATCCAATGAATGCCATTGAGCCGAACATTCCAAGCTATAAAACTAACTAGATACCTAAAAACTGGAAGGAAGCACATAACTCTATAAGCCAATATTAAAATCAAGACAATGCTTACTTCATCCAGCAGCAACCTCCATGCTATTTCTTGATTTTTGTTTCGTCCCAAAAAAACAAAATAAAAAACAAAATGCTTGAACTATCTTTGGTTTTGCTGTTCTTTGGTCTCCACCTCCTTGACACTTTCTACTATGTATTGAATCTTCTTTGATAGGCTCTCATTGTGCTCGTCGATGTGCTCAAATATCATTTCTAGATGCCTTTTATAGGTTGCAGCTCGCTTTTTCTCTATGGCCAGCTGCTGGGATAGTTCCCGAACCTTATCATGTTCATTCTGTAAAAAGAAAAATACAAAAATTTTAGTTACGATAAAATTAAAATCTTGAGACTTTAAGGAGAAAGATGAGATGCTTGGACATGACAAGGAAATAAGGATTCCACCGAGAAAATAGCATTCAATTCAACCAAGTAAATATGAAAATGTTAGCTACGATAAATTGAACTCATGTGACTTTAAGGAGAAAGATGAGGGGCTTGGACATGACAAGGAAATAGAAATTCCACCGAGTAAATAGCATTCAATACATGCATTTCACTCAAAATGAGTATTCTGCTTTCATGATTCACTGACTACAATGATAATATGAACTCCAATTCCTTACCCCCAACTGGGGCAACAACTCCATTTCAGGCATACATTTGTGCCTTCGGAAGTTAAAATTCCAGCATATGTCGCAGAGCTCTGAATTGCGGCAATTCTATTTCTTCTAACATTCCTTGCCAACAAAAAAACAAAACACAACCACCACATGTTGGGGCATCACCAATTTAACCCCAAATAACAAAAAAAGAAAAGACCAGAAGTCCTTGGCTACTGCACAATGAAGAAGCAAGCAATCAGTAGTCTCCCCACTACATTTACACATACAACACCAATCCACTAGAATGAATTTCCGTTTGATCAAATTATCGTTAGTGAGAATTTTGCCCATGGTTGCTGTCCAAACAAAAAGCAACATTTCTAGCAACTCTATAATGCCAAATACTCCTCCAAGGGAATTTCATGCCATTAGAGCCTCTTAGCACCTCATAATATGAATGTACTTTGAATTGACTGCCACGCCTTCACTTCCAACATAACCTATCAGCTCCTTCATTTCTCTACATATTAGAATACAGTAAATTGAAAAAAATAAAATAAAAAATCCACCGACTCAAGTTCTCAATTGTGGAAGGCATTACTAAATCTAAGATTCCAAGAATGGAACTTCCCATCCTTGAATTCCAAACAGGAATGTACAGTTACGTCCTTATCCACAACAATCACAAAATAAGTCAGGGAATAAATCTATAAGGATGGTATCACCAAATAACTCTTCATGAACTGTATACTTTTACCATCACCCACCTGCAAATTTAACAGAGCCCAGAACTCTCCCAACCAGGAAAGATTGCAGTAAGACAATTAATTAGTAATTCATGTTACTCAAGATTTTGTAGCCAGTATAGGCAAGCAAAAGAGAAAAAGGGATCCTAACGCATCGAGTTAATATGTTTATATAAGAAAATTAAGCTGTAATAAACAGAAATATTTTATTTTTATATAGTTGTTTTATATAAGTCCTATCAGTTACCACTATAACTACTTAAGATGCCCCACACGATGTATCCAGTCTCCATAAAAAAAAATACACATGTCCTCGACAACTAAGCCTATAAGCACCAAACAGTGATACCTATTACGGGCATATACATCTTTAAACATGCATTGTACTAGAAAGGATATCATATGATATGCCAAACAGAAATCCAATCATCAAGCTCAATAAAATCAACTTCAGTTCATGGTGTCACCTAAGATAAAAAAAAAAAATATCAACTTCCACAGATAACGGCTGTGATAGAAATTTTTCTCTAGGGTCAAGGTAAATACAATATAAAATTAAAAAAAAAAAAACTTTATTAACAATATATATATAGTAAAAATTATATCAAAATAATCTTTCTGTGATTCAAAGAAAATACTCTCATTCAGAATATTAGCCATCATCTCTAACACTCCACAATTCAACAAAATAGGAAAATGATTAAATGGAGATCAAGGAAGTAAACATTGTACTGCATTAGAAAAAGAATTCTCACCTCACTAAAGCTAGAAAAGCATCTATTTGATACAACAATAGAGGGTCTTGGTTATTTGACCAGGTATATACATTACCCTCAGAAAGAAAATCCTCTAGAATTAAGTTTGCAATAAACTCGAAAAATTCCATCATCCCACCAAAGAATGCATTACCATCTATACTAGAGATCAATTTTTTTTTTTTTTTTTTGATAAGTAAGAAGATATTATTAAAGAAACACTTAAGTGCATAAAGCATGCACTCAAGGCGAATTACAAAAGCAAATCAGAATCATCAAAAGCCAAAGAAACTAAAAATTCTCCTACAAAGGGAGAAGAAGTAAAACCCCAAGCCCGAGACCAATCAAACAAGACCCCAAAAAAATTCTCTAGCAGCCTATCCATAGCAATTTCCTTGTCCTCAAAAATACGACTATTGCGCTCCCGCCAAATAGTACACATTAAGCAAGAAGGAATCAAATTCCACACCCCAGACGACTTCTTCCCAAACCAATTCCACCAGCCAAAAAGAAGATCCGAAACTCGATTCGGGAACACCCAATCAATCCCCACAGAACGGAACACTAAACTCCAACTACCGAGCTGCCCAACAATGAATGAAAAGGTGGTCCACCGACTCATCATCATCTTTACACATACAGCACCACCCTGCCATCACTAAACCCCGTTTCCCTAAGTTGTCACAAGTAAGAATCCGCCCCCAAGCCACAGTTCACATGAAAAATGCAACCCTTCTAGGAGACTTCACTCCCCAAAGACACTTCCAAGGGAAGTGCACCACCGCCGGCGCATGAAGAACATGATAATAAGATCGAGAATCGAAAGTACCATTCCGATTCAATCTCCAGTGTAACTTATCCACATCTACGCTCCTAGGAATATGAGAATTAAGGATGGAGAAGAAGGGCGTAACTTGATCCAGCTCCCAATCATTAAAACTCCTCCCAAACGTAACATTCCAAACTCGAAGGAGGCCATGCCTTTGAGGAACAAGAACCGAAGCCACTGAATCATTTTGATTGAGAGAACAACCAAACAAAACAGGAAAGATCTCCTTCAAAGAACAATCAGAACACCACTTATTGTGCCAAAAAAGAATTCGATCCCCAAGACCAACATCAAAACCAAGATGCGAAGAAAAAACATCCCAACCCATCCTAATGTGCTTCCATAAACTGCAACCATGAGTTCCACGAGATTTATTGGTTATCCAACCCCCTCTCTCAACCCCATATTTGGCAACCAAAACCCGTCTCCAAAGATTTGACTTCTCCATCCACGAAACGTCATAACCATTTGCCCAAGAGGACACGATTAAAAGGAATAAGATGCCGAACTCCAAGCCCACCATACTGAAACGGGGAGCACACCTTGTCCCAACCCACCAAGTGATACTTATGAGCCTCCCCGATCCCTCCCCAAAGGAAGTTACGTTGAATGCATTCAATCCGATTGGCAACACTAACAGGAATGGGGAACAAGGAAAGGAAATATGTGGGCAAACTAGCCAAAGTACTCTTCAACAAAGTTAAGTGCCCTCCTCTGGATAAATAGATCTTTTGCCACCAAGCTAAACGCCGTTCAATTTTCTCTATAATGGGATTCCAAATCCCCAAAGACTTGTAGGAAGCCCCCAAAGGCACACCAAGATACTGTAAAGGAAGAGACCTAATATGACACGAAAGAAGCCCCGCCAGATCATTCAACCCAACCACCTCCCCAATTGGGACCATCTCACTTTTGTTCATATTCACTTTAAGGTCAGTCACCGCTTCAAAACAGGTGAGAACCATATGAATATACAAAAGTTGTTCAGGATCAGCATCACAAAACAAAATTATGTCATCTGCATACAGAAGATGAGAGACACAAACACCAGCTTCCTCAGCCCTACCCACTTGAAAACCCTTAAGAAGGCCCCTTTCTACAGTCTTCAACAACATTCAACTAAGAACCTCCATAATTAAAAGGAAAAGCAAAGGCGAAAGAGAATCACCTTGTCTCAAACCACGACTGCTATCAAAAAAGCCAGTAGGAGCACCATTAACAATAACAGAAAACTGAACTGTGGAAATGCAAGCTCGTATCCAACGAATCCATTTACTTCCAAACCCCATCCGATCCATGAGATAATAAAGGCAATCCCAATTTACATGATCATATGCCTTTTCAATATCGAGCTTGCAAATGAGCCTAGGAATACCACTCTTGATCCGGCTGTCCAAACACTCATTAGCAATAAGAACTGTATCCAGAATTTTCCTCCCACCCACAAAAGAATTCTGAGCTTCAAAGACGATACCATCCAGAACCAAGGCCAATCTATTAGCTAGAACTTTGGCCAAAATCTTATAAATACTCCCAATCAGACTGATAGGCCGGAAATCCCGAATATTCAATGCATTAACCTTCTTAGGGATCAAAGAGATGAAAGCAGCATTAAGAGATTTTTCAAACTTACAATATTCATAGACCTCCCCGAAGAAAACCATGATATCCCCTTCAAGAACCAGCCAACACTTCTGAAAGAAGGCTATGGTGAAACCATCAGGGCCTGGAGCTTTATCTCCCTCAAGATTCTGAATAACTTGAAGCACTTCCTTTATATCAAAAGGCCTTTCTAACATATCCCGATCCGCAGCATCTATAGAATCAAACTTAATCCCATCTACCTCCAGTCTCCAAGCCTCATTTTCTTGAAAAAAAGAGTGATAAAAATGTTCCACCTGAAATTTAATGTCTTCCTTGTCTTCATAAATATGCCCATCCACCTCCAAACTGCTTAAATAATTATTTCTTCTATGTGAGTTGGCAATTCTATGGAAAAAACTTGTATTATTATCCCCTCTTTAAGCCAAAGAACACGAGACTTTTGCCTCCAGGAAGTTTCTTCCATATGAGCTAACCGGACCACTTCATCTTTCAACTCCTCCCGCAAAGTATGCTCCTCCACAGAAAGATCCCCCCTTCCTTCTTTCACATCCAACTCCAAGATATCTCCCATCCTACGATGTTTTATGTACCGAACATCCCCAAAAGTAACTCTGTTCCAATGTTTCAAATCCTCCTTTAAAACTTTCAATTTACTAGCTAGAATAAAGCTAGGAGTCCCAAAAAACTCACAACCAAGACCACCGACTATTAACCTTATCCACGAACCCCTCAACCTTAAGCCAAATATTCTCAAATTTGAAAGAGCTTTTACCATAAGCCATACCCCCAGCTTCCACCAACAGAGGATGATGATCAGAAATAGGCCTAGGGAGAAGCTTCAATAGAACATCAGAATAGTGCTCCTCCCAATCCAAAGAGACCAAAGCCCTGATCAATCCTGGACAAAGAAGAAGGAATTGTACCACTACACCAAGTGTATTCACCTCCAACAAGCAGGAGATCAACGAGATTAGAAGACTCAATCCAATCTGAAAATTTGGTCATAGCAGGGCTAAAACGAGAACAGCCCAAACGCTCACTAGGAAAACGAATAATATTGAAATCACCCATAACACACCACAGGGCTGCCCAACGTTGCCGAACATTAGATAACTCAACCCACAACTAATCTCTGCCTTCGTCTGAATGAGGCCCATATACTCCGGAACAAAACCAATTAAATCCATCAACCAAACCCCTCCAAAAACAAGAAACAGAGAATCGACCCACCACCACATCCACTTTCTCCACTACTCGCTTATCCCACATAAACAAAATTCCACCAGCTGTATGAACAGCATCAAGAGCCATCCAATCAACATACTAATTACCCCAAAGGCTCCTAACCACCCGAAGTTCAAGGCAGTCCAATTTCGTCTCCTGAAGACATACAATATCGCACCGCCACTCACGTAACAAATTTTTCACAACCTCTCTTTTCTGGGAATTATTGAGTCCCCTAACATTCCAACTAATAATTCGTAGCTTCATAAAGAAACAAAAATCCCAACAATCAGCCAACACATTTAACAACAAACAAGTTGCTTACTGTCGTAATTGACAGAAGAGGCCAAGTTACACAGCTCATGTGACCCTTTAGATGCTGTTTTCCTAACCCCTGAAGTGGAAGCACTGGGTTTCCAATTTGCCTCAATCTTGGATAGAAGAGCTAGGCACTCGGATTCATGACCTTTAATGGAAACACCCACTTATTTACAAAACATGTTCATATGATAAGCAACCCATTTTGACGGTTGAGAAATTGCATCGACAACATCCCCTATTCGCTCCACCACTGGGGACCTAAAGGAAGGCTCCACCATACATAACAGCGTACATGAAAAAGGGCTAGAAGAATCCCCACCTTCATCAGAGACAACGATGGCCAATTGAGAAGAACCTAACAACTGACCCATAACCTCCTCTTCGCTAGACTTGCTCTCCTTTAGAGCCCCCCTCTCCGACGGTCACTAACGGAAGTTCCATCTCGCAGTCCTTCTCCCCCAAATTCGAAGCAGGAAAAGGAGATGCGATCGGCACATTGCTATGAGCATCGACGTCCATGGAGAGCTCAGAGAACACCAACATCGGTTGTCCCAACAGAATATGAGCCATCATCTATAACACTCCACAATTCAACAAAAACAGGATAGATAAAGGAAGTAAACATTGTACTGTTTCAGAAAAGAATTTCTCTCACCCCACTAAAGCTAGAAAATGATCTATTTGATACAACACTGGAGGATCTTGGTTATTTGATCAAGTATATACATTACCCTCTAAAAGGAAATCCACCAGATTAAAGTTTTCAATAAACTCCAAATTGTAACCCACTAGAGAACACATTGTAGCCAACCTTTCAAAAGGAAAACGAAAAACATTGAAATCTCCCACCTAACACCAGGCTAATTCCCTTAAAATAATCATTTATTTCCAATGAATCTTGGGTTAAATGGCACATCCTCCTATCACATGTGTGACTAAATGGTGAGGTCGTAGGTTCAAAACTCATTGTACGTGCGTAACTTACCAATAAAAAAGAAAAAGCTACCTCCAACATGCCTTCTAGCTGTTTAAATTCATCCCACATACTACATGAATCCCTATCTTCATTCAAATCATACACTCCAATAAAAGCCTAAGTGAATCTATCCCTTACATTGCTGAAAAGACAAGAAACAGAGTATCAACCAGTATTCAGATCAATCTTTTTCCACAACCTGCCTATCCACATGAGAAGAACACCCCATGTAACACCATTAGTTGAAAAAATAGCCTGATCACTAAAAGCCTCTCCCCCCACCCCTCCCCCCCCCAAAAAAAAAATCCCCCTAACAAGATCCTTATTTATAACTTTAAATTCATTTCTTGAAAGGCATACCACATCTCCCTTCCAATTACACATATAAATCTTTACAAAGGACCATTTTCCAAGATCATTCATACTCCAGAAATTTCAAGAAAGAATCATCAAATTCATAACAGATACTAAAGAAGCCCAATTCTAGTCTTCCTTCCTTCTCTTCTACCGAAACCATCCTTCTTTGTATCACAATTGATGGAAGAGGCCAAATTTTTTAATACGGAAATCCTTACTGCCATTATTACCCAGCACTATACTTATCAATATATATATATATATATTATTGCCCAGCACTATAGACTTACCTTCAGAGATTACACATTTCCTACTTCTATTTTCTATAATACCCAGGCCCACACACTTCTTCTTTTTCTTCATATATAATTTTTATCAACCCAACTTACATGCCCAACACCAACCAGGCCCAAAGATGCCAGAAGAGTTTTTTTTTTTTTTTTAAATAAAAAATAAATTGAATGTTGTTGGTAGTTAGAGTCAATTTTAATTTCATGCCATCTATCATGCTTAGTGTTGTTTATGTAAAACAAGTGGTGAAAGTGTTGATCATCTTTTGCTGCATTGCTCTCTAGCCTGGGAGTTGTGGTCTATGGTGTTTGGTTTATTTGGGGTGTGTTGGGTGATGCCGTGTCAGGTGCTGCAGTTTTGGACTGGTTGGCAGATCCGTGTTGGGGATAATCGGAATTTGGTTGTTTGGCGGATGGTCCTGCATTGTGTAATGTGGTGCCTTTGGAGGGAGAGGAATGCTCGCCATTTTGAGGATAGTGAACGTTCTATTGTAGATCTCAAATTGCTGTTTTTTCAAACTTTGTATGAGTGGGTTAATTCCTTGGGTTTTTGCTCTATTAATTCCATTACGGAATTGATAGACTATTGTAGTTTCTAATTTCTTTGGCAGTCCTTTGTATACACCTAGTATACTAGGATTGTTCTTTTTAATAAAGTTTTCTTACTTATCAAAAAAAAAAAATCTATCATGCTTGTTCACCCTATCGCGATCCGGTTCTTACTAACACCTCACTCACTTTCAATCTCAGCTTGTTGGACCAAAGTCCACCCTCAAGCATCAATTGAGATCCAATCTCACTGTCTTGACATAAACCCGTCCACATTTATAACCCTGCTGGTCAGCAAAAGCCACCAGCAAATACTATAGCATCGGCAACTCCAGACAACATACCCCCCAATGTTGAGTGTGCCAAGATTTACCAATCATCTCCCAACACGAGCAGTGATTTTCTACTTCTAAAGGACCCATACATGATTTCAAAAAGGATTCATCGACTTCGTTAGCTCTGTCCCCATAAATTTTTCGCCCAAGAAATAGCTCCAAACCTTAAATTCAAAGGCCTCCCATCCTATAAATTTTTCCATTCCAATATGCAAATAAGCCCCTTCCTCAACCTAATATGATACTTTGAAGTATTAATGAATCTTCCACTGCTTTTCTTTCTACAAACCATTTCAATGTCCCAATACACATCCTAGAAATGGTTGAAAATGTCTTATATGATCTGACCTCACCTTTTCCAGTTGGCCCACAATCCATTTCAATCCTTCCAACCCCATCCAATTGAACCCAGATACAATGAACTAGTGAAAATTAAAATCCATCAAACTACAAATCCCTAAAGTTTCCCTACTCTCCAACCATTTCTTGTACTACATTAGACTATGCCTGCTCCCACATCTCCAACCCAAAATCTTTTTGACCTTCCTTTGGTCCTTGTAGCCAATCATCTTAACGTAGACTACTCCAACTAGTGAAACATTAGTTAACACTTGAAAAAGCACCTTTACCAAGTTTACTGTTTATCATCATTGGTGATACATATTATGAATCCAATCAATTGAAGATCTAATCTTACTTTACTATCCCATTCATCCATTTCAACATTATCAATTTTTGTAGCTTCTTTTCTAATTCTTGCTCAGTTAATCTCTGAAATTTTCTTCCTCTTTTCTCTTGTTCTTTCCCCCTATCCTTTCTAATAATATGCCACATCAACATTCACTCTATCAATCATAGAATTTATAGATTCCACAAAGGATAATATTGGCTTATGCCCTTCAGTATTAGCTGGCGCAAGAAAGTCCTAGTTGCATCCACTAGAAACTTGAATAGTCTAAGTCCTAGCACTAGCCTAAGTGGTAGGTTAAGTGGTAGGTTAAAACAAAAATGGCAGCTAGGTTGCTAATCAAACCATGCATGAGTCCTTGATAAATAATATTATATTGAGATTTCTGATCCTCTTCAGGAATGGTTGCTTCTATGTACTGGTTTCAATCGGATAATGCAAAGATAGAGTTCTTATCCAAGAGAGACAATTCCAAGTTAGATTCATGGGAATCCCCACCCCCAATGGTAGTGGCTCTCTTGAATATTGATATATATGCCTCTGAAAGGATCTCCTCATTCAGATGTATTTCTTCCTTTCAATTTGCTCAATTAACTTGTATTTCTTCATGTCATGCTAAACAATTTCCTTCCTAAATTAGGAATCAACAACACCAATCAAAGAAGCGTATGGAGTAAGAACAATCTCATTCTATAATTATAAGGAAATGTGGGATGAAAAAAGAGCCTTTTGAATTAAGATTCTGGATAGTAATGCTCATATCAAGATATTTGTCTAATCCACCCAACCTGCACTTAGTTAAATCTTCTGAGAGAGAGAGATGTGATTATAGGCAGAAGTGACTTGCGAATAACTCTGGAACAGATAATGCACCCATGTTGTGATGATTTTCTACCATTTATATGCTGGAATAAAACCAATCATATAATACAATCAAATATTCATGGAAAAACAAAAACAATAGAGTTCAAAACCTTGCGCTATATGGATGCAATCTCAAGTTAATGATGAAAAGAAAGTGTCAGGTGATCACAGCTTGGTGGAAATGTTTAAGGCAATTAGCTTCAAACTAAATCATTCTAAAGGCCTTTTCTAGCTATAATGTGTGATAATAAAGAAGAATATAAAAGAAAAATTCATAGAGAATTTCTTGAATAAGTTTCATTTAATTGTTACAGTAAATTTTGCCATGATTTTGATCTAAAGGTAAAAGGCAGCAGAGTAAACAATTTTATGTATTCCTCTACTGCAAAACTTGGTTCAATGTATAAGACCAAGAAATTTCCGGAAAATCCAGTCATGCATGACTACATATCCCCAAATTTTTCATCTACATCATTAAAAGCAATATGTTACCCTTGAAAATAGTTTATGACAATGATTACAAAAGTTGGTATATCCATATATCAAGCAGATGATTAAATAATAAACATCAGAACATAACAAATGTCAACTATAAATAATGAAGGAACAAGGACTGACCGGATATTGATCGTAAATACAATCCCTTCGACCTTTTCCTGGTGTCAATGGATGAGTATGCTCCTTTACAAATTTCGTAACAACCCATTTACCAGAACCAACTTTCCTCACCAAAATCATTGCCCTGCAACCAACCCTTGTCTCTGCTCTTTGCCTCACAATTTTCTCACGCTTGTCTGGCATTCTATATCCCTCCTTGTTACAAACTAGTGCCCGACCAATAGCAGATCCGTCACGCCTCGATCTTGAAAGTTTGCTTACACGAATAATGAAACCCACGCGTGTGGCGTATGCATTATAAAATGCATGTGCAGCTGCTTCCGATTCGAACTCCTGACCCACGTAGGGCTCATCTGCTGGAACCATTGATACTGAAGCAACTGCAGTAGGAACTATATCCATTCCAGAAAAATCTTGATTCATTTTATCATCGTGATCATGTTGGAATGCCCCTTCAACGGAACTTCCACCAGTTTCGTTTTCATCATTGACCCTATGATCCTCCATCTCAGCAGAATTTCCATCCGCCTCCTCGCCATTAACATTGTCATCAACACTAAACTCCACTGCATAAAAAATTATATTATAAACCAAGAAAGAAACCTGCTTCCACTTCATGCATTTTCAACTTAAATCCAAACGCAACCTTTAGGTATTTACATCCAAAAATGAAATATACATAATTTACACCCACTTTATTTTTATGATTACTGGAGAATATAATCAAGTATTAATTCAAAATATAAAAGTCATTTTATAAAACATAATAAAAACCCAGTGATGATTGATACCAGATAGTCATAAAACCCATTTCTTTGTTTTTTATATATGTCAATTTGTTTTTTTTTTTTTTTTTTTAAATACAATAAAATTCAATATTAAATACAAACTGAGTATAAAATTTGGAATTCTAAGCCACAAAATTTTCCCTACACTTTCTTTTCTCAGCCACCAAACAGAGCCTAAATTCAACTTTCCAAGAGACGCCACATGATAGTCTACAATCTAAAAAGACCAAAACCTGATCAAAATTTAACACTACACTTACCTGAATATGAAATCTTCATCTAAATTTATTATAAATAAATAAAAAGGCGAAAACTATTTAAATTAATTAAATAATCATGCCAATTTGCTCTTTAATAAGCACCAATTAATAATCCGAAAAAAAAATCACAAAAATAAAAATAAAAAAACAAAAACAAAAACAAAATATGAACATATTGAATAAATGATACAAGATATAATAAAATTGAAAAGACATTAATAAATAAAAGTTACTGTAAATTCTTGACGATCCTTGTTCGGAGAGAGAGAGAAAGAGAGAGGCTTCGAAACCCAGAGAGAGAGAGAGACAGACAGAAGAGAGGAGGGGTTCAGGTTGTAAAATATGGGGGCTCAAGAGGTGGTGAGGTGTCGAAAAACTATTGGTTAGTATAGAAAGTAAGAGTCAATGGTATAAGTCAAAACAATAATAACTCGACGCGTGTTTTGTTTGGTGGACCTTGGCTCCTTAAGATCATAGCTCGGTTCCTTTTTTATTTTAACTCGCTCGGTCCACCCGTAGGTGTTAATTTTGAAAGTAGTAAAAGTACTAGGTTCTTTGTCTCTGTGTCTTTGTTTGTAATTGTGTGTGTGTGTTATGGCAAAGCCTTTGTTTCGTAATCTCCGTAGAGCTTCTTCACTCCTTAGATTCTCTTCACTTCCTGTCAGGTACTCTTTCACTTTCTCTCTGTTTTGCTTATGTGTCTTTGTTTTTTCACTATTTCCACGCCATTTTTGTCTACTTTCTGGGCAATTTTTTCAACACCCAGGAATCAATTTTCTCCAAGATTCAATTTTTATTCCTTTTTTTCTTATTCCAGAGTATGCCCTTTGATGGGTTGTTTGAGAAAATTGGTTTTGGGCATGTGGGAAAGTTTACCTGGAAAATGGAGGAATGGTGGGCAAAGATTACTGTTAGGCTTTAATCATTCAATGCACACACACATAAATTCTTTTGTCACTTACACTAACATTGTGTTCTCAATATTTTTACTTTATTTAATCAATTTTCTCTCCATCCGAACTGTTAGCTTTAATACCAATCATTTGTTAAATTTAAAACCCCATTAATGGATTATCCACAATTATAACATGTATATGTATTAATGTATGTGCATATATCTGTCTTTGTGAACTTCTGGGTTGTGAAAGGTGGACTGGAAGATAGGGATATATGGTGGGGAAATAGTAAAAACAAGAAATGGAACAAGGGAAGCTAAAAGAGAATGAAAGAGTTGCATGAAGACATTAACTCCTATTTGTTATATGCATTGTAGTTTTACTCTTTCTTGTTTTATTTTTATCTATTTTACAGGTCAAATTTCCAAGCCCAAGAATCAATTTTCTCTATAAGCAAGCACTTTCTACCACTCAACCAGCCAAGCCCTTCGTGGGTTTTCAGAAACTTGAGTCATGGTTCGGTGAACCTTGTGATATCACAAGGACAGCCTAAGTTTGAAACGCATGAGGTGGATCCTCCCAAGAAGTACAAATGGTTGACCAAGAAGAGGCTGAAGATGCAGAGGAAGAAGGAGAAACATAAGAGAAAAATGGCCAATAAGAGGGACCCGCGTTGTCTCCGTGTCAAGGGGAAGAAGAAGAATCAGAGATTTGCAAATCCTGAGGAGAGAATTAAGTACAAGCTTGAAAAGGTGATATTCTTGATAATCAAATAGTAATGTCTTTGCTGTAAAAACCCTTTTCGATAAGTTTGGGTATATTTTTGGTATATCAGTTGTTGATATTGACGCCTGAATCACATGCTTGTGGTATAATTATAATTGTGTATACTTATCACACACAAAAATTAAGAATTATAATTCTGTATAATGTTGAATTTCTCTGCAAAATTGGTCCTTTCTTTACCTGATGTTATTCTTACTAGTTCATGTTTTAGCTTATATACATGTCATGACTATAGGGGAAAGTTATAATTTCTTAGACAATCAGTTATGTGCATGAATATGAGGAAAGTGTGGAGCACTCGCTTTTCCCGTCTTGTAGCTATGGAATTATGGAATGTTTGGTTTGTAGTTTTTGAGGTGAAGTGGGTGATGCCAAAGACGGTGAAAGATTTGCTTCATTGTTGACGTCGTAACTCAGAGACCTTCCAGAATAGAGTTTGTAATGTTGCTCCCTGTTGTTTTATGTGGCATGTTTGGAGAGAGAGGAATAGGAGGACTTTTTAGGGTAGGGAACTATCTATAGAGAAATTTAAATCTCAGTTCCTGGGGGCATTATTCTCTTGGCTGTCTTTGGACGCAAGTAGACCATCAACATTGCACAATTTTACTGACGCATTGTATTTGTAATTGTCTGCAAGGAAACATGGGTATTCAACCTGTATACTGCATTGGTTTCCCATGTTCATTTATTTAGTTTTAATAAAAATATAAATAAAAATTACCTATCAAAAAATGACATAAAACAAGAACAAACCAAGCCTTAGTCCCAAAAGTTTGGGGTCGATTGTGGATCCTCAATAGAGTATATGACTTCGGATAGAATGGAATGACGGAAAAGGATACATGTGGCTAACCCTAACTAGTCAATTAAGGATCCATAGCGATCCCAAAATTTTGGGATTAGTGTAACACCCTAGCGGTTGTCAACTTGGCTGATATGTTTGCAAACTTAGTGGAATTGATAGTGAGTTTAGAATCTTGGTGTGTGGACTTTCAGATATGTCTTTGAAGCCTAAAAATTTTTCCAAGGTATTGATGCTGTTGGGTGGCTATTAAAAGTCAATACTTGATTCGGTACTTAGTTGCATAACATGTTACCGATCTTTAATGTTTTGATATGAATTAGGTATAAAATGATTTTTAAGCTTCTTTGATTGTGTATATCCTCACGGATTAAAGGACTCAAATTTGGAGTCTTGGGTCATGACAGACTGGTATTAGAGCAATAGGCCCTAAAAATGTGAGATATGTTGATCGGATTCTAGGCATGAACATTAGGCGGATTTTGGAAAGAAAAAAAGTTTTGGAGATTTATTGTTTCTGGTTTGTTAATGATCTTTGGAGAGCCTTCAGGTTAGAGTGAGAGCTCTCTTGAACCTGCTCATGGCTAGATCGAGAGCTAGCAGCAGTAAAGCAAGCAAGGGTGGGTAATACATTGGTAAGGCTGCCAAGAATCGAGAGGCAGGAGGGCACCGAAGCTACCACCGTAAATGTGAAAAACTCAATTTAATAGAAATCTTTAAAATTTAAGGAAAACAAGTGTGATTTCAAGGATGAAATCTCTTTCTTTCTTTTTTTCTTTTTTTTTTTTTTTTTTTTTTTTTGGGGGTTGGGGGGGGTTGGGGGGAATTTTTTATAAATAATAAGTTTTATTCAAGAAATTCAGAATAGTAGGAATTACAGAACTAAAAAAAATGAGTTTACAAAAGTGGAATTTATAGTGAGTTTAGAATCTTTGTTTGTGGACTTTAAGGTATGTCTATGACTTTGAAGCCTGAAATTTTTTTATAAGGCATTGATGCTATCGGGTGGCTATTATAAGTCGATACGTGATTTGATACGTAGTTGCATATAACATGCTACCAGTCTTTGATTTCTGATATGAATTAGGTATACAATAATTGTTACCTATCAAAAAAAAAAAGGTATACAATAATTGTTAAGCTTCTTGGATTGTGCATATACTCTCGAATTAAAGGACTCAAATTTTGAGTCTGGGGTCGTGACACTTAGAGCTTGGTTGTTGTTGTTGTATGGATCCTGTATATCTTTTTTTTTTGATAAATAATAATTTTATTGAAGAGAAAAACCAGGTGCACTGGACGTGAACCAGGGAAAGAATACAAATCAGTTAGAACATATATCTAAGAAATCAATAAGATTAGAAGAGCCAAAAGGTCCAAAGGCTGCCATCCACTCAGCTAAAGAACGCATGAACTGAAGTTTCAACTCAATGACACTCTTTTCGCTGCCTTCAAAAAGTCTCGCATTATATCTATGAAGAAATAAAATAGAAGAACTCTTTCTATGATAAGTTGTTTTCCAACACTTTTCAAAGGAGGTTAGGATAAGTATGTAGATTTAGGGTATCTGCGTCCGAGAAAATAGAGATTATGTTTGGCGTAGGAAAAATTGGGGAATTTGTTCTAAGTGTGCTTTTGGTGGGTTAAAGCTTAGAAGGATTTGTGAATCTAGGGTTTAGAGTTGTATAAGAAATGGTTATGGCTCAAAATTGACTAGGGTTTGATGACTTTTTTATAGCTATTTGGTAAAGAAAGTTCGTGGGGTTTATGGTTTTGATAGGCAAGAGGAAGGACTTGACTTGGGGCTGTACGGAAGAAGGAAAAGAAAGAAAATTGATAGTGTTCAAGGAGAAGAAGAAGAAAGAGAACAGAAAGGGAGGAAAAAGAGCAATAAGGATTAAGGTCAACATGCCTTCAATACTAAAAACACTCAATATTTATATTAGTCAACTCCGTCTTGATTGAGTACAATAAGACACTTATATAGACCCTAAATCATAACTTTTTCTAAAAGAACTAGGACTCCTACTTTGACTAGTAAAGCAAACAAGTGTCATTAGTGTGTCCTCTTTTGTCTGGCTAGACATCCACCAGGCACTTGCCTAGGTGCCCGGGCAAGGTGCTCGCCTTTAGAGCCTAGGTGAGCAAGGCAAGCACCTTTTTTTTCATAAGTAAATATTTCATTAAATAAACCGTAAATGGGGCAACCCATGTACACAGGAAGGTACATAAAGTACACCAACATTAAGCACAAATAGAACAACAATCAAGCATCTCGAACATATTAGCAAAAATATAAGAACCAAAAGTAGTCATCCACTCAAAGAGAGATTGGAGGAAGGAAAGCTTTATATATGGAACGACTTATTCACGTCCTTCAAAAGTTCTAGCATTCCTCTTACACCAAAGACACCACATGAGACAATGAGGGATCGCATTTTAAATCACACTGTTGCGGCTTCTACCAAACCTGCTAGAAGCTCTATCACCCCCCTCAGCATCACCCAAGAGACCCCAAACAAAACGAATACATACTCCACATAGCAGGTTGCATACTGGTCGAAATACGCATTCCGGCCAAAATTTCCTGATCCGGAATTTTTCCGAGGTGGAACAAGGGGGTTATCGGTTCCGGTTTACATACCGGTACGAGAAATTCCAACCGAAACGGAACGGAATTGACATGTGGCTAATACAAAGATTGATATCTTAGCTTAGTAGAGAACTTCTTCCATGGGTTGTTCTTTTGGAAATTTTTATGCTGTTTTAGCAGAAGCTTGTGCAATGTCTTCTGTCTTTGTGTTCCCTCTTTCAGCTCTTTCTTGGTTTCTCCATTTAAGGTTATCTCCTCCCCATACTTGTACTCTCTCTTGTCTTAAATGGTTTCTTTCTTTTTGTATAAAGAAAGAACAGGGGAAATTCATGGGAAATTAAGCCAAGTAGTTCAAGGCAATATATAATAATACATTAATACCATCTTTTGCCAAGTGGCAATTGCAAAGAGAAGAGGTAATATTGTCTCTGTTGATTGTGAATGCAAGAGATTGCAGATGTAGAAAGCATTACAGTTATTTAGAAATTCCAGTTCCAGGGACAACAGTTAATAAGGGTATAAAATGATTCTTGATTTTCTTGTATGTTGTTAAAGCTTTATTCTTTTCGTTGGTCTTAATGTTATCTTTGGTTGATATCCTTCTCACTCCAGGCCAAAATAAAAGAAGCTAAGCTGATTGAAAGACTGAAGCGTTATGAAGTTCCTAAAGCTCAGGGTCCTGTGGTAAAACCCCATGAACTGACTGGTGAGGAACGGTTTTATATGAAAAGAATGGGCCAAAAGAGGTCTAATTATGTACCAATTGGCAGAAGAGGAGTATTTGGAGGTGTTATTCTTAATATGCATATGCATTGGAAGAAACATGAAACCGTTAAGGTCATTTGCAAGCCTTGTAAACCTGGACAAGTGCACGAGTATGCACAAGAAATTGCTAGATTGAGTGGTGGGATCCCTATTCAGATTCTTGGAGATGACACCGTTATATTTTATCGAGGAAAGGACTACGTTCAGCCAGAAGTTATGTCACCTATAGATACATTATCCAAGAAAAGGGTGTGTTTTCCAACTTTCTATCTTTTTAGATGCTTTATTTCTTTATCTTCCAAAGTATATACTGTAACACACTTTTAACTATTATTCTTTGAGTTCCAATCCATGTGACTAGGAAATTCCATTGTAGCGAGTGGTGAAGGCCAAAATAAAAAATAAAAATCAAGGAGGGTCAAGGTTATATAGTGATATGAAAACCATTGAGCTACGGCTCCTTGGCTTGGGCTCCCCCATATCTGATACTCTCGACTTAAAATTCTCTAAAGTGAAGGTTCATTAAAACATAGTAATATCTCATTTATTGTCTAGATAGCATCTAGAGCCTATAGTTGGAGAAAACTTGCATGGAGTGAGTAGGTGTAGTAGTCATTACTGCCTTAAACCCCAAAAAATAAATAAGTAAAAGAAAGAAAAGTGTTTACATGTGTTGAAACAACCGCACTGAGAAAAAATTTTGTACAGTGTTGGTCCCCTTAAGGCAAACCATCCAGATATGTCCCTGGTGGGAATCAGGTTGTTAACCCTTCTGGGTTAGGGTTTTACCTTCCATCTACTGGATGTACAAAGAGTCTTAGGACCATGGAGTTGTAGGTGGATCTGCTGATCCTTACATGATAAATGGGCATATTTAGATCTTTTTCCACATTTGTGGAATTTTAGTGCTTATGTCTAAGAGATGGTTGATACTGAAAATTGGTTGAGACTTTGTTGATCGATGATAGTTTATCAGCCCAACCACTAGACATTTCACCAGATGTCATTTCAAATCTTTGCAGCTCTATAGATTAGTTGATTTGAACACTAACATGCAAAATGAGCTTTCTACAATATTAAATTGGTGAAACTCAGCATTCATGTCATTATGTCAAGGAGATGATTGCTGCTGAAATGAGTGAGATGGTAATGTGAACTGCACAAAAAAGATGTCTAGGTACCAACGTGCTATAACTCAACTACCACTTCCTCCTCCCATGATAATGGGATAAAGGGTGAGGTTGTGAGTTCAAGATCCCACTAGATGCATGTGTAACTTCCCAATCAAGTTACACTAGAAATCTTTAGATACAAGTATAAGAAATCTTCCGAAAATTAAATTGAGTTAAGCAGGCTGATTCTGGATGCTTTAGCAAAAAAAATTTGTGTCATCCATACTGATAAGCTGATTAAGTCTGTTTTCTTCCATTTCCAGGCACTGGAAAAATCAAAGTATGAGCAATCACTTGAATCTGTGCGGCACTTCATTGCTATTGCTGAGAAGGAATTAGAGCTCTATTACAGGCACATTGCACTTTATGGTGACCCAAATGATAGGAATCCCATTTCCATCTTGGATAGTCCAAGAAATGACTACAAGGAATCGGAGAAATTTGAAAAGAAAACCCTAGATCCAACTAGCGATTACTTTCACACAGCTCTTTCAGATACAGAAGCAGATTCCACAGAGGTATCAGAAAGTGTAGATAATTTTGAAGATGGAGACTTATCTATAAGTGAATCAGATTCTGAAGATGACAGCATATTTTATTCCAATGATGAAGAAAAAGAACCAGGCTATTCTATGTTGGAAGAGAGCTCCAACACAATAATGGGTTCGGCACCAATGTTTGAGAATAAATATGATTCTGAGAATCAAAATCTCTTAAGAGAACACACTATAGACATGAAAAATTAAATTAAATTTCTTATTTTTCTCTCCCTTTTTTGGAAGAAGTTGAGGCACACGTGGCTTGATAAGCGTCAAGTTCATTTTTTAAATAATCTTGAGGAAGATGCTGACTAACTTAGCTTGTAAAATCTCTTTTCATATACTAGATAACCAGGATCAAGATCAAGTATATCATGCATTTGATCTATATAATCATTCGTCTCACAGCATATGGATCCTACATGGTCGTGGAGTCCTATAATGTGAGTGAGAGAATGCATATAATAGGATGCATGAGAAAATTATTGGTGGAAAGGATACGGCAAAAAGGGGGGTTATGCATGAGACCAATTTGCATAGTTATGATTTGAGCCTCCTAGTTTGTTTGGGACCAAAGTGAACTAGTGTATCGTTAAGCCTTGTGATCTTGATTGGAGATAGAATAGACTGTTGTCTTTAACAAGAACAAACTCTAACCACATTGGAGCCTCTTCAAGCTCCACCAGAAATCCTATGTTCCAAGTGAGTGCTTGGCAACTTAACGGGCAGCTTCAATTCAGGCTATTATGGTGTGTTTGGGACGGAGTGAGAAGAGGAGAGAGTAGATGGGAAGGTTAATGAAATGAACTAATTTTTAGTATATTCTGGTCATTTTGTTTGCCTCTTTTTTCTCCCTCCATCCAATCATACCCTAAAGTTTGTTGCTAGCAATCCACCACTTTGGTTTTCTATTTCCTTTTCTTTCTTTTTTTGTTCTTTTTCTTTTTTTTTTTGGTTTAGCAAAAAATAAAATAAATTTGTTTTGAGTGTTCCGGAATAGGAGGTTCCTAGGCAAGGAACATACAATAATGTTAGAGACATAAAAATTTGTATTAAATTATTTTTGGAATAACATTACTTTCAAGTGGTTTGATCATTGATATTATTTTTATTAGCACCAATCACATCATGTCACTTTAATGGTTATGAAAAAAATATGAAATTTTTATTTATTCTTAAACTGGATGATATGCTCAATCATGCTCATCTTTACTACAATATTACATTTTGTGCCAAAATCCAGCATGCTATTTGACATTTTTGTAGGTCAGTTTGTTTCCATTCAATACTGGCCAAGGCTTCTACTTCGAGCCTGATGTCATTCCCACGCCTTCTATATATGTCTCTTAAAGCATTCTCATCCGGGAAGCTAAAGCCACTTTTAAGGTAAAATAGCTAGTACTGTTGATAAAATCTCACAACAAAAGCCTCCCAACTGATGCTTCATTTTTGCTCAAAAATACATCATACAACAGTAATAGGTATTGTTACCTACTACTATTCACAAGAGGTAAAATTATTTTTTCTTTGTTTATTCATTCTCTTTTCTCATGGGGTGTGGTGGTTGAGGGAGTGGGAAAAAAGAAAGAAGAAAAAAAATATATAATATTTATATATATATATATAGAGAGAGATATATAATATTTTAATAAGATGTACCGTAAAATAAAGAGTGAGATGTGAGGTATGTTGTAAAAATTAATAGGTAAAATAGAAAAGTAGGTTTTTGAAGAGGTAAAGTAGGGAAATTTTGACTAACCGGATGTGAATGCTCTTACAATCTTACTTTCTACATATAAATATATGATTAGTCAACTAGACGAGAGTTCACAATGATTTTTTATCTTATTTAGTAAAGTCTTTTGACATTGTAAAACAATATAACTTTTTAGATTTTTAACTCTCTTGGTAAGGCCTTATCAGAAAAATTCAAATCTCATATATACTATAATGTAAAACTGAAACTTTTTTTATTTTTGGTTAACCTCATAATATTGCGCCACATAGGCTGGTTCCACAATTTTACACCTAATTATTTGAATATATATATTTTTAATTGAATTTAAATTTTATTCTATAATTAAACATCTCATTAAAATCTTGACACATTATATTTTCTTTAATAGAAATAATATATTGTTCCATATATATAAACACAAAATCATAATAAATTCCTAATACTATATATAAAAACATAATAATAATAAATGTCTTTTAATAATTATCAATTTTCATATTTAGACAAAATATAAAAGATAAGAAAAATCATATTTAGACCAATAATTCTTTAGATTTCATATTAAGTAATTTTTCCGTGCATCACACGAGTTTGCGACTAGTTTATATTAAAAATGAAAAGTTTAGAAAGTGAAAGATTTTTAGATTACTTAACTTAGTTGGTAAGGTCTTATCAGAAAAATTCCAAATCTCGTTTATATTAAAAATGGAAATTTTAAATAGGAAAGAGATACCCCGACCACTAAACCAAAAAATATGGGACTTCACAAATATGAACCTAACAATATATTGTAGAGAGTGGGGGATATGTACTCGAAAGAGATACATGTTACGAAGATGTACATCAATCCCTTGTCCACTAATCACGCAATCATGGAATCTGGTCCCTCCCACCATGTCAACGTCCAATTGCAGTTTACAAGCAAATGAAACTTGTTTGGTAATGTAATGTAACATCTTCATGTGGTACATGGAAATGAACCATTGAATTCCTTGTCTTCACCATAAAAAGCTTTAGACATCTTCCATCGTGTTACACTTTCCAATTGGAAGTCGTAGTAAGAATGTTCTTTTGCACATTGGTATTAATAATGTTATCTGTCTTGTTTAGAATATGTCTTCTCGGTATGTTGCTAGCTAGCCCTCATTGGCCTTTCCTTTTAACAAGCCAAGAATCCTAGTAACATCATTTCTCAACGTAACTTGTAATGCCTCTCTAGTCTCTGTTGCGTAAGATTTTATACCTCCTCAACTTTTAAACTCTGATGAGGCGTGTCCACCATCCAAGAACTAAAACTTCATAATACTTTCTCTAAAAAGTTCGATCAATAATTGGATAACACCTGCGATATATCTTTTGAAATCTTCAAAAGTAAAATATTCTCAACTTTATGGACTTGAATTTGTTTGTTCTTATGTACCATTGGATTAATAAGATCATTGGCAATTTGGCATTACGATCTTTTTAGACATCCCAAGAGAAATCCAAATTCATTTCGTTTTTAATTGGCCTAAGAAGGGATTACACTTACACCTGTATAATTTTATAGTGGGTTAGAGAAATTTTCCTCCAAACTAATTTGAAGGTAAATTCTATCCAATTCTTTCTATTCTATATTTGGAGTAGGCTAGTTACAAATCCAAGTTTGTGTCAATCATTTAATTGGATTTATAACTAAATCTATATGCAACAAATTGACCAGCACAATGACCACTAAACTTTTCTTGAGAGGGGAAAAAAAGGATTATGAGTTTATGACCCAGAAAATCTCATCCATCATCCATCGGTGTTTTTTTTTTTTTTTTTTTTGGGGGGGGGGATTTGAATGCATTACGATGTGTTCTACTTGTACACAGTTTAGGTACAGGTGCACAAATATTTAGCATAGAGTATGATAGGATCTTCAAATTTTAATATTAATAGAGATATATTGATCTATGAAACTCAAATATAGTGTAAGCTCATGTACTTATAGAAAAAAGTAAACCTAAGTTTGAGCCACAATATATTTGTAACAAATCTCAATGCTCAGGATGGAGCCACTTAGGGACCAAAGAGGGGCCCTAGACCCCGCTTGCTCTAAAAAAAAATAACTAAAGTAGGTTAATTGGCCCTCACTCATATAATTTTTGAGCCCTTACTAATATTATTTTTGGACCCTTTCAATAAAAAATTAGTCCAAAACAAAATAATCAAATTATCCAACCCAATCACAACAAAATAACTCAGTAATTTTTTTTTTTTTTTTCAAATTACAACAAATCACAAACTTTAAAATAATGTTTTAGAGTGGTTATTCTTGTTTCTACTGCAACTACAGAGCGGGCATTATCAGCTATGAATATCATCAAAACTAGGCTTCGCAAAAAAATAAAAGACAATTTTTTAATAGACTCCATGCTTTTATACATTGAAAGGGAAATTAACTCAGTCGTTTAGTACAGATCCAATATCATAGATGATTTCAATAATGTAAAAACACGCTGACTTTTACTTTCTTTGAAAAATGCATTGTAATGTATTAAGAATATTTATTTCCTATCTTTTCAGTTGTTGATGTTTTGTTAATACTATATAAGATGTTACTTTGGATTTTCATGAAAAAAGTTCGGTTGATACACCATACCCCACTCATATAAAATCCTAACTACATCCTTATCAATGCTAAAATTGTTTAACAAATGTGCAAGTGATTGTTACAAGCCAAATGTCCCATAATTCTAGTATGGCAAAATGACATCATTCAAGTTGTTGTCTCATGATTTGGGCTCAAGTCACGTGCGTCCCAACTAAGGCAACTGAACTAGCTCCTGCTACTCTCTTGTCCTACTTCAAGCAGTGTTGTATAATCCGTTCCGTTCCGGCCGGAACGGACGGAAAATCTCGTACCGGCATGCTAACCGGTACGAGTCACCCCCACGTTCCACCTCGGCCAAAATCTCGGACTGTTCCAGCCTGTTCCGGCCGTTCCGGTCTGTTTCGGCCGGTAAGCTTGTTTCGGCCGGAATACTTTTTGGCCTGTTTTGAGTCAGCTACTCAGCCCAGGGGCGGCGCTACTTGTTGCTCAGCTTCTCCGCGCCTTCTTCTTCTCTGCAGTCTGCCCCATCTTTCTTCTTTCCTTTATTGCCCAGACCCATCTGTTTCTATTTCTTTTTCTTTGTTTTATATGCCTTTTTGGTTTGTGGCTAATGTCCCTCCACGTGAGGAACTTGATATTTGAAAAAAGTTGAAAGTAAATGTGGAGGTGGTCACGTGGAGCTTGAATGTTTTGAGAATTACCTTTTATTTATTTTTAATGTGCATTCTTGTTATTTTTCTTTGTTTAATGTGCCGTTTTTTGCTTTTGTTTTGTGAATTTTTTTTTTCTTTTCTGAATGTTCTGGGAAGTATTTACTCAAATTTAAAGTGAATTTTGGAGTTCTATTTTTTTTATATTAGTTAAAACTTTGTATTATTTGATATTATTTGTCTTACCAATGTGATATTAAGACTTAAGAATTTGTATTATTTGATGTTATTTATCTATATATATAAATATTTGCGGTAAACCCGAAACGGAACGTCGAAACGAACCGGTACCGAAATATTCCGTTCCAATGGCCAAACCGAAACGGGTGCCGAAACGGAATATACAACATTGACTTCAAGTCGTGTGGATTACAACTAGAATTTCGTTTGTCAGTTCTCAACCTGGGGAAATATATATATATGGACAGAATATTTTGTCACCTTCTTGATTATTATTTTTTATTTAAATTTTATATTGTATGTATTTGTTAATTTGTTGACCAATGATAAGGACACTTATTTATTTTACGGGGTGGTGCCTCTGATTTTTCTTAGGCACATTCATGGCTCACACCTAAAAATGACGGAAAGTTGCGGAAGATAACTTAAATTTATTTAGGGGGTGACGCTGCTAATTTATTTTAATCATATAATTCCACAGGTCAAAAACTAAGGTCTTTTTTTTTTTTTTTTTTTTTTGGATAATAGTCAAAAACTAAGGTCTATTCTCTCATTTGACTATAAATATATAAAATTCATATTAACTATAAATATTACACCATTTTAAATTTGGGATCATTTAGTACTTTATGTTTAAAAAATTTAACTCTAAATGTTTAATGGATATAGTTTACCTCTAATCCAATTTGAAGAAATCCTCCTTCAATCCACTACGTGTCAATTAAATATATTATCTATATGTATTATTTTAAAAAGTCACATGACTCATTAAAAAGGTTATGTGACTAAAAATACATGTGAATGGTCTATTTAATTGTCATGTAGTGAGTTGGGGGAGAATTCCTCCAAACTGGATTAGAGCCAAACTATTTCCATATTTAATAACATTATTTAATTTAGTCCTCCCATGATCCCATCCAATCTCGTTAACTATTTAATCTACATTGGTGTTGATTTCTTATTCAAAAAATAAGGAATAAAGATCAATATGAATAAAAAATTATCTTTTTTTTTTCTTTTTTTTTGTTTCTCCCTCTCTCTTTTCTCGTCAAAAACCATTAATTATCACAACTCACGAGTCCTATGTTTTTGACGACTTGTAGCAAGCCATTGTATGTACTTCAACATGGCAGACTCTTTATCCCTACCTAAAATAAAATAAAGTATCATTCTGGCCAAAATAGTATAGAAATTCAAATATACATGACAATGGTCCGCTTGAGTACAATTCTTCTATTATATATATAGGCAATATATAGAAGTACCTTATTTGTTGTTGTTTTTTTTTTATTATTATTATTTTGTTGATGCAATCATACAGCTAAGGAATTTGTTTATAAGTTATTTTCATATGCATGCAAACATTTATTCGAGTACCAACTTTGTGAAGGTCCCAAGGAGTGGTTAAACGTGTATATCTTCCCTTCAAAGGCAGGCTATCCAGTACATTCAAGTTCATATAATTAATTCCTTTATTTATTCCTCCATTATCCATATGCCCACATGACATGACATGACATTGTACATGCCCTTATCAATTATTAATCTTTTAGTGGAACAATACTTCATGATCTTAATTAATATGCGCTTCATGTTTAATGTAATTAAAGTGTTAATGCTCATGTTTTGATTTTCACTATTGATAATGTATTTTCTTTTTTACCATAAAAATGCATCTTTGAAAGATGTAGGGATTTTTTATAACTGTTAGCTTGTCCATAAAGATTTTTTTTTTTTTTTCAAGCTGTAAAAGTAGATTTTATAAAATTAGACATTGATTAAAGTTGAGGCTGGAGTGCTGGACCCATTGAAGTTGGAGCACCAAATTTCTAGACTTATAATAAATAATTTCTCAACTTAATTTTTACTCAAAGGAAATTGAGCAAGAATGTCAAAGGAGAGCAATTTTTTGTTTTTTTGTTTTATGAAAAGAGAGCAATTTTTTGTTGGAGAATACATGGTTGAGAATTGAGATTGAGTTGCACATATATATATATATTGCACATATATATATATATATAATCTATATTATTAAAATTTAGAAAGGTGTCATCAACAATTGGTAAGACATAAATAAAGTTTAGCAAGTTCTTGGCACAATGTAACTTCTCAATAATAGTATCCTTTTTAGCCACTAACTCATATTTATGTCTCTCTTTTTTATTTCATTCAAACTTTTAATTTTGATTAAGACAAAATCAACATATTAAAAGGATCTTAAGGGGAAAAAAAATATGTAAGAAAGAAAAGGCATTTGCAGAAGGCTAGTATATATTATCATGGTAGTAATGTGTCTAACTCTAAGCCCGAACTTTGTGAAGAGAAAAGTAAAGTTGAATTATCAATTAATAATAATAACAGCTAAAATTATTACACTAACATTAATTGTTAGGTCATATAAAGGCTAAATTAGATGATGAGTTAAAAAAGCAATACTTAATATAACAATCCAACTCATAACCTCTTTAACATATCTTACCAAATGCCAACCGCCCAGCTTGTAAAGTGACTTGAGAGAGGGAGAGAGATTGGTGGGGAAGAGAGGATGGGGATAGGGAACTTGATAGTTAGGTGGCATAGGTGGAGGTGTTGTGGATTGTGTTACCCTGTCTATTAATAGTCCATAGTTCTATTAGGTTCTTTCAGAGTACAACAATGTGGTACCCTCGCATCTCACATAAATGGTGAATTTTACTATAAATTGAATTAGTTTGACTCATTATTATGTCAGAGGAGAGAGTGTTGTATTCATTGCTCTCGGATTATCAATTTTTATTTATTTTTATTTTGAGACATCCAAAAATGAAATAGAGGGAAAGAGAAATAAAAGGGATAAAGGAAGAAAATCTCCAGTAATTCAGCAAAAAAGAAAAAGTAGATCTCATATAGTTGTTAGTAAACTAAAACAAATAAAATAAAGTGCAAGCAAAAAAGTCAAAAAAAGCTATTCATATTCTGACCACCCGGATCAACCGACCCGACCGCCCGAACCTATCAACGATGCTATGAACCAATACCCGACCCGCCCGACCCGAACCCACCCCTAATAATGAGGGTATTTCTTAACCTAAGCTATAGTAGTTGTGAAAAGTATATAGTTTTTTGCGTGTGTGTAATTTAAGAAAACTAAATGCAATGATGAATGATTTAAAAAAACAAAATGCATACAATGATACAAGTAGGATTGGCAATATTCAGCAAAAAAAAAAAAAAAAGTAGGATTGGCAATGGAGTGGGTTTTGAGGGTTTTTGGTCCTACCTAACCTTTTTTTTTATTATTATTATTTTTTTTTTATATATGATAGAAATTCCAATCTAAACTCACACACACGTATATTTTGAAGATTTCGGGGATTGAAGCCACGCCCTCATAAAGGGGTAAGACTTTTTGGGGAAGGGGATTACCACTGAGCTGAATACTCAAGTGGCGGGTCCTACCCAACCTTAATGCATGGTAAGTGTTTGGAATTTTCTTTAATGGGTTTAGAGAGGGTTTGGCTCAAATTTTTAAATCTGCTAGGGTTTAGGTTTTATGGCTAGATAGATATATATCTCTCAGCTACGAATAATTATCTTATATAATAGATATATGTATTTTTTTCCGTTCAGAGCATGTGGATCACAAAGTCCTTGTGAGACCCTATACGCTATGAGAAATAAAATATATATATATCGGATATATGAGATAATTCTTTCAACTTTATGCCAAAAGTGTTTTGTTTTATAAGTGATAGGGAAACTCACATTTGACTAACCTAATTAAAAAAAAAAATGTCACATGATAGGCAACACAAAAGTAGCTAGCTTACTAGCTTTAGATTCTTTTTGAAACCATCAGTTATATATTTTCGGTTTCTAGATTAATTAATTGTAGTTTGCAGTACATGAGCAGCTCTCAAATGTTGCAACCAAGAATTCAATTTGTTGTGACACTCTTCTTTCTTTTTTCTTTTTCTTTTTATTTTAATTAAGATGAGACATCCATTTGGAATGAATATCTTCTATCCATTCATACTTTCTCAATTATAATATATCATGTGTTAGATTATATCTGATTTTTTTATTTTAAATCTTAGTTATTTTATAAATAAATAAAATAAAAAATATATGATAAATTGTGATTAAAATAAAATATAAAAAGTGGGATAAAATATTTGTAATCCTCTAAATGCAATTGGTTGCTGGACTAGTAGATAATTTCCCGCGGTATACGTAACTTTCATTGTCATGGCTCACGTGGAAACTTAATCCTTTGCTAGTTGCTACTTGCAACTTGCAAGCTGCTTTTTTTTTTTTTATGAGGAACTTGCAAACTACTTTTGTATTTATATATTTGATATTTGATATGACATGCACAGCACATGTACCATGCGGCCCCTTCAACCATTAGTAAAAGCAAATGACATATTTACTAGTCATCATATTCTTAAAATAATATAGGATAGTCAATAGTGTGTGTGAGTATTCTGCCTCAACTCAAAAAATAAATAATAAATAAATAAAACATATTCAATTTTGTTTATTATTATAAATTTTGCACGGCATGTAAAGATTTTCAGGAATTTTCAAGTTTGTTACTTATAGAATCTTGGCTTGGTTGTATCTTTGGAGATGATTTTCTTGTTGACCCATTAGCAAACTTATTCAAGTGGAAGGAGATATCATCTTAAATAGAACAACTTTTTCATGCCTCTAAGCCTATTTGTTCCTTTTCTTCCCATTGATTTCTCCTAAATTCCCTCAACAACTTTAATACGATATTTGATAGAAATGCAAGGAAATTGAAGTGACAACTTTGAAAGTGATCAATCAAGATTTGGTGAAGTTGGATCGTTTAGATAGATGGTTCGAATTTCACCAATTGTCCATTGACAAGACAAAATGAAGTTTGAACTTACTATATTGACGATTTTCTATGTGTTGGATCCGAATTTGCAACCAATTCTTAAACCAAACCCTCAAGACACCGATATAGTAAAAGCTTAAAGGAAGAAACTAGAAGAAGATAAACTCATGTGTAAAGGGTGCATTTATTACCCCCTAAAAAAAAAAAAAACATTAAATTAGTATAATACACTTATAAGTTAATACCAAACATGTTATATCACATCTTCTCTCTTATCTCATTATATTTCCCTACAGTCTTCCTTGTATTAATTTGGTAGGTTTGGGTGAAAAACACCTTTTGGTTTTTTTTATTTATTTTTTATTTTTGAGTGTAAATAGGGGGATTCAATTGGAGAACTAAATCAAACAAAAGAACCTATTTTATTAAAACAAAACAAAACAAAAATGTCATAAAATTAGTCTCATAACAAAGTAAAAATTTATAATTTTAAGAGATAAATTTATCCATCTTTCAATATTTAAAATTTTAATTTTTTTGAATTTGGTGCACCTATTAAAATTTTTACCATTCTTAGAGTAATTTTTTTTTTAAAATCTTATCCATCAATTTTAAAATTAATAATATAAAATTTTTCATCTTACCAATAATTTAAATAAATATGAAAATAATAATATTGATAATATAACAAAATCCAATCCACTTAAGAAGTCAATGTTTTGAATTGTCTAACAACTCTACAAAGTCCTATAAGAGCATTCCCAGCCGAGTTGTAAGTGTAGCTTTTTTGTTAAAATAGATGACACTATAGCTAAAAAACACCAAAACACGCTCCCAGCCGACCCTCTATTTTAACTTCAACTTTTACACATCGCTACAGTAACGTGTAAAAATACACGTTACTGTAGCAATGTGTATATAATTTTTTAATGTTTTTTATTCTGTCATCTCTCTTCTCTCTCCTCTCTCTGTTTTTTTTTCTTCTTTTTTCTTTCCGTTTCGCTTTGTCTCTGCGCTGCTCTCTCTCTCTCTGCTCTGCTCTCTCTCCCTCAGTCTCAAGTCAACAGCTCGGTGGAGGTGGAGGTGGTTGTGGGTTGTCAACGGCTCGGTGGAGGTGGTTGTGGGTTGGTGCCTTGGTGGTTTTCGGTGATGGGTTGTTTCCGGATCTGTTGGTGATGGTGGTTCGCGGCGGTGATGGGGATTCTGTTTGGGTTTGCCGGCGGTGATGGGGTTTGTGTTTGGGTTTGCCGGCGGTGATGGGGTTTCCGGATTTGATTTCTCTCTCTCTTCTCGGCCGTGGTTGCAGAAAAAATGGGTTGTGGTGGGTTTGGGTTTGCCGGCGTGGGTATGGTGGTTGTGGGTTTGGGTTTGCCGGCGTGGGTGTGGGGGTTATGGGCTGATCGGCTGCCGTGGGTTTGGTTGGGGTGTGAAAAAAAATATATGAAAAAAAATTATTTTATAATATTTTAATGTGATGTTATTGTAAAATAGAGAATGGGATGGGAGTTGTTTTGTAAAAGTGGGTAGTTAAAATAGAGAAGTGGCTTTTTAGAGTTGTAAAGTAGAGATACAACCCATTTTCCGTTGGGAATGCTCTAAGATACTTAAAAAAAAAAAGTCCTATAAGAGGAAATCTATTCTATCTCTCCCTCTTTTCCTTTACAACTCCAACTTTTTGAAGTATTTTGTTACAGATAAAAGTTCATAGATATATTATCAAAGGATAAGGATAATAGTCTTTTTATCCAATTCGTACCAGACAATATATGTCTACCATTTTTACTAATTTAAAATTATCATTATTGATAAAAATATCATAGCCCTACGTGGCTGGTGGGCCCAAATGACGCCCACAGATTCAAGAATACCACAATGCCAGATCAGAAAATGTAAATTTTTATAATAAAAAAAAAAACATTTTAATTTTTTTTAAATAAAACTTAATTTAATTAAAAAAAAAAAGTCAGATCCAATCCAAACATCACTACTTCTCTCCTTCTATAAATACTCTCATTCTCTCATACTTTTTTTTCTCTCATTCATTCTCTCTCTCTAAAAATATTATTATTATTATTATTATTATTTTCGTAACGAAACCATTGCGATGGCTTCAAATGGAGTAGCCGTGGGCGAGACCGGAACCGGTTTGATCGTGAGTTTCGGCGAGATGCTGATAGACTTCGTACCGACCGAGTCGGGCGTATCGCTGGCTGAGGCGCCGGGGTTTTTGAAAGCTCCCGGTGGTGCTCCCGCCAACGTTGCGATCGCGGTGACGAGATTGGGCGGGAAGGCCGCGTTCGTCGGAAAGCTCGGAGACGATGAGTTCGGTCACATGCTGGCTGGGATCTTGAGACAATACGGCGTTGTTGACAAAGGTATTAACTTCGACAAAGGAGCACGTACGGCGCTTGCGTTTGTGACTCTACGCGCCGACGGAGACCGTGAGTTCATGTTTTACCGGAATCCCAGCGCCGATATGCTTCTCACCCCCGATGAACTCAACCTCGACCTCATTAGATCTGTACGTTTCTCTCTTTCTCTCTGTTTTTTTTTTTTTTGTTGGATGGAAAAATCTGAAGGCTAAAGAACACGCGCGGAAACACGGGGTTATAGTATCACATTATTTGTTGGGATCTGCCACGTCAGCAAAGGTGGGTCCCACGATTAGATCTAGGATACCGCAAAATATGCAGGAAGGGCATCCCGGGATCTCTCTTTCTAGATTCTCGCTCTAGGAAGGGTGGTGGTTCTAATCTCACGTGCTGTCATGATAAAACGTGAGGTGACTCTGTGGGACCCACTGTTTTTGGATCCAATAATTATCAGAATTCCTTTTTTTTTTTAATATTTAAAATTTCATGTTTTTTTTTTTTCAAATGATTTTCTCGAATTTGAAAATTTTTTTCGGAAATTATCGAAAATTTCATGTGTGTGGAAATCACGCGCGGTAATGACGGTAGTGGATGAAATGAAACACAGTGGCGTGTAGCACATCCAACTTTGACTTCTACTTGCTTTTCTTAACTTTATGAGCTCACTACTTTTGACTGACAATCCACGCGCGCTTTTGTAATACTGTTGGGTATTTTTATTTTTTGGCTAAGTTCCTGTCTCTCGTATTGGGCACGCAATTTTTGTTTTGACTTTTGAGGATAATGCATTTTGGATCTAATTTTGGAAAAAAAATAAAATGGTTGGTTTCCACTTTCCATGTGAACTTGTCTGTAATCGGATTTTTGGGGCTTAATTACGGATTGCTTATTAGCCAAAAAGTGAAAGATTATAAATTTTGGGTCTTTTTTTTTTCTTCCTGAAATTAGGTAATTAACAAAATTTGTAGTTATTGATTGGATCATTTGTATGAATTGTATGTTACGCATTACAAAGATCTGGACTTTTGTTTATTCAAGGATATAAATATAACGTGGGATCCAAGTAGGTGAGTGGTTAATTATTTTATGCAAAAAAATAAAGTTGGTGGGTGGTTGGGTGGGAACATATTTTATGCAATTTTCACAAGGGATTGGGATGATGTCTATGATTTTACTTTATTTAAAAAGTGAATAATTTTTTACCCTTTTCTTTATTTATATGGATATAATTGGGGAGCATAATTTTGAAGATTATAGATTTTTTTTTTTTAATTAATACATAATACCTATGGACTGTTAAAGTGCTCAATGCAACACCATGTGGTTAGTGTTGATCCAGTGTAATCAATATTATATTTGTTATTATACTTATTTTATAGGCCAAAGTTTTTCACTACGGATCGATAAGCTTGATCGTGGAGCCATGCAGATCAGCACACCTAAAGGCAATGGAGGTGGCCAAAGATGCTGGTGTCCTGCTCTCCTATGACCCCAACCTTCGGCTACCGCTATGGCCGTCAGCGGAGGAGGCACGCGAGCAGATCTTGAGCATTTGGGATAAGGCTGATTTGATCAAAGTTAGTGATGTGGAGCTTGAATTCCTCACAGGGAGTGACAAGATTGATGATGCCTCGGCTATGACACTATGGCACCCTAACTTGAAGCTCCTCCTTGTCACTCTTGGTGAGAATGGCTGCAGATACTATACCAAGGTATTTTGTTTGGATCTAACTTCATTTAATTACTGCTTTCTGAATTTGACTGTTAGCTAGTGTCCAAAACAAAGCAAATTATGGACTTTTTAGCTTGTTAGCTGTGATGGGTAGGTGATAGTTTTAATGGGATGAAACTTCCACGCGCAAATTGGCATGTGGGGCAGTGGGGGGCATAAGGCATGGGAAGCTCCGCCTTAGTGGGGTCAGAACATACACATCATTCTTGTGTTCTTTCACATTTAAAATCAAAGTCCCATCATATAAATTTCCATTTGGTTCAACTATTATTATCAGGACTCTAGAGTTCAGTCATCTAATACAATGTGAATAGGCCATCATTATATTAGACTGGATTTTAGTACTGGTGGTTGATTTTTGACCAAGCCTTTATGGTGGTTGATTTTGTTATAGGGTATAATTTCACAAATTCTAATTATGTTGTTTCTGACTTCCCCATTTCATTTCCAAAGGCTGATTTGATTTTTGTTTTCATTTTAGTAATAATAACATAACTGGGTGCATTTGTTTTTGGGTGGTCTTATAAGTTAGAAAAGGTGACTAGATAAGCTTTACCCGTGAATAAAAATTAAATACTAGATAAACTTTATAGTCTATTCAACCACTATCTCAAATGATTCTAATCAACTCAGATTATTTTTTCTCTTTTCTGAAGATTATTGAGAGTCAATCATGGCTTCATGGGCCTTGCCACTGCAAATTACTTTCTTTCCTATCTTTCTTTTGTCAGCTTTATTTTCCTTTTGTCGTACACGTACTGCAAGTGGGGATGCTTAAAATATTGTGTTATCTAAAGATTTTGAAAAATGAAGTCACTGTCCACTAACGTATGTTTTTGGGTGCGACTAATGTTAAAGTAAAAAAAATCAGAATGTTATAATTGCTGATGTAGTAAGAGTAACGATTACTTTCACATTAACATGTTATTAGCACCCTTCACATGTCTGGTCATTATGCAGAAATTGTTTTAATATTTTAATCGAAGTCTTTGTGTTTTTTAATGACGTAAGCATGAAATAGGCCTGCGGCCATTACAGCAGCAAGCAACTTTAATAATTTAGCTAAAAAAGCAAGCAACTTTAATACTCACCCAGGTGGTAATATTAAGTGCTACTATTGGAAGCAGTCTTTTTGGGCATATTTGTCTGTCTCCACTCGTATAAATAAAGAAATCAGAAAATGCTAGCACAGAGAAATCAAAAGTGACAACAATTAGCATGTGCCACAAAAGTTACTTTACAAATTGAAGTAAATTGTTGACAATTGTCAATGTATGTGCCACAGAAGTTACTTTTTAACAAATTGAAGTAAATTGTTGAACAATGAAAACTTATATTCATCTTAACACTTGGTGATATCTTTACTTGTTTGAACAAATATAGAACTTCCATGGAGGAGTAGAGGCTTTTCGTGTCAATACAGTGGATACAACTGGTGCTGGAGATTCATTTATTGGTGCCCTGCTCTGCAAGATCGTTGATGACCAATCCATACTTGAAGTAAGTACTTGCTTTCATCAACATCATAATGGTCACCTTGTTCAGTTATTGTACATTTCATATGGGGTTTAGTAATTCACTGTTGTCTTCAACATTCTAAATTAAAGGATCATCTTGAAAATTAGATTTTGTTCCTCTTTATACCTCTACATGTCATCAGATCCTAAGTATCTGTTTGCCTGGTTGCAGGATGAACAAAGATTGAGGGGAGTGCTCAAATTTGCAAATGCATGTGGAGCCATTACAACTACCAAAAAGGGAGCAATCCCTGCCCTTCCAACTGAGTCTGAAGCCCTCGCCCTCCTCAAGGGAGCATAAAAGACTTGATTGCTCTTTGTTCCAACTCTTTCTTTCTTTGGAGCACTCTTTTTCTCTCTCTGTTTTCGTAGTTTTTGCATAGGATTGCTTTCAGTTCAATTAAAGAGAGTTTCAACCCTCTCATTTTTTCTCCTTTTTTCCCTGGCTGTAATGATGGGATGGCTTGCGTTTTAAGGCATTAATAATAAATTGTTTTTAATTTTTGCCATCTTTTGGTAATCTTGTTTGCATTGTTTTATTAGTTTATTCCTCCATAATATGGGATCAAGAGTGTGGGTGACATGCCAGTCATCATTTAAATGTTTCTCTTGCAGGTTGCCTTCTTGAGAGTGAAAGTACGCATTGTAAAATATGGTCTGGACTATTTTCAATTCCCCAAGGGAAAAAAAAAAAATCCCCCATCCATTGATGTCTAAGAATGTAAAAAAGCTTATTACATTGTGTGAAGGTTTTCTTAGAGATGTAAGAGACCTATATGCTCCGTGTGGGCCCATAAGATGGGTTAGACCTAAGCAGAAATTATATATACATTCAAGAGGGAAGGGAACCTCTAGTACGTCTACTGGGCCAGTCACCTAGATGCCCATTCAGACTTAACAGCAAAGCAATGGAAACCTAATAAATTGCCTTGCAGCTTGCCCCTCTTGAGATTGACACTTTAAATACAAGAAATAAAATCTGAATGAATTGTCAAATGGTGGACATTTCACCATGTGAGGAAGATTTCGTGCCTGGTGCTTGTGAAAACATGGTTGATACACTTTTTCAAAACTTACTTAAGTGGTAGATTATGATTAGTGGAAAAAGTAGACATTCTTTTAAATGCTTGATAAAAGCTCAATTAACCACAAAAGGCACTATAATCTAGTCATAGTAATTCTGTCTTCAACGCCACTCACTATTTAGTATATTATGATATAACACAATCAAAATAAAGGAAGGTGAAAACAAGTGGATAAAGACGTCCACGGAAAAGAAATTGACTCAACTCAACTTTTTCAATATCATTTTAACACCTACAGACAAAAGTCACAAAACAATCAATACTTGAAACAAGCTTTGATTTGTTACATGGTCATTCAGCAGTCATAAATTACGTTCTTAATCGGACCCACTTCTTTATTTGAACTTTAGGGATGTTGGGAGACATTATTACAAGACAATGGCTTGTGGATAGCATTCACTAACCTCCATCTCCAAAGACCTCCAGGCTGGCTTACATCTTTCCCACTTTTCCTGCATGTGGACCAGAAATGCCTCTGCCCATTGTTCCTTGCTCCCACCCATGCTTAGATCATAAGGCACCGAAAAACTATTCAACAAATTACAGAAAATCCAAAGGATCAACATGCTGCTTATGAATGCTTCATAATTATAGCTAGTAATCATCATAATCATCATTAGGAACAACCACCATGATGTATCTGCGTAACATGAACCAACCCCAAATTTTCCACTACAAATCATTATCATCATAGTCATATTAACTCTCTCTCTTTCTCTCTCTCTCTCTCTGTGTGCAGTCTACACCCCCAAAATCCCCAATGCATATAACTTCGTGGAATGTTACCTCAACAGTTCTTCCAGCTGAGATCCTTTACTGGGGGAAGCATTCCTGCAAGAGTTAGAACTTTGAAATCAACACACCATATGTCTCAGCCTCAATGAAAACTATACTTTTTTGGTTTTGCAGGAATAAAGAAAAACTATACACTAGTTGTAATGAATTTGACAGGAAGACTACTAGCCACAAATGTTAAGCCACAAATTTGATAGCCATCATGAGAATGATATATTCTAGGTTGTAATAATGCATTGCTCGGTTCTCCCCATAGGGAGAACTTGGGTTAGAAGCAAATAAAACTTGGGTGCCAGGAAGTTAATTTCTCCAACTTAGACTCCAAGCACCACCTTGACTTTCTCTCTTAGAAAGAATTCATTGAAAATAATAAAAGGTAATTTTTTGCAATCCAAAAAAAAAAACTGTTTTTGAAAAGATAACCGTTTTTATATACAAAATATTTTAATTAAAACACTTCTAAGGCAGTGTGCAGCATGCAATGTTAGTGACCAGTAGAATTCATCCTTCAAGTTACATCAGGAAACAATATGAGACTTGAATTGGGAACAACATACCTGCAGACTGATATTTTGAAGATACGAAGAGACTTGGTGGAAAGATTATATATAGCATCGGCAATGTGCTCCTTGCTGAACAAGTACACTACTGGATAACCAAGAAGCCATCTGAAGCAAAGTAGTTAACCAGTTTTACTTTGTTATAATAAGATGGAACTAACCAAAGGCCAATGTAATGCTACTAGCATATAGCATATATTATTGTTAATCCTCAACGAGAAAGACAATCATATGAGCATATAACCAGTTTTTCGCTGGTTTTTCATATTTCTCATTTCCTTGTCAATATTAAAGAAGCGTTTAAAATAATGATTAATATTTAGAGCCAAACTTCTATATTTCTGGACTCTTAAGGTCCTCTCTCCAAATAAACTTGCATTTATCCCAACAGATAACTTTAAAAAATGTAATGTTGTTAACTAACAGCATACATTAAGGTAGGTCCACTTGATTCCAGCAAACACTTCTCCAAATGAGTAGAAAGCAATGTTAAAAGGTGTATTTAAGGCTTGACTCTTGAGCCAGATTTAAGCATTCTTGAAAATAACAGCAACATCCATTTATAGGTTTACATTCTTCTAAGGGGTACTCCAACAATGTTATGACCAACTTTTCAAGCCAAATTAATCATTCAACCACAAAGGGGCCAGCAATGCAATTTCCTGAGAAGTTCAGGTAACGTAATCTGTACAATTTATATAAGAATTTGGTGTACACATTCACTTGACATGTAGAATTCCCCAAACATCACAAGCAATTCCTACTGTCAATGAAACTAAAACCCACCAAGTTGCTTCCAAAAAGCTGGGATAATCAATTACTTCCAACAGGACATAACTAGATTAGGGGCTGCTGCACAATCCATCTATATCATACAGACAGAAGAGCCAAGATGGGTCATGGCCCCCAAAGATATCCAAAATAATGTAACTATTCTTCTTTGCAATAAGAATCTCCGATGCGAATTAAATGATGCCACTTAGATGTATTATATTATTTGAAGGGAATTAACTTTTACTTGGACCATAGCCCCAAAATTTAATTGATTGACCTATAAATATATGTGTGTGTGTGTGTGTATTTGAGCATTAAATTCTTTTACGCATTTGTAAAAATATCCTTATAAAGCTGAGTTTAAAATTTGTAGTTCCACCCATCCTCATCACAACAAGGATTGATGGATGTATTACACAAGTTAGTTCAAGAAGTTACCCATTTAAAGTTGGCACAGTGACCTGTGAATCTTGCATGCAGCTACTAAGATCAATAAAGTCAGAAGATTGAGAAGTGACAAGCTCATGGGTCGAAGATGTGGCATCACCCATGTATTCTGTCCTGTGACACGGCAAGGGATCATCTTTTATTCCATCTTGAGGAAATAACAAAGAGAAAGACTTCTGAATTGATATAAGCTGCATTCCTACTGGGCTATTTTCTGCTTGTGTTATCATCTGGAACAAAGATGAAAACAGAGCCTTCACCAAAAAGGTAAAGGGGAGCATGTCTGATATTGAAGGTAAAGATTATGAAACATGTACCCTACAGCAGGAACCAACCTTGGGAGGGTCCTGTTCAAGGTCCACAAAATGCAGCTGTGCTTCTAAGCTCAAGCTTGACCTAACATACTCAGCAAGCCCTTTCACATGAATCAGATATATCATATCATCTATAACCATTACTTTCAGATGCTCAAAAATGGGCGACTGCTGCATATATGAATATTGAAAATAAACTCTATTAATTTTTAACAAAAAAGATCCTCCTACTAATAAAAGGAAATTGGAAGGTATTTAAGACATGATTATTGCATCTAACAAACATAAAATGAACCATCTTATAGAAACAGTTTTCCGACCAAAACTGTGAGTCCATCCTGATGCAAATTTTATAGGGAAGAAATTGACTTAAAAGAGGCATGTGAAATTACTTCATTTATATATATATATATATATATATATATATATATATATATAACCGTGAAATGACTTTGCTTACTAATTTAATCATGTAGAAGTCAATATGGAAACCACATTGAGTTTAATTTGATGAATTTCTGGAGGTGGAACAAGCTTAGTGGGTTTGGATTGTGGAATTGTAAAAATAAAAAGTGATTCCATTTTATACTTTAAGAGTTCGATTTTGATGTCCCATAGTATACTCCTTGTGTACTTGGGCTGCCATTTCTCTTTTTAATAAAAATTGCACTTATAAAAAAAATGCTAGTCCTTGAATCATATAGCACCAAAGTTGATTTCAGAGTGCACAAATAAACAGATGTCTAAAGCAATGAAACACAATAAGTTTGTGTTAGATCTAATACATCAGGTTACAACACTGTACTTTGGGAGATAATAATGTATAACTCATAAAATTAAACTATTATTCAAACAAAAAATGATAAGTGCTGACTTGATGTTTAATTGAGAAAGTATCACAAATGAATTGATGAAATACAAAGAGTATGGAGTAAAACCTTCTGAATTAGTTTCATAAGTGCACATAGTCGCTCCTGCAGTTCAGGCAACTTTCCACCATAATCTATCATTACAACTGGCCTCATTCCAGTACACAATGCTAGTATATCTGCCAGAAAATATTCCAAAATCACAATTCATAATGCACAAAAAGAAATTACTCAAAATTACATTACTCAAACACATACCCACTAATTAAAAACCCAAACAAGAAAATAAACATAAGAAAAGGAGCAAAGTTATACACACTTCATCAATAACAGTATACAAGAGAAAGAGTCATAAACACATGAAAATTATCAGTTTATGAAACGTGAAAACATTGCAGACTCACTGCAAGTCTGCAAACCATATTGAATTCATCACAAATAACAATTCACATCAATGGGACATAACATTCATCATAAAGGAAAACAGACTAAAATTTTGGTTCATAAGTAATGTTTAGTTCTAAATTGTTTTAACATTTTCATTTCCTACTTTAATTTCCTGGAAAATGATACATCTTTAACCAACCACATGAATTTTCGCATGAACTTCCATTTCATTTTCCAATAAATGAGAGCAGAAACTAGGACCATGTTCAATAATCAAACACAACTTGAACTATAATTGAGCAAGACACAACTACTTGGCTTAAGGTTAAATGGGGTTCCATAATTCTCAAGCTAAAATAAAACAATATGTGAGTTTCACTATTTTAACAAATAATATCAAACCCACAACCAAAATTGAGTCTCAAAATTGGAAAAGTCTCCAAAATATTAAAAACCCAGAAAGCAAAACAAAATAATAATCAAGAAAAACAAATATCTGAGGTGAAATAAAACAATAAAGAAATTATCAAAGCAGTGAGGAATTAAAAGAAATAGAAAAACCAAAGAGGGAAGTGAACATAGAAAAGGACCTATTTCGAGTCGGCGCTTAGATTGAGATTTGAGACGCCATTTCATAAGAGAAAGAGAGGAATCCAACACGTTGAGTGCTTCATCCAATTCTACTACCTCCATTCACTATTCTCTCTCAGCTAACAACACAACAAACAAAGACCAAAAAAAAAAAAATTATCTTTCTTTTGTTTTCTGGACTGGGAACAAGAATCTCAAAGTGTCCCACTCTATTTTCTTTTTGTTTCTTCAAATCAAGATGCAAAATTCTCTATGTTAATTTGAGATTAATTTACAGTGGCCATTTTAATGAAATAGTTTCTAAATTACCAAATAAATAAGTGTATTAATTTTAAAATTAGATATTGATTATAGAATTCTTTCTTTTTTTGTTCTACCAAAAATCAAATTATTACTTCAAAGTTTATTTTGTCTTTCTCTTATCCCTTTGTATTTTGTTTTTAGTTGTACATTTTTTGTAAATTTTTCGTTATCAATAAAGTGCTAACTTGAAATGCATTTTAGCAACAAAGAAAAGAAGAAGTTTAGTTCATTTCCATCTACGGATTAAATACCAAAGTTGTATATTTCGTTTCGACACCCGTTTCGGTTTGGCCATTGGAATGGGATATTTCGGTACCGGTCAATACCGGTGTTCCGTTTCGGGTTTACCGCAATATATATATATATAAGATTTACTCCTCTATATATTTATTCATCAAAATTTTATTTTAAGAATTCAAATTATAAACACATATCAATCTTAATATTAACAATAATAATCTCTTGTATTTTGAGCTACGTCAAATCCTTTAAAAAAAAAAAAAAAGAAAGGTAAACCATGAACCCAATCTTGACCGCAAAAACCAATAGAATTGAAAAAAATAAATTAAAATTTCATGGGTGAAAGTGGTTGCCAGGTGCCAGCCATAAAAGAGAAAAAAAAGAAGTAAAAATAGTAGTTGACAAATCACAGTTAATAAACCTCGGTTTAAAAAACGAGAGAGAAAAAGATGAAGAAAGAAGAAGAAGAAGAAGGAGAAGAAAAGAAAAACAACGAAGACACAGAACAAAAAAATCGCTATTTTTTATCATCCTCTTTCTTTTCTTGTTTTTACCCTATTTCTTTCGTCATTTTCTTCTCTGTACTGCCTGCCATCTACAAGAGAGAACAAGACGAAGAGAAACTGAGGAAGAAATTTTTTATTTTTTTTCCTGTGGTTGCCCCATGGCCCTGGTGATGTGGTTGAGGCTTGAATGGAGGCATTGGAGGCAGACTGGCAGAGAGATCAAAAGAGACCCAGAAAAGAGAGAAAAAAACCCAGAAAAATTCCGGCCGAAATATAAAGAAAAGAAGAACCCCGAAATTTTATCCGAGGTAGTTCACCGGTTTTCGGTACATTTTCCGTCTCCGGCCGGAACGGAACGGAATATACAACTATTAAATACTGCCGTAAATGTATTAAAAAATTATAGGCAAAAATTAAAGATCACATTCCCTAAGTTTAATTGGTTGTGATTTTAGTTCACTAAATTAATAAAATAATCCATTTTTTCTAATATATTAATATAGTAATATTTAATTCTAGTAAAAGGAAATGACCAATAAAAACAAAATTAGGTGTAATTTTTATTTTTTTTAAGTTTGAAATGTATAGCTCTCTTCTAGTGCTCATTTTCAAAGGGTAAAATATATGTTTGGTCACCGAAATTGACATAAGGTTCTATTTTAGTCATGAAATATGAAAAGTTGTGTTTTAGTCCCTGAAATTTATATCAAGTTCCTATTAGAGTACGTTTGTTTGATTGTGCTTCTTAAAATTTTCTCCATAATGATTATGACCCATACCTTTAGCCAATTTAGCTCTTAATATAGGATTATTCAAGCTCAGTTGTAGAGCGCGCCTTTGATAAAACACTCATGAATTCATGACCCAGTAACCCAAGGCCTCAAGTGATCAAAAGCTTCAAGGAAGAGATACAGGTTCCATCTCCAACACGAGAGGTTCTTGATCTAGCATCAGACTCCGAAGAGTCCCAACTAGAGGTTGATTACTTTTTTGAAGCTTTTGATGATGAACTAGACCTGTTTGGAATTCGAAAAGTTCTATTTTAGTCCATAAAATTGACATCATGTTTTATTGGGCCAATAATATTTGGACTAGCTATTTCCATCTAGGCTACCCTATTCCTATGTTGGGCCTAGAAAATATTGGCCTTCATAGATGCTTTAACCATTTTGTAACCAGTAGTGTGAGCTCCCTACTCAACTACCCACTCTCCTAATTTGAAAATTTTAACTCATTCACCCAACAAGAAACAATATGGTGGTCAATTTTCAGTTTACTTGTTACAATTACTAATTGGGAAGTGACAGAAATTATGTATCCATTGAATGGTAGAAACCACAATGAACTTGGAACTCAAACTCAATAGGAACAAATGTGAACTATCCTACAAAGTCCACATATAAGACAACTTAACTTATTTTGGTGGATAATATAAGTTTCGTCTTTCTTTATTCTAATATTACTCCAGTAAGTAAACATAGAAAGACATGGGTGGGAGAGTTCAATGCTCTGATCTTCCACAAGAGCTATGGACAATGATTGGCAAACGTGTAAATGATCACACTGACATCCTCCAATTTCGCAGTGTCTGTAAATCATTGCAGAATGATTGTTGGATGAAAGTGGGGTAAATGGATTGAGGTGAAGAACTTGGGTGATCAAGTGTTTGTTTTGGGGAATGATTGTTGCTTTTCTGTTTCAGCTTAAGAATCTGCTGGATGTAAAAGGAATTGCATTTATTTTGCTGATCAAAGGGCTAATGGTGTTCATGACAGTTATGTGTTCGACTTAAATGATTGTAGCATAAGGAAGCTAGCAGATTCGCCTATGTTTTCTCAGATATTTTGGCCTCCACCGACATGGCTCAGGAAAGAACCATGTTCATATGGATGCTGAATGTGAGTATGAACTATTAACATTCTTAATTTGTTCTGATTTTATGAATTGAGAGCATATATACTGTATCCTCATTTGTGACCTTGATCTAATTGTTTTGATGATTTTGATTTGGCGCATCATTTATATTGCCTGATTATCATTGAGAGTCATAGTTGTTGAAAAATTCTTGTTACAAGAAAAAAAGATTCTAAAGGAGATAATGAGAATATCAAAACTAGAGCACAAGTTGAACTTTGGGGTTTGTACAATGTATTCATGGGCTACCCTCCAATTCAGTTCTGGATGAGGTGAAATATGTATGTTAGTATGGAGGAATGCAAGTCCTTAAGAAGACAAATTGATGTGTGTAATGTGAAAATTATCTTATTTCACACACAAGATATGCTGACTTACTCACGATTGTTAAATTTATTCATAATATTTAGAAAAATGCTCCATGTGGAAGCTCTTGATTTTATGCAAGATATGATGCAATTATGATTCACAAGTTCATTGTGAATATACATGTGTTTGAGCCTTGATTAAATTCATCTCATGGCCAGTAGAGGAGATTGTGTGCCTTGATTAAGGTTGTATTCTAACCAAGAAATTGTTCATAAGTTTGCAAAATTTCTGAGATGCCTTTTTTATTATTATTTAAAATCTTTTTCCTTTGTAATGGCATGTTTTTAAAAAAGTTTAATCACTCTTTTATTTAAAAACAAGATATTCTATCCAAGTTATCATGATCAAGATTGTATATGTGGTAATTCTCATGCTAAGCAAAGATTGGAAAGAGTAGTGATAGTCATGTACCTGGATTCTACTTGGTTATAAAATGGATGTTTTGACAAAATATTTCTTGTTGAGTGGAGCACCAATGCTTTCTTATAAGCAACTCCTACAAAATTTTGATACTTAAATGATAAGGAGACTCTATTATCAATATACACATGTAACACACTAATCGCTTATGTATTAAGCATGGAGAATGCTAATGATATTATTCTATATGAACTTTTTGTGTAATTGATTAGCTTAGTATGCATAACATTTTCTTACTTTTTTCTTTTTGCAAATTAGCCAAGTTGGTGATGCACTAATGCTATCCTTTCTAGAATAAGACAAAAGGGATAATGCATGGATTTGGAAGAGGCCATACAGCTGCCATCTATGTCAAATCTGGCATTTTACAAACATTTCCTCTAGTACTTTATTTGAACTTTCAAGCATATGCAAATCATGGAACCCTTTGTTATCCTTTTAATATCCTTGGCTGTAACTTTAATTGCCTTTGCTTTTAAATCTTACAGGTGATAGTTAATATGATGAATGAATTAATGCTCCCAACTTTTTACAAAGTTTCTAAAGAGTTTTTACTTTTAAATAAACAACATTCTCAAGTTTTATGTCTAAAAATTGTGTTAACAGTTTTTGTATATGTGGATATATAATTGCAGTTCCTTATAATTTATATTGTTTATTGTCAAAAATCTTATAACTCAAGTAGTTAGCACTTCTTGGTGTTCTTCAAAAGAAACATTTAGAGTTTAAATCCCTCGCCTTCCATTGTAAAATTTTAAGTGTGAAATTAACTAATGAAATTGAGAGGTTCATATTCTCAAAATAAGGCTATTGCATAGATTTAATGAGCTAGGAATGAATTAAAGAGCATCTATTGAAACTTTTTAATTGGAAACTTGTTAGGGAAAATTGAAAGTGTCTTAAACATTGGGTATTGTGTCATAATGTTCTAGATTGAAATTTTGATTTATTATGAACATGTTTGAACCGAGAGAAGCTGAAACTGAAAGAGTCACGGATGGAAGTATTTGGCTCCAATTACTGTCAAGCTCCCCATCTCCGACCAACGGTGGCTGTATTGACCCTCCTATGGTTCATGAAAGTCAGGTACTTCTCATCCTCACTCCAAATCTAAAATTTTGCCTATTTTTGCTCCGATTTGGTTGTGAAACTTCTTGAAATCCAGTTTGGTTGTGTTATAATTTCTGCGTAGTGTTACTGTATTGGGGATAATTTCTAGAATTAATTTTTGTTATGGTTTGTGTTATGCATGCTATGGGATGATTCTGATTTAATTTCTTGTAATTTTGCCTATTTGTGGATAAATTTGTTGAAATCATTTTTGCTCCGGTTTGGATTATCTTGGTTAAAAATTGATCTGAACATAGGATCCATATCATATTTCATTTAAATTATCTAAAACAAATGGCTGCAAATGATGTGGATGTAGTGAGGTAATATTTTGGGTTTACATGTGTTATGTGTGGTTCTTATGTGTTTTGTTGGACTCATGTCAATGTAAGAAGAAAGTGCAGATGTAGTGAGCCAATGTTTTGCTGGTCAACCCCAATATAGGAAGAATATGCAGATTTGTTGATTTGTAAACATTTGCCTAATTTGAGTTTGCTTTTTGTGAATTATTTGGGTTACTGTTTTTTATTCTTCTTCATTCAAGAAATTTCTGTGTAGCTGGTTTAAATTTCATGGTTGTCGTACACTGTTGTATGCTGGAATTCATATTGTTGTGTGAGAACTGTTGTACTCTGGAGTCCTGTTGTAGTCAAGTATCTGTTGAAGTTGATGTTGTTACATATTGCATATATTTTGTGATATCTTGGTATTGTTTTAGTTGAAATCAGTTTCTCATTTCATTTAGGCTGATGAAAACCAATTTGTTCGAAGTTTAAATTTTGTTATTACCCTTAGAAATAGTGGACTGGGTTGGGTTCAGTAAGATATTATTGTGTTATGATTGGAGACTAAAATGTTTACAATGTTAGAGGTTGATATAGTAGATTTGATTAATCAACATGACATCTATATATAATTATTAGATGGCAACTGAACTGAATGATGCCGAAGACCAAAAACTATGGCCTCCACAAATGGAAAAGTTGTTTATAGATATTATGGCTCCAAATGCATTAAAGTTGTTGGAATATGTTAATGGTGTTTTTTTAGGTTAGGGAAATTATTCAGTCCACCGGGTGAACCACGTCATCCGTCTACCATTCCAATAATTAAATGACACGTGTGATAATTAATACAGTCAGCTTTTAAAGTAATTATACAGTCAGCATTAAACCCAACTTTTAAAATGACCAATGGTTAAAAGCTGACTGTATTAATTATCACACGTGTCATTTAATTATTAGAATAGTGGACAGGTGACGTGGTTCACCCGGTGGACTGAATAATTTCTCGTCAACTTGGAACAAAGTGGTTACAGAACTCAATGTACGTGTGAATCGGACCTTTAATCATAAACAAGTGAAAACAAAATTCAATAAGCTTCGAACAAGGCACCGTATATCTTCTCAACTCCTCGACCATACTGGGATGGGTTGGAATCTAGTGACCAACACTGTCACTGCTAGTGATGAAGTTTGGCAAAATGTGTTGGCGGTAAGTTTTATGTAATTTTTTTATCAAGCATTTGTAAAGTAGTTTAAGAATCTATATGCGTGTCCCTCTTACTACATTCACATTGTTTATTGGTAGGCAACCCCAAAAGTCAAGGAGTTTAGAAAGAAAGGTTGTGATAACTATGACAAGTTGTGAACTCTTTTCAACAAGACCACTGCTACTGGTATATTAGCTTTTGCCTCTACTAAAGACCCAACAAATACGGATGAGGAGCGGGAACTTGATGAGTAGTATCGGTTTGGTGGAATACATGTGAATGTGGATCCGGGTAGTGATGATGAAAATGTCCAAGTCCCACCAAATATGGGTAATTTGAAGCGTCCTACGCATGGAGAGAAATGTAAAGAGAAGAAGCCTAAGAAAGGGGATAAAATGAGTGATATGACCGTTGCCATCCGTGAATTCATTGAAGTTTTTAAGCAAAGGTTTGAGCGTAGGGTCACAAAGACAAATGCTAGTAGTGTTGGAGAGTCAAAAAGAAAGTTTGAGCGATTCTCTCTTGACAAAGCTGTTGAGGCACTTAGCGTGTACAAAGATATGCCAAGAATGGCATATCTGAAAGTGATGAAGGTGCTCTACAGAAAGGAAAACACGGTTGCTTTCTTGGCCATGCTAGAGGATAAGAAGATTGAATGGATGGATTCAATTGCAGATGGGTCGTTCCGTGATTATGAATGATGGGGGGTTGTGCTGATGAAGTTTATTTTGATATATGTTATGTTATGACTATGTTTCCTTTTGAAAAGGCTAAAGTTATTTAAATTCTGTTTGTTGTGACACTATTTGATGCCATTAGCGACTATTTTATTTTAAGTATGTGTTGTGAACACTATTTGAACACCTTTAATGTAACATAAGTGGGTGTGTTATGTAATGCTTACATTATGCTATGTTGATGAACATCTTTACATTGTGTTATGCATTCTAAGTCTTGGAAATAAATTGGTCATGACTGGACCAAAAGGAAATAGATCCTTGGTCATTATTTTTTGCAAATTTTTGTTCTTTGAGATGCTGCTGCAAGACTTAACCCATGTCTAAGTCTTGTTTGGGTGCTAATAAAGACTTAACCTGATTCTATATACATTCTTGTAAACCTTGCTCATCCTGTGTAAGCCGAGATTGCTAGCATACATTCAAGGCATTTAAGTTCAACTACTAATTCATTCTTCCCTAGGACACTATATGAAGGCCCATATAATTTATTTTGATAAACTCACACATTCCAGACAGTTTATGGTGATTGAATAATAGATAAAACTTTCTGCTAAAGTTGATTCCAAGTACATGGAATAAAGAACTTCTTAAATTTCATTTTCTTAGTTTAGTTTCATTTGGTCATTTCTTTATATAAACTGAAAGTAAATTCAATCTATCCCTTAACTGAAGTTCAATTTGAACTCTTTTAAGTATTGAAATCTTCCATAGAGTAGGGTATTAGTTAACATTTTCTTATATAAATTCAAAATTAAAATATGGTCTTAATTATACACATAGTTACATTTTAATTCTTTTACTACGTCTTGAACTCATTTACATTCTTCAAGTAATTTGTTAAGTTACATTCTTTATTGCAACCTCCTGAATTTGAAGAGGCTATCATCTTTTAGAAGTTCAAGTAGTGTGGTACTTAAATTTATAGGTAGGTACATAAATATAGATAAGCATGTTTAAAGAGAAAGGAAGAAAACTGGTAGAGACCTGCCTGCCATACCTTCCTTCCTAGTATTCCAAAGTAAAAACTAGTAGAAAATTGGTAGATATTTGTTATTTGTTTTTGCAACTTGTGTCATTATTACCTATAATGTACATATATTTTAGTTTTGTTAGTTCTCAGTATTACATGCTTGGTCATTAATTTTTTGGAAATATTTGTTCTTTGAGATGCTACTGAATGTTGCAAGGTTCAACTTCTAGTGTTTAAAAAATAATGGAAGTCTCATTATCTACTACTTTTGTTTTATTACATTTTTTAATACTCACTTATTACATTCCAGATATTTGTGCAGAGTTACCTTTATTGTTAGTATAGAGTTACTATTGGGTTTTATTACAAACTAGTGTAATTGTGAGAACCACGACCTTTAACCCAATGCAAAGGCCTAAACATGATTCTCAAAATGGAGACTTTCACTATTTTCCATCCTAATGTTTAGGGGAATTTACAATGGAGTCGCCACCTAACTTTTATAACAAAAAGCTAAGAAAAAAGTACAATATTTTATATATTGATGAAATAAATAATACAATGTTTTGGGGAATAAACAAATTACATGATTTTGCCCTAGATACAATCTAAGGAAAAATAAAATTACAAGGCTTTGTGTCCTAAATACAATCTAGAAAATAGAAGTAAAAGGATACATGAACTAATCTAACTTCCCCTAAGATTAGGGTTCGGGGGCTAGGGGATTGAGTGGGAAGGTATTAAGCACCCACACAACCTGACCTAAATCAGTCTCTTAAGGACCCTTAATCTATAGTTCACGACTCGATGCATACAAACCAGACTCGCATTGATTTGACACCATATATAGTACATGCAAAATAAGATGAATAATTGTGATTAACCACCTAGTAATTGAAAATATTCATGGAACATTCTTAAACACATATTTAGACAACCAAACATAACATGTTAAGATCAAGATCAATCAGAAACAAACATGGCAGAATCGATAAGAAAATAATTTTTATACCAGACAACATAAATCCTCATAAAACCCAAGATCGGTTCTTAGATGCAACCAATCGGGCCTCTCCTAGTACCAATCGGATACTCAAGTTGGCCCATTCAGTACCCAGGTAAAAATTGGGACCTGATCGGTACCCAGGTAAAAACCTAAGACCCAATCAACTTTAATCCGAGGGTTTAGTTACTGACTTTCATGAAAATCAATTCCTCCATTGTTTTTAGCATTTCAAAACTATATTTTTCATCCTAACATGCTCCTAAGTCATAAAACTTTAATAAAATAAATTCCATATAAACAAAAGAATTAGAAACAAAACTATCCTAAAAAATATACAACTAATTACACAATCATATTTTATCAAATGGATAATCAAAACAACAAGGAAAAGGAGTACCTGCATGTGTTGGGGAGGGAGCTCCTTGATTTGATTCGATTGAATCCAACCTGAAAAATTGATTCTTGAGGGAAAACTGTTAAATTGATTAAAAGAGATTAAAAAAACGGAATTCAAAGATTGGAATCCAAATTACAAGAGGTGGCCTCTTATAATTTCTAGGGTTATAAGAATAGCTTGTATTCTTATTAAAACCCTAATCCCTCACAAATATTCTTTTGAATTTTGTTTGGGATCCTGAACGATGAAAATTCCAACCTCCTGTTAAAATGAGAATATTTTCTATTTATATGGCAGCCCTAAAATGAACATACCCACGTTTTGGAACTCATGGGAGTGCATTAGGGTTTTGGAAATTGGATATACTTCATGAAAATCCCGAAATTCTGACTGATTTTTAGGCCCTGATTGTGGGCCCATTTTGACCCTCTAAACGTTCGAATTTGGAGATGGTCATTTCATGCATATTTGTAGCCCATCATGTTATCTTTTCAGCCCAATTTGAATCAACTCAATCGGATAATTGAGTCAAAAGTTATGGTCAAAATATTGATCAGTATACAGGCTGGAATCCAAATCTGAATTGGGCTTTGGATAATTCCGGGTTTTTCACCTTTGGTCAACTTCTAGTGGATTTAGAAGTCCTTCTTAGGCTGAATTCGAGATTTATTGATTTTAATCAATTTATTAATAATTAATATGATAATTATTGGTCAAAATAATTATCTCATTAGTTAAAAATAAATCAATTTAAGAATTATTCTTTGATGAATATCTTGTGCATGAATACTTACCATTTTAAGGTGTTCTAAACCAATAGAAATTATTTATTAATTGATTTTAATTTAATCCTTTAGAGGACCAATCAAATTAATTAACAAATAATCTTATACATGTGAGCTTATGGTAAATATCATTTCAACCAATCAAATTTATTTTCTTAATAAAATCTTGGTTTTTTATCTGATTTCCAATCCGAAAAATGCACTCTCATTCTTAATTCAATTTTGATCACTTAAAATATGATTTTGAATTTATGGACCAACTTTGAATTTTCAAGCTTGTGAAATTACCATTTTACCCTTTATGCACTAAAGTGTAAAAAAGTAAAATTAATGGTTGCAAAATGGGGTGTCAACAGTAATATATGTGTGTGCAATATAATGTTTTGACATGAATATTTTGAAATGTCTGAATTTGAGATTGACTTTAGTGATGTTGATTCTAATACAAACTGGTTTGAGAGTGAAATATCAGAAGATAATGTTGATGAAGAATCATGTGATAAGTCTGACAATGGTTCTATTGATGAAATGTATAACAATGAGTCACATTCAAACAGTGAGGAGGGTGAGAAGTTTGATGAGGATGATGATGCTGGGATGTGTGATGATAATTTTGAAACAAACAGTGATGTTAGTGATAGGATGCACAATGTCAATGAAACATTTCTTAGAATATCAGTTGACCACGTGAATAAGTATTATAATAAAAGGTCAATGCGTACAAGTAAACTGTTGGGAAATGCTTTTATGAAGGAGGTACTGAACGGACAGCCAGGGATTTGTTATGAAATATTCCGTATGGATATTGATGTACTTCGGCACCTATGCAATTAGTTGAAAATGCTTCAGATTTTGAAGGAGGACAATGGCATTGTTTCAGTGGAAGAATCAGTGATAATGTTTTTATACATTATAAGCCACAATACTTGTATGAGGGTCATTTCTGATCGCTTCCAACATTCAATTGAAACTGTTCAACGCTGCTTTCGATGTGTACTACGAGCAATTTACCAACTAGGGATGATTCTGATTAAGCCAAATGCAGGATGCAATGAACTACCTCCATCCTTGCACACAAATGGGAAATACTACCCATGGTTAAAGGTATAACTCTTCCTTATATTACATTTATACATGCCCACAATAGAAGAAGGAAGCACACAACCAATCCAATACCTAGAGTGATCAACCTCTTAAATGATTCAACAGTTTTTTGTAAACTCAAAATATCAACCCGTAACTGATGCACTTCGCATAACACTTGTGATACATCCACAATTGATGATGTTGCTCTAAACTCAGTGATTGGTATACACCATCGAAAAAATCTACATTTGTCATGAGGACAACAATAGTACAACTTGTTCGTATTCATATCAGACTCGGATATTGGGACCCCTGCTCTATGTCCGCAACGACATGTCTTGTTACATATCTAAGTCCACTAGGAGCACAATCACTAACACTTGTTGATGACATCTTGGACCCTATGCAAAAAAAAAAATATTATAAGAAGAATTATACTAAACACAATATTAGATTGATGCTTGCTTATAACTAAATGGTATCCTTATATCTTTTTTGAATAGAACAATATGCAAAAGCTCAGATAAGGAGCCCAAATGTTACATTTTGGAGAGTGATCCATGCATTAGGTAGTTCAAGGAAACAATTGAAGACAAAAGTGTTTCTCACTCACCCAAGCTCCGAGAGCTTTAAATAAGCTTTAGCATAATCAGCAAAGAAGGCATCCTCATCCTGAAGAAAATTTGACAGAACCAGAAGCTAAATTAGATAATTGTCAAAACTATACTTTATGTTTGTAATAAAAAACGGTATGACAAGGGTAATAAGATATTCACTACAGCATATTTCTCAACAAGAGGATGGAAGCTTGGATCCTCTATAAGAGCCTTATCTGATGGCAGCTGGATTACACCTTCTTTCTCTCCACTCAGGAGTTCCCGGGTTTTTTATTTTATTTTTAAAAATTAGACTCAAACCAATCAGAATCAGTAGTAGCATCAGCATATGCAAAGAACCAATGATATGATTACAAAAGAAAACAATGTAGACAATCAACTTGACCAGAAGACATCAACCCAAGAAATGAATGAGAGGTATGTCTTACTTGAAGTAGGAGTTATAAAAAATGAAGGAGATACTTAACCATGCATTAGGCAGTTCAAGGAAACAAATGAAGACAAAAGTGTTTCTCCCTCACCCAAGCTCTGAGAGCTTCAAATGAGCTTTAGCATAATCAACAAAACATTATGCAAAAAATCATGAGAACACAACCCAATTTTCTAACTCTTCATTTGCCTCAAATTCAACATTATCAAATACACATTCAGATTCACATACAAAGGGATTTATTAGATATTTTTTTCTCAAATTCACATTTTCAAAACCCAGTAAAAGCCATCAATTAACAACATATTTTATAGAAATTAAAACAAAAAACCTCAAAAGGGTGGAAGGAGATTTCACATGGTTTTCAAGCAAACAAACTCTAGAATAGGCGGTGGAGATGGAGGAATTAGTCTAGATCTGGAGGCCAAGATGGTCGGAGGCGGTGGTGGAGTTATTGTCAACGTAGTGGAGCTGTTGGCTTGACATGGTGACCGATGTACATAGAGGCTCACGTGAGGGAGGCCACATGGTGGTGCTGGTTGACTGGTCTCGTGCTGTCTGGCTGGGATCAACTCACGGTTGCCTTGGGTGGCTCTCAATGGAGGCTCTTGGTGGCTCTCACGGGGTGACTCTCAGTGGTGTGGTTCTCTATTTATGAAGGGAATGAATAATATGACAGTTATAAATGAAAAACTCTCCACTAAAAACAATCACCAAAAAAAAAAAAAAAAAAAGGATTGAAAACGGTAGAAAACCACAATTTGGATTCAAAATTTGAAAACAATACAAATATAATTTTTGAGAACAAAAACAGAAAATTTTGACCAAACATGCCCTATTCTTTTCTTGGACTACACATTATCTAAATGTGATACAAGATTAGTTTGATTAATTAAGCACTAATCTCAAAAAGGAAAAGACCAAGCGGAATCACACTCAACTTTTATGAATTATGCCTGTCAATTTCTTATTCGTCCATTGACGCAAAAATAGAAACACCCAAAAAAAAAAAAACCAGCGTGGCAGCACATGCATGGCACGTGTACCCACCATATCTATTTATTTACTCTCTCTTACTTCTCTCTAAGTTTTCAGTTTCACTGCGCCTTTTCGCGGACGAGCCTCAACTCTTTACCGGAACCAGGCCGGAGCTCAGATCTGCTCGCCGAATAACTCACCGAAATCTCTAACGGTATGCTTTCAGATCTCCCTCCCCCGCTTTCTCTCTGTGTATATATATATATATATATATGTACGCGTCTACGTCTAGATGCGTATGTATTTTATTTTCTTTAATTATTATTAAAAATTTTGTTTATGTTTGTGATATGGAGTTGAAGATCTGTGTGAGTTTGACGAAAGGTACATGAATTAGTGTTGTGGATTTGTTCTCTTAGATTTGGAAATTAACGAATAAATGATTATTTAATTTGGCTCGGAAATGAACACAGCTTTGAGTTTTATTGCTGAATTTATAGATGCGAGCGTGCTTGGACTGTGATATTTGATACCGTAGTAATTCTAATTCAAGTCATTAGGTATTATATTTAATGCGTCGAGGTGCTATGATTGGAAAAGAGAAATGAAGATAGGGTTTTTTTTTTGGGAGGGGGGGATTTGAAGAGTTTTGGAATTTTTTGGTGGAAATGGTTTATGAAGAATAAGGATATGAAATGAGAATAGTATGTATCGAATTACAATGAATGTATTTGGGTTGGAATGGATTTTTAAGAGCTGTGATTGTGGGAGGTCACTAAAGGGTTGGTTGGCGAGTAATATTTTGTGTTTTTCAGAGGATTGGAATCGGATTCTTAGTGCAGTGGTAAGATAGAGGAGAAAGTTGTTTAATTATACTACAACAACAACAAAGACGAAACCTTAGTCTTAAAACTATGGGGGTAGTCACAGGATTCGAAGCCAAGTTCTCCCCCCATTGGGAGAAACCGAGAAAGTTGTTTAACTATATAGGAACTAAATTGGATTTAACACATTCTGGTTTTCCTGTTGAGAAATGTATAACCCATTTGGTTTCTATTCCTGAATGAATAAGCCTGGAGACACTCACTGTATTTCCAGAATATTTTTGTTGACTGCTGTTGGGGGAAATTGAATGTTTTAAAAAAGAAAATAAATGACGGAGTGAACCATAGGGTGCGAAGTGTCACCAAAAGCATATTGACATAAGTTTAGCTTCATATGTCTTCTACGATATTGTTGTGTAAGGGTGGTACTGAGAAGCCCTGGTGGGGTTAGTGACACTGAGGAGCTGGATAGTGTAACTTATTATATAGGAGTCATTCAGTTTCCTTTGCTTTTGTTAATTTGTTCACAATATTAAAGTAATCCCCTCTGCTCTGATTTTTGAGTGGTGGGTTCCTTAGATGCATGGAGATATTCAAATTTTTATAAACTTAAGTGTTAATCATGCATTGATTTGTAACTAGTGAAGCTATAAGGCAAGTAAAACAACCTATCAACAAAAAAATAATAATAATAATAATAAAGGAAGTAAAACAAATTGAATTTGCAGAAACTGATCAATTGTGAACAATTCATTTTTTTAGAAATAAATAGTACTTGCTAGACCAGCAAAAAAATTTGAGCAATGGCATTTATTGAGATTTAAATTGGAAATATGTTTTTTTGGTGATTTAAGTTGTTGGGTTGATCCATATCTGTATTTTTAATCTCTTAAATTATAAAGAAATAAATTATTTTCCATCCTGATATATCAGAAATCTGAACTCAAATGAGTTGAATTGTTATATTCCAGTCAATTTTTGATTTACAGGCAAACATGCTTGAAGCGGAGAAAAATCTTTATGTTTCACATGAAGGTTTAACAATTTTAGCTTATTGGTTTAAATTTTTTGTAGGGAAGATACAAAGCAGGCGTTATATTTACCATTGACAAAATAGGAGCCTTATGGTCAAAAGAAAAAAATATAAATGTTGTAGCTATATTTTCATTTTTTTTTTTTGTTTTGTTTTAATAAGTAAAAACACGGTTGTTATTAACAACCGTGTTTTTACTTAGGGGTGGGTTTGGGTCGGACGGGTCGGGTATTGGGCAAAACCGTTGTCCGTCCGTAGAAAATAAGTTCACGGATAATCTGTCTGTTAACTGTCCGTTGATAAGTTCGGGTTGGTCGGGTCAGTTGAGCGCGTTTGGCGGGTGGATGTCGGGCAGGTGGTCGGGTTAAGTGGACTTTTTTGGACTGTTTTGGTGGACTTTAAAAATTCAGTCCATATCATTGTTTTGGACTTTTTTGGGTTTTTTTGGGCCATTTTAAAGCCAAATAAGCAACTATATGTAATTGGGCCTACTAATTTAGTTTTTTTAGCCATTTTTTTACTATTCATTTAAACCTCCTTATTTGCTAACTTTTTAAACCATTGTTATATATAAAAAACCAAACATAAATGCAAGTATGCAACAATTCCTAAGCACATACAAATACAAATACAAAAAATCAATTTCATTTATTTATTTATAGGTTTATTTATTTATTATTTAAGTAAATATTGTCGGGCGGGTCGGGTATCCACCCGACCAAAATTTCAAAATCTGTTATCCGTCCGTTATTCGAATATTTAAAATATCCGTATCCGTATCCGTCCGTATATATGCTCAAGGATGAATGGACGGATGAATAGTTCGGCCGGATTGGTTGGGCGGGTCGGGTTTCACGGTTTTTTGCCCACCCCTAGTTGTTATGGCACCTGAGTGGCAGGATTCGAACTTCCACGGGCACAACCCACATGATTTCTAGTCATGCTTGATCACCAGTCCACGCCCACCACGTTTTTGTTGATAAGAATATGAAAACACAACCTTATTGGTTCTGATGTAGGACAATAGCTTGAATGGCTCTGATACATATTTTGATGTGGGATCTTTAAGAATTCAGCACTAAATTAGATATCTTGATGAGATCTTGAAGGGTTCTTGAATAGGGTTTTATGTTTAAGGGCTTTTGTACGATTAAGTCATAAAAATATTGGATCTTGAATATGTGTGATGACAATCACATCCTTTATTAAAATCAATATCACTATCACTATATAGGCTATTGTTAAATCCTTTCCTAGGAGGACTAAGACTCCTAAATAACCTATTCCTAGAAAGACTAGGAATACTAATTACAAAGTTTAGAACTTTTAAACCAAGTAGAAAAAAAGACTCAAAACATAAGACTCATGGGCCTTTGATATTGCCCATTACAGCCCATCCTAGACAATCAGAAAATTGCCAAACTACTCATATTTTAGTAAAACTTTATTAAAACTGAACTAACAACTATCTAATTGAACCTGAAAATCTTTGTTGTTTGCATCAGGTTCTCTTATCTCTATCTTTGTTAACTTGGATTTTTATTGAACAATTAGAAAGTGGAATAGTTCTCTGTTTGCATGAGCTGGGTTAAGTAGCGTTAGTTTTATGCTCTATTTTATATTTGTGACTGGTGCTGACAATCAATTTGAAACTGAAAATTTCGGTTGTGAAAGTTAGCAATATTAGCCTCCTTGGATGACTCAAACTCAAGATCTTGCAGCCGAACAGAGTTTCTTCTTGAACTGTCCTTTCGGAAGCAATAATGACCTTTTTTTTTGTTGGGTTCAATTACAGAAATGTACAATAATGTAGGGACCCAGGCTGGGGTGCCAAGACCACCAGCAAATGCAGCAAATGCCCCGCCTAATCCATTCGGGAATTCATTTTATGGAGCTGGTTCAGGGCTTATCAGAGGTGGATTGGGTGCATATGGAGAAAAAATTTTAGGATCAAGCTCTGAATATGTGCAAAGCAATGTAAGTAGCATATAAGGCTATGATTTAAGACAATAATTTTGTTCAAGCTTACTAGGAAAATAATATTATGATAACTTGAATGTGGTCAATGTTTTATTATTTGTGTATCCATATGATGGATTAGAAGACGCCTAAGCTCTAGAGGACACTGTCACTGCATCTATTGAAGTTGTCAATTACATACCCTATGATCTTATTGACTTTGTCTTTTATAACTGTTTATGCAGGGGTAGTGTGATCTTCCATATAAATTATAAAAGATATTTTTTTGTTATTTCCCATTTCAAATCAAAATATATGACTGCCTTCCTCTTAAACATTTGTTAGGAATATACACATCAAAAGTGCTACTTAAAACCATATCACAACAACAACGATTACAACAAACCCTTAATCTTAACAAAATCTGGATTGGTTTCGTTCGATCCTTTTTCAATTAATCATTGGTGATACCAGGGTCAGCCACATATATATTCCTGTTCTTCTGTCTTATATAAGCTCATATACTCCTTCACTTCCTTATTCACTACATCTACCCATGTTATTTTGGACCTTCCTTTGCTCCATTTCACTCAAACTTGAAGTTCAAACCTAAAACATATCAAAGTCTTTTTTATTTAAGTTGTGCAAAATACATTTGACTCTTTATTTTTTATTTAACTTTTTTCTGGATTTCTTAAGGACCGTTGTATAACTAACGCAGGACAAAAACAAAATTGTTGCCGCACAAATTTTACAAGAGCAGAAAAATAAATTTTCTAGGCAAGATTTCGTTGAAATTGTTCCTTTGGAAATTTCCCGAAAAGCTAATCATAGGTTCTTCTCTCCATCGGAACAATAGGGCCGTTATGCTCATTACTAAACAAAGAGTATATCAATAAAACCTGAGAATCAGCATTTAGGGTTGCCTGAAATCTGCACCAAACTATTCAAGGAAAATCTCCAACAATAAATTTATTGCTTAAGCAAACTGTAAAGTAACATTGAACCCTGAGTTCTTAATAAAGTTCCAAACTTATTATCCTAGTAGAAAAAGTAAATAATTCTACTAACCTAGTAAGAAAATGAATTAAATTCCTTAATCAAATAGGAAAAGAAAATAAGGTACATAACTTAAATAAATAAAACAAATCATAGACATTAATTGATTAGGCGTGAGGCCCAACAGTAGCATGCTCCATCCATAAGGCCACTAGTTGGGCCGTTTTCGTCTTGCGTCTGCAGCCATAAGTCTGCATAATTGGTGGTCTGTATCATGTGTCCGCGCCAATAACAGTCAAAACATCATTGAGTTTGTCCCTTAAATATCTGGGTTGTCTTATATGCAAAAGTAATTTTTCAGGTGCATTCTTGATAGCTGTTTGTCCTTTATATTGATATTTTGTTTCAAATTAAACAGATAAGTAGGTACTTCTCCGATCCCCAATACTATTTCCAAGTGAATGACCACTATGTGCGGAACAAATTGAAGGTTGTTCTGTTCCCGTTTCTGCACCGGGTAAGAAATGTTCATGCTCTGTTTTCTTGTAGCGCACTTTTTCCTTCCATGGTAGTTATATCTTTTTTGCTTATTTCCCTTTTTTTCAGGGCCATTGGACATGGATAACTGAGCCAGTAGGGGGCAGGCTTTCTTATAAACCCCCAATTTATGATATAAATGCACCAGACCTCTACATTCCGTTTATGGCATTTGGTACCTACGTTATTCTTGCTGGCTTCTCGTTGGGTCTTAATGGAAAGTACGTGATTGAATTTTTTTTCTTTCACTGTAAAAACTAATCCTCTTTTATTCCATATCACAGGAAAATGATCAATTTTCCCTCATCCTGTTAGCATTCTAAGTGAGCAACATTTGTGCGTGGTTGTCTGTTGCTCTTTCTTTTCAGCGTGTCTGTTAATATTAAGTTTCTTAGGTCTCTAGCTATGACAAAAAAGATGTACTATATGCAGAGTCATCTTCTGTTCCCTATCTTTTAAATATTTAATTTTGAAGTATGGTCACAATTATAATTCACCATATCATTATTGTCTGATTTGGTCTGCATTGAATAAGATCCTCTCCTTAGAATTGGTAACTGTTTTTGTTTAAAAATTTCTTGAGTTTTTCCAAAGTGCTAATATTGATCTATAGCACTATTTATTCAAGCTATTTCACTTTAGTTTTGGGCTTTATCCCCCACTCCCCTCTCTCCATAAGTTTTTTACTGCATTTTAAAGCTTAACTTCTATACAGAAAGGCAAAGGCTATAGTTTGTAAATGACAGGGGAAGACTTCCAATGATGGCATTCATGGTAGGGTTGGTAAGAGGTGGTTGGTTGCCTGTTGGCAGTGGCAATCACCATAGCTTCTATTGTGAATTTTGGGATTATAAATGTATAAGCATGTCTTCTTCTTCTTCTTTTATTTATTTATTTTTGGTTGGGTTTACCCTGGCTATGCTCTAGGGTTTGTGTTTCTGTTTTGTCCCCCCTTCTTGGGTCTCAACAAAAGCTGGACTAGTGCTTCATGAGTTCTGCCCAAAAATATGTATAAATTTATTTTCTTTTCATTGAATGTCCTATGTCAGAAGGGACTTGGAACTGTGAATTGGAATACCAAATACTGAATGGGGTCTGATACTGCTCAGTCTTGGACCCCTTTAGCAGGCCAGACAACCTTCTTTTACTGATTGGACTTGTTATTTTCTCAAGACCTGCATGTTATTGGGGTAGACATTCTCATTTGCAATCAATCATAAGGCTTGGATAGTTATGATAATAGTTTTTCTTAGTAGAATTGTTGATTGATTATTGATTCCACCTCCCGCAATTGAGGGATCTTGAATTGTCCTTCTGTTCAGTTGTAGAAATCTACTGGATATGGCAATTTCTTTTCTTACGTAGTGGCTGCCTGATCTTCCTAATGATCATTTTGCAAATTCTAATTAGTGACTTCATTTTTAAATACCTATTTATAAATTGGGTGTAGTCTCCTTGTCACTTTAATAAAGTTGAACTCAAATTGTTTAATTTTCATAATAATTTGTTGGCTCAATCTCCTTTATTTCCTTTTTTTTCTCTTCTCAGCCTGCAAATTTTCTTTTATCGTCAGGTTTAGCCCAGAAGCTCTGAACTGGTTGTTCATCAAGGGATTGCTTGGGTGGTTTCTGCAAGTCTCACTTCTGAAAGTCATATTGCTGTCATTGGGTAGTGCGGAGGTACCCTTGCTGGACATTGTGGCTTATGCAGGGTATAGTTTCACAGGGATGTGTTTGGCTGTCCTTGGGAAGATTATGTGGAGATATTCATACTATTTTCTAATGCCTTGGACCTGCTTATGCATGGGAATCTTCTTGGTGAAGACCATGAAGAGAGTCCTCTTTGCAGAGGTGAGGAGTTATGATTCGAGCAAGCACCACTATCTCCTGCTCTTTATTGCTCTGGCTCAGTTTCCACTTTTCACATGGCTTGGCAACATTACTGTTAATTGGCTTATATAAATGGTTTCCTTTTATGATGTAGAAACAGCTTGTGTTTATAGCAGTTTTTTTAAAAGTGTTGTAGTCAATTTTCTCCATTTTATATTTACTGACCATTCTTTGCTCTCAGATTCAACAATTATTTTGAATTTCTCTTCTATTTGGTGTTTTTTCTGTCTGCGGTGAATAGGAAATTTAAGATTTAACATTGGAAGCAGTCATACGGGGAACTGGGAACACACTAACCAGAAATTAATTAATGAATCAAAGATCCGTTCATGGTCTCCACATTCATAATTATTTGATTTTATTTGCTGAAGGTTAAACAAGCTTTTTTCACTTTTGATAAGTGACTTGGATTTACTCCTAAAAGAAAAAGAAAAAAGAAAAACGAAATGAAGTGTTATATCTCCCGGACACTACGGTACCCCTTTGATCTGCCATTGCTCTGATGAATCTCTTACCTACTGCCACTGTTCTGTCCAACACATTCTGAACCTGGTCTTTGCCCTCCACGACACAGTGTTATGTTTGTTGGACACCTAAGGCAGTTGTTTGCAAGACTGCCTGTTAGCCTGGCTGTGCGACTGATGAACTTTGGTGGAAGATTTCCTGACAGAAAGTTGTTATCCAAATATAGACTTCTCCATGATTGCCCTGGTTTGTCTCCATATTCTCTTGGTATTGTTCCAGAGAACAGATTATGTGCCAGATTAAGTGTGGTTAAATTCTGAATTGTGACCAAATTGACAGGTAAATAACCGTGGAGACGGTTATATTCTGCGTCAAGCACCTGAAGCCGTGTATCTTCTCCGAAGAAGTCGATTGTCTCTATCGTGGTGAAGTGGTTGAGTGAAATATTAAGGTGAACTAGCTTAGGTAATAAAAGAACATCCTTGCTGATGATACCTGAAAGTCTATTGTCACTTACATCTAGCTTCCGCAAGTGCGTGAGCCTCGTAACTGGAGAAATATGGCCTGAAAGTATATTATGGTTTAGGAACAGTGATCTCAATCTCACAGGCAGATTTGGCAAATTTCCATGGAACTGGTTGCTACTGAGATCTAAAGTGCGCAGTTGCCATAACCCTGTGAGGTCAGGGATTGGTCCAGCGAATTCATTGTTTGACAAGCTTAAGTAGGTCAAGTTTTCGGAATCCAGAGATAGTGGCTGGAATTGAGCCAGAGAGCCTGTTACCTGAAATGTCTATAAATTCAAGTTTCTTGAGAGAAGATGATTTCTGGTAGGAATAGTGCCTGTAAAGTAATTGTCTGCTAGTGAAAGTTTGGATGAGTTTTCTAAGATTGAGTATGGAATCTGGAATTGGTCCTCGAAATTTGTTTTTGTCCAAACTAAGCACAGTGAGCTCAGTTAGGTTTCCGATTGATGGTGTCAAAAACCCATCATATCCAATTACATCAAGATCAATTGCCGTGATTCTCTTATAGGAATTGTCTAGAGGATTACTACATAAAATTCCAAGAAACTGTGTTCCCACACCTTCGCATGGATCCACCGAGAAATCCCAAGAATTAAGGTATGATATTGGAGAAATTGAGCTAGGATCAATGGAATGCTTCAGGGCACGAAGTATTTGAGTATCAGCTTCTAGAGTTGATGAATGAGTAAGCCTCGGAATAGAAATGAAAACTGTGGTTACAATAACATAATGGAAACAAAGGGATATGATAGAAGGCAATAGTCTAGCCATTGGTTCAAGGGAGCTGGGTTATTGTGAGATTGTTGGTATGTCTGGTTTCTCAAATGCTCCTTATATTGGCCTTGAACCCCGGCATGATGGATGGAATAACTGCAAAGAACCTGTAAATGGGGAAATAGTTTTAAAAGTAGATTCCCAGGCCATGCCAAGAACGTGAGGTACTTAATTAGATCGAAATCCTTAAAAGTGTTATGGACGATGGATGGTGCTTTCATTTTGTTTTTTGAAAACTGAACCTACCTTTCCTTTCTTTAACAATCATGTAATCTTCTCGTTGCTTTAACTGGTTATTCAAGCACAATGCAATGCTTGCCACCTTCCTAATCACTCGTACGAATTCTTAATCATAGTCTGGAGCTAAAAAATAAAGACTGATAAATCCAAGTTGGATGGAATACTCTGCTTGGCTTTAAAAAGTGTGGTTGATGCCTCACAGCTATTGCAATTATTTCGATTTCCCAGGATTTCTCATGCTTTTGTTCAACCTAAAGTAGGAATAAAATAATCACATGGGTCGACAAAATACTTTCATTATTAGTATTACTATTACATTGAACCAAAAGTGAGATTACATGCAACACTAACACTACTACTACTTTCAAAAGAGCTGAAAATACCGTTTGTTAGAGCTTGACTAAGAATATTAGCATATAGAGGCCAAAATTAAACCCATACATGTCTTGTGTGCTTGAGGGCCAATTTATATATTCTAAGCATATAACGTTAGTACTAAGCCCAAAATCACAATGGGTAGCTCATCTCATTAGCTAACTAGTTTATTTGGAATGGTAAAACTTCGATACAATTCTTTAGGTATGTACTTTAGGTTTTACAATTGAATTTAATCATTAGATTGCATTAACTTATAGACCAGATGACTGAATTTAATTGTCCTAAGAAAAAATAACATTATTTTTGTCATATTGGTCAATACAATCATGCAATTAGATTCAACTGAATAACTTTAGATATAACACTTAAGGAATTGTATTCAAGTTTTATCCCATATGCAATAGGTCTCTTGCTTGCTTCTGTCAGCTCTATGGTTTTATCTATTGGAAAGAGTTGTACTCTTTTCTTTCTATCTACAAAGAAGTATTTATGTAGTGCAAACTTCACAATTTTAAAAAAGTAGGCAAAAATTACATATTGAGAGTGAACAGAAGTAAATCCTCTAAACTAAACCTGTTTAGCTAGCCAAGATCAACTCATTGCACACATATACATACACGCAAACATAAATACATACATGTTCTTGCAGAAGTATGATTGTATAATTCATCAACACATAAAATTCTTTTGTATGACTTCTAGCCAAGATCAGGAACAGTGAAATGCTCATCATCATCTGGGAGTTCGATTCTCGGCTTCTTGTAGGGCATGTTGGATTTGGCGGGCCTGTACGAGGTAAAATTGCCTGGCTGTGACATCGGAAGCTGAGGAACTTCTGCTGCTGCTAAGGCCTCCCGAGGAATTTGGTCAGCAAGAAGTCCCATGTCTGCTATCCATTCAAGCTCTCCTAATTCAAGTGGCTCTTTCTGCAGAGTAGAACAAATGAGAAGCTCCCAGAGTTACAAGGGTGGTTAAAAAGGCAAACCAAATGATCAAATTTAAAAAGTTTATCAGTTTCCCCTTCCTGTAAAATATAATAGCAAACCTACTGTCAAAAATCGTTTAAGTTCTGAAAATGTTACGACTTTGCTGAGCCCATTTTTATGTAAGCATCACCATGCTTCTTTTACCCGAGATGTCCTCTTTGAATCAGATGGTTGTTTAAGAGTTAAGACAATTTATTTTAATGACTAAAGTTACAAAACTTTCTTCTTTCACTACTTTAAAGGAGAGGATCTCCTTCCATTGAGATCTTTCTATTCCCTTTAATTTTTAATTAGAATTATAACATGTGGCATTTAAAAAAATCCAACGGTCTTAAAACACTCATGGAAACCACACAAAATCAAATAAGTGCCACATGTTATAATTCTAACTAAAAATTGGAGGATGTAATGGGAGGGGATCCTGATGTCGCTCAATAATAAGCGGTATTTTGTAGTACGTGTAAGAGGTTGTCGATCCTCAGGGAGTTTGTGTTTTCAAATGACAATGTAATTTAATATGCAAGAAAGGTAAGATAAATTTGGTTTATGGAAATTTTGTAAGTAATTTATGTAAAAAGGCACTAAGGTTTCGGGGTGTTTCTCTATACCAGTATGATTCCTTGTAATCCCAGTTAAAAACTTTGTTCTAATAACAGTTTACAAGTTGATTATTTTCCTTTTAAAAAGCTCTTGACATGGTTGAACTAATAAAACTCAGGAACACTATATTACCGGAGAAAATAAAGTGGCTAGAGTAATAATTAGAAAGACCTTTCAATTTATAAATCACAATACCTAATTAAAACCATGTAATATTCCTCCTTAATCATAAGAAAAACATGATTGAACTTATAGAAAGTATGGAATAAAACATACATCAATTAGGAATTAATAAATTAACAATCAACTGTAATTTAACATTAAAAATAAAAGGGACTACAAGTATTCATACCGTTATGCAGAAACATAGCCCCTAGCCCTAGCAAGAGGCTTAGCCAATCATGGCTAAGAAAAAAGAAAACTAGAGAAAATAATTTATAGGGAGAAAACTAGAGAGAAAACTAGAAAGAAAAACTAAAAAAAAATAATAATACTCCTTGGCGGCTACCCCTTTCCAATTGCTATCCATGTTTCTTTCATTTAGGGCTACATTGGAAAAATAATCTAGTGTGATGCGACAGAAAAAGAAAGCATGCAATCCACTAACAAAGCAAGCTCCCACGCATGACTTCATTTAAGCTCCTTGAAGTCTTAATCCTGTGTGATGCGAGTACAATGGATAATGTGAGCTTGTAGGCTTTAGTGGCCATGTAGGCCTTTTAGGCTTGTGGGCTTTGTTTTTCTTTTTCTTTTCAAACATTAATTTGCACCTCTTTTCTTCTCTTTTGCTCCTTCCAGCTTGTGATATTTAACTCCAATATGATCTAACTTGTGCCTACAATCAAACATAACCCAAATTAACATATAAGAGATTAAATTAATACACTTAAATGCATAAATCATGTAATTCAATGAATTGAACAACAAACATCCATTTAAGTGTAATTAGACATGAAATGCAACACAACCCCAATAGAATCACTCTAAAATGCATGTAAATAAGTCATATTTCATGACTTATCACACCCCCCAACCTGAATTTTGCTAGTCCCTAGCAAACTAAAAACAATGAAAATAACAAAACACAAATGAAAACAAACTAACAAAGCCACTTTCGCTGGCACTCTCGATTGCATTTAGCATATGCAATAAGCCTTTAAACCCTTAGGTGTCCTTAGTGGACAAGTTATAGTCTGGTGAGGGTTTACCAGAAGTGATACCCACAAACGCTATCAAATACTCAGTCTTGATTCACAGTAAATACATACAGCATCATGCTATCAAATGAGAATAAAGTGTTACATAAACAATGGTTTTCAATCATTAGCAAGCTTAAACAAGTCAACCTCAATTTCAAATCTTTAGAAATTCTAACTAGGCCACAATCACTTGAAATTAAGCATTAAAAGCTACACAAGTTCCTTGATGTGTGAAGTGAACTAACTTAGAATCATGGGACTTCAATATCTTTCCAATATAATCATGAAGGACAATGGAATTCTCATTAGAATAATCAACCAAGGCATAGAAGCTTTTTCTTTTATTTTCTTTTTATTTTTTATTTTTTATGTGAGGAATGTGCAATGTCCAACTTCATTAAGCTTTCTAATTGACCCATGTATCAAGTGTTAGACCAATGACTCCCGAACCAGTTGGCTCAAGGGGCACTAAGGTGTAGAGACACCCCTAAGAGTTTACTAGACCAATACTCGAGTCAAAAAGGCTACGAAACTAGACTAGTCACTCATATCTCAACCATGTGAATTGTTTACCTCTTTTGACATAGGCTCTCATGGTTAGCTATTTCAATTTTTTTTTTTTTCTTTCTTCTTTATGCCAAGGCTAATCAACTAACAAGTCAACCACTTTTAATTTAGTAACAATTGGATGCATATCTCATTTCCCACAGATTACATGTTAGTGTGCTAGTGCTTAGTTTAAGGTGTACAAGTATAACACTTAATACTTAAAAGCAAGCAATAGATGGCCATATTCAAATATCTCAATCAAATAATCATGTGTTCATATGCTTAAGCTCACTAATGACTTCAAACCAAAGTTCAAAGTTCAACAAGATTCTCAAAGATAACAAAGATCCATGTGAATATAGCATAAATCAAAGACATCACACAATCAAACAAACAATCAATACTCTCCCCAACTTAAAGTTGACATTGTCCTCAATGTTCAAATAGATGTATGTGAGAATCAAAGACAAGTATTGAAATGAAAGAACAAGGGAAAAGGAAAGAAAGCACCTGATATGATGATGAACTCCTCAAGCTATTTCCTACAAAATGGTTAGAAACCCAAAACAAAAACAAAACAAATAAAAATCAAAAACAAAATAAACTAACAAATGTACAATTACAAGGTAGAAACATAAAATTCATCCCCCTGAACGGGATCCTCCAAAGAAATAGTTGCTTTCTCTAACACTTTTCATCCTGACAACATGCAAAGCCACTCCTTTGGAACTATTCAGCAATTTCTTTGACAGTCTTGTATCTTGAAGTACTTTCCTCTTCGTTTTGTGCTTCTCAAAGAACTTGGTTTTCTCACCCGCTTTCTCAACTTCCTGATCCACACTCTCCTTAGAAGGAACTTCCATAGCAGAAGTGACATGTGGTTCAATGGATGCAAGTGGTAAACCTTTTGGTGTTTTCTTCAACCTTAACTTTGGTGCATCTGAATATGCAAGTAAAGATTTCTTCTTACTTCTTGGAGGCTTCTTAGCTATTACTACTTGTTCTTCTTCCAAAATCTGCAAAGAATCCAACAAAGAAGAATCAAATATTTTAGCAGCAGGTTTTAATTCATTAGAAACAATAGAATTAACAGGAAGAGTTTCAAAAGAGTTAGAGAAACAATTTTTATTAAACTCTTCTTGAGGTGTTGCCTCAATGAAATTCACATATTCACACTCTTCATCCACCAATTGTTGTGGGTTCACATTGAAAATGTTGAGCTCAGTAGTTATAGAACCAAAGGTGATCTTCATTCTTCTATTCTTGTAATTAATCAAAGCATTAGCTATGGTAAGGAAAGGTCTACCTAAGATGATAGGAATATTAGCACTAGGATGTAAAGTAGGTTCAATATTCAAAATGATAAAATCAATAGGATAATAGAAATTCTCAACCTTTACTAGTATATCCTCAACCACCCCCCTCGGCTTCCTTACAGAGCGGTCTGCTAACTGTAAAGTAACAGAGGTAGGTTTTAACTCACCTAACCCAAGTTGTAGATAGACAGAAAAAGGAAGCAAATTTACATTGGCCCCAAGGTCTAGCAATGCACGCTCAATATTGTAATCTCCAATAGTACAAGAGATAGTAGGGCAGCCCGGATCCTTGTACTTTGGTGGGAAATTGTGTTGGATGATGGCACTTACCTGTTATGTCAAGAATGCGGTCTTCTTCACATGATGCTTTCTCTTGATAGTGCATAAGTCCTTAATTACCTTGGCATAGAGGGGCATTTGCTTGATGAGATGCAATAGAGGCAAGTTAACCTTAACTTGATGCAAATGCTCCAAAATCTCACTTGTGACATCCAAATTCTTGGGTAATTTCAAGGCTTGTGGGAATGGTGTAGGGAATGGACATTTCTCAATATCATTGGATTTAGCTATCCCACTTTCATTCTTTTCAGCTGGGGTCTCCTTGGATTTCTCATTAGCTTTAGGAGCATCCTTTCCAATTTCCTCAGAACTTGATGTTTGGGTTTGCTTAACAAATAAACAAATCAAATTTCAATTGAACTTGTTGTTAATACTTGTGATGCACTGGAATATATGTATCAATTTGACAACAATAAAATCAAATCTTAATATTTATATGTGTTTTAAATTTAGTTGACATAATTTTATATAATGATCAGATCTTTGATATCAAAATTTCAATTTCTAATTTGAAAATAATAATAATAATTTAGTCCACCTCCTGCTAGTAAAACACACCATTACATATATATTAATTCAGCCATATCATTTTACATTTTGTCAAGAGTTTTATTTTGAATGAGCAGTTTGGATTTCTTCTCCCCCCGCTTTCATATATATAATGTAACCAAAAGTTGAGAAAAATGAAAATTCTATTTTTAGAACCCTTGCTTTATTATGCAATTAATGGAATTAAGAAGTATTTACCAAGTATTTCAGTTAATTGATCCACAATATCAATATTAACTTCACCTAACAAAAACTATCATATCATAATGCAAGATGTTGAGATAACGGAAATTTTAACACCTATATGTTGTGTGTTATCTAAATAATAGTGAGTTTGTGCAAAATAGAAAAGCAAATCAAATGGGGAACACAAAGATTTACATGGTTTGGCACTTAGGCCTACGTCCATAGGCGGTAACTAAGAGAAAATTTCACAAAGAAAATAAAAAAATTACAATGGTAACACAAAAATACTCTTACAAAACTCAAACCTTAAGTACACGTGAAGAGCCCTCTCTCTCAAATAAAACAACCAGAAAATAAATTTTATTCCATTCCTACTTTGCGGCATACCTTTATTTTTTTTTTTTTGAGTAAAAATGATAGCAATTTTATTAAAGAATATCATCATGAACAAAGGAAGTAATGCACTCAGGGTGATCATCCAACCACACCTGCAATAGAAGTGAGGATGCAGTCTCTGTAGCTAAGGCTTTTGCAGCCTTGTTACAACTTTTTTTGGAAACACCAAAACAAAGAGAACTAAATAAAGGAAACCAAGAACAGATGTCATCCACAATCACCCCAATAGGATCCAAACACGGCGAGCCAGCTTGTATCAAGGAACAGAGCTCCTGGTTGTCCAACTCCACCAGTAAACAGCGCAGACCCACATCATAATAAGAATCAATAACCCATATTTATTGTTACATAGGTCGGCTAACATGAAACACAAGTGCCGTGGGGCACAATTACAAAGTCCAAGCAGGACTTTTTCAAGCCACACATGTAACACAAGATAATAATGACATTAGAACAAATAACACAACGATATAGTAACGAAGTGGAAAACTAATGGAGAATGTCTCCTTAGGAAAAACCAGTACTGGGGTAACGTACCCTAACTAAGCAAATTCAATTTAAAAGAAGGAGTTTAAAATCTAGTATTGTGCGATGCGCAACAATTTGAGAACTCTGAACTCCTTATATTGATCCTTTCACGAATGACTTGTCTACGTCAACGAACCAAGACCCTTGGCCCACTCCAAGACACCTCCTTGGAGATTTGATCTGCAATGGACTCACTGGAATGAGGGCTATGTGATTCAAGGTTTTTGGTCACAAGAACATATGATGATACTTGCAAGGTATTATCATGAACGCACAAGGGATGGAGACTAGGATTTTTATTTTATTTTTCTTCTCTAAGCTCTAGAAAAATCGTGTTTAAGGTGCTTTAAATAGGTGCACAAAATAGTATTAAGATTGACGGTTGAAACAAATTAAACATGGTAAAGTTTATGTTTGCCACAATCTTGCTTGAGTGAGCCATGAGTGAGGGTCAGATGATGGTCCTCACTTTATCAGGGTTTAATGCCTCGCTTGAGCTTGCATCTCCAATCTCGAAGTCTCACCCGAGTGAGCTTCTTCAGCTAGCATGCTTCAAGCTCCTCAAATACATAATTTAACCTATTTTACATCAAATAAAAATACATCTAAGACTTTGATTTATATTATAAGTAAATGTGATGGAATAGGCTAACACTTAAAAAATAGATAAATAAACCCTGAAGGACTTATCAACTTGACTAAGTCCTAATTTAATGAATCACTAAACAGAATGAATTTTAAAAAATAAAAAATAAAGGAAAAAAAAAAAGACCAATGAAGGTTGGATAATCATAATTTTCAAAAACCGACAGTGTCAAAACAAGAGCAAAATAAAAACACTGGCTAGAACAGTAGAACCCCAAAATAATATTACACCATAAGTGATCAAAGCCATGGGCAAAAGACCATATTTTGTGATCCTATGATGGCAAATGTTTTTGCAATTCTCTAGGCAATTTGACAAGAACTGAGATGTTTCAAAAGGTTATTTTTTAAGGGGATGCAAAAGTCTGTTTTGATGACTTAAATAATGCACACGAATATGTTAACAGGGCAATTGTTGGCATAATTAGTAATTCTTTATCTTGTAGTTCTTTCATTTCTTGTTCTTTTAGCTAGGTGAGAAGGGAGGCGAATGAAGTTACATTCTTCGGCCAAATATGTTCCCTCCCCCTTAATTGATGTTTTTGTTGTAATTACTCATCTCTTTTTAATGCGGTTTGGGACGCCTAGAGAGTGTATTGTTTGTCTATTTGTATGAATGAAAGTTGGATTTAGTAAAAAAAATAAATTTTGCAAAGAATTTAATGAACAAAATTTTATTGGTTAAGAAGGTGCTTGTTGATATAAAAAAGTTTGAGTAAAGGAAACTTTTCTTTTAATTGATTGCTTTGCCCATTTCAATCTTGACTCGAACTTTTTTGTTTCTATTGTTGGTTAATTTAAGGACTCGGCTTCTACCTTTACCTCAAAAAAAAAAAAAAAAAAAAAAAAAATTAAAAACAAAAAAGTCTCAGCCCGAAAGTCAAAAAGATGGTTCTAATAATAGCCTATATATGTTAGCCACTTTACATATCAAAAAATGATCAGGATGAATGAACCAAGGACGATGAACGTTGACAGATAACTGCCCGCAATTAGTGTATACCTAACATTTTAGTACACAATCAATACAATGAAAATATTGTGTACCAACTTATTTGTTCCACTCTATATTCCACAATAAAAATAAATTATATGGACATGGTTTTTGTAAATACTAAGAGATTAACGAAGTTAATTTATCCTAATTTTGCTATGAGTATTTTGGTTAAGTGTAATTTTTAATTAAAAATAATGTTCACGTAATATTAAAATATATCATATTATTTTTTCGTTATCCAGATAGGTATCAAACTAGCAAAATTGGATGAAGGGACTAATAACGTTCATTTTAACAATTTTAAGACCATTAGTACTCATTTTAAACTTCAAAAAAAAAAATGTTGAATGGGTAAAATTAGAGACTAACAATGAATTTGGCATTAAAAACAAGCAAATTATAAGACTAAAATAAAGACCTATAATGATACTTATAAAAAAAAAAAAATAAAGACCTATAATGATAGAAATAATAGGCTAAAAGTAAAAAACAAAACAAACATATTGGCCCAACCAAGCCCAAGAAGTAAAACAAACAAATCATAGATTTATAACCCAAAAATAAAACATGGGCCCAAAACCAAAAAGTAAGACCCAAATCTAAAATTTTAGCCCAACATTGGCCAAAGCCTAATACCAACTAAGCCGAGCTGACGCGGTGTTGCTCGGAGAAGTCCTTGCATTGGTGCAGCTCGATTTCAAAATCAACAATACCGACCCAATCAGTTCGATACAAATAACCAACTTTGTCATGACCATATGGACTGATGAACGAATCTATTTAAGATTACACTTATAAACTTGTTTTTCTCATTTTTATTTAGCAAAAAACTATAATCTAAGATTTCAAACCAATTTAGGAATTCTTAAGCCAACCCCTTGAGGATAATCTTCTTCTTTTACTTAATTATTTATTTTTCTTTCTATGCTCTAATGATGCTCCAGAAGCTCATATGCATTGAGTTGATTTTTCAAGCGCAAGAGTAGGTTGGTTCATCCTTAAGTGTACGTCTATGTTTTAAAAAAGGGCAAAATCATGAGGTGCTCCATATGTGAATTGTGATGCATTGCCATTTTTTATATATTTTTTTTTGTCACTTGTTCCAGCTGGCTGAACTATGGTATAGGAAGTTCTAGCTATTGTGTGCCTCACTCAAAACTTCGTAGGCTACTGGCTACACACACTCACACGACCAGAGTGCTAATAATACACAAGCAAGTAAAGTCGACATTCAAATGAATTTCCTTTGCATCATAGTAGAAAGAGAAAACAAATTGTTCAAGATCAAATTATATATAGCCATTCCTTCCACGATGTGGGGCAATTAAAGATCATTCACTAAGAATGTTAGGCATACCAGTTCGAATGTGAAGTTCAATATGAGAAGGGAGGCTTGTAGGATCATTGGAACATAATTTATAAGAAGCTTTAAGAAGGAAAGAGACATAATTTCCCAAGTTATTTGTTTAACCTCTTCTCTTTTTAAAATAAAAAAATTCAATTTACTCGATATGTTACATTTACCTTTTACATAAAGGTGGATTCTACACGTAAATCATTAGTAAAGAATAACTCACATTTATGTGAAATATGGAAGTGTAATATACTAAATGTACATAATAATTTGGGGAGCTAAGGAATATATCGTACTCCATACTTTTCCATGATTATATTCAAGATCCAAATCCACATCACCACTCAATAAATTTAAATTTAAGTGTTCCTACAACAATATGAAGTCTTTTAGGTTATACTCAAGCATCCATTCAAATCATCGAAAGTAAACAACATATAAGTATATAACTGCAATATGTCAAATACTATTGGAAAATTAAATTAAAATTGAAAACAAGATTAACCACAACTTCAATAGGAAACAAGATTTACCACACTTTATTCCAATTCCTTAGTGACAATACATGTAGTCACGTATATGGTATATATATTACATATGCAACCAACCCATTAAGTCATAGGTCAGGGACATGGCATAGACTTTCTCTTATTCAACCATGGTGTAAAACATCTTAGAGTTACAAGAACCAGAGATGGCGCCAAAGCCACCGTGAACCTATAAACCCTAATGCCAAGTCTTCTCTTAGACATTTTCTGACGAATATCACTTACAACCCCTATGGCCATCTCATTGAGCTCCTTTACCGACCTCTTCAACTTGTGCTTGAAACCATTTTCTTCCGAGAAATGATAACTGTTTAGAAATGCCCGTCTTGCATACCAAAAATCACGATCATGACGACGTTCACTTCCATAATTTTCTTGCCAATTATCAGTGAGCTGAAGGGCTATGTTAGTAGGTTTATCGGACCAATTATCAGACATGGCGACCGGACGAACTTTGGCCTGTCGCATTGCAATTTAAAGGGTCATTGGTAATGGCAATTGGCATGTTGAGATTGTTATGAAGTATTTATATAGGAGTATGAGACCAATGACAATTTTTTTTTTTATCTAATTAGAAGTGGGGATAGTGGTTAAACCACAGAGGAATTTATGTGTTAGGGGTTGGTGGCTTTGGTTGAACCCAAGATTTTATATAACTTTAGACCTATAGCAAAGACAGAAGAAAGAAAAAGTAACACTTTGGAATTTCTTTCATGCGTGCGCAACTGGTTGATATGGTTAGGTAATAGTTAGTGCATGCTAAAAATTTAAGGAACTTGAATATAGTATTATGTATCTTTTAAGAGATTAATCTTCTTACTGACTTTACCGCACATAAGACCAAATAGAGATAGTCTTTTTTGCTAAATCCAAATAGAGAAAGTTATTACGTCTAGGATGATGATTAATATATAATTGTTATTGTTTTAAATTTATTGTTTATTGTTATTTCGGGAATATATACCTTTTTAATTACCTAATCCATTACCGTGGTAAATGGTGTAGCATTCTTCAAGTCCAGAATGCTGACAAAATTGTGTACGATTATATGATCCATAATCCTATATAAATGACTTCCTTTTTTCAGATTTTATATTCTGGGAGATTGAAAAAAAAGAAGAAAAAAAAGTGGTTACAACCACTAGCTTATGCTCACTATGGGCTCCTTCAAATAGGCCTCCCATGTTAGTATCACAAACCTACTGCAGTCCAAGCTTAGACTAAAATAAATGCTTAAAGCCCAAGCCCATATGGATCTAGACAAGTATATCTTTCTTGCTTTGCCTTTTCAAAATAAACCCTCCCAAAAAATAATAAAAAAAGGAAATAAGAAAAAACTGCCGTACAAAATAAAATAGAAAACAATCATAACCATGAGATGTGATTTATGACAAATTATTCTCACATAATAATGAAATATAAATCATTACTATTACACATCTCATTACATCCTACATTTTGGCTTATGAAAAAATTAAGTGTAATGGTTTTATATTGAATGATATGGTGTAACGATGATGTAGCTTGAATAATTAATTTTTGACTGATTCAATTAAAAATTAAAAATTAGATGAACATGTTATTTGTGAGATTCAAATCCCTTAAAGTTTTAATAAATTTACAATCAAATTTCAACGATCTCTCAGTTAATTATTATAATCATGTGAGTAAATTACACTAACACCTCCGAGATTTTGAGAAACTAAACTTGTTACACTATATTCTCAACAAATAAAATTCTACTCCAAATTTGCAAAAAAAAATAATTTACACTCCGCCCTTTTTCCCACCCCACTAACTAACGGTGTCAAATAACTTACAAAATATTCATTTTAAAAGGCGTTAAATTAATGCCATGTATTCTTCATTTAACTAACTAAGTTAACTCAAGTTAGTGACTTAGTTGAACAACAACGGATCTTCTTAACCTCTCTTTTCGATTCAAACAAAAACAAAAGTTCCTTGGTATCTATCTCTTCAATTCAAGCAACAACCAATGAAAACCATTGTTCCCCAAAAACTTTAGGCGAGGGTCCTCCATGGTAGCATGATACGAATCTCCAGGTAGAATTCACCCTTAAAAACCAGCTTACAAGGGGAGTTAGGGTACCTAGAAGCTAATAAATACATGTTCAAACACATACTTAACCAATGTGGGACATCTGGGATCGTAACAAACCACCAAACTCCGCAGTCGACGTCCACGATGGCTCTCACTCTGAGGCAGGGTTCGCGGCTCTCCCCAGGTAGCCCTTTTCAAGATGTCGACCATAGAGCCGCAACCCATACTAGGTTGAGCCCAAACTCGACGTGATGGGTGACTCTGATACCAAAGTTACAAACCCCCAGGTAGAACTCACCCTTGAAAACCAGTTTACAAGGAGAGCGTGCCTAGGAGCTAATAAACACATGTTCAAGCCCATACTTAACTAATGTGGGACATTTGAGATCGTAACATAGCACCACCATTCGAAGCCCATAGTTCACACTCTCTCACCATAGCATTGACAGTTGGGAGGCGTTTGGTGGTGGGCTTCGTCTTTGAGGGGCTCCATCTTAGGTGTGGGATGGTGATTTCTTCGTGATGGCAATGGGTGGCAGATCTAAGCCACAAGTGGTTGATCTATGCCATAGGTGGCTATGGGTGGTCATGGGTCACTTTTTTTTATTTTGTTATTTGTGTTCCTTTCATGGTTGGTGCTATATTTTGGTAATATTTTTTTGCTGAGTTTGCGAAAAATTGATATGTTTGAAGATAAATTTTCTTAAATTGGGAAGGAAAGAAAGTTCAGAAATAGAGAGAGGAGGTGTGAATTTTGACTAGCTTGGTGAGGTCTAAGAAAGAAACAAATAGGGGAGCGATAGATTTTTTCTTCTTTGTTATAGGGAGGTCTAGAAATCATTAACCGGTGAGGCGAATTTTTTTTCTTTGTTACGTGGTTTGTTGAATTGGCCAGACCAACTCCCTTGGTTAGCTGAGTTTGATGCTAAAAAAATCTATTTTAGATGCTCCATTCCAAAAGTGAACCGGTTTGTTAGCTGAATCATTGCCAACATCAAGCTTAAAGCAGTGAAGAAAGCTGGGATAGGGTGTTGCGAGAACATAAACTTAAAGAGAATCCAAATAGAAATTAGACTCACATTATTTATGTACGTGATTTGAGATTTTAGGGTTTGGGTTGGTTCATGCAAATGAGTTAAGTTGAAGGAGGGGATGAGATCAAGTAGTGCAACATGGATAAAAACGATTGGGCTATAGTGATTTGGATTTCCTACCATACTAACTTTTTTTTTTTTTTTTGGTAAATAAGGTAATAAATTAAGAAAAAAAGTCAAGGGGAACTTATCAATCAATAACATTAACAAGGCCCATAAGTGAATGGAGCTGATGAGTTGGGGTCCCCAAGAGTTACAAAATGAGAAATATTTGACATTAATTTATGAATAGTGGAGAATATATATATATATTTTTTACAAGGAATATTCTGTAAGTAATTTAACACAGTAGAGTATGAATTATTTTACAAAATTTAGGAGTAGAGTGTTATTTGTTAAAAATAGGATATAACGAGTTTAGTTTTGTCAAAGGGAGTATGTAACTTATCTAGATATTTCATAACACTTAAAAAATGATTATTCATTAAGTTTTTATGAAAGATAATTTTCATAGACATATAGCCAACTTCCATCATCTTTTATTATAAAAAAATATATAAAACCTTATTCCATATTTTCTTACTTTGTGGGTGTTATATTATGCAAGTAAAATTATATAATTCCAATTTGATTTATTGTATAATTGCAAGTTACAATTCGACCAAGGCCTTTAAAGTTTAAAACCAGATAATAATTTTTATTTTATTTTATTTTATTTTTTATCATTAAAAAAAAAAAAAAAAAAAAAAAAAACTAAATCAAGGACATTTTTGTAATTCTATATTTCAACATTTCCAAGTTCATTAATTGTTATATGGTGCTTAAACTTAGAAAGTCCCAGAAAAATCCAGTGCCAACGAAGAACTCGAATCGATTTGGAGCCAAAAGGTGAGCCTTTTCTAAATCCAAAACCCTTATTCCTTGCTTATTTGATCCCAACAATCCTATATCTTTTGAATCACGATTGAATTCAAATCTCAAGAGTCTGTGAGATTCACTGAGAAAGATAAGTTTTTGGATTGATTTTCTAGAAACCCAGTTCGCAGATTGGTGTTTTTTGTCCATTTGAATAGTGGGGTGTATAACTTTTCGTATATTTGGGCGTTTTATCGATCTGGGTCTCCTAAAATTGATGAGCTTTGAGTTGGGTTTTACATGTATATGAAAGATTTCTAAGTTTTCAATAAAGCCCTTTATTTGTGAGGCTTTGAAAGAGCTCTATATTATGTTGGTTGTACCAAAATTCATTTATCATTGTTGTGGAAATTATAGTATTTGAGTTTATGTAATTTAGCTTGAAGCATTGTAGAGAGAGAAAAAAGAGAAAGTAAAAGGTGATTATTATAGATGGGGAAGCCTTTGTTTTTTGAGATCTTGGAAAAACCAGCCACAAGTTGTATTATAGGAATATGTAGTGCAATATGGTTTTACATACAGAAGAAAAATATTGGTTATTCACATGTGGGTTTGAGTTATGAGACTGCCATGGAAGGGCACCATTGGAGGATAATAACCTCAGCCTTTTCTCATATAAGTGTTCTTCATCTTGTTTTTAATATGAGTGCACTTTGGAGTCTTGGAGTTGTGGAACAGTTGGGGCATTTGGGCCTTGGTATGGCATATTATCTTCAGTACACGCTTGTCTTGGTCATGTTATCAGGGGTGTTAGTTTTGGGGATGTACCATATACTGATCCAAAGATTCAAGATTGAGTATTTTCGGAGAGTGACCGCGGTTGGATATTCTTGTGTTGTTTTTGGGTGGATGACGATCCTTTCTGTGAAGCAACCTTCTTCAAAGTTGGAACTTTTCGGGTTTCTTTCGCTTCCCATTAGTTTTGCACCATTTGAGTCTCTCATTTTTACTTCAATTATTGTTCCACAAGCAAGTTTTCTTGGGCATTTAGCAGGAATCATTGCTGGGTATGCTATTGCATGGGGTCTGATTCATGGGATGAACAACTTCTGGGGAGTTTCCATGTTGGGATGGATAGCGGTTGTGTTTGTGTTCAGTTTGAAGCGATCCGGTGCTTATGATTTCAACTTTCTTGAGATTGAATCTGTTACAGATCCTTCCTTGCCATCTGTGAGGTTTCTGGCATCAGGTAATGGTAGGACCTTGCAGATGAGTGCTTTACCAGTGGGAGATGTTGAAATTGTGTAATTTCTAGTCAAAGATCTTATCATATCTATTGGTGTGGGGTTTGCTCACTCAGGAATTTTGTTATTGCATGATTTTGATTTGTCAGACTAGACAACTACACATGAAAATGCTATGATGTCCATGGTTCCCTGCAACCATATTGTATTATTGTCTCCTTACCTTAGGTAATGCAAGTTTTAGGTGCAATTCTTCAACTATTTAAGCGGCAGGTGCATGTTTGTGCTACTCAACGCGGTACGGACGACCCCTGTTCATTGTTGTTATTTGTTAAGTAGCGAAATTCATTATGGTCAATTGGAACTTGTAGCTCTGTTTAGTTGAATATCTTCCATATAATGTTACCAATGTTTTCTCTAAGAAATGAAAGGAATTTGTTTATGACATTGACGGTGCATTTTTAGTGTCTTTTATACAATTAAGAAGCCTGAAGGCAGAAACCATGCCCCTTATTGTAGAGTAGGTTGAGAGGTCAAATCGTATTGAGTTACACATGGCATTGTGTATGGGTAAGATGAAAGTACAAAAAATATATCCGGTCATATGACAATTCACCAGTAGTCTGGCATCTCTATGCTAATGTGACCTTGCATATGGTCTGGCATAAAAATTTGTGTGCTTCTATCCTTCAAGCACTTCTGTTGGAACTCTGTAGGAATAAGCTTTGATTTGGCAATGACTGTTTGATTGTCTGTTGGTGACTCTTTTGGCGTGACTGTCACCTGACTTATAATTGTTTTGACATTTATGTGCTTCACAATGGAGCAATCTTGTGGATATCTTTGCAAGAAAGCTTTTGTGGTGGCGGTGAGTGTTTGCTTAGTGACATCGGGGATGGACAATTTTTGCTCAAATATATACAAAGTTTTTCTTGATTAATTACATCTGCAATCTGTATCCCAGCTCAAAATTTCCACCTCTACCGCATAGACAGCATGATATGATTGGATGGACTGTTCCTTTGAAAGCCATGTGAAACTTCAAGTTAATGAATTGTGCTATTTTTCAATTCATGAATTAGTCCACTTTGAGTTTACTGCATAATTGAAATGCAAACACTGGATTAACCTCCTCCACCAATTGGTTCAAAAACCTAAGTTTTCAGAGAGAATGAGATTGGAGAGCTTGCATGCTCCTAAACAGCCTAATTGACAAAGTTGGTCTGAGCAGTTGCATATTATTGGCATATATGATGCCCCAATAGGCTCTTCTTTCTTTTGCCTTCAATTGTCTTAAGAGTGTAGGAAATCCAATTTTTACTAAGATCGTGATAAGTACTTCCATAATGCTTTTTGACAATGCCTTTGCTGGTGTAGAAAATGATAGTAATCTATGACTTGAAACAGAATAAACAGTGGAAATGGGGACTAGTGAAGGACAATGTGATGCTTATAATTTGATTTTGATGTTGTAAATAAGACTAGAAAAGTTGTTCCTAGGCTTCCATAAATGATGTACTTTACTCTCAAAGATGCGGCTCCGAAGAGGCCGAAGGTTGGTATTCATAGGTACAAGAATAGCTTTCTTCTGGTACTTCTACAATTTGTATTTCTTAGCAACACTCAAATAAGAGATTTGCCTTAATCTTATGTAACTCTTTTAGCACCTAAATTAGCAACTGTATACACGTTACATATAAAAGAAAGTTCATCTTCAAAGAGATTAGTGTCATTTAGTGCATGAACACCCTACCCACCCACCATGGCAACGAGATGACATTGGTGTTAGGGATGGAACCAGGATTTGAACCTGATGGGAGCTAAAGCATAAACCAAAAAAAATTTATAAAATTAAAATTAGTATCTATTTATTATTCAATAATAACAAAATACCAAAGAATTGATATTAATTCATCGATTTGGATTTCTCAAAATTTTGTTTGAGTATTTTTTAGAAACTGGGATATCAACATTAGAGATTGACATTGATGGATCATCATTATTGATTTTTAAATTATTTATATTTTTTCTCTTGAAAACGTTGAAATTTGTAGTTGACCTTCCCATGATTTACAAAATAACAAAAGTTATATTATCACTAGTTTTGCTTATTAAAAAAGAAATAACAAAAATGCATTAAACCACAACAAAATTATTGCTAATAATTTATTGGCACAACAATACATGCAAAATTAATGTTAGAGCTTTGTAATGTTAGGGATTTGGCATTTGTGTTGTTAAGGTCTAAAAGTTTTTTTGTTTGTTTGTTTTCTTTTGAACATGATGTATTAGATTAGCAATTTTATTGAGGTTTTATGAGTCTATTTGTAATTTTTTTTAGAAAAAGAGGCAAAATATGTTAACTATTATTTTTAAAAAAAATGGTGGGCGCGGTGGCCCTCTCCCGTCCTCATGTAGGTCCGTCCTTGATTGGTGTAATGGTTATATACAACATTCCTCTTATATAAGGGTGGGTTTCATGCTTATGGGATCCACAGTAATGTGAGATAGATGTTATATATAATTATTACATAAAATACTTTTTCCATGACAATAGGGCATCGACATAGCGACTGAAAGTTATGGACCAACTAGGGCAAAAGATAAGCCATGACTTCAATAACTAGGCTTCTATTTATTTTTATTTTTACTTCTTATATTATATATGATTAGGTTTTTATTTATTTTTAGTTTATCAATAAAAATAGTTTTTTTTTTTTTGAGTTGTAAAGAATAATAAATTGTTATATATGTCAGTTAAGTTCTATAAGAATTCATTGCTAAACTAATTTTTTTTATAATTTTTTTTTTCAAAGAATTCTAATGATATGATGGCTAATTATTTTTTTTTTCTACAAATTATATTATTTGACTTCTTTATTTATAAATACTTATTCTCAAATATGGAGAATATATTAATAATTTATGCGAATTTCTTTTGTGCACTACATGAGTTAAAAACTAGTATATATAAGAAATTGTTAAAGTTTAAGCAAAAATGGATCATAGTTGCTCACTTAGCTTGGACTGATCTGTCCGACCATTTAAAAGATATAAAAGCTTGGATTTACTTTAGAGAAAATTTTGGGTCTACGTTATTAATAGAGACATCCAAAGTTTAAATCTTATCTCTCCAAGCAAAACCATTCCACTTGGTAAGAATTAAGATACTTGTGTCCTACAATCGTGGACCACAAAAATGGCATCGTTCTGTCTCACTGGAAAGCACGAATGATAACCAATCTAGAAGTTGAAATAATGTCGTGAAACTTAAGAAACAAACATGAGTGTTGTGTTAACAAGAAGGAAACAAGCACATCTTAGTAGCAATGCTTTTCCAGCAAGTGCCTCCAACAAGCCAACTTTTATATAAAAATTCAAAATAAAAAGAAAGTAGATAGTATTTCAAGAATAGAGTTTGGCTACAAACTAGTTTGTAGTCAGCTTGCTACAATTCACTACATGACAACTTATAAGTCATAAGACCAGCTACATGTATTATTTAAACAAGTCACATGTCTCATTAAATAGATTATGTGATTAAAAGTACAAGTGGAAGGTCTTATTAGTCATCACGTGGGGGGTTGTAGAAAGCTACCTTAGCCAAACCTTATCCATATTTCAATACCCCAAGATGTTAAGAAAAAAAGTTCGATAACTCCAACAATACTCATCTATTGTACTTTGTAAGAGACACATTCTTTCTAGATCCATTGTAAGAGGCAAATTCCTTTTAGATCCATTCACCAAAATGCCCAAATATATATGGGCCTCTCTACACGATCTATTCTAAAAAGTTTTCTTTATTTTCTTAACGATTTTGCCAACAAAGTAAAATCAAAATAAAGGAGAATATATTTACCCCCTTGTCTTTAGGCCGTAAAACGGTGAACCTCTTTGAAGTCAAGTTTGTAGCATTTTAACTCGGCCATGTCTGTAAAAATCAACATATTAACCGTTTACATGTTACCTCCTAAGTTCTAATCAATCAGAAAATGTTATGTCATTGAACATTTTTGCATCTTCCTCCATTCTATAACCTATTCATTCATAACATTAATGTACAATAAATACCTTTCTATTTTAACTTTATCATCATCATTTACCTAAACAAGTCACATATTCATTCATTATAAAAAATTAAGAATAAATTACACTCGCCTCTCTCGAAGTATTACGAAATAACAATAAATCCCTCAAAGTGAGCCAAAATGATAGTCCTAAGTTTGTAATACTGACACAATTATCATTCCTCTTTTCATTATTAACCTTAACAGGATATTCCGGGTTACATTTCACATGCCGGCAGCAATTTTGCATAGCCATTTCCAACAATTTTTGTTTAGGCTATACAGCAACTTTCAGTAGTTATGGGTTTGTGGTTTTCGACTTGGGATAGGTGGTTTTATGGGTTTTGGGTGAATGGTTTTTTATTTGGATTTTCTGGTCTGGTTTGGGAGTTTGAATTATGAGAGGTTCAATATTGGCAAATGTCTCCTTGGATTGAACTAGAAGCTTTGAATTTGTTAGGTTCACTAAGTGTTCGAAAAAAAGTCCTTAAAAACTTCAGTTTGCAATTCTGGAAATTTGAATTGGGGCTTCGAATTGTTAGTTTGAATCGCTTACTGGAGTATTCGATGGGGATCTTATCATTTGCGACGACACACATGATCATTCATGCTTGATCGAAGCTTTATGTTTGTTAAAACCGTGAAGTTGGCCCTTTATTCTTTCATCATTTGGATAAAAAACAAGGCTGCATACATATTTGACTTTAAAGACAATTTAAAGTCACCAACTTAATATGCACTTTGTCGTGCATGCAAAAGAGTCCAAGTTGCAAACCAATTTTGACAAAATTGCACACTCTATTGCTGCACTATCTCTAGCCTATCAAAACATCCATGGCAATGTTACCGTGCATACAACTTGCAGCAATATTTCCATGCCACCAACTGACAAGCATATAATAGGCTTTAAAATTCAAGCCAATTTCTAACAAATCTTCACCTTAGACTTGAATTGTATCAAGCCTCACAAACGAACTTCTGTGGACTGTTAGGTGCCTATAGACTTACTCATTAAATATTATGGTCACCCCCTAGCCCATAAAAAAATAAATAGATGAATTAATATCATATTATCATTTTTGAATGGACTAGATCAACAACTTCATCAAGATACAGATCATGGTCATCACAAAAAAAAATTAAATGGATGGTGAAATCAAGAACTTCATCAAGGTATGGATCACAGTCATCACATCTCTTTGTTATTGTTACTACATAGTTGCAAGGATGATCCCAAGAGGCATGATGAGGCTCCTTTCCCTCCTCCCCATCTTTTACCTCTTCACTTTCCTTCCTTGTAACCTCAACACTCTCCATCTTGGTGCTTTCACAGCCTTCTTCCTTGGTTGGCTTGGCAACTTCAAGCTCCTTCTCTTTGCCTTTGATCAAGGCCCTCTATCACCACCCCCACCAAAACTCCTTCATTTCATCTCCATAGTTTGCCTTCCCATTAAACTCAAACAAGACCCACCTCTAAACACCAAAAACAATAAAAACCCATCTCACAAAAACACCCCTAAACCCAAAATCTGTGACACACCTCCAAGCCCAATAATAACCCATGATGATAATCCTACCAAAGTGCCTAAATCTATCTTGTTGGTTATAAAAGCCTTGATTCTAGCCATGATAATATGTGCATATGACTATAGACCAAATTTACACCCATATGTTATTTTATCTCTCTATTGTTGCCACCTCTACCTTTTAGTAGAAATTGTCCTAGCCCTGGCAGCTGCCCCAGCTCGAGCCATTTTTGGGTTTGAGCTCGAGCCACAATTCAATGAGCCCTACCTTGCCACCTCACTCCAAGATTTTTGGGGCCATAGGTGGAACCTCATGGTCACAAGTATTCTACGACCTACCGTTTACAATCCCATCCGTCGTATTTCTGCCAATATAATTGGGCCACATTGGGCCATTTTACCAGCCATAATTTCAACATTCTTAGTGTCTGGCCTAGTTCACGAAGTAATGTTTTTTTACTTCACACGTGTGCATCCCACGTGGGAGGTGACGTGGTTTTTTGTCCTACATGGTATGTGCACGGCTTTTGAGGTTGTGGTGAAGAAGGCAGTGATTGACAAGTGGCGATTGCATCGTGCAATTTCAAGGCCATTGACAATCGGGTTTGTGGCGGTGACTGGTTTTTGGTTGTTCTTCCCACAAATATTGAGAAATGGTGTGGATGTGAAAGTCATAAAAGAGTACTCAATTTTGGTTCATCTTGTCAAAGCCAACCTACCATTGTAATTGCTCTTGGGCAAAAGTCAATGTCCCATTATTCAGTTGGTGCATGCCACACTTTTACGTTGTAACTTCATTTGCCAGTTTAAGTTTTTTTTTTTTTTTTCCTAATTGGGATGGACCTCTTACCATTTCCTCCTTTTCTTCTTGAGTTTTAATCCCAAAGATTAGAGATGAATATTGGATTGGGACCTCCTCTTGGCTTTCTTCTTAATCATTTATCATTATTCATTAATTCAAAAAATTTAAAATTAATTTGTTCCTTTAGTCAAGGGAAAAATCACATTTATTTGTTCTAATCAATAGCTTATGATGAAAAATATTTTGTATTCTTTCTATTCCACGGTAGATGAAAGTTTGTAATGAAACAAAATAAAAATAAGTATATAGCAATCTTCTAGAAATGGTCTCTAGTGGTTCGTATATCATACATGTTTACTTTACAATTTTTTGGGGCGGGTTAAGTGCCCGTTTGGAATCCCATTAGGATGGCAAAAAGCACATTATGAAAATGTAAAACCCAAATTTTGTGTTTGGTAAGAAGAAAAAAGCATGGTTTGCAAAAGAAATTTGCCTTCAAAAATCACATTTTGAAAATAAATCTCTAAAAGCATAGCTTGCAACTAGCCAAACTAATTGCTAGCTACAGTGCATAGCTAAGTTTTGCTAGCACTGTAGTTTAGCAAAATGATTTTTTTTTTGTTCAATTCAACATCTCTCTCACATACCATCAACGTGAACGGCAAGACTACAAAACATCCTCATGCCCACGCGAAAAGTTTGGCAATGGTGGAGGCATTTGATTCTCTCATCAATGAGGTCGTGCAACAAGTTTGATAGTGGTGGAGGCAGCCAATTTTCACATCATCAAGGCGGTCGAGTTTGGCCATGGTGGGCAGTGGGTGGATTTACGGTGATTTTGCTTGAGTTTGGCATAATAAGAAATAGCATTTCAATAGAATATAAAAAGAAAATAAACAATTTGATGTAAAGTGTATTTGAGAATGAATTGCTAAAATAGAAAAAATAGATTCTAAAGTTAAAATCTGTCTAAACTTTTGCCTACAAACCTCCGAAGTATGGACTCGAATTGGGTCCAGTGCTCCAGTGCACTGGACCCGTTGCTTTCATGACACGTGTCTAATTTTGGTCATGTGTTTGCATCTCAACAGGTCCAGTGCACTAGAGCATTGGACCCAATCCATTCCCCAGTAGGATAAATGTATAGTTACATCACTTTAGGCTTACACAAATATTATAATCTGTACAAGATGGCCAAACTACCCGGCTATACCTAGCTAAAACTAAATAAAGAAAATGTAGAGAGAAAAATTTGTATCAATTGAAAATATGGCTGTCTTTTAAATTTGAGCTCAAATATGACTTTTATAAAATAATTAAAAAGTGGGCTCGTTTTTTTTTTTTCCCCTATAAGTAATTTTTAGGTTAGGTTTTTCAGAAACCAAAATTTTCAGCTACAAAATTCTCTTTGTAGTACATGCTGGCTGGTTTAGACAATATACAATCCAATAGACAACTTAATATTCTAATATAGCACTAGAATTTCTTGTAAAACTAGTGATTTTCATCAATAAATGTAGATCTGGCTTTCTCTATCCATGCATAGTCAAAACAAGAAAATTGCGATAACAACAATGACAAAAAATTCGTAAGAATCAGCTTAAATCAATTCAATAGCAGTTAAGCTTCAATTTCCTGTGAGAACAAACAAACCTCAATTGAATTAGAGTTGATAACAACTCAGAATTCTGAACACAAATTCAATGGAGTGGAAATCAATGAATTCTACTTATGATATGGTTCATTACAAAAGAAAAATGCTCCTATCCTTCATTTTTTTTTTTTTTTTTTTTTCAATATTGTACTTTCTTAACTTTAAACAAAAGGCAAAAAAAAAAAAATTTTACTACACCATATTAGTAAAGCCAATAAATCTAGAATCCTGCTAATGAATGGACTCGCCTTTAGTCATACAACTTACCCAACAGACTGATATAACTTAAGAGAAGCAGATGGCATGACTTGGAGTCAACACCAATGTCGCTTTCACCTCGTTGTTGTTGATCTGCCAATGAATATTATGGTGTCAATCATAAAATGTTAGGCCAAAAGGAGAAGATGAACAATGAGAAAACATTTAAATGGCCACTTTGTATTTACTAATACAAAATCATCAAGATAAATAAAAGGATTTCCCAACATATGCATGTAAGACAACACATTTCTTTAAAGTTTCACCCACAAAAGGGAAACTTCTAAAACTTTGTTGTGAATATTTGCAAAAGAACCCTAGTAATGCAAAAACCTAAAGACTAAAGGCAAGAAACCTTTTTTTTCTTATATGTAATAATTCATTAAAAAGAGAAAAAGGGCACTAACAATGTACACAAAATGTGTAAAGCAGAAGAGCCAAGATTACAAAGAAAAGGAACAACAGCGGAGGCAAGAAACCTAAATGCAATAACAAAGTCAAGACTCAATACAGAGTGGAAGAGATTGATTATTAAAGAAAAAAGTATTAATGAAGAATTTGCACATTAGGAGGTGAATCAGAGATGCATATTCAGTTTATTTCTAACAACATAACTTTCTAGCACAACTTTCTTTGTTGGGGCAGTGGGGAGGCAAGCATTTTAAACATCTATAAACTTCTTGTGTGTGTGTATTTGATAAGTATCTATAAACTTCTTATTTAGTAAATCCAAAAACCGTAAAAGACTCATGCACACATAAACATAAAAAGTTTTTAGGAAGCATCTGGTAGATATTGCTTCATAGGAACCAGCTGTTAGTATAATTACATTCACACAGTCAAAATTGAAGAAGTTCTCAACGTGATCATCAATTTTAACACTTACCATTTCTTCAGGCCTTTGATACTGTCTTCATGATCGACAACCCCATTAGCATGTACTGAGCCAGTGCTAGAGCCATTTTCTTGAGCACCAGGGTTAAGAATGTTGGTAAAACCCTGCCCAATTGACTTCCATAATCGTATAGACAGAGACGACTGCAAATGAGCACCGCTTCTATCAGATGATGATTCAATTGGCTGAGCTGAAGCAAGGTTCAGCTCGGAGAATCTTACAGCACCTAATATTCTTTCTGGAAGCTCTGATGGTGTTTGGCTTTCAATGAGAAAGGCTAGGTCGACGGTAAGGGTTGTGATGTAACCAATTGCCAGATGAACTATGGCACTTGCAACCATGGAGGATCCAATATCCACATCAACTTCTAAGAAATTCTCTGCTAAACAGTACTTACAGGAAAGTGCACGCCCAATTAAGCATATGGCCTGCTCCCCAACTGCCTTTCTCACAATCCAAGGACCCTTGACAATGTTGGCTATCAATTTAAGCCTAAAATTCCTAAACCCATCGTCGCCCTTCAAGAATTGGTCCATCAAGGACCCCTCTGGAATAGGTTCCACAGAAGCAAAATATGCCACAGCACTATAATTATCCTTGCTCGGGACTTGTAGATTGAAAGCCCAAACGAAAGGCTTATTGCCTTCTGGAAACTCATCCTCAATAAGCTTCCTAACTCGGCTGTTTGGATGGTTCAAGACCTCCCCAATCTTTGTGGAGCTTTTAATCCAATCAAAGCCAATAGGCTTTAGAAGATATTCACCAGCAGGAATTTTAACCTTGGTTGAGAAGTACTCTGGACCTCTGACCATGAACTTGTCTGGAGGTGGGGAAGCCCAGCCATTTGGACAGTTATCTGGCTCAAGAAGTGGAACAGCTCCCTCTGATCTCACTCTCTCTATCCATTTGGGCTCACTTTTGTGACCAGGACTAGCCATATGATATCCTATTACGCAGCAATCTGTCAGGTAAAGCAAAAAAGGAAAAAAAAAAAGATGTAAGAAATAATATTACTGGCCTCAATTATTTAATGCGTCTATTGTGTTTGACAAACGATACAAACACCCCCATACAGTAGACACATATGCTTAGTGATGAAAGAAGCCCAAACACTGAAAAAAATTACCTATCCAAAGAATAGAGGTCTTTAGAGAGTTATAGAATTCCCAGTTAATGGGACAATATCTAGATTTGAAAAATAAAAAAATAAAAATTTGAAAAATGGGTGTAAAAGATAACACTTTCATTTAATTAAATTATATGTGTATTTATGAGGTTCTTACACATTTTTAAAAGGGTTCACATATTGCTTTCGAGACTGTTTTACTATCTATGATTGTTTTTGAGTTGAAAACCAAATAGCCATGTCCCTCTGTAGAATAACTAGATTGCTTGTCCGAGACATTGAAAAATTTGTGCAGCCTCTAAAAGCAATAAGATACAACTGACTGTTCTCCTTCAACCTCTACCCAAATACATAAATTATAGACCCATGACCGAAATTCAAAGGGGTAAAAAAGAGAAAGGAAAAAAAGATGAAATATTGAGCTTCAGCACTTGAGCACTGAACTGCTGTATAGAAGTATGTGATTGAACAAAACAAGACAAGTAGAAGTTGTAACCTTAAATGTAATCATCCTTAAATGTGAGAGATCAATCATTAAAAGATTATCTAATAGACATAATCATATATGGATCATGCTTCAGAAAAAAAAAAAAAAAATTAATACGGATACAAGAGGTTGAAGAGTAACCCACAATCCAACTACTAACCATGTGTCTCACTCCTTCGGAACATCCATATTGTTATCCCAGAAACTATATTTCTACTTAATTTATGGCATTATATGCCACAAGTGCAAAAATATTATTGTGTATCACAAAAGCAATCTCGTATCAAGCAAAGAAAGAACCTTGCCTTAATTTTAAAGCAAACATGAAAATAATAAATAATAAATAAACAATTGTTCTTCTACAAGCCCTTCTAAACCCAATTCACATATAAAATTTCCTGCGACTACATGGCTAGCTTTGAATATCATATCTCTCTGAGCCTTAAAACACTTAACATAATATATGCTTTCAGAATTCATGAAAAGCATTAATCAACAACCAATCCCGGTCCACAAGCTCACATACTAGCCTAAATTTTGCAGATTGCATGCACAAACTTTATCAAGCTTTCAGCTTCAGCTAAATCATAACATAAGGAACAACCATAAAATATAAAAAATGAAAATAAATAAATAAAAACCCTTCAAAACCCAGAAATTGTTTAGCTTTTTAAAGGGGTTTTAATGGGTTTTCTGTGTAGATTATGCTGAATTATACACACAAATATTTAAAAAAAAAAAAAATACAATTTTTGTGAATCAATAATGCAGTATCAAACTCACAGAAAACTTAGAAATTAAGGAAATAAATATTCTAACCTTGAAAGAAGTTGTTTCAGCAAAACAATAAGACTCTCTGCGAAACACTGAGAATGTAAAATTAGGGCTTCAATCGGTGATTTATTTGGAGGAAGCAGGAAGCTTAAACCAGAGTCTTCTTCAAAAGCTTTTATTTTTTAATTTTCTTAAAATTTTGTTTATTTCTCTTTATCAAGAAAAGGAAATTACTTTATTCTGTTTGACTGGCAACCGGTTCAAGGAAGCGGAAGATATTACAGCAAGGGAATGTTACGGTGCGCAGGAGCTGGAATTGCCAAACCGGTTGCAGGTGACAGACTAGCCGTTTTGAGTCTTTTGACCAATTATGTAGTTTGCAGTTTGCACGTTTCTTCGGGGTGACAAATCTGATAAATTTAAAAGATAAAAACAAATTATGGAATTTTATAGAGCTTTTTCTATTTTCACAATTACATTTTAGCCCTCAGGTGGGACTCACGTTTCAACTTTTTTTCTTTTCTTTTCTTTTTCTTCCTCTTTTTTGTTTACTTTTTTATTTTATGAGGAAAAAGAATTTATGCACAAAGTAATCAACAATCGAGAGGATAAGAAATTCATTAAGCAGAAATTAAATCGATCTGTGTGACTAACACCCCCAAACATTAGCTATAATTTGATTCAAAATACATTCAATGGCAAAGATAACCAATAAAAGGTTCTTTGAGCTCCTCGACAAGTAAATTCAAATGGGTTGGGTCAGGTTTAGGTTTGATCCAACTAAGTCTCAGTTACATCAGAAACTTGTTATATTAAAAAACTGATTTGTAGAACCATATAACTTTTATCTGATCTTTAATAAGTTATGTCAACCTGGAGTGATTCATATTTTTTCATATACAGAAAAGTAAACTTGAGCATATTATTTTTGTATTCCTTTCAATACAAATAAGAAAATAGAGAAACAAAAACACTAAAAAAGAAGTTAAATATAAGGCAAAAATACACTTTTGATCCCTATATTCAGGGGGTGTTTTCAATTTGGTTCCCAAATGTATTATTATTATTATTTTTCAATTTAGTCATTGTGTTTTTAACTCATTTTCAATTAAGCTTTTAGCGTCATCTCCGTCAGTTTAAAGCCTACATGATAGCCAGAAAAGTGACCTAACCAACACTATTTGGCCAACTCAGCTTCCCTCCAACTCATCCCGTCCTTTGATAGCCACATGCTACTCACGTGGGTCAAACTCAGCAAAAATTGAATTAAATATTGGTATACCTTCTTTTGTTGATTTACACCCACGTGAGTAGCACTTGACTATCAAAAGGCGGGAAAAGTTGGAGGGAAGTTGAGTTGGCCAAATAGTGTTGGCCAGGTCACTTTTCTGTCTGCCATGTAGGCTTTAAACTGACGGAGATGACAACAAGGGCTTAATTGAAAACGGGTTAAGAACATAGGAACTAAATTGAAAAAAATTAAAATTTGGGGACCAAAATGAAAACACCCCCTAAATATAGGGACCAAAAGTTTATTTTTGCCTAAATATAATACATAGATTTTTTTTTAGTCCAAAATTTACTAGTCTAATAATTTCATAAAAAAAAAAAAAAAAATAATGTTATTACCAAAATATCAACATCAGGTCAGAAATATAAGAAATTGATGTGGAAATATTCACACCCTATATAACATATGAAATAAAGTTAACAAGATAATAACCATCACTTAAAATTTTACCCAAAAATAAGGACATTCGTTTATTTATTTATTTAACCCAAGTAATTTAACACTAAAAACATGTTACACAAATTTAGATGAAACATTTTTGTTATCGTGAATTTAGCTCTTTTATTTAGTGAATTTACATATTACATTTTTAGTGATTTCTATGTAATATAGATGATTAAAGAAAATTTGATATAAAATTGAAAATAAAAAAATAAATGAGTAAATGAAACATCTTGTTAACGTGTCTTTTATGTAATTTTTCTTTCCTTTGGTTAACTAAGTTAGAAAATAAATTTTGAAAAAAAAAAAAAGAACAAAAAATGGATGTTTTTTCTTGACCCGTTGTTTTTATTGGATCAAGTGTGGGTTGACCCATTTTTCATGGGTGCAAAAACCTTTACATAGACTCATTTTTATCCAATCCTAAAGATTGGCCTAATGGTTTTTAAGATCTTATGAGATCCATGAGGTCTTGAGTTGAAACCTCTACCAATATCTGGTATCCCCAAGGAATTTCTCCCAATAATTACAATCAGGGATTCAAAAACTTTGGAAACTCTCATTAGCACTTGTATCCCCATAGCACATACTGATCGACACTTCGAGGCCCCAAATTGGCACTTGCACCCATAACTATAGTTTGAACAACTTTTGCTACTCCTTTTTAGAGTTTTTCTTTGAACTCCAAGATTGATTAGATTGAAAGCTATGAGATTAGAGATAGAGAGGGGTTGCTAGAACATATAGTTCCAACAACTTCAACTACTCCCTTTTGAAGTTTCTCATTCGCATCCTTTTAGGAGAGTTTAAGAGTACAAGTCGTTGTTCTACATGCTCCTCGAAGATTAAGAAGTGATCCAAGGAGGAAGTTGAAATCAAGAAAGGAGGTCTTTTCCAAATGTCCAAAAATCGTGTTTTAAAAACACAATTAAAAAAAATAAAAACAAGATTCTTGAATAACTTTAAAACATTAGCAATATAAAAAATAATTATTAAAATAATGTTATTTTTACAAATTTTGCCAACAAAAGATATGGCAAAGAGAATATATTGGCTCACGGGGGCCACTTTATATGCATGAATGTAAGTTACAAATGAAAGCAGCACAGCACAAGTGCACAACTATACAACTCAGTTCAAGCCAGCGATGCATTACAGCAGCATTTCAACAAACAGTTTGAGAGCAGAAACAATAAAAACAGGGGATACGACATGCCGCTCTCAGGTATTACAGAAAAACGACACGTCGTCCTCGCTAGTAATATTTGCCACATGTAGTTCAAGTAGTTAGTAGAGTTTGTTATTTTAGATTTTACTGTTACAACGGCTCCTTAATTTTTCTGTTTTGCTTCTGTTAGTTTTAGTTAGTCAGTTTAGCTTGTTTTCTTCTATGTTATAGCTATAAATACAGATATTGATGTACAGAAGAATCTAATGAAATTTGCCTCAGTCTTCATTTTCATTCTCCTCTAATTCTCGATACAACTCGAAATTGTAGATTACTAAACATCACCAAAGCATGGCTTCTTTTGGATAATATTGATCACATATTTTTTCGTCAAGTTTCATATAGAGCTTCATAAGCAATAAAGATAATTGCCAAATCTCTCTTTTTGACTACACGCCAAATCTCTTCATGAGCTTCACTAGTTACAATTCCTTGTAATCACTTCTATAGCCCAAATCAACGTAGTACTCGCTCAATGTGAGACTCAGTACACGCCAACGCAACATATACTCATATAATCTATGTTGAAGTTGGCTTGAATTAGAATTCTATAGTCCACCACCCTTGTGTTATTCTAGTGGTATTAGAATTACTCAATGACCTATGACTCACGGCAACTTTATGCAAAGTCCTTGTTTTGGTAGGATTCAGCAAAACCCCTTGCTATATATATAAGGCTTTAGGTCTTATTAGTGTGCCACAATATAGAATAATTAGAGAAGGGTTTCTCTAGGTTTATTCTTGGTGAGAGAGAGATTAGGGTGTAATTGGGGTTTGGGTTCTTTGAGAGAGTCCTGGTACCACTATTGTAATCTCCCTATTTTCTTAGTGAAACTTTCTCCCTGTCGTCGCCGGTGGATGTAGGCATATTGCCGAACCACGTAAATTCTTGTGTTCTTTATTTGTGTGTTTGATCTCTTTCTCTCTTCTTTAATTTTGTGCAAACAGTTAATTTTCACAACAATTGGTATCAGAGCTGTTGGTCGAAACAATGGCAATTAATGCTTCTATTGCAACGGTAGGCCTAGTTAAGTTCGACGGGACTGGTAACTTTGGGCTATGGCAAAGAAGGGTGAAGGATCTGTTAGTGCAGCAAGGTTTGGTGAAGGCTTTGTACGGGAAGACAAAGAAACCAGAGAAGATGACAGACGATGAATGGGAAGAACTAGACATGAAGGCGGTGAGTACAATTCGGTTATTACTAGCAGACGAAGTCATGTACGATGTCATGGAGGAGAACTCAACTGCAGGGATTTGGTTGAATCTAGAGAAAAGATATATGTCCAAATCCCTTACGAACAAACTGCATCTAAAGCAAAAGTTGTATGGGCTTAAGATGACAGAGGGTGCGGACCTGAGACAACACATCACTACCTTCAAACAAATCATTAGTGATATGTTGCGAATTGATATAAAATTCGAGGATGAAGATAAGGCGATGATGCTTCTAACCTCCCTCCCGGCTTCCTACGAACACCTGGTGACGACCTTACTTTACGGAAAAGAAACTCTGGAATTAGAAGAAGTTTCAGGAGCCCTGTTGGATCACTACCAACGGAAACATAAGGATTCAGCTGAGAGTTCTGATGAAGGGTTAGTAGTAAAGGGTTATCAAGATCGTGGAAGGAAGAAAGACAAGGATGACAAATCTGCTAGGGGAAGATCTAAATCCAAGAGCAAGACAGTAAAGTGCTTCAAATGCCAAAAGAAGGGGCATATGAAGCGAGATTGTCCAGAATGGAATAAGGGGAAGAAAGAGTCCTCTACATCTGTCAACGTAGTAGCAGACTCAGAATCTGATGGCGACATGCTTTCTGTTTCATCAAGCACTGACGGTTTGAACAATTCTTGGCTTCTGGATTCCGCATGTTCTTTTCACGTGACTCCCCACAGGAACTGGTTCGACACTTATAGGTCAATTAATTGTGGTTCTGTTCGAATGGGTAATGATGCTGCATGCACAATTATTGGAATGGGAACAATTAAAATTAAGATGTTCGATGGTGTGGTGAGAACATTAGAAGAGGTTAGACATATCCCAGATATGAGAAAGAATTTGATTTCATTAGGAACCCTAGACTCAAAAGGCTATAGCTATAAGTCTGAGAATGGGATAATGAAAGTTTCAAAGGGTGCTATGATTGTGATGACAGGTCAGAAAATAAGTAGCAATGTTTATAAATTGCTAGGAAATACCATTCTAGGTGGAGTTGCTGCAGTAGTTGAGTCTGAGGATGATGATACACTCTTGTGGCATATGCGGCTAGGGCATATAAGTGAGCGTGGTATGAGGGAATTGCACAAAAGAAATCTGTTGACTGGGATTAAGTCATGCAAATTAGATTTCTGCAAATATTGTATTATGGGAAAGCAGTGTAGGGTGCGATTTAAAACTGCCACACACAAGACAAAGGGTATATTGGACTACGTGCATTCAGATATTTGGGGGCCAGTGAGAACTCCTTCGAAAGGAGGAGCTCAATATTTTATGAGCTTCATTGATGATTATTCCAGAAAAGCTTGGGTTTATTTCTTGAAGAACAAGTCTGAGGCTTTTGCTAAATTTAAGATTTGGAAAGCAGAAGTGGAAAATCAGACTGGAAGGAAGATAAAGTGCTTTAGGACTGATAATGGCACTGAGTACAGGGATGGTGATTTCTTGAAGTTCTGCGAAGAGCATGGTATCAAGAGACACTTCACAGTACGAAAAACTCCTCAACAAAATGGGGTGGCTGAGAGACTTAACAGGACCATCACAGAAACAGCTAGATGTTTAAGGTTGAATGCTGAGCTTCCTAAAATTTTTTGGGCGGAAGCAGTGGATATGGCTTGTTATATCATCAATCGATCACCTAGAGTTGCACTTGATGGGAAAGTCGCTGAAGAAGTATGGACAGGACAAGAAGTTGATTACTCTTTCATGAGAATATTCGGGTGTCCCGCATATGTTCATATCTCAGGTGAAGACAGGTCAAAACTTGATCCAAAATCAAAGAAGTGCATCTTTCTTGGTTTTAAGAAAGGGGTAAAAGGGTACAAGCTTTGGGATCCAGTTGCACAGAAGGTGGTGATCAGCAGGGATGTAGTGTTTGATGAGAAGTCAATGACAAAAGCATTCAAGGAAGAGAAGTCTCAAGCAGCGGAAAGCAGTAATAACATTGGTAGATCAACAGTGCAGGTGGAGCTTGATGAATTGGAGTCTCAGTCAAATGAGGAACCTCACAGTAATGATCAAGAACAGGATAGCACCAGATCAGATAGGCCTAAACGCAACAAAAGACCACCAGTCAGGTATGGTTTCGAGGATCTTGTGTCTTATGCTCTACTTACCAGTAGTGAGGATCCTTCTACATTTCAAGAAGCAATTGAAAGCTCTGAAAAGGATAAGTGGATGGAAGCTATGGTGGAGGAGAATGAGTCTTTGAGCAAGAACAAAACTTGGGAGTTAACGGAACTTCCAAAAGGAAAGAAACCTATAGGTTGCAAGTGGGTGTTCAAGAAGAAGGAAGCAGTATCAGAAAAAGAAGGGGAAAGATTCAAGGCACGATTGGTAGCAAAGGGATATTCACAGAGACATGGGATTGACTACGATGAGGTATTTTCACATGTAGTCAGGCATACATCTATTAGAGCAGTATTGGCTTTGGTAGCAGATCAGGATCTGGAATTGGAACAACTGGATGTGAAGACGGCTTTCCTTCATGGGAATTTGGAGGAAGAGATTTTCATGGAACAACCAGAGGGGTTCAAGCAACCTGGTACAGAGAATCTTGTCTGCAGATTGAAGAAGTCACTTTATGGACTTAAGCAGTCTCCTAGACAGTGGTACAAAAGGTTTGATTCGTATATGATCCAGATTGGTTATACCCGTTGTGAATATGATTGTTGTGTATATGTTCGTATACTTGAAGATGGTTCTTATATTTTTCTGCTACTGTATGTGGACGATATGTTAATTGCTGCTAAGAGCATGTGTGAGGTTAACAGGTTAAAATCTTTGCTACACAAAGAGTTTGAAATGAAAGACTTGGGTGCTGCTAAGAAAATTCTGGGTATGGAGATTCACAGAGACAGAGGGGCAAGAAAGCTGTGGTTGTCTCAGAAAAACTACATCAGGAAGGTGCTTGAAAAATTTAGCATGTTGGATGCTAAGCCTGTGAGCACACCATTGGCGAATCACTTCAGATTATCTGGTAGTCAGTGTCCAAAGAATGAGGAAGAAATTGAAAATATGTCAAAGGTTCCGTATGCTAGTGCAGTGGGATGCTTAATGTATGCAATGGTCTGCACCAGGCCGGATTTGGCTCATGCAGTGAGTACTGTTAGCAGGTACATGGCGAACCCAGGGAGAGAGCACTGGAATGCAGTGAAGTGGATTTTCAGATACTTGAAAGGCACTGCGGAACATGGGATCTTATTTTCAAGATAGCCAGGGACTAATTCAGTTGTAGGGTATGTGGATGCAGACTATGCAGGTGAGGTGGATGACAAAGGTCTACTACAGGTGATGTGTTTACACTATCAGGAGGACCTATTTGTTGGAAATCTACATTACAATCCATAGTAGCCATGTCCACTACAGAAGCTGAATACATGGCTGTAGTTGAAGCTGCAAAGGAAGCATTGTGGTTAAAGGGGCTAGTCAAAGAACTTGGTTTGAATCAAGGTGGAGTTCAGATGCATTGTGACAGTCAGAGTGCCATTTACTTGGCTAAGAATCAGGTTTATCATGCTAGGACGAAACACATCGATGTTAGGTTCCACAAGATAAGAGAGTTGATTGTTACAGGAGATATTGTTCTGGAGAAGGTGCACACTTCAGAGAATGCAGCTGATATGTTGACGAAGCCAGTTACCACAGCCAAGTTCAAGCATTGCTTGGACTTGGTCAATGTTAGCAGCTTGTGATAGCCCTTTGGGGCTATGGTGGCGGCAATGGAGGAGAAGTTCGTGAGGCTTGACCAATTCAAGTCAAGGTGGAGATTTGTTGAAGTTGGCTTGAATTAGAATTCTATAGTCCACCACCCTTGTGTTATTCTAGTGGTATTAGAATTACTCAATGACCTATGACTCACGGCAACTTTATGCAAAGTCCTTGTTTTGGTAGGATTCAGCAAAACCCCTTGCTATATATATAAGGCTTTAGGTCTTATTAGTGTGCCACAATATAGAATAATTAGAGAAGGGTTTCTCTAGGTTTATTCTTGGTGAGAGAGAGATTAGGGTGTAATTGGGGTTTGGGTTCTTTGAGAGAGTCCTGGTACCACTATTGTAATCTCCCTATTTTCTTAGTGAAACTTTCTCCCTGTCGTCGCCGGTGGATGTAGGCATATTGCCGAACCACGTAAATTCTTGTGTTCTTTATTTGTGTGTTTGATCTCTTTCTCTCTTCTTTAATCTTGTGCAAACAGTTAATTTTCACAACAATCTAGGTATCACAATCTCTTCTACTTAAATTCCTATCTCATTGTAAGGGACCAGTAGACAATAGGAAATCATGTCTAGTTGCTAGACTTTAATACGGTCTGAACTAAATGTATCCAGTTTTTCAAATTGATAGTACCAAATCACAAAAAGCAAGTGGAGTGTCCATTTGATCTGATCTTTGAATAAGGCCAAATCCACTCTCTATTATGAGTAACAGCTGACACTTTGAATTTCGTTAGAGAAATTGAGAACTTCATTGTCCAAGTCCACACCATTTGGACCACATAATTACTTCTGCAAAATTTTATGGCAGAAGAGTTGAAATTTCCAAGTTTTTTTATTGACTTTTATTAGAGACAGTGGCTCGACACATGCAGGCACTGCACTTATAATTTCTAGGCAAGATTCAAGAGTCCTGCCAATTCCACAGTACTATGCATTTTAATATTCAACTGCACTGAAAGAAAAATTTATTGTTTGTACTCTGAGTGATAAGATGAAGCAGTGAAGGAAAAACTTCTACTTATCTTTAGGATCGATTCAAATGGTGTTTCACAGTGCAAACAATGCTTCCATGTCTTTGTTGATGGTGGTGCTTGGAAGCTTGCTACTACAGCAAGACACTTGAATCTACAGCCTATAACCCCTTCTATAGAGAATAGAAACAAAGGAAAGTGATGGAGAATGTTTTTCTTCTATTCATTACACTTACACACGCACATACATTGGTTATATGATGTAGGCACTCGGGTAGAAGGGATTGTGTTTAGGAATGAGAGTCAATTTGAGTAGTAACTAAGCAGCATAAAGCCTCTGCATAGAGAAATCTATGTCTAAAGAAATAACACAAAGGCTAACAATTCTCATTCACAAAATATCAACAACTAAAACTGAATTTACAAAGGCAAGGCCATGCATTATATAGCATGCCTCGGGTAAAATCTGATTAGCTGCTGGATGCAGCCCTATGATTGGCTATCCTATGCTAAAAGCCCATTGGCTGAACTATTAACAATCCCTATCAAACTAACCAACTCAGCCAAGCCTTTCTATTGGCTACACATGGCCTAAATCTAATAGATTACAAGAAAGACCAAGTACTAGGTTGTTAGGCTTTTGAGACAGCAAGTACAAGGTTGTCTCAAAACTTATTAGTTATTACAGGCCTAAAACAGAAATGAAAATACTAGCCCAAAATTTCTAACAAAAGCAGAATTTTCAAAAGGACATGAAAAAATAAATCTGGAAGCACTGGTTTCATAAGAACAACATCACAACCATCACATTAAAAATAAAAATAAAAACCACCAACACCATCTCCATTCTCCAACAACATTAAGAAGCAACAGACAACAATAAAAATAAATAAAAAAAACCACAAGATGGTCAAGGAATGATATGGCTGCAGCCAAGCCTGCTCATGGATCAACCCCTGGCATAAAACATTACATGAAAGGAAGAGCTAACATCTGATAGTAACCTTGGAGTGAGCTTGACATCCTCCACAATTTTTCTGAATTTCCCATCCCTCATATCAGCATTGGCCTTACCATCTCATCTAGTCATTTGCCCCCAAAACAACTAGACTTATTGGCATTTATTTTGCAGAAGTTTTTCATCTTCTGGAAGCACAAGAAACTTGAATAAAAAGCAGAAAAAGGTCTCTAGATACAAGCTGCAGGGGCGAATTTCCAACAATTATGATATGTAATGAATCGCAGCATTGATTCCTTCAAAACAAAAGAAATGGAACAGTAACTCAGTAATTGTTTAATAAGAGCAATGACTAGAAGTCTAGCATGAATAGATATTCTTGAAAAGATTACTAGCTTGCAAATTAACAGTAAGAAAATCAAAATATAAATTACAAGGTTCACAATGCTACAGGTAAAAGCAAAGCAATATGTACCGATTAAAACTGGAGGTCCCTCAGGGTTCAATGATAACATGGCGCACATGTTCTATTTTTCCCCAATCCTCACTGTTACTATCCTTAATCCGTTCTGTGAACTCCCTTGGCATGTTCGACAGTTTCAATTCTTGGAGAGTCTTAACATGCTGCAATCCATCAGGAAGCTTATGCAGATTTGCATATGATCTGATCTCTAAATCTCTGAGACGAGACAGTGCTCCTTCCTCCACAGTCCAGTCCTCCGGTTTCTCCAGCATCCATAGCTTAAGAACTCGAAGCTGAGGAAAGCCGTTTTGAGGGCAGCACATATTCTTCCCTGCAGAAGATTCAGAGAATAACTGAAGAATCCTCAGTTTTGGAAGCTTATCTAACTTTTGCATTGGATCTTCAGTTAGTTCTAAAGCTGACAAGGTAAGCCCAATGAGGTTCTCTGGAAATTCAGAGATGACAGATGAAGTCTTTAATCTTCCAAGAAAATATACACTGGAGAGATTTTTATGGCCTAACAAAGAGTTTAAGTGTAGATCCCAAGGTTAATTGTTATCATCATGCGATTTCAGCCTCAGAGATTGAAGATGTTCTAGTTTATCAATCCAGTCAGCCGCTGCTTTTAGTTGCAATGTCATTGCATACTTATGATATGACATACACCGGCATGCCACACCCAATTTTCTGAGATTGATTAATGTGTCCAAGCCATCCTTCACTGGACTTTTCTCATCCACAAATGCACCCCCATAAGGTTTGAAGGTCTGTTAAAGAGGCACCACTTCGTCGAGGCCCAAATCTACTGCGATAACTCTCACTCAAATACAAGTGCCTCAGTTGTTGCATCTTCCAAAGAGAACAAGGGAGAGTACTGATGTAAGTGTGATTCACATCCAGTGTTTGGAGTTTCAACAAGTTGCTTATGGATGATGGCAGTGACTCAAGGTATGTCCATCTTAAGCCAAGGTACCTTAATAAAACCAGCTTACTGAGTACCTTTGGCAATTGAGGTCTGAAAACACGTTCAAGATCAAGCACCCACAGCAATAGGAAGCACTTGCAGGAAATGCACCGATCAAGAAAGTTTCCTACCTCTTCCCCAGGCTGGGTTCCTCTTCTCGATCATCAAAGGACAAAAAAGATAAGGATTTTTTGTAATAGTCTTGCAGAGTAGAAGTGTCAGTGTCGTCACCGTGAATATGATTGAAGCTGGCGTCTTTGTTATTGTAACGATCAAGAATCCAACGCTTCAACTGAATGCTTGAAGATGATTTGTTAGCTATGTTAGCTTCTGACAAGAGTTTCCACAATGCACCAGGAAGACGACATGTTCTGACTTTACCATTTTGCTTCTTGTTTGTTACTTGAACCATGTTCTGATCTATCAGCTCCATCAGATACCTCTCAGAAAATTATTCAGGAGATTTGTCACCCGTGCCTAGTCTCAAAAAGCCCTCAGCAACCCACAGTGTGATTAATCTTCTTGCAGGGATCTCAAATTCTTCAGGGAATAATAGGAAGTAATGTAGACATACTTTCAATTCTAGGGGTAATTCCCTACTGGCCTTTTTAAAGATTTCTGACCAAGGTTCCCTGTCTTCTTTCTTGTTTAGCAGCCTTGACCATTCCTCATTGTTTTGACCTTTCTCTGACAGTAGTTTTCCCTTATTTACGATTGCCAGTGGCTTTATTCGAGACCTCATCACGATTTCTCTTCGAGTTTTTCTTGTTCTTGGGGGACGTCATCCATACCCAACTCTCATCAGTACTTCGCAATTGTAGTTTGTACTGAAAGATTCCTGAGTCAGCATGCAGAGGCACAGACATGTCACGAGTAGTGATCACTATTCTGCTCCCATTTGATTCATCTGGGAAAGCGTCTTTGAGATCATCCCAGACTCCGGCCATGTGGATAGTATCCAAAACTATGAGGTACCTCTTTTCTCTCAAGAAATTCCGAAGCATTTGCTTCAATTCGTCTTTAATGCTCCGCTTTCCTTTAAGTAGTGGAGGTCCTTCTACTTTTTCCCATATGTCTTACAGAATATCTTTAGCAGTATGCTCTTGAGAAAATAGAGGAACCCAAGCATGGTTATGAAAATGGACAGCATTATCGTTGTAGATTGATTCTGCAAGGGTTGTCTTACCCGAGCCTGCCATTCTCACAATCAAAATGACACAGCAACCTGGTTCATTAAGTGTGAGGAGCCTTTCCTTTATTTCAAATACATGGTCCTCAAAGCCAATGACAACAGATTCTTCAAAATATTGAGATGGAGGCCTTCTCTGATATCTCCTTTGAGTCATGGAGTTGGATGCTTCCACATGTTCAATGCCATATGCTATCCTTCTCTCTGCAATTTCTTGAATTTTTTTCTTGATCATAGAGATCTCCTGCACAACCTTGTTTTCAGCTTTCATATTTTTGAGTATTGATGCATCCCTCGTGTTCTCATGGGTGCCAATGATAGCCTTTGCTTCATGAGCAATGTCTCTCATTTCCTTCTCCCAGAACTTGAGTCCCAAATCTGGTTCCATAATCGCTTCAACATCTTTGAGAAATGCTTTAATCAGTTCCATCTCTGTTTTGATTGATTCAACTTGCTCTTTGGTATAAGATCTTCGAACATTATCGGATGTAGATGGTCTGGTACCAATCAAAGCATTCATTTAGCTTGATTCAGCTCTGAATGATTTGACTAGTTCCTCTTCAATCTCGCCCTGCTGTAAACAGACTGGTGACTTCACATTCTCTTCTGAGATTGAGGATTTGATTACATAACCTAAACAGATCACGCATACGACAGCATCATGGGCTCCAATCCTACTCCTTTCACCCCGGGCATTAAATACTTTGGCAGAATAAGAGCAGACAAGTAAAAAGGTATTGCGGCGCAACCCCTCTCTAAACCCCTCTCTACTGATGTGATCACGAAACACATAATAGTATCTTTACGTTCTTCTCCTGCTTCTGCTTCACCTTGATCTTTACGTTCTTCTTCTCCTATATCAATGAGTTTACTTTCTTTAGAGAGAGTATCAATACGATGCATGAGGCGTTTTATCTTGGGACTTAACTTCATTCCAAGAAATATATAATTGAAATACAAACCAAATCTATTCAACAACATTTCTGAAGATGTCATCATCAAAGTGTCCATCATATCCACTAGGCCTTTCCAAACATCATAATTTATTCAACAACACAGCAAACATCAGTCCATAAATTATAGAATTGAAATACAAACCAAATCTATTCAACAACACAGCAAACATCAGTCTCAATTCCCTTTCTAACAATCTCAGCTGGAGCCAGTATTGTGACTCACGTCTTTCATCTAATTCATCAATACGCACCTCAATAATTCTCGCAACAACACCCTCTGCCACGGTCACTCCAAAGAATTATTAATGCAAACTAAGTTTGGGTGGGAAAACCAAAAACTGAAAAGAAAGAAAAATAAAATCAACCCGACTCAGCCATTTCAGTTGAGTGAGTGGAATGAAATATTCCAGTACTTGAGAGCATTCACATGCTGTGTTTTAAAGTTTTGGCCAAATTTTACAATAAAAGGTCACCTTTTTGTGTTGGAAAATGTTTATGTGACTCTGTCCTTTTTCATTAGTCTTGTTTCTTACATAACACTAGTGGACTAATAAAAAGCACTGGCACTAATAAAAACTTTTTCACATATCACTGTTGCCCATGTACATTCTGATGTTCATTCATAAAACTAATGTTTATTATTAAAAAAAAACAGAACTTTTTTTTTTTTTTTTTTTTTTTTAAATCGTAAAAACAACTACTTTGTGGTTTGAATATTTTTGTTTCTAATATTGTTGTTGTTGTACTTGTTTTTGGGGTAAATAAAATTTACATCCGCTAAGTTAGTTCAATTGTCATTTCAGTACATTAAGTTTAAAAATTATCATTTCAGTCCGGTAACTTTCATACTGTGATCTTTTAAGTACTTCTATCTACTTTTGTTAAAGATGTCCAAGGGGAGGGAAGACTTGGATTGGTATCTTGAGATATATATATATATATATATATTATAGTAAGAATAAGAAGAGACTTGAGTTTTCTTTGCCAAGGAAGCTAGAAGTTGTTTGGGTGTGAGGAACTCAAGTTTTTGAAAAAGAACCAGAGCTCCATGAACAAGTTTGGGCACAAGGATGTAGAGAGATTGAAACAATCAACTAGTGAGCCTTGTGAAAATTCTAATGGAAATGATGCTGGATCTACTTCCAGCAAAGTTGCAAAAAAAAAAAAAAAAAAAGGCTATTGAGTTTTTGTACTTTCAGATTATAGATTCTATTAATCCAACACCTTTCCAAAAGTCAAGAAGGGTGTTAGAACTTAGAATAGTTAGTTCTTGGTTTGAGTTTAGTTTATATTCTAAACTGTATTAGGTGGTTCTAGTTCCATGTAAAATGGCTATCGATCCTAATGGGTGGAACTATACATGCCTCAACCATTATGAGGCTGAGAAATATGTTGTTGGCACAAATTGATGAAGAAGCATAAGAACAACACCTTATTGCATAGGTAGCAGCACATGGTTGAAGATTTTATGAATGAGGTGTTTCATTGGGATGTGGTCAAGCATGGAATGTTAAAAATCAAGCACCGCCTCTCTCTCTCTAGAATCTTCTAGAGTTTTCTAGAAATTTCTCTCTCTATCTAGAGATTTCTAGAAATTTCTATAAGTCTCTAGAAGCTTCTCTCTAGAAATTTCTAGAACCCTCTCTAGAAATTTCTCTATCTCTCTAGAAGTCTCTACAAGATACCATTATCTAGAGACTTCCATACACAAGAATGTGCTAGAAGCTTGGTGAAGAGTTGATGTTGTCATTATACAAGAATGTCCTAGAAACTCTCAAGCTAGTATAAATAGAGAGCAATGGATCCCATTTTGTATCGTAGAGTGAAGTAGTGTGAAGTACTAGTGAAGTGAGTGAAGTGTAGTGTGAAGTGATGTAAAGTAGTGTAAAGCAAAGAGTAAAGTCTTAGTGTGAGTGCTTAGGTGTCTAAAGAGTGAGGTGTGTACAAGTGGTCTTATATAAGAGTAATGTGTTGTAAGCTGGGGTATTTGAGTGAATATAAATATTTGTAAAGTGTGTTTCTTAGTGAGTTTATTCACTTCAAACTCAACATGGAAGTGTTGATGTTATACAAGCATTAGTCCTAGAGCCACTTGCTTTCGGTCAAGTGGACAGTGTATATGTGTTTTGGGGTATTAAATAAGCTATCTTTCCATTTCTCGTTCTTCTAACTCTTAATCATGTTATACAAGCAGTAGTACTAGTGGAAACAGATTTCTTGGCTCTACAGATTTGAATCCTTCTCATACTTGCTTGAGCAGCCTTGGCCTTATTTGATTTGTCAATGTACCCGATTAACCTTCCAACTCAAATTTGATTTGTCTTAGTTTTAATACTTGATCAAAGAAATGTTTCAAGGTGAAAAAAGGGGTAGCGACAATAATACTAAGATAGTGTTGATTTTGGAGAGAAACTCTTCTAATATTCATATTCCTATGGATACCACTTGAATCCTTATGAGTTTAGATGACTTTTGCTAAGAGTTATCCACATGTAATAATTGTTCGAGAAGCTCATGACACTTACTAAGAGACATTATTTTGGTTTCTACTGTTACAACTGCTACTTAACTTAATTTTTCTGTTTTGCTTCTGTTGCTGTTAGTCAGTTTAGCTTATTTTTCTTATCTGTTATAGCTATATATAAATACAGATGTTGATGTATAAAAGACTAATGAAAATTGCCTCAGTATTCTTCACTAATCGTAAAGATAATTTCCAAATCTCTCATTTTTAGACATTGAGTAACATTTGGGCATGCACCAACACTTGACTAATTTAAAATTCCTCGTAATCACTTATATAGGCCAAATCAACGTTGCACTTGCTCAATGTGAGACAGTACACGCCAACGCAACATATACTCATATAATCTAGTATCACGATCTCTTCTACTTAAATCCCTATGTCATTGTGAGGCACCGGTTGACAATAGGAAATCATGCCCTTCTAGCATATCAAGTATGAAAAAATAGAATAGTTGCTAGACTTTATATGGTCTAGCTTTTCAAATAGATAGTACCAAATCACAAACAGCAAATGGAGTGTCCATTTGATCTGATCTTGCATTAGGCCAAAGCCACTCTCCATTATGAGTAACAGCTGACACTTTCAAATTTTTGTTAGAGCAAATTCAAAAGCAAGGCTCTCAACATAGTAGAAAAATTGAGAACTTCATTGTCCAAGCCCACACCCTTTGGACCTCATAATTACTTCTGCAAAATTTTATGGCACAAGAGTTGAAATTTCCAGGGTATTTTTTCATTTGTTATATTTTTCATTTTATTTTTATTTGATTGAGATTTATTAGAGACCAGTGGCTGGACATATGCAGGCACTGCACGTATAATTTCTAAGCAAGATTCAAGAGTCCTGCCATTTCCACAGTACTATGCATTTTAATATTCAACTGCACTGAGAGAAAAACTTATTGTCTGTACTCTGAGTGATAAGATGAAGCAGTGAAGGAAAAACTTGTACATATCTTTAGGATCGATTCAATCTTCGTTTCACAATGCAAACAATGCTTCCCTTTCTTTGCTGATGGTAGTGCTTGCTACTAGAGCAAGACACTTGAATCTAAAGCCTAAAACTCCATCTACTGAGAATAGAAACAAAGGAAAGTGATGGAGGTTGTTTTTCTTCTATTTCTTACACTTACGTGTACACATTGGTTATACTAGCCTTATTATAGATTTTTTGATGGATAATTACTTTAAGGAAACCAAGGGAGATAACTCTTGATTATGGATTGGACCGAACCCACTGTGGGTATACTCATTGGGTTGGTCTGGCCCATAATTTCTTACAAGCAGAATTTCAAAAGGACAGGAAAAAATAAGTAGTTCTGGAAGCACTGGTTTCAAAATAACAACATCACATTAAGAAAATAATAATAATAATAAACACCACCACGGCCATCTCCATTCTCCAACAACAACATGAAGAAGCAACAGACAACAATAAAAAAAAAAAAAAATCACAAGAGGGTCAAGGAATGATATGGCTGCAGCCAAGCCTGCTCATGGTGAGACCCCTGGCAACATTACATGAAAGGAAGAGCTAACATCTGATAGTAGAGTGAGTGAGCTTGACATCCTCTACTATGTTTCTTGACTTCCCATCCCTGCATTGGCCTTACCATCTCATCTGCCCCCAAAACAACTAGACTTATTGGCATTTATTTTACAGAAGTTTGTCATCTTCTGGAAACACTAGAAACTTGAATAAAAGCCAGAAAAAGGTCTCTGGATACAAGATGCAGTGATGAATTTCCGACTGTTATGATATGCAACAAATTGCAGCATTGATTCCTTCAAAACAAAAGAAATGGAACACTAACTCAGTAATTGATTAATAAGAGCAATGACTAGCACGTATAAATAATCTTGAAAAGATTACTAGCTTGCAAATTAACAGTAAGAAATTCAAACTATAAATTATAAGGTTCACAATGCTACTGGTAAAAGCAAAGGAATACATACCAATCAAAACTGGAGGTCCCTCAGGGTTCAATGATAACAAGGCGCACATGTTCTATTTTTCCCCAATCCTCACTGTTACTATCCTTAATCCGTTCTGTGAACTCCCTTGGCATGTTTGACAGTTTCAATTCTTGGAGAGTCTTGACATGCTGCAATCCATCAGGAAGCTTTTGCAGACGGGCACATGATCTGATCTCTAAATCTCTGAGCCGGGACAGTGCTCCTTCCTCCACAATCCATTTTTCCAGTTTCTCTAGCTCCCATAGTTTAAGAACTTGAAGCTGAGGAAAGCTGTCTTTAGGACAGCACAAACTCTCCAGAAGTGGACATGATCTGATCTCTAAATCTCTGAGCCGAGACAGTGTTCCTTCCTCCACAATCCATTCCAGTTTCTCTAGCTCCCATAGTTTAAGAACTTGAAGCTGAGGAAAGCTGTCTTTAGGGCAGCATATACTCTTCAGAAGTGGACATGATCTGATCTCTAAATCTCTGAGCCGAGAAAGTGCTCCTTCCTGCACAGTCCATTTTTCCAGTTTCTCTAGCTTCCATAGTTTAAGAACTCGAAGCTGAGGAAAGCTGTCTTTAGGGCAGCACATACTCCCCCCTACATAAGATTCAGAGAATAACCGAAGAATCCTCAGTTTTGGAAGGTTAACCAACTGTTGCATTGGATCGTCAACTTCAGTTAGTGCTGATGCTGACAAGGTAAGCTCAATGAGGTTAACTGGAAATTTAGAGATGACAGATGGTGTTTTTAACCTTCCAAGAAAATATCCACTGGAGAGCTCTTTGTGTTCTGACAAAGGATTTAAGCGTAGATCCGCAGGGTCATTGTTTGTATCATGCGATTTCAGCCTTAAAGACTGAAGTTGTGTTAGATTATTAATCCAGTCAGCCACTGCTTTCATTTGCAATGTCATTGCACCCTCTTGATTTGACATACACCGGCATGCCACACCCAATTTTCTAAGATTGACCAACGTGTCCAACCCACCCTTCACTGGACTTTTCTCATCCACAAATGCACCCCATAAGGTTTGAAGGTTTGCTAAAGAGGCACCTCTTGGTGGAGGCTCAAATCTACTGCGAAAATTCTCGCTTAAATACAAGTGCCGCAGTCGTTGCATCTTCCAAATAGAACAAGGGAGAGTACTGATGTAAGTGTGCTTCAAATCCAGTGTTTGGAGTTTCATCAATTTGCTTATGGATGATGGAAGTGACTCTAGGTAAGTCCATCTTAAGCCAAGGTACCTTAATAAAGCCAGCTTACTCAGTACCTTTGGCAATTGAGGTCTGAAAACACGTTCAAGATCAAGCACCCGCAGGAATAGGAGACACCCGTAAGAAATGCACCGATCAAGGAAGTTTCCTACCTCCTCCCCAGGCTGGCTTCCTTCTCGATCATCAAAGGACAAAAAAGAAAGGGATTTTCTATAAGATGCTTGCAGAATAGCAGTGTCAGTGTTGTCACCGTGAATATCAGCAGAGCTGGTGTTGCTGGCGTCTGTGTTATTGGGATTATGAACGATCCAAAGCTGCAAATGATTGCTTGAAGATGATTCGGAAGCTGTGTTGATTTTTCCTTTGGAAATTTTGTCTTCCATAGCTTTTGACAAGAGTTTCATGAATGCACCAGGAAAAAGATAAGTTCTGACTATGCCATTTGGCTCCTCCTTTGTTACTTGACTCGTTGAAGATGATTCCGAAGCTGGGTTGAATTTTCCTTTGGAAATTTTGTCTTCCCTAGCTTTTAACAAGAGTTTCCTCAATGCACCAGGAAGACGACAAGTTCTGACTTTACCATTTTGCTTCTTCTTTGTTACTTGAACCATGTTCTGATCTATGAGCTCATTCAGATACCTCTCAGCAAAATGTTCAGGAGATTCTTTACTCCTGCCTAGTCTAAAAAATCCCTCAGCAATCCACAGCGTGATTAATCTTCTTGCAGGGATCTCAAATTCTTCAGGGAATAATAGGAAATAATGTAGACATCGATTCAATTCTAGGGGCAATTCCATACTGACCTTTTCAAAGATTTTTGACCAAGGTCCCGTGTCTTCTTTCTCCTTTAGCACCCTTGACCGCTCCTCATCAGTTGCAACTTTCTTCAGTTTTTTTCCCATGTCTACGATTGCCAGTGGCAAACCACCACAGCTCATCACTTTTTCTCTGAAGTGTTTTTCCAGTTCTTGGGGGACCTCCGTCCCCAAAGCATTGGTAAATAATGTCCAACTCTCATCGGTACTTAGCAATTGCAGTTTGTACTGAAAGATTTTCGAGTCAAGATCCGGAGGTACAGCCATGTCACGAGTAGTGATCACTATTCTGCTCCCATTTGATTCATCTGGAAAAGCGTCTTTGAGATTATCCCAGACTCTGGCCATGGGGATATCATCCAAAACTATGAGGTACCTCTTCCCTTTCAAGAAATCTTGAAGCATTTTCTTTAAGTTGTCTTCAACGCTCCACTTCCCTTTTTGAGGTGCTTTTATAACTTCTTCCCATATGACTTGCAGAATCTCTTCAGCACTCCCCGTTTGAGATATAGAAACCCGAGCATAGGTCTTAAAATGGACCGCATTATCATGCTTTATAGCATTATAGATTGAATCTGCAAGGGTTGTCTTACCCAAGCCTTCCATTCCCACAATCGAAATGATATGTGGTTCATTAGGTGTGAGCAACCTTTCCTTTATTTCATATACATGGTCCTCAAAGCCAATGACATCAAATTCTTCAGAACGTCGAGATAGAGGCCTTATCCAATATCTTCTTTGAGTCATAGAGGTGGATGCTTCAACATGTTCAATGCCATATGCTATCCTTCTCTCTGTAAATTCCTGAATTTTTTTCTTGATGGTAGAGATCTCCCGCACAACCTTGGGTTTAGCTACCAGATTTTTTACTATTGATGCAGACCTAGTAAAGATGCTCTTCTCTTCCACACTCGTGTTCTCATAGGTGGCACTGGCAATGATAGCCTCTACTTCATGAGCAGTGTCTCTCATTTCCTCCTCCCAGAATTTGAGTCGTGCATCTGGTTCCTTAATCGCTTCAACATCTTTGAGAAATGCTTCAATCAGTTCCAGCTCTGCTTTGATTGATTCAACTTCCTCTTCAGTCTCGCCTTTATATCTTTTTGTCTCTGTGTCCTGCTGCGAAGAGCCTGGTTGAGCTTTCTCCAACTGGTTATCAACATTTATAACATTAACATCAGACATAGATGTCGTGGTTTCTGGCAGGTCTCGAACCGTTGAACACTGAACCCTTTTTCCTTCAGATTTCCCCATGTCATCATTCCTCTTTCTTTCACACATATTGCTATTTTCTTCAATCTCACCATACTGCTGCGAGGAGCCTGGCTGAGCTCTCTGCAAGTTGTTATCATCATTTTTAACAGTAGTATGATCAGACATAGCTGCTGAGGTTCCTGGCTGGTCTTGAGTCATAGAACGCTGACCCCATTTTCCTTCAAATTTCCCAATGTCATAATTCTTCTTCCTTTCAGACATAACAAGAAACTTTAGGCTAATTTCTTTTATCTTCGTTTCTATAGAGCGCAGCTCTGTCAACTCTTTGAGAAGCAACAGAGGCCTAGCTAAACCTCCCTTCATTTTTTCTTTAAGTGGTTGAATACAAGTATTGAGAGCCTCTAACTCAAGATCAAGAACTTCCATTTGCTTCAACCAAACCCCCACCCTCTGACTTTGGTCTTCCATGCCCTCAACATCCTTTAATAAAGCACGCATTAGCCTCAAATCTCTCCAGATTGACTCAAGTTCAAAAGCCCTTGATCTTGATAGCCTCAACCCTTCTTTTTCATCAGACACCCACATTCCATATATCCACCTTCTGCCATATGCATATTGGATCCAGTTCCTGACCCCCTTCATCTTCCGCCTAAGCTCTGATTCTTCATAAAGAAAAGCAGGAGCTTTGAGTTTTGCCCACCTCTTTATCTGCTGCTCTCTTTTGTTTCGGAAGGACGTGAGGAAATCCTCTGCAGGACGACATATTTCAATCAACCACTCCATCCAAACATTCTCCCTTTCATCTACCTCTTTAACACCTTTCAAAAGATCATCTAAGCATTTGATGTCCTCTCTTACTTGCTTAAACACCCAGATGGAGGAGCGGTCGAAAAGAAACTTTTTAGTTAGCACGAAATCAACCTGCTCTAAGAAAGAAGAAATGATGGTGGTCACTGATTCCACGTTCTTCTCTCTTGACATAGTATCTATACATTCTCCTTTGACATTGAGGATTTGATTACGTAAATTAAGCAGATCACGTAAACAATCAAGTGCTAGCGGATAGGCAATTGGAAAAGTTTCCAGATTAACTGGAAAATGCAGATTGAGAATTGGAATAGTTAGCAGAGTACGACGCAAGTAAGATCCCTCGAAGATTCGTGGAGCGCTAGTGATCACGGAAGACGTCGTATTAACTTTACATTCTTCTCCTCCGCCATATTTTCCGGTCTTAAGGAGTTTACTTTTTTTACAGAGAGTATTGATACGATGCATGAGGCTTTTTATCTTGGATCCAAGAAACATATCATTGAAATACAAGACATATCTGTTCAAGATTTCGGGCCCCCTCCTCTCTCCTGATGTCATCATGAAAGTGTCGCTCATATCCTCTACTGAGCGAACAACATCATTTGCCTCCACTGCCCAGTGAGTCATATCACCATCTGGTTCTTTCGAAGATTCTATATGATTCAACACAGCAAGCATGAACCTCAATTCCCTATCCAACAATCCCAGCTGATCCAGGAGTTTAGATTCGCGTCTTTCATCAAATTCGACAACAAGCACCTGAATAATTTTCACAGCAAAAACCTCCACCATAGGCAGCGCCATAGAATGCAAACTAATTTGGGTGGAAACCCAAAAACTGGAAAGGAAGAAATAAGTGAGTTCTACTCAGACAGTAACAGGCCGTTTGGTAATACTGATTTTAAAGAGATGGAAAATGGAGAAAGCAAAAAAAGGAGCAGACGTTATGAAGAGGCAATGGTTTCATCTTGCGCATTTTGCGTTGGAACTCTCCTGTCACATTGTATTGAATATATAGGCAATGTTTGAAGTGGTCTTACTGTTTATGTACTGTGTCAATGTGCACTTGTTGATGAGCTGAAGTGACTTTCTTAAACTTTACGTCATTCAACCATGCATAATTAAATAGAACACTATAAAGCAATATTTATTTGTAAGAATTTATAGCTAAGAGGTTGATAATAATTTTTTTCTCATAAATGCTCTTCTAATTCTAACTTCAGATTTTTTTTTTTTTTTTAATCGTAAATTCAGGATAAGAGTTTTCAAGTCAATAAAATTTTTCTTGGAAGGATAATCACTGACACTAAAACTTATTTATCTAATGAATCTTGCAATACAATCAATTTTCTTTTAAGATTATTTTTTTTTTATTTTTTCATATTAGTTTCTTTTTTTTTTTCAAGTAGAGAATGAGGGAAAAAAAGGAGAAGAAGAGAGAGAGATAAATGAGTTGCTTTACTTTTGGGCTAATGGGGTCAATTGTTAGTGTGTGTTAGGTACAATTACTCAAGTGCAATAAATTAGATTTCTCAACCCACCTTTGATTAGAACCAAATTTCAAGATGTGCTTGCTAAAATGAGGGTTTTGCATAAACAGAAAATGTGATTAATTTGTTACATTCCATAAAGGCCAAGTGTCTACTTGAATATACTATTAGTTGCTTTTCATTTATCTGATTAGCATTCTGAAGCACTATAGTTCACCAGGATATCTTTTCCAACTATCGGAAAAAAAAAAAAACAAAAAAAAAATTAATAAATAAGTTCAAACATGTGATTTTAATAATATTATTCTAGTGGTGACAATTGACCCCACTAAAACACACTTAGCCCCACCTTCATCGCCCTTGGATGAGGGGTATAATTTTATGTTTTAAGATATAGAGTTAAAAATTACAATAAAAATAAAAAGCCACAACATGCTCACGGGTCATGATGCTCATATAGAAATATTTGGGAGGACTATATATATATATATATATAGAGAGAGAGAGAGAGAGAGAGAGAGGTGAAGCTTTAGCCTTTTCCCTAAAGATGCCACATCAGATTTCCTATTCCCTCACTCTTCCACCTCACCCATAGCTCTAATTAATTCTCTCTCCCACTCTTATTTTTTAACCCTTACCTCTATTTAATTCTCTTCCTTTGCATAGGCTTTTTCTCTTCCTCACATTTTCATCTATCTCTCTATCTTACCTCTTGAACTCCCTCACCTCTTCATCTCTCCGATTGATTGCACCCCAATCTCCTACTTAAATACTTTTCTGTGATTTTCCTAGGCTCCATGTGGTCCATGAAGGTGCACTTTTGTCCTTTTTGATTTGGATTGGCTTTGTTGATTTGTTTCTATCATCTTTTTCTTTTCTTTTTTTTCTTTTTTTTTTTTTTTTTTTTTTTTTTTTTTTTTTTTTTTTTAACTTTCATCTTTCCTTAACAATATAAATTTATATTCTGATTTGTTCTTTCTATGGTAGGCGTGGAACAAGTAAATGTGCATGTGCGTAAAAGCAAAAAGTCTGCACAGGAACTTTACCAAAAGATGGGCTTTAAGGTAATGTGGATGCATTTATTTTTATAGTATTCTGCTTCAATTTTTGACTTTTTCTTTTTACTACTGAAAAGATTAAAAGAGCTTTTACAATCTTGATCAGATCATCGACGTGACAAGCTCTCAATTTTTAGAAGACCAAACTTACTTACTTTGTTTCAAGACATAGAAAGTTAGAAACTCATTCAATACAAATTATTCTTTTTCTTCTTTTTTTGGTATGATGAAAAAGAGTCAATGTACAAATAGATTGTAGAATACTCGGTGATTCCCAAGTTCCTATAAGAATGAATTATTAGCCATTATCGCTTGCAAAATGCATTATTACAAATGTAATGAATATAACTATAAATTTTAGTCTCTTTGCTTCCAAAGGAATGTGTTCTGCTTTTTAAAATTATTTTTAATTTTCTTTTCAATTTTACAGTAAAAGCATACATGAATTTATCTTTCAAAATTAAGGGATGATATTAGCAGCTCCTTTGTGGTTAAAAATTTGTGATCCTTTAAACTACTTTCATAAGGCAGGTTAATGTGCACAACCTATCATCAACAAGGTTTGTGGCTTTAGAAGAATAAACTGTAGTATAGAACAAAAGGAAAGATTAAAGAAATAAAAAGGGATTTTACAAGTCAAGAAAATCAGCCTCACCACACAATAAACAAAAACGGAAATACAAGTGCGAAATAAGTGGGGGGAGATGTGTAACCTGCGTGAACTAAATAAAAAAACATATTCTTCTAAAACGACATGCAGTTCTAAACAAATAGAATCGTTTCTTTCCTGTAGACATGAAGTCCATTTTACTAGGACTTTATGATGCGATAAAAATCATACTCGCAACCTAAAGTTAAAATAAAGTTTTGCTTCCAAGAGACTATACCTTAAATGATTCAACAGCACCCAAATGCAGAAAATGTGAATATTTGACATTTAGGTATTTTATCTATACGATATCATATTTAGAAAATGATTTATATTTTTGAATCAGAGTAGAATAAGATACGAAAAAGTTGTATCCTTTGCAACAATATCGATTAAACCCATTACAAATTAAATTCATATAATAAAGTAATTACATATTCTGCGAATAGCGCGTGTCTGCGACTAGTATATATAATTCTTGAATTGAAGTGGTGCCGTGGTGGTGGGATATCAAACTAAAACTTTAATGATACAAATAAAAGAATTTATTTAGGATGCACGGTTATAAAAAGTGGTACTACAATAATTTAATGGTTACAAAGGCCATTATATTATGGAGTCCAGTTAATTCAACTGGTAAAATGTCTTATTATTATCATTATAGAGCGACGCCATAGATTCAAATTTTATCATGTCTGTAAAAAAATAAAAATAAAATAAAAAGGTCACTATATATACTATAATGTAAAATCAAAACTTTTTTTTTTTTTGGTTGACCTCATAATATTGCACCACATAAGCTTTTGAGTCTTCATAATTTTACACCTCATTATTTTAATATATATATATATATATATATTTTTTCTAATTGAATTTAAATTTTTATATAATTAAACATTTTATTAGAATCTTGACACATTATATTTTCTTTAATAAAAAAATATATTATTCCATATATACAAACATAATTATAATAAATGTCTAATACTAGAATATATTCTACATATAAACACAATAATAATAATTTTTTTGGTTACCGACTAGTTATTAAAAACATAAATAAATAAAGCAAATATTATTTATAGTTTTAAAGACAGAGACCACAAAAATTTATTAAGATCAAATGATTGGATAATTTGTTTTCTTTGTCAGTTAGTATCTGGTAGTTGGTAGCAAGGTAATTAAAATCGGGATTCTATCTTGAATCGTTGGGAGGGTTTCGCGAATCGAATCGTAGAATCGAATCGTGAATCGTAAGATTCTACTTTCCGTAAATAAAAAATAAATAAATAATTATAATTCATAACATAGGTTAAAGAATCATTGAAAAATAAATAAGTTTTGGCATAAAATTTATAAAATGCAATAAGTCATCAACTATTAAATACCAAATGACAAAGGCTAAAATACACTGTTGGTCCTTAAAGTTTACACGTTGAGCGCTTTTGGTCCCTGAAGTTTGAAATGAGGGCTATTAGTCCCTAAAGTTTCAAAAATGAGCGTTATTGATCCTTCCATCAAAGTCCGTTAGTTTAATTATCTATGTGGCTAACAGAAGAATGATGTAACATTTTTTTAATGATGTGGCACAATATTTTTTAAATAAAAATTACACATAATCAAAATACCCATAAGCTAACCTGGATTAATTCATAACCCAGATGCCTACAGTCCCGCCCGAATCCATAAATCCCCAAATCAATTTACTATTATTTTCCCCAAACCTAGAAAATCTCCAAATGAAAGATTGAAACTCACAAACAGCCATGAGTGCTGCCACTAATAACGCCTAAGCCATCTCCACCACCACCGCCATCGCCATCGCCATCGCCATCGCCATCACCATCACCATCACCATCTTCCATCTTTCTAACATTCACTACAGGCGAATAAAATATCTCTATGGCTTTCCTGTTGTAGTTTGCATTTAATTAAACAAAACCTTTGTTTCTTTCAAACGAAAATTCAAATGATGTTGAAGTTTAGAGAGAGAGATATTTTGGAGATTTTGATTAATTGTCCAATAGACGTGAAGCTTCAAAGATGATGCTGCATAGGACTGCTTAATTAGACCGCCGCCATCGCCATCGCCATCGCCATCACCATCTTCCATCTTTCTAACATTCACTACAGGCGAATAAAATATCTCTATGGCTTTCCTGTTGTAGTTTGCATTTAATTAAACGAAACCTTTGTTCCTTTCAAACGAAAATTCAAATGATGTTGAAGTTTGGAGAGAGAGAGAGATATTCTGGAGATTTTGATTAATGGTCCAATAGATGTGAAGCTTCAAAGATGATACTACATAGCACTGCTTAATTAGACCACCGCCATCGCATCTCCATCACCATCACCATCTTTCATCTTTCTAACATTCACTACAGACAAATAAAATATCTCTATGGCTTTCCTGTTGTAGTTTGCATTTAATTAAACAAAACCTTTGTTTTTTTCAAATGAAAATTCAAATGATGTTGAAGTTTAGAGAGAGAGATATTTTGGAGATTTTGATTAATTGTCCAATAGACGTGAAGCTTCAAAGATGATGCTGCATAGGACTGCTTAATTAGACCGCCGCCATCGCCATCGCCATCTCCATCTCCATCACCATCATCATCACCATCACCATCACCATCTTCCATCTTTCTAACATTCACTAGAGGTGAATAAAATATCTCTATGGCTTTCCTGTTGTAGTTTGCATTTAATTAAACGAAACCTTTGTTCCTTTCAAACGAAACCTTTATTCCTTTCAAACGAAAATTCAAATGATGTTGAAGTTTGGAGAGAGAGAGAGAGATTTTGGAGATTTTGATTAATGGTCCAATAGATGTGAAGCTTCAAAGATGATACTACATAGCACTGCTTAATTAGACCGCCGCCATCGCATCGCCATCACCATCACCATCACCATCTTCCATCTTTCTAAAATTCACTACAGGCGAATAAGATATCTCTATGGCTTTCTTGTTGTAGTTTGCATTTAATTAAACAAAGCCTTTGTTCCTTTCAAACGAAAATTCAAATGATGTTGAAGTTTAGAGAGAGAGAGAGAGAGAGAGAGAGAGAGAGAGAGAGAGAGAGAGAGATTCTGGAGATTTTGATTAATGGTCCAATAGACGTGAAGCTTCAAAGATGATGCTGCATAGGACTACTTAATTAGACCTTATCAACAAAGGACTTAATTACATGTCAAGTACAAGATAAGAAACATTGAGAGTTTCAATCTCTGGTTTGGAGATTTTTGGGTTGGGGAATATAGAAAACCGATTTAAGGATTTATGGGTTTAGGCAGGCTCTACTGAGGTGGGTCAGTTTTATGGGTTATGAATTTATCCGAGTTAGCTCATGCTATTTTGATTATGTGTAATTTTTAAATAAAAAATATTGCGCCACATCATTAATAAAATGTGACATCATCATTCCGTTAACCAATTAGGCAATTAAACTAACAGAATTGGATGGAAGGATCAATAACGCTCATTTTTGAAATGTTAGGGACTAATAGCGCTCATTTCAAACTTCAGGGACCAAAAGTGCTCAATGTGTGAACTTTAGGGACCAATAGTGTATTTTAGCCAATGACAAATTTCAAACTTCAAACTTTCAAGTTCCAAGTTTTAATACCACATAACAACAAAGATACATAATGTTCCAAATAATAACACTACATAAATCAAAATATTTCCCAGCCATTTTCCACAATGGTGATTTTGTGACAAAAGTAACACATTACTTATTATTCAATGTGAATAATCAAGATCTAAAAACCAAGATTATCATTGATTGGATGAATGTTGTCCTCTAATGGGAGACCTTCACCATAAATGTCGTTGCTTCCATCTAAATCATCTATGGGAAAATCATCAAAATCTCTTACTTCATTTTCAAGTTCACAATCACTAAGATTATGAATTTCTTTATCTTTATCACCTAGCAAAAAAGAACAAAAACAAATTGTATTCAAAATTTTATAAAGATCTAATAAGGAAGTCATAAGTCATAACTCACAAAGATTTAAAACCTACTTACCATTTTCATCTTCCTCTTGAGCATCCCTATGAAAGACACTTGGCCATTCTTCATTTGGTTCATTTGGACTCTCTTTTGCAGCTATCCACTCATCATCTGAAGAGATATCCTCCAAAGAAAAATGGGCAGGCTTCTCTTATTAAAAAAAAAAAAAGGGCGGGCTACTTTTTATCAAAAAAAAAAAGGGGGCAGGCTACTAACATACTAAAAAGTAAAAATCAGCCCAATACAAGCTAAATTTTCATTGGAGGCCCAAAAAAAAAAAAAACTCAAAAAATCCGAATAAACCTTGTGCAGTAGAATCGTATAGAATCGGAAGCAAATCGAGATTCTAAAGATTCTAAGATTCAAATCGGGATTCTATTAAGATTCTACCACATTTAAGATTCAGTTAAGATTCGAATCGTTTTCATAATATTGAATCGTAAAATCGTAAGATTTTAAGATTCAAATCGGGATTTTAATAACCTTGGTTGGTAGGCGGAGACCACAAAAATTTATTAAGATCAATGATTGGATAATTTGTTTTCTTTGTCACCTAGTACTTGGTAGTTGATCGGTTATAAGGGGATACAAAAATATAAGGAGAGAATAAGCATGATTTTAAAGGGATTTTCACTGTGTGCATTTTGTAACTAATCTAATTTCTCTTCTTGTTTTTAATAGAGACTTTTAGGGTTAAAATTCTCCATTTTTCAACTATTAAATTATAAATAAAATTAAATTAAATTAAAAATTAAGGGATTGAGGGCATGACTCCCTTGATTCCACCTTTGTCGAAAATCATTTAAAGATAATTTGTATTTAATATTTACGATTATTGGCACAAATATTTAACCACATTGGGAGGCCATTGACCAACATGTTCAATACTTTAGTTCAACTATTTGAGCTAGTAGTTTAGGATTAATAAACTTTTTGATTTTTGGATGATCTCATGATATTGCGCGACATAAGCTTTTGAGATCTCACACTTTACACCTTATTATTTTAATATATATTTTCTAATTGAATTTAAATTTTATTCTATAATTAAACGTTATATTAGAATCTTGACAGTTATATTTTCTTTAATAAAAAAATATTTGTTTATATATACAAACACAATCATAAAAAATATCTAATACTAGAATATATTTATATATAAATAATAATAATAAATTTTTTGGTTACCAACTAGTTTTTTTTTTTTTTGAGAAAAGGTTACCAACTAGTTATTAAATAAATAAATAAATACAACTACTATTATTTATAGTTTTGAAGACGGAAACCACAAAAATTAATTAAGATCAAATGATTGGACAATTTGATATCTTTGTCAGTTAGTACTTGGTAGTTGGTAGGTGTCGACACCGGCGGAAAATCTATATATTAAGTTTTCTTTTTCCTTTTTTATTTTCCTAGATACCGACCCCCATTTGGCGAGTGTTGTGTGTGATCTCTATCTCTTTTCCGTTTCGAGATATGAGTTGTGTGTGTGTGGGAACTTGTGTGTGTGTGTGCGTATGAGCGCAATTTGGAGTCGCCACCAACCATGGGAAATTCTAAGGTGTGATTGGGCACCTATGTCTAATAGATTTTATCTTATTTAGACATTTATATCAAAAAATGGTCTTGAACCAGAGATGGGTTCGGGGGTTTGCTTATGCGTGGGGAAGGTGTTAGGCACCCCACGACATCCGTTAAAAAAACGGTTACCTCCTTTCTAATGTTTTCTTTATTTGCTAAGCCTAGGTTTGTTGGTTTTAATTATGTACAAATGTCCCAAATTTGGTCGAGCAATATACCAAGATGGCAAATGCATTTTGACCTCATTTGGTTTTGATTAGACTCTTTATTTCACCATCCCTTTTATCTTTGTATCTTTTAAATTTCCGGGCATTTCGGTGGTAGGATATACTTGAAATCCTAACACCTAGTGCCGGGACAAACAATTAATGTTTTTGGTGCCATATTCGGGATCTCTTTACCCTTGATTTCCAAGAGTAAAGCGGTCCGTCAAATGGCGGGGTTTTGGATGATTAATTCACACTTTGGGGAATTTTAGACCATGATCCTATGGGAGTTAGAACGTGTAGAATCCCTTACACGAAAGCACGTACTAGCCACGCCCCCGTGTAAAGGACTCATACCTTCGTTTCTAACGCCCACATTACCATGTTTACTCTTTTTAAAGTTTTCATGGCAAAGTGTATTTTAATCACATTTTTATATCAAAGCAATAAACACTCAAACAAGTAATCACGGTATATTCACAACACATAATTACAAGAACGAGTATGAAAGCGAATAGAATGTTCAAACAATAATCTCGGCATGTTCGCAGCACATAAATCACAAGTATGACATAATATGGGATGACCATGGTATGTTAGCAGCACATCAATCATAAGTATGAAATGACATAAATGCAACATTTATTTGAAATGGCAATACAACATGAGAATTTTTAGGGAAAGGGTCAAGACCTCGTGGGGTCGGGATTCGATGCTATTTGAAAGACTTACTCGAATCTCGACACCACCTTAGGATTTACATGAATAAAACAAGGCAATTTTTAGAAGAGAATTCAATGCCTTTTCGGGCCTACACGGGGGTTTAGTACTATTTGAAAGATTTACCTAAACCCGCGAAGCCAAATAGGACTTAAATGAGAAAAACTATTTTGGAAATGGGTTCAACGCCTTTTCGGGCTTACACTAGTTATTAATTTTCTCGTTTCTCGTCTGTTTTCGACCCGTAAAGTACGGAATCGAAGCTCTTGATATTCTCTATACATTAGTCAAGGGGTGGTCAGTTCGATCCAGTTTTTGGTCTGGTCAATGGTCCGGTCAAACCTTGGTCAAACTTGGTCAACCTTGGTCAAACTTGGTCGAACTTGGTCAAAGCTCTCCAAACTCTTGGAGATGTATCCCGGACTACATTTCAAGGGTTTCCGGGTACGGTGGGTCCTAGTCGGGTCGGAAACGGCTCGGTCAAACCTCGGTCAAACTTCGGTCAACCCTAGTCAAACTTGGTCAACCCTAGTCAAACTTGGTCGAACCTCGGGAAATGTGTCCCGGACCTTCTTCTTGGGAGTATTTGATGCGGCGAAGTGTCGTCAGATCGTGCTGGTTCGGTTCGGGCTGTCCCGTTTTGCGCACCGACACCCGAGAAAATCCCGTGGGTAAAAATGGGGTTATGACAGTAGGTTATAAGAGGATACTAAAATGTAAGGAGAGTAAAAGCTTGACTTTAAACTGGGGAGCTGATATTTCCACATCAATATCAATAGGTGTTATTTCCGTACTAGTCAAGAAATATTTTAAAGAGGGAGACTACAAAAATTTATGAGTAATGTTAGAAACACTACCAATTTTATTACCAGATCTTAACAAATTGATGTGTCACTGACGTAGCATAATGTCACATCAACCATTAAAACATCAAATAGACAGCTCAACATTCAGATTAATAAAGTAATTAGGGTAAATTATACTGACACCTCCTTCTTTTGGGAAAACTAGACTCACTACACTCTATTTTGAGGAAATGACACTCTGCTCTCAATTTTGCAAAATAATTAATACTCAACCCCATTTTCCCCTATTTTTATAGGAATATTCTCCACTTAAACTTAAAATAATTGGAGCATAATTTTTCTTTTTAACTCTGGTTAGTTAGGCAGTGGTTAAAAAAATTAATAAAAAATAAACAAAAAAAGGGGAGCAGAGTGTTAATTATTTTGTAAATTTGAGAGCAGAGTGTCATTTCCTCAAAATAAGATGTAGCGAGTCTAGTTTCCCCAAAAGAAATGAGTATTAGTGTAATTTACCCAAATAATTAAAATTTTAAAATCACAAAATTCATATTTGAAACCCATCCCCTCCCCAATCTCATCTGAAACCTATATTATATTCCAACCCGACAAAGCTCTCCAGCCACAAAAAGAATAACCTACAAATCCATATATACCAACAATATAAAAACAACATTTCATCTTCATAACCCTTCTCTCTCTCTCTCTCCTCTCGTAGGAGTTTTCTCTCACTGGTCGAGTTTTCCCTCTTTGTTGCTTTAGCTAGTAGAGTTTCGTTTCCTCTCTCCATCTCCACCTATCATTATCACCCATAACCATGAACAAGGATGATTTGAGTGCTAGACTTCAGAGTGTTAACCTCACCAATGAAGAGGAAGATCATATCATTATTAATGTAGCCGATAGGGGATCTGCTCTTAAGGAATGCTTGCTAAGTCTCCTAGATCGTTTCCTGACACAGAAACCTATCAATCTTCATGCGGCAAAGAGTGAAGAAGATGACACTAAGCTGCAGTCGTTTATCTCTGTTATTGATAAACGATATGTAGCTTCTGTTGTCTAGATAAAGTTTGGTTATCTGTTATCTGTCCACGTGCTCATCACGTGTTAATTAAGTTAGATAAGATTCCATTCAGTTCAGGTTGTTAAGTTGTTGTGATTCAGTTTTAGTTCTTAGCAGTATAAATGTTCATAGAGCTGATTCAGTTATTAATTAAGTGAGAATTTTTACTCATTCTGTTGTCTCTAAATTCTCTCTCTCTGAACTTGATTACTGTAAACAAGCTCTTAAGCTTTCTTTCATGGTATCAGAGCCCACGATCATGGATCCTGTGGCTAATAACTCATCTCCATTGTCACTACTCAACAACATGTCCAACCTGATGTCAATCAAGCTGGATAGTGTGAATTATATGATTTGGAAACTTCAGATTTCTGCCATTCTTGATGCTTACTCGATGATTGAACACCTTGATGGTTCAACACAGCAACCGAGACAATTTCTTGTTGATGAAACTGGAACTCAGTCTCTGAATCCAGACTTCCTAATATGGAAAAAGAAAGACAAGGCACTTCTGACCTTGATCTATTCAACCCTTTCTTCCCCTGTACTAGCTATGGTGGTTGGATCAACAACTTCTCAAGAAGTTTGGAACAGGTTGGAGGAGAAATTCACCTGCACAGCTCGAGCAAATGTGCTCAACCTAAAGCTAGAGTTACAAGGGATCAAGAAAGGTAATGAGTCTATCAGTTCCTATCTTCAAAGAATCAAAAGCACAAGAGACAAGCTCTCTGCTGTTGGAGTGTTTGTTGATAATGAAGAACTATTGCATATGGTTCTCAAGGGATTGCCAAAGGAATTTGCTCCTTTTGCTTCTGCAATAAGGACTCGGGATGATACTATTTCCTTTGAGAAACTCTCAGTTTTATTGCAAACTGAAGAGCAGTCTGTGTCTGAATCTTCAGATCCCTTCCCCAATTCTGCCCTTGCAATGTTTGTTTCTAACAATCAGAAACCTCACACTGGTTTTAATGGAGGTTTCACTGGTAGTCAAAACTACAACAGAGGAAGAGGTGGAAGAAACTCTTATAATCGTGGCAGAGGTGGAAGGTCCTTTGCTTCATATCCATCTTATCCCAACAATCAGTCTCAGATGCCACAGTCTACTAACTCTCAGCCAGCTCAGTTTAGTCCTCATGGCAGATCAGATAGACCAACTTGTCAAATTTGCTGGAAAGTAGGCCACTATGCAGTTGATTGCTACCATAGGATGGACTTTGCCTATCAAGGCAAGAATCCTCCTACAAAGCTTGCAGCCATGGCTAGTGCTTCAAACCTCCAGCACACTCAAGGTTCTGAGACTTGGCTCACTGATACAGGAGCTACTGACCACATCACCTCCAATGCCTCCAGCCTAACCACTTCAACACCTTATCAAGGTTCTGAGCAGGTCACTGTAGGTAATGGCCAAAGTCTTCCAATTCAAAGCATAGGTAATACTCACTTACATACTCAATATCATAAGTTCCAACTTAAAAATGTACTTCACATTCCAAGAATTGCTTCTAATCTACTTTCAGTCCATAAGCTTTGTTTAGATAATAATTGTAGTTGTCATTTTGATGCTAAAGAGCTTTTAATTCAGGATTTACCTACGGGGAGACTCCTATTCAAGGGTTTGAGTAAAGATGGAGTTTATCCAATTCACTCCTCTAAATTCTGCAGCTCTGCATCTCCCAAGTCAGCCTATCTCACTTCCTCTTCTGCACTCAAATGGCAGCTTTGGCATTCAAGACTAGGACATCCTAGTGCCAAGGTTCTACATCAAATTTTTCCTTCTCTATCACCTTGTAATAGTCTAGATTTCAATACTGCATCCAATCATTGTAAGCACTGCCTTGCTGGCAAGATGCATCAACTTCCATTTCCTATTTCTTCTAATAAAGTGACAAAACCATTTCAACTTGTTCATGCTGACTTGTGGGGTCCTGCCCCTTCTGTTTCACTTAATGGTTTTCGGTTCTACTTGGTTCTAGTTGATGAGTTTACAAAATTTACTTGGGTCTATCTGTTAAAACACAAGTCAGACACATTTGTCACCTTCAAACAGTTCACAGCCTTAATTCAAACCCAATTCCAGCACTCAATTCAAACTTTTCGAACTGATTGTGGGGGAGAGTTTACATCTACTGAATTCAATACTTTTTGTGCCAATAAAGGCATCATTCATCAACTTAGCTGTCCACACACACCACAACAGAATGGTGTGGCAGAAAGGAAGCATAGACACCTCATACAGTGTGCTCTAGCTCTCCTTTCTCAGTCTAAACTTCCCATTTCTTATTGGTCTTATGCTGTGTCAACTGCTGCTCATCTCATTAATAAGCTACCAACCCCAAATCTGTCCAATAAGTCACCTTGGGAAAGTTTATTCCATTCCAAACCCACTTTGTCTCACCTTCGAGCCTTTGGCAGTCAATGTTTTCCTTTACTAACCCCATATAATAAACACAAACTCCAGCCCAAGTCTGTTCCTTGTATCTTTTTGGGCTATCCATTCACCTCAAAAGGTTACACATGTCTTGATCCTTCATCTCATAGAATTTACACATCTAGACATGTTCTGTTTAATGAAACTATTTTTCCTGGTATTCATTTTTCTGCTCAGTCCATTTCATCTCCACACCTCACTGCTATTTCTTCTGACATTTGGCTAAATACATTGCATACCTCACATTGTTGTGCTCAGAATCAAGATGCCGTCCCTACTGGCTTAGACAGCATCCCTACTTTACCTCCAATCCTACATACTGATACATCTATATTACCAAGTCCATCTCTTTTACCCCACAGTCCAAACCAGTCACCTACTGTCCCCATATCAGTCCCCAGTCCTGACAACAGCTTTACTGCCACTGCACCAGCTACCATACCTTTAGCTACACATCCACCTAAACTCACCCTATTACCCAATGAACCCTCCACTACCACCTCAGCTATGCCTCTGTCCAATGAACACTCCACTACTACCTCAGCTATGCCTCTGCCCAATGAACACTCACCTACCACCTCAGCTATGCCTCTGCCCATCTCTCAACACCCAATGCAGACCAGATCTAAAAATGGCATTTACAAGCCTAAACTAGGCTATGCTGCCCAAGTTGATTACACTCTCACAGAACCCTCATCATACAAGGCTGCAGCTCTCCATCCTCAATGGTGTACTGCCATGCAGGATGAATTTGATGCATTGCAGAAGCAGGGCACATGGTCTCTTGTTGCTCCACCTCCTAACAAGAATGTGGTAGGGTGTAAATGGGTATATAAACTCAAGCACAATAGTGATGGAACTATAGCTCGTTACAAAGCTAGGCTTGTAGCCAAAGGCTTTCATCAACAACAAGGGGTAGACTTTAATGACACCTTCAGTCCTGTGATTAAACCTCCAACTGTAAGGCTCATTCTCTCTTTGGCAGTGTCTCACAACTGGCCTCTTCGACAGCTAGATGTTAAAAATGCTTTCCTCCATGGCACACTCAAAGAAGAAGTCTATATGGTACAGCCTCAAGGCTACATTGACTCCACTCATCCACATCATGTCTGCCGGTTACATAAGTCTATCTATGGCCTTAAGCAGGCCCCTAGAGCATGGTTTGAGAGTTTTACCACTCAACTTCTGCATTTGGGCTCCATTGCCTCCTCAGCAGACTCTTCCCTTTTCATTTATCACCACCAACAGGTTATAGCTTATTTGCTCCTATATGTGGATGACATTGTGCTTACAAGTAACTCTCCATCATTTCTGGACCACTTAATTCTTCAACTCAGCAAGGTTTTTGATCTCAAAGACTTGGGTGATCTTCACTACTTCCTTGGACTCCAAGTGTCTCGAACTTCAGCTGCTCTCCATGTTACTCAATCCAAGTATGCCTCTGATTTACTAATCAAGCATCATATGGTTGACTCAAAATCAGCAAAGACACCTTGCAGTCCTAACACTAGATTATCTCTGCATGAAGGTGACTTACTATCTGATCCTCATGGGTACAGAAGTCTAGTTGGGGCCTTACACTACCTCACATTCACAAGGCCTGACATCTCCTTTGCTGTCCACCAAGTATGTCAATACATGGCAGCTCCCACTTCTACTCATCTCACAGCTGCCAAGCGAGTACTCAGATACATCAAAGGGACTCTTTATCATGGCATTGCTTTCACCCCAGGGCCTTTATCTTTGTCTGTCTTCTCTGATGCTGACTGGGCTGGTGACCCCGATGATCGTCGATCCACTTCAGGTCTTCTGGTATATCTTGGCTCAAACCCCATTACTTGGTCTGCCAAGAAACAACCTACAGTATCTCGATCCTCCACTGAGTCTGAATATCGGGCTCTTGCCACTGCTTCTGCTGAGGTGTGTTGGATTCGGACCTTACTCAAAGACCTTGGCATCTATTTGTCACACCCTCCAATTCTGTGGTGCGACAATGTTTCTGCTCTAGCCATTGCCTCTAACCCCGTATTTCATGCTCGCACGAAGCATATTGAAGTTGACTTTCACTTCATTCGGGAACGTGTTCTTCGCAAGGATTTGGTGGTTAAATTTGTCTCCACTACTGATCAGTTGGCAGATATCTTCACCAAAAGCCTCCCTACTCAACGCTTCCTTGATCTCTGTCGCAATCTCACGGTTTCTCTGAAATCCCATTCGATTGAGGGGGAATGAAGAAGATGACACTAAGCTGCAGTCGTTTATCTCTGTTATTGATAAACGATATGTAGCTTCTGTTGTCTAGATAAAGTTTGGTTATCTGTTATCTGTCCACGTGCTCATCACGTGTTAATTAAGTTAGATAAGATTCCATTCAGTTCAGGTTGTTAAGTTGTTGTGATTCAGTTTTAGTTCTTAGCAGTATAAATGTTCATAGAGCTGATTCAGTTATTAATTAAGTGAGAATTTTTACTCATTCTGTTGTCTCTAAATTCTCTCTCTCTGAACTTGATTACTGTAAACAAGCTCTTAAGCTTTCTTTCAAAGAGTACTCTTCATCTTGCACGAAGGATGGGCGATGACATCCAGATTATCGAGGTGGGCAACGGGCTTCTACAACTCAGATTTGCTCACGCTTTTCAAATAAATGGGTCTTGAAGCATGGACCATGGAACTTTGACAATCACCTTCTTCTTTTATGGCCCTGGGAGCGTGGCATGACAACGACAACCACAACATTTTCTCATGCTCTTTTCTAGATCCAGATTTGGGGGCTACCTTTTGATCTTATAGACTCTGGGGTTGGTGAGACGATAAGCCGTAGGATAGGAAACTTCGTGGCGGCTGATAAGAGATTCGAGTTCACGGATTCTGCTAGTTTTCTAAGAATACGGGTGGAAATACCCCTCGATAAACCTCTAAGGAGGGCTGGTTATGTTCTCAGCCTGGAGGGTGACCGGGTATTGGTGCAATCCTAATATGAGCGGCTCCCTTTGTTTTTCCACTCTTGTGGCAGGTTGGGTCATCTAGTGCAATCCTGTGCGCACTTTGATCTCCCTAACGGTGATACAACTGCGCCAGTTCTACCATATGGGGAGTGGCTCCGTGCTTCCCTAAGTAATCAGCCAATTTTCTGGCGACCATCGAGTGGTGGTGTTGACCAAAGTCCTCAATCCTCCACAGTCAATTCGGTGCGAGTCAAGGAGATCCCTATTCCACCTTCAACACCGGCAGTTGAAGTTACACAAGAGAGGTCGACGGCAGAAATTCAAATTCCTGCAAATCCTAGGCTGAGTGATACGGTCATTAAGCCTTATGTGGATATTACGAGACTACGAGATATTTCCAAACCAGGCCTCAATTATACGAAGTCAACTGTGAGCAATAGAGAAAATATTTCTCCTGCTAATTTGGAGGACGTGATCCAGCTGATTTCGACAGTAGTTAATGAGCCAAGGTTGGAAAGTCTGGAAGAGTCAATTCTCAATTTGCCAACTTAGGGAGAAACTTTAGTGTGGGATTCTCGCACTACATTAGGCATATGCAAAGAATCTATTCTCAACTCTCTTGTACCCCACAATCACTACCTCAATCAGTTTGCTGAGATCTAGGGATGTACTAAGATGTATGGTATGAGGAAACGTATCACTAAGATGGAAGGGGACACGTCACACCAACTCCATGATGAGAATCATATAGTTGGCAGCAAACGGGGGAGGAATTAGGAGTTGAGAGAGGATACTGGTATTTTGAAATTAACCAAGAAAGGATGCAAGGCGGTCTCACCAAAAGAGCATGCTTCTACACAGGCGGGAACTAGGTCACAGCCCCGCTCCATACCATGAGAATCCTAAGTTGGAATTGCCGCGGGCTTGGGAACCCAAAGGCAATTTGAGCTCTTCACAATATGGTGCAGAGCAAAGTTCCCTCCATTTTGTTCCTCATCGAAACAAAAATGGATATCAAAGAGATGATAGTAGTACATTCTCGACTTGGTTTCCATAACGCATTGATTGTTCCAAGCATGGGTAGAAGTGGCGGATTGGCAATGTTGTGGAAGGATGAAGTGGATTTAGTGATCCAAAGTTATTCACATCATCCTATAGATTCTTTGATCAAGTCTAATTATAATTTTTAATGGAGATTTACAAGATTTTATGGTTATCCAGAATCACATAGGAAGCATGAATCCTGGAGATTGTTGGAGCATTTGGGCTTCCATGGCAATGTGCAGGAGACTTCAACGAGATCCTTGAACAATCAGAAGGGTGAGGTTTGATAGACCGACCACCACAACGAATGCTGGACTTTAGGTGTGCACTCAACCCATGCCAGTTGATTGATCTTGGCTATCACGGGCCAATCCTTACATGGGTTAATGGGAGAGATGGATTGGAAAATGTTCAAGAGAGACTTGATAGGGCCACAGCCACCATGAATTGGCTAGAAAAATTTCACGGTACCATTGTCCATAATATCCCGTGGTCCACATCTGATCATCTTCCTTTACTGATTGAATTTGGTACAACTCCGAAACTGCCACAAACAGGCAAGAAACCTCACCGCTTTGAAGAAAAATGGGTCACTAAGGGCAAATGTGAAAAGATAATTCGCGAGGTCTGGGGTCAGATCATTACGTAGGCAGCCCTATGTTTTCTCATTAAGAAAATAAAGGAGTGTCGAGCAAGATTAGTGGTGTGGGGGCGACAAACGTTTGGGGCGGAGAAGATGGTGTTTGAAGAAAAAACGAAGACATTTGAAGTGTTAATGATGGGCAATAAAGAGGAACAAAATGATGAGCTGATCCATTGTCTCAAACAGAATATCAATGAATATTTTCACAAGGAATAAATCCATTGGCGACAAAGATCTCGTGCAGTTTGGCTTAAAGCTGGAGACAAAAATAAAAAGTACTTTCATTTTTGGGCCACCCAACGACAGAGGAAGAATAGGATTCTAGGCTTATTTGACTCCAATGATATTTGGCAGGCGGAAGGAGTGAATGTTGCTGCCATCACAAAGAAATATTTCAAAGATATATTCTCAACTAGCAATCCTCCTCAGATTGACCAAACTATTGATGCTATGGAAGCTGTTGTAACATAAGAGCACATTTCCACATTATTACTCAACTTTAAGGCAGAACAAGTGCGTAGAGCAGTGTTCCAAATGCCTCCTTCCAAGTCACCAAGCCCAGATGGTATGTCTTGCTTTTTCTTCCAAAAATTCTGGCATATAGTTGGAGATCTTGTAGTCAAAGCTGCGTTATCTTTCTTGAATTCGGGTCATATGCTCCGGAAGATAAATTATAAATTATACTCATATTGCCTTGATTCCAAAAATTAAGAACCCTCAAAGAGTATTTGACTTCAAACCCATAAGTTTGTGCAATGTTATATATACAATTATTTCGAAAGTCCTAGCAAACAAGCTACTGAGAATCCTCCCTCAGATAATCTCAGACTCTCAAAGTGCCTTTCTCTCTGGACGTTTAATCACAGATAATGTGGTAGTGGCTTATGAGTTAATGCATACAATGAGAACAAAAAGAAAGGGAAAGTTGGGATACATGGCAATGAAGCTTGATATGAGCAAAGCCTATGATAGGGTGGAGTGGGATTTTCTCAAAGCAGCAATGTTGAAGACGGGTTTTGCTAAATGCTGGGTGGATCTTGTGATGGAATGTGTTTCTACTCCTATGTATTCTGTCTTGCTTAATGGCATCTTGCATGGCTATATCCACCCTTCAAGGGGTGTACGGCAAGGCAACCCCCTTTCTCCGTATCTATTTTTAATTTATGCCGAAGGGCTTTCATCATTAATCTGGAGAGCGGAGTCTGCATGCTTGATTCATGGCATTTCAACTAGTAGGTATGGTCCCAAAATATCCCACCTATTTTTTGCTGACGACAGTTTGTTACTATCTCGTGCATCAGTGGTTGAATGCCACCATATATCATCCATTTTAGAAGCATATAAAAATGCCTCAGGCCAAAAGATCAATAATGCAAAAACTTCCCAATATTTTAGTGCAAACACCACGATAGCTACTCAGGCCGAAATTAGCTCTATTTTGGGAGTCCCAGTGAATGCACCTAATGAAAGGTATCTTGGTCTTCCAATTATGGTTGACAAATCAAAGACCCGCACAGTCAATGATCTTAAAGAGAGAGTGGCTAAAAAATTAGTCGGTTGGAAAGAAAAAACTCTTTCATGTGCAGGCTGAGAAATATTGATAAAGGTAGTGGCCCAAGCAATCCCCTCCTACACTATGACTTGTTTTAAGCTCCCAAAACTATGGTGCACCGATTTGCAGACTCTATGTGGAAGATACTGGTGGGGGCAACAAAGATCAGAGAGGAAAATCCATTGGGTTAATTGGACTACTTTGTGTCAGTCAAAGTCAAAAGGAGGGATTGGTGATAAAATACATGAGAAAGCACCAGATCCTAGCTCTCATGATAAGGATGGCAAGTACACCTGGCCTTCTGTTATTGGTAGTCTAACAACCAGCACATAGAGTGGATTAAGTTAGGATCAGTTTCTAGTAGATTGTATTTAGTTACAACTGTATTTTATACAGCAGAGCAGCACAGTGTACACTATAAAATACTGAGCTAAAGCTCTACGATTAATCAAGAACAACTTTACAAAAATATCTCACTTCTTCTGTTCTTACTCCAGAAACTTCTCTCCCTCTTTTATCACTTTTTACATGGTATCAGAGCTTGTGTTGTAATCAACAATGGCTTCCATTCCAAATAATACTCAGATCTCAAATCCTATCATACTTCTCTCAAATATTTCCAATCTTGTTTCGGTGAAACTTGATAACACAAACTATATTGTGTGGAAATATCAAGTTACTTCTATTCTTAAGGCTTATTCCTTGCTTGAATTCATTGATGGCTCTCAGCCATGTCCAAAAAAGTTTCTAAGAGATGAAGTTGGATCTTTCAGCTTGACTGTAAATTCTAAATACACAAAGTGGATGAGTCGCGATAAAACTCTTCTCACGATGCTCAACGCAAGACTTTCGCCATCTACTCTATCAATGGTAGTTGGACAGAAATCAGCCCATGGAGTCTGGGACACTCTTGAGAAAAGATTCACCTCTGTGAATCGCTCAAACATCTTGAATCTCAAGATGGATCTTCATGGCCTAATGAAGAATAATGATCCAGTTGATGTGTTCCTGCAACGCGTCAAGGAAAGCAGAGACAAACTAGAAGCTGTGGATGTTCATATCAGCTATGAAGAAATTCTACACATGGTGTTGAAAGGCTTGCCAACAGAGTTTCATTCCATCAGATCTGCAATCCGAACCAGAAATGATCCAATTTCCTTCGATGAACTTCGTGTTCTACTTTCAGCAGAGGAGAGTTCTTTGAAGACAAATGTTGATGACAAAAGATCCACCGTTAATGGCAATGCTTAGCATTGGTAATCGGTTTCCTCCAAATCACAATCCTCCTTAGTTCAATAACTCATCCAACAGAGGCTGGGGTCGCAACAACAATGGAAGAGGTCGAGGTGGACGCAACAATGGCAAAGGCGGTTTTCAAAATTAGAATTTTTCCTCTAATACTTTTGGAAATTCTGGTAATCAATCTCAGCATCCTTATTGTCAAATATGTGGAAAAGTTGGACATTTGGCATTAGATTGTTATCACAGAATGGACTATAGTTATCAAAGTCGTCATCCCCCTGCTAAGTTGGCTGCACTGGCTTCTGGTAATAATCTTCTGAACTCTGCTCCCAATCAGAACACTTTTGTTTCTCCTTGGCACAATCAGAATACTCCACCTTGGGCACACCAGAATCCACCTTGGGCACAACAGAATCCATCTTCTTGGCAACCACTTTCAACCAATCAAGCACCATCTACTACCACTTGGGTCTCGGATACTAGCGCAACAGATCACTTCACACCTGATCTAACCAATCTGAATAATCCAATGGATTATCCAGGTTCTGATCAAGTCTCCATTGGCAATGGTACAGGTTTGCCTATTACCCATATTGGTCATTCCCAACTCAAAGCCTCATCTCACATCTTTAACCTTAGAAAAATACTTCGTGTTCCTTGCATGAAAACCAATCTTTTATCTGTCAATAAATTCTGCTGTGACAATGCATGTTCTTTCTATTTTGATGCTAACAAATTTTCTATTCAGGACATTTTTTCGGGGAGAACTCTTTACAAGGGTTCTAGCAAGGATGGGCTCTATCCCATTCTTGGTCTCTCTTCCTCCCAGCGTCACTCCACTCCGTGTCACTCCTCTACACCTCCCAACTCTGCTTTTCTTGGAACAAAAGGCACCAAATCTGTTTGGCATTCACGCCTTGGTCATCCTCAAGATTGTGTTCTCCATTCAGTTCTGAATAAACAACCATGGTTGTCTGTAAATACTGCAAAGTTTTCTTCTGATTGTTGTACACATTGTGTGCAAGGGAAACTTCATCAGTTTCCTTTTCCTTCTTCTTCTTTTACTACTACAGCTCCTCTAGAATTAGTCCATAGTGATGTATGGGGCCCTGCTCCAGTAACTTCAATAAATGAAACTAGATTTTATGTGTCTTTTGTTGATCATTTTACTCGTTTTACATGGCTATTCCCTATTAAACACAAGTCTCAAGTCTTAGCTACCTTTCAACATTTCACTACAACCATGGAAAACATACTCAACACTCGCATTAAGGTTCTACGTACAGATTGTGGTGGTGAATACACCAACTCTGCTTTTGAGTCATTTTGTTCCACTCGTGGCATTCTACATCAGTTTTCATGTCCACATACACCTCAACAGAACAGTGTGGCAGAAAGAAAACATCGCCACATCGTTGAGACTGCTCTTACCCTCATCTCTGAGTCATCTTTACCCTTACAATACTGGCCCTATGCTTTCAGCACTGCCATTTATGTTATTAACCGCATGCCCACACCAAACCTCAAGTTTACCAACCCCTGGCAACTTCTATTTCATACCAATCCAGATTACTCCTTTCTAAAAACATTCGGTTGTTTGTGCTTTCCTCTATTACGTCCTTATAACAAACACAAACTTGAACCCCGTTCCTCTTATGTGTGTTCTTGGGTTATGCTCTTAATGCCAAGGGTTACCTTTGTCTTAATCTGCAAACCCATAAACTCCTCATATCCCGCCATGTTGCCTGCCATGAAAATTCTTTTCCATTGAAATCACAAACTTCACCTTCATCTTGTTCCACTCCATCAAACACTTGGTTGAGTTCTGTTCTTCATTTTCATCCTTGTACTGCTCCTTCAATCTTAGGTCCTCCACCTTCTCTTCCTCCTCTCTCTGGTTCCACTCCTCTATCATCTTCTTTACCTGATGTTTCTACCCAAACAGAACCCCCTTCTCCTTTATTACATACTACCTCTTCCCCCCACATTTCATGTCCAGTACCTTCCTGCTCAGTTCCTTCAGGTCCTATTTTACCTCCTATTAATTCTCACCCCATGCAAACTCGTGGTAAGTCAGGTGTTTCAAAACGCAAACTTCTTCTTCACACCAAAACTCTCAATCCTCTTGAAACCGAACCACCATCCTATAAAGTTGCTTCCAAATATCCCGAATGGCAATCTGCTATGCTTGATGAATATACAGCACTTCAACGTCAACAGACTTGGTCCCTTATTCCTCCACCCTCTAATCACAATATCGTGGGCTGCAAATGGGTGTATAAAATCAAAAGGAAACCAGATGGTTCTGTTGCTCGTTACAAAGCACGCCTTGTTGCCAAAGGATACCATCAACAGGCTGGTTTGGACTATGATGAAACATTCAGTCTAGTTGTTAAACCAGCTACTGTGCGTCTCATACTCTCCATTGCTGCTCAGTTCCGTTGGTCTTTACGTCAACTAGACGTCAGCAATGCATTTCTTCACAGACTACTCAAAGAAGATGTGTATATGGTCCAACCTCAAGGCTTTGTGGATTCATCTCGACCCCATCATGTCTGCAAATTACAAAAGTCCCTTTATGGACTTAAACAGGCCCCTCGTGCATGGTTTGAGCACTTTACTTCTCAACTTTTAGTTCTTGGTTTCACGGCATCCACAGCTAACCCATCTCTCTTCATTTATCTGTCTGGCTCCACTGTGATTTTTCTTCTGGTCTATGTCGACGACATTATCATTACTGGCAACTCTCCATCTGCTCTTAGTTCTCTCTTGCTACAAGCTTTGAACTTAAAGACTTGGGGCCACTAACCTATTTTCTTGGATTAGAGGTTGATTATAGTGCCACTGGGTTCTTTGTGCATCAACATAAATATGCTTCTGATCTGCTTCAGAAATATAACATGTGGGACTGCAAGCCTTGCTCTACACCTTGTTGCACATCTGTTAAACTTACAAAACGGATTGGTACTCCATTGCCTGATGCCACCACCTTCCGTAGTCTCATGGGTGCTCTCCAATACCTCACATTCACCCGTCCCGATCTCGCTTACATTGTCAACAGCCTTTGCCAGTTTATGCATGCTCCAACTGACATCCATTTATCTGCTGCCAAACGAGTTCTCCGTTACATACGCGGTTCTCTTCATCTTGGCCTTACTTTCTCCCCTGGTTCTCTTCAACTCCATGCTTATTCCGATGCCGATTGGGCTGGGGACCCCGACACTCGCCGGTTTACGACTGGATATATTGTCTTTATGGGTACCAATCCTCTCACCTGGGTTTCTAAGAAACAGAGTACTGTCTCTCGCTCTTCTACAGAGGCTGAGTACCGTGCCTTAGCTTCTTGTGCTGCAGAAGTTTCATGGCTTCGCATGGTTCTTCATGATCTTGGCATCTCTCTTTGGTCCCCTCCTACTCTTTGGTGTGACAATGTGTCAGCCCTTGCTCTCGCTTCTAATCCTGTATTCACGCTCGGACAAAACATATCGAAGTAGACTACCATTTTATTTGGGATCGTGTTGTTCGTAAAGATCTCCAGGTTCGCTTCATTAACTCCGGTGATCAACTAGCAGATATTCTTACAAAGGGTCTTGCTCTTGGTCCTTTCTCCAAACTCTGTGGCAAACTGCTTTTCGCCTCTCGTTGCATCAGTTTGAGGGGGCATGATAAAATACATGAGAAAGCACCAGATCCTAGCTCTCATGATAAGGATGGCAAGTACACCTGGCCTTCTGTTATTGGTAGTCTAACAACCAGCACATAGAGTGGATTTAGTTAGGATCAGTTTCTAGTAGGTTGTATTTAGTTACAACTGTATTTTATACAGCAGAGCAGCACAGTGTACACTATAAAATACTGAGCTAAAGCTCTACGATTAATCAAGAACAACTTTACAAAAATATCTCACTTCTTCTGTTCTTACTCCAGAAACTTCTCTCCCTCTTTTATCACTTTTTACAATTGGCACTCCTTGCTAAAAAAGGCTGGAGGCTTCTTAAACATCCTGCCTCTCTTTTCTACAGAGTTTTTAAGGCCAAATACTTTCCATAATCCAATTTTCTACATGCTTCTCTGGGATCAAATCCAACTTTTATTTGGAAGAGTTTTATGGCTGCTCAAGGACTACATAGTGGTTCACGCTGGCACCTTGGCAACGATGTTCGAATCAATATTTGTGAGGATCATTGGACCTCGATCAGATTGCATCGGAGCCCACTTTCTGGTTCCCTCGAGAAGGTTAATGATCTAATTGATGGTGACACCCGTCAGTGGAAGACGAGCCTTATCCGGGCAACCTTTTTGCTGCATGAAGTTGCCACCATCCTTGCTATTCCACTTGCGCTTGCGTCAACCACTGACAGACTACTATGGAAGCATACCAAGAGCGGAGAGTTTTCAGTTCGACCAGCTTAGCACTTATAGGCTCAAGGACTGGATAACATGGAAAATGCTGAAGGCTCCAACTCTTAATACACAAGAAGGTTCTGGAAGCTCCTTTGGAGTCTGCGAATCCCTCCAAATTGCAAGCATTTTCTCCTGCGAGCGTGCTTAAATGTCCTCCCAACAAGAGCAAATCTTATTCACCGTGGTATTTCTATCGATGAAAAATGTGCTCTGTGTCCCTATCGGAGTGAAACTATGAACCACATATTATGGTCATGTCCTTTGGCTTGTAATGTTTGGTCCCTTCTCCCTGGCAAGGTACAAAAGATGGCAAATGTGGAAGACAAAGACTTCTTCAACCTTTCTTCATCAGTAGCGTCAGTGCTTACTCGACCTGAGTTTGAACAATGGGCTATGGTCTGCTGGACTATATGGAATTCTCGAAACCGGTATGTCTTTGAAGCTGTTCAAGACCATCCATCCAAAATCCTAGAAAGTGCCTCCAAGATATTGCATGATTATCGAGATGTTTGCGAGCATGATGCTAATAATCGCACTAGAGTACCTCTCGGAAGAGTCAGGGATTAGCTAGGCTTATATATGTTGTTATAATCTTAAAGATTTTGAATGTCTCCATTTAGATATAAAATTGTAATTTGTGTTTATCAAAATCTTGGTTTGCTTAACTATTTGCAGTTCTAGTCCTCACTCTCTATTTCTTTCACTTTCTTCAAAAATGAAAACTGCAATATTAGAAAACCCAAAAACAACCAAAATAAAATAAAAGGAATGCAAAGGGAATAATGAATGAATATGCACATCCAAATGTAATCCAGCGGGTGAATGCCAAAAGCAAGGCTAGGTGATTAGAATACAATTCTCATTCCCACCACAGTGAGATTAGGAATTTATCCCAAGATGAAAAAAAAAAAAAGGTGAGATTTGGAAGAGCAATTGAGAGAAAAAAATATTCCTGCTTGGATCCTTCATGGGGGCGTGGGTGGGTGGGCGTAAATTCTAAGCCTGAAGCACTGGCGCCGGTGAGTTATGAATGGGGATAGGTTTCAGATGTCTTTTTTCTCTTTTTTCTTTTTTTCTTCTTATTATTATAACATTAATGATTTTATTAATATGGGTAAATTACACTGACACCCCCTTCATTTGGGGAAGCTAGATTCGTTACACCCTAGTTTGAGAAAATAATACTCCGTTCCCAAATTTGCAAAATAATTAACGCTCAACCCCCTTTTCCCCAATTTTTAAAGGAATATTCTCTACTTAAACTTAAAATAATTGCGTTAGAATATAAGCCCAATGAGTCTTAGGCCTAATACATTGTCTTGTAGAGCACTCTTATTACTTGTGTAGTACTCATACCTCTGCCTATATAAAGGCACTCTCTTGTACTATATTATTCATATAATACAATACACAGACTTTCAATCTTTAACATGGTATCAAAGCTAAGGCTCTAATTTTGTGCAGTTCTAGTCCTTCCAGGCGTTATTTCGCTACCTTAGCTATCTCCAGCACTGCCTCCATCCGAAATCCGATCGTCGCACTGCCAAGAAGCTGATTCATCACCAAAAAGACCCACTGCCACCCTCGAATCTGCCGCTACCGGACTCCAATCACAACATCGTCGGTACCGTTAGAAAGCTCTTGAGACGCTTGACTCAACGACACAAAAAAGGTCGATTCTAACACTAGATGCACCCTCACACGTCGCTTGAAGTTTTGGCGCCGTCACTCTCCTGCAAGCGCCCCAACGCGCCAGGACTCCCTCGCGCCATGTGTTAAGCCTCCAGGTCGCCACGTCATCCCTAGACATGTCACTGCCACGCCAGCCCTAGCATTGACCGTTGACTTTTTTGCGTTGACCAGTGTTGACCATTGACTTTTTACGTTGATCGCTAACTTCTACGTTGGCCGGCGTTGACTTCTTTAGTTGACCAGGCGTTGACTTTTTCGATTGACTTTTCGATAGTTGACTTTTGACCAGCATCGTTGACTTTTTGCAACCCAGGTGCTTCCTGCCCAGTTTTTCTTGCTGATTTCATTTTTGTAGTCTATTTTTGCAGTTGAGGTTTCGTTATGGCTCAAAGTGAAATTTCAAAATCCATTCACGTCATTCTTGATGGGGATAACTACTCTCTTTGGGCTCATGGTATGTGTAGTTTTCTCAAAAGTCACAAGTTATGGCTTTATGTGACTGGGCAACGTCACCCTCCTAAACAACAAAAGGACGAAACTGAAGATGCCTTCGCTCTTCGACTCGAAGATTGGGATTGTGTCAATCATCAGATCTTCGCTTGGCTCCGCAACACCTCCACTCCTTCTGTTAGTATGGAATTTGGGAGTTATGACACAGCTAAGGATGTATAGAACATGCTTGATTCTCAATATGCCGAATCAGATGGTGCTTAAGAGCATCACCTCATGGTTACTTTATATGAGCTGCGCTAGGATCCAGGTGAGCGCATCATTGCTTTCCACAGTTGTATGAGGTTTCTTTGAGATCAACTAGCTACTTTTGAGCCAGTCATCAGGTCCGTCTTCGATACCAAACTTGTCAATGCACACCGAGAGCGTCTCCGTCTTCTTCAGTTCTTAATGGGCATTCTCGATGACTTTGAGTCTGTACGCAGTCAGTTGCTTAATCGTTCTCCTCTGCCCACTGTCAATCAAGCTATTAATGATTTGGTTAGTGAGGAAACTTGTTTGAAATCTCATCACTCCTCTTAGCCTCACATGACGATTCTTGCCACTCTAGCCTCAGTTGATCCCACAATCACAGCTCCGTCGAGGGGTCATGATAAAAGGCGATCAAATCAGAAAAATTCTCATCTTATTTGTGCCTTTTGCAAGAATCGCAGTCACATTATTGATCGATGTAACATGCGTGCACGCATTCTTCAGCGCTCTGCAGCCTTGACTGCCTCTGGGTCTGTACCATCATCCGATGCTGCATCTTTTAATCCTGTCTCATTGACTATACCTACTTACAGCCTAGCAGATCTGCAAGCCCTCTTCAGTCAGGTTCAACCACCATCTTCCAGTGCATCCAATCCTGCTTTTTCTGTGACACTAGGTATCTCTTCTGAATGGTTCTTAGATTCTGCCTGCTGCAATCACGTGACGGACAATCCTCACTTTACAAGTTGCCTAGACTCCTTCTATCTTATCTACTATTACCACTGCTGATGGTTCCGCCATGACTGTTAGTCATGTCGGTTCCATCTCTACCCCCCACTTATCTGTCTTTGATTTTTTTGTGCTCCTAAACTGCACCTCAATATTTTATCTATTGGCCAACTAACCGAACTTGGTTTAAACCTGTTCTTTTCTTCTCGTGGTTGTCTTGTGCAGGATTCTCGGACGGGGCAGATTGTTGGGACCGCGCGTAAGGTTGGACGATTGTTTGAGCTTACTTCCCTTCACTTTCCTTCCTTATCAGTCTCTGCACCCGTTGTTACTGCTTCTGCCTCTATCGAGTTGTGAAATTCTCGTCTAGGTCATGTTTCCCTTCCTTGTATTAAAACCTTAGTATCTAGAAGTCTATTAGGTTTAGTTTCTTCCAGTCCATTTGATTGTATACCATGTCAGCTTGGCAAGCAACCTGCTTTACCTTTTAATAATAGTGAGTCTATTACTTCTGCAACTTTTGATCTTATTCATTCAGATGTATGGGGGCCTTCTCCTGTTCCTACAGTGGGGGGGTCAAGATATTTTGTTATTTTTGTGGATGATTTTGCTCGTTACACTTGGATTTATTTAATGAAAAATCGTTATGAAGTTCTCACCATATATCGTGATTTTGCTAAAATAATTCAGACTCAGTATTCTAAAGTTATTAAGGTATTTCGATTTGACAATGCATGAGAATATAGATAAATTGATTTTTTTATTATTCTTAAACACTATGAAACTATTCTTCATACCTCGTGTATTGGCACCTCACAACAAAATGGACGAGCTGAACATAAACTCCGTCACATCTTAGATACTATTAGGGCTCTCACCAATGCAGCCTCCACTCCTATCTCATTCTGGGGTGAAGCTACTCTCACTGCAGTGTACACCATCAACCGATGCCCTTCACCTGTTGTTCCGAACAAAACACCATATGAACGGTTTTTTGGCACAACCCGCTCCCAGCTATGTTATTTTCTAGGCTATGGCCTTGAAGAAAAGGAGTATTGGTGTTATGATCCAGTCGCCAAGTGTCTTCGAGTCTCCCAGCATGTGGTATTTTGGGAACATAAGATGTTCTATTCCTTACCTTCATTTTTTTAAGGTAATTCTGATCCTCAGGATGATCCTCTACCTGATCTCTTTCCTAAGATTCCTTCCACTTTTGCTAAGTAAGTTAATCCTATCTCCGATGAGTCTCCTCCAGCTGATCTCACCTCCGATGAGTCTCCTACAGCCGATCTTACCTTTGACAAGTCTCCTCTTTCTACCCCTGTTGCAAATCCTGTCAACACTACTGCTCCTGAGCCCCGTCGCTCTCATCAGGTAAGTACTCTTCCCTCTCATCTTTGTGACTTTCATTGCTTTTCTACCTTTGCCACCTTACATGAACCTCACACCTTTCATAAGGCCTCTTCTGACCCTTTATGGCAGCAAGTTATGAAAGAAGAATTTGATGCATTACTTAAGACAAGTACTTGGGATCTGGTTGATTTGCCAACTAGTAAATCTGCTATTGGTTGCAAGTGGGTATACAAGATCAAGAATCGATTAGATGGTACTATTGATCGCTACAAGGCTCATCTCATTGCCAAGGGATTCACTCAAGAGTATGGAATTGACTATGAGGAGACATTTGCCCATGTGGCTCGCTTCTCCTCTGTTTGTACACTTATTGCAGTTTCTATTTCCCGACATTGGCCACTGTTTCAGATGGATGTGAAGAATGCCTTTCTTAATGGAGAACTAACTGAGGAAGTCTACATGCAGTTCCCTCCTGGTTTCTCTCATCCTCCAGGCTTTTCTCACAAAGTGTGTAGCTTACGTCGGGCACTATATGGTCTTAAGCAAGCTCCACGAACTTGGTTTGCCAAGTTCAGCTCTACCATTTCTCAGCATGGTTTTTCAACTAGTTCATATGATTTAGCTCTGTTCTTCTGACGCTTAGATCATGGTATTACCCTTCTCTTGCTATATGTAAATGACATGATTATTACTGGTGATGATGTGTAGGGCGGATCTTAAGCGCTTCCTTAGTCAGCACTTTGAGATGAAGGATCTAGGTCCCTTTAGTTATTTTCTTGGTCTTGAAGTCTCTTCATCTTTCGATAGTTACTATCTCACTCAAGCCAAGTACATGTTTGATCTTATCTCCCGAGCTGGAATCATGGACAGCAAAATAGTCGACACACCTATTGAATACAACAATCGCCTGAATACTCATGATGGAAAACCATTTCTTGGTGCTACCCTCTACAGACAGCTAGTTGGGAGTCTTGTTTACCTCACTGTTACTCGACCAGACATCTCCTATGCCATTCACATTGTTAGCCAGTTCATGGTTGCACTGCGGTCTCTCCATTATGCTGCTGTACTTCGGATTCTTCGGTATTTGAAAGGCACCTTGTTTCATGGACTTCACTTCTCATGTCAGTTGTCGCTCACTCTCCAGGCTTATTCTGATGTTGACTGGGCAGGGGACCCTACCGACCGTCGTTTCACTACAGGGTATTGTTTTCTTCTTGGTGACTCCCTCATATTTTGGCGCAGAAAGAAACAATCTGTTGTTGCTCGTTCTAGTACTAAGGCAGAATATTGAGCACTTGCTGACACCACTATTGAGCTCATTTGGTTACGTTGGCTTCTCCAGGATTTAGGCGTTGATTACTGCAATTCCGATCCATTGTGACAATCGAAGTGCCATCCAAATTGCCTACAATGACGTCTTCCATAAGTGTATTAAACATATTGAGATCGACTGTCACTTTGTTTGTCATCACTTACTACAGGGCACTTTGTAGCTCCATTCAGTGTCTTCTCAAGACCAGTTAGCTGATATATTCACCAAACCTATGCCTCTAGGCCGTTTCTGTGATCTTGTTTCCAAACTTAAGTTGGTGTCTCTTCACCCAATATGAGTTTTGAGGGGGGATGTTAGAATATAAGCCCAATGGGTCTTAGGCCCAATACATTGTCTTGTAGAGCACTTTTATTACTTGTGTAGTACTCATACCTCTGTCTATATAAAGACACTCTCTTGTACTATATTATTCACATAATACAATACATAGACTTTCAGTCTTTAACAAATTTGAATATAATTTTTCTTTTTAACTTTGGTTAGTTAGGCATTAGTTAAAAAAAATTAATAAAAAATAAACAAAAAAATGAAAAAGGGGGCCGAGTGTAAATTATTTTGCAAATTTAGGAGCGGAGTGTCATTTCCCCAAACTAGAGTATAACAGCTCTAGTTTCACCAAAAGAATGGGGTGTCAGTGTAATTTATCCTATTAATATTAATGTTGATATATAATTCTTGTGTTTTAATTGTTGACATGAAATATTAACACATAAGTGTCACATCAATTTGTAAATAATTAATAGTAAAATTGATAATATCCCTAGTATTACTCAAAATTTATTAAGATGAATGATTGGATGATTTGTTTTCTTTGTCAGTTATTACTTGGTAGTTGGTAGGCGGAGACCACAAAATTTATTAAGATCAATGATTGGATAATTTGGTTTCTTTGTCACTTAGTACTCGATAGTTGGTAGGTAATAAGGGGATGCTAAAATATAAGGAGAGAATAAGCATGAGTTTAAAGGATAAGGATCCTCTCCATTTGGAAATCTCTCAATTTGTCCATTTCATGATTCAGATTTTATTTCACAAATCTAACGATATACAGACTGCCTTGTCATTTAAAATTTTAAATGACGTGGCAGTCTGTACATTGTTAGATCTGTGATATTTAATCTGGACCATGAAATGGAGACTCTCCATTTTATTTCAAATGGAGAGGATCCTTATCCGAGTTTAAAGGATTTTTCATGTGTGAATTTTGTAACTTAATTGATATCTCTTCGTGTTATCAACAGGGACTTTTAAGGTTTAAATCCTCTATCTTCCAATTATTGAATTATCAAAAAGAGCAAAATTTTAGAGATCAAGGGCATGACTCCCCTGATTCCGCCTTTGTCAAAAATCATTTTAAGATAATTTGTATTTAATATTTACGATTATTGACACAAATATTTTACCACATTGGGAGGTCATTGAACAACATATTGTTCAATACTTTATTTCAACTATTTGAGCTAGTATTTTAGGATTAATAAACACCTTTTTCTATAAGAAAATTCATGGGGGAGACCAATGAACCAAGTATTTTAGTTTTTTTTTTTTTTGAGAAACCAATGAACCTAAGTCTTTAATTAGCTAATACTATGGTTAGCTTTTTCTACATTTTCTAACACAATATAACCCACTGGTTAACCACCGCTATTCCGATGCATCACGTATAATCTAGTTAGTTTATAATATTATTTGAAATCAAATAAAGAAAATTTCTATTTAATATAACTATTTGCACTTTTTTTTTTTAATAATATAAACAAGGAATTTCCTCTAAAATAAAAATAAATAAATAAATAATCCAAGTGGGAAACTGGGAGTCCAAGAACAAACAACATGGCTTTTCTTCTTCTTTGGAATGAAGAAAGAACGAAATTTTGAGTTTTTTACTCGAACGTTTGCTTTCTTTCGTCATTCCAAAGAAGACTCCATGGTAGATACTTGGTGACCTTTGACTCTAACCTAGCTACTTCCTCGAGAAGTAAACAAATACGCGGATTTTAACTCCAGCTGGGATGGAGACAGGGCTTGTTTGGTAATCAACGGGAAACCCCGATTTTAGGGAATTTATACGGTTTGAAAATGGAGCATCAAGCTCCAGTGTAAAATTGCGCGTTTGAGGACAACAAATTTGTAATTCTGCAATTTTTTTTTTATTTTTACCAAACGTACAAGTGACACTTTTTGGTGGCAAGTGGCTTTTTGGACACACATGCTTTTAGTTTTCTGCTGTCTTTGTTGCCCAATCTTAGAACAAATATTACAAAAAAAATCAAGAACTTTGTAACTCAACCGTCATTGACTAATCTCTTTTATAATAAGAAATCAGAGTTCAAATCCTCCCTCTACCAACTATCAAATTATATATAATATAAAAATTACAAAAAGGAAATTGTTAGCCTCAAGGTTTCAATACCTATTAATTGGCTAATTAATCCAAGAACATTCATGTAGTTTTGATGATAACCATGATTTTAAGTTGTTCATTAATGATATTTTTCATATGAACTAATGATTTATGTTTTAAAGCTTAATGTTGACTATTAATTTAAATTGGACCAACATGGCCAATTCAAATATCAAGCAAATACAAAGTCGACAAGTTGCTGAAGATCAAAGTCATCAAGTCTCAAGACAAAGAAATCAAGCTCAAAGATCATGCTCCGAGATATATGAGAAGTAAGAGTTAGGTTTTGTAAAGTTTATTAAGATTTGATCTTTAAGGCTCAATTTTAAAAACAACTTAAATTTCTTAAACATAATTGTTTTTCAAAACATTGACAAAGTCAATATTAATGGCTAGATATTTTTTATATTTAAAGATAGCCATATGAAGAACACAAAGAAATCTCTACGATTGGAAAAATTTGTGAAACAGAAAATTGTTTTCAAAACATTGACAAAGTCAATATTAATGGCTAGATATTTTTTATATTTAAACATAGCCATATGAAGAAATCTCTTACGGTGAAAAATTTATGAAACATAAAACTTTTTCAAAATATTGACAAAGTCAACATTAATGGCTAGATTGATATTTAAAGACTATCATGAAATCAATTACGGATGAAAAAATTTCTTAAGGTAGCCGACATGTAAGAATTGTAGGAGCATATGAGTTACAATCTCATATGCCTTCACCTACGTGCAATACATGCACACCTTGCTGAAAGTAAGCTTGACAAATATAAGGAAATATTGACTTAGTGGCACAAGCTTATTAAAGGTGATTGACAAGTTAGGTGGTTTGAATTAATTACATGAATCACATGGGATAATAACCCATGAATCTCCAAAAGTCATACAAATTAGCTACTAGCAGATTTGGATATCTTTGGCTAAAAATTGTGCTGACAAAAAGCAGAAAAGTTTTTTAAAAGATTTCAAAGTCAATAAAAACAATTTGATTGATTGAATTAAGTATGTATCCGTTGGAGAATCAAAGCTCTGCCAAAGACTTGCAGCAAAGTTTGGTGCAGAAAAGTAATGAATATAAGCTGGCATACGTTGGCACCGTTTATTTTAAAAATTCATGCTAATTATTCAAAAGGGTGATTTCCATTTTCAAATGGTCGGTTAAAACAATCTTCTGACATTGGCACTTTATCATTTAAAATTATATAGAATCATGATTGTGTTTTCTAACGAACAAAAATTTTCAAATTCAAATTTCCTTTAGTCGATTGATTGAACAATATATAAAGAGAATAGAAGAGAGAAACAAACACAATAAGAGAGCATACAAGAGAAATCAGAGAAAGAAAAGAAAATATCTTTTACATCAATCCATCCTTTCTCAAGCTTATATTTTCATATCATTCAAAATCCTTGATTGAAAATCAAATTTCTCTAAACACTTTTTGAGCCATATTGATCAAATCTTTGATAAATTATTAGAGTGAGCATATTGTGTACTACTACTCTTTGAGAGAGCCTTATTTTGTACAACAAATCCTTGTTGAAACTATTGAGTGTTTTTGTTAGGGTTTTGGTATAAATCCTAAGTAGTGAAAAGGATTTTTCACTGGGTGGTTACTCTTCACCTTGTAAGGAAGATTTGTGGGTTTTGGTATAAATCCTAAGGAGTGAAAAGGATTTTTCACTCGGTGGTTACTCTTCACCGTTTAAGGAAGATTTGTAACGGTTTGATCTTCACCCGGAAGAAGGTTGTCAAATAGTGGATTTGGGAATCCTCAAGAAGTGTTCTTGAGGCGGGAAACGTAGGCGGGGAAGCCGAACCTCGATAACAATCATTGTGTTTGATTTTCTCTATCTCTATCTCTTACTTATTCAATTGCTTATATATGCTTGTGTTTGATTTTCTATCATATCTATATTGCAATTGAATTGTGTTCTTAAATTTGTTTAATCAATTTTTGCTAATTGAAATTAGTTTTCTAATTCCGCATTTAAATCGAAAAAGTTTGCCTCAACCTAAATCACCCCCCCTCTTAGGTTGATATTTGGGTAACAGAAATAAATAACAAAAATGGTGGATCTTAGCTCAAAATTCAAATAAAACCCAAAAGGCATCTAAAGTTCATGCAACTACTTGTACTTTTCTACCTAATAATCCTCATATTTTCTATATGAGAATTGAAGTAGTGGTGTAACAAACTAGGGTTTTTTTTTTATGGTTTTTTTTTTCTTCTTCAATCCGATAGTTAGGGAAGAAGAATTTGAATTTGAATGTCTCCGTTGGAGAAATCAGTAAGTGTCAACCAATTAAGCTACAAGGCTCTTGAGTCTTGACAGCTAAGAGTCAATCATAAGTACTTTAATGATACAACTAAATGAATTTGAATTTAGGATGGAAGATTTTGATAAGTGATACTATAATTTATTGTTTACAAAGGCCACTATTATTTATGGTTTTAAAGACAGCGACTACAAAAATTTGTTAAGATCAATGATAGGATAATTTGTTTCCTTTGTTTGTCAATGGGTAGGTTATAAGGGGCAAACTACAATACAAGGGAGGTTAACCATGTTTTTTAAGGGGTCAAGAGCACGACTAGACTAGTTCCGCCTGTGTCCAAAGTTATATAAAGATAATTTGTATTTAATATAACTATATGCGCAAATATTTTAAACTGTCTCCGCACCTTGAGAGGTCAATGAAAAGCTTCTTCAATACTTTAGTCCAACTATTTGTGCTAGCATTTTAGGATTCAATTAAGTTATGAACACAATACTTTCACAATAATATTGATATGACAAGTTGTAAATGATAAATAATAAATTGATGTTAATGGTGGGTCGAAATAAAAACTAATTAAAACTTATCAACTTAATATTGTTGTGAAAATATTTTGTATGTAGAACTACTCTTTAGGATTAAGTAGCAACTTTTTCTATAAAAAAGTTCCAAGTGGGAGAGTAATGAACCAAGTCTTACGTCTTCAATACTCTGAAGTCTTACACAAATGGATTGTTTGTCATGTGATTTTTCCTTTTAACTTTTGACTTATTTTGTTTATGCTCAAATTTGTAAAGTTTTATTTTTTTCCATGTACAAAAATATTTTATCTCACTTTCAGCAAAAATTTCTTAACAAAAAATTAAATAAATTGGTGCAAAATAATTAATCACTTAATCCACCAGTTAACCACCCCATATTCCAATTAATGCAACACTACTAATCTAGTTATTTTATAATATTAAATAAAATACTTTTAATTCATAATTCGATAGTTGGGGAAATGAGAATATTTGAACTCTGGTTCTTCACCATATAAAAGAGAACAGTCAATACCAAATACGCAAAAAGACACTTGGCAAAATAATTTATATTTTATTTTTTAAAATAAGAAGCAAAAAAATCCAAATGGGAGGAATGAACAACTTTATCATTACTTTAGTCTAACATTTGGGGGCTTTCTTCCTTCTCATAATTTAATTTTCTACTCAAACTAGTTTTCATGCTTTCGTCTACGGTTGGCTCAATAAAAATTAAGGCCCAAAGCGATAACTTTAACAAAGATTCTTTCTTATAAGTGAAAGACAAGACAGATCTCGTCTTTGCTGTTGTGATCAAGAAAGAGTCAATCATATCCTCTGTTCCACGAACAACACCCCTTGCCTCTTCTGCCCAGGAATTCATATCTTTGCTTGGTCCTTCCAATGATTCTATATGCTCCAACACAGAAAGCATGAGCCTCACTTCTCTCACTAACTGCTGGAGCTGGAGTTTAATTTCGTGTTTTTCCTTAACTTCGTCAATAAGCAGGTCAATAATTCTCACAACAACAACTTCCTCCATAGCATTCCAAGAATGAGAATTAATTGGAGTGATAAAACTAAAAACAGATAAGGTAGAAAAACTCAGCCATGTCTATAGCCAGCGCAACAGTCCGTTAACGGAACCACAGTTCGACCAAAGAAGGCCAGGCCCCACCAACCTTAAAAAAAAATAAAAATAAAAATAAATAAAGTTTGACTGATAAATTAATAAGATTATCATATGTACTTTAATCACATGACCTATTTAATTAGTCATATAACTTCTCTAAATAATATACGTGGATAATCTTATAAACTGTCACATAGTAGCATGGACGGACCTAGAATTTGAAGTTGACAAGGACCAAAATATAAACCAAAAATAGAGATACCATGATTGGCTCCGATGCGTCATTAGTATTGGCTTCAAAATTATTTATATTTTTTTCTTTTGAAAAATCAATAATTACAATTGACTTTCTCATCATCTACAAATAAATAAAAAATATTAATTATATTATTATATATCTAATAGTATTTTTATTAAAAAATTATTAATGTTACTAATTTAATAAAGAATTCTTTGTTTTTCTTAAAGAATTTACTGTTCAGTATTCTGTAACTATTCAATACAACTTTACGGTTTTTTTTTTTTTTTTTTGGAAATGAACAATAATAATATAATAATAGATTATTCTCTATTTGACTCACAAAGACCACAAATTTTGTGTAATTCAAGCCAGCAAAAAGGACCACAAAGGCACAAACTGACAACCACTTTAATAAAAAATCAAAGACCAACACTCCAAGTCTACAGCCAACATAACACTGAGTCCACACAACAGCCAACATATTTTGAGTGGTTTATTTTTAAAAAAATAACTACTTTCAATAGTTTGGAGATCATGATACATATCATCCGCATCATAAAAGTTATTAATAGTTACATCCTACCATTAACTTCTTCCATAAAAATTGGAAATAATGACACATGTAAATGGAAGTTACAAATAATTTTATATCTATATAATTACATATATAATATGACTATCAATTTAATATATTATGGTAGTCAATATTATATATATAACACTATATAATAAAATTATTTTTATGTGTAAACACATGCCCCCCTTGTCTATTTAGATGACGTTTAGGAATTTAAAATGAACGATAGACAATTTACTTTATATAGCAAAAATTGGTTGGTATTATCAAATTTTTGAATTTGATCAACTATTTTACAAAATTTTAAGATTATGAGATCCACATATCCATAATGGGTGCTCAATTTCAAAAACAATAATAGAAACTTGGTTTGACATCTACCAAATTTCATATGCTTTGCCTTCAAACAAGAACATCGAATCTAATGGCTTATTTATATCCATTGATTCTTTGGTAGTTTCTTGCTATTCTCCAAGAATAAAATCATAAGACATTTGTTGCACCCCAAGTTTTAATTCTTGAGTTGAATTATTGACGAATTTTTCATCATTGGTAAGTTGATCATTATCTTCCATAGAAAAATCATTTTTCTCAAGATTAAATTCACAAGGCATTTCATGCCCCCCTGGTTTTAATTCTTGAGTTATAATTGATTTCTTTTCAATCAATTTTTCATCTTTGGAAAATTAATTGGTATTTTCCATGGATTCCTTAAAGGACACAAAATCTTCATTTATTTTTTAGCAAATGTTTTCAATTCTTGTAAATACTCTTATAGCTTCCTTTATCCAATCAAGATGAGAATCATTGGACATTTTATGTCCATTAAATTCTATTACTTGGTTATTAATGGATTGACCATATTGATCATTCTCTACAAGATGATTATAGTCATATTGATCATTCTCTATGAGATGATCATAGCAATATTGTTGTGGGAAGATGTGTTTTGATGAATTTCCATAAAGACGATAATATATGTCATGCTAATCTTTCCATAATTCATCATTTTGTTTATACAATTTTTATACAATTTTTGAATGATGAAGTTTCTTTCTTCATAAACTTCATCTGATGCATAGTAATAATCCCACCGAATTTGATCTTCATGTTGATCCAATATGGCCTCATTTGCTTCAATTTGGTCATAAATTTTATCAAGTAAAAATCTTTCACCCTTATAATACTCTGTTGGCATTTAATGATCAATATCTCCCACTGTATGATTGCCAATTTGTTTGATAGGAAATCAAACTTTTTCAAAGTTTATTGAAAACTTTGAATTAGAATTGCTAATCTAACTTCTTATTTCAAAAGGGTATGCTTGGTTCGATTTATGCCTTAATGACAAGGATTTTTTTCGTATGGCACCAAACAAAGTATGAAGGATGAAGTAGAATTGTAGATCAAATAGTATAAATACATAGAGATAGATTGCATTAAAACTTACAAAGTACAAGTACAATAAGAACAACTTACAAAAACTATTGAACACACTTGAACACACTTTAGATCACAATGGATCTCTTACACATGAGTTGTGGAAGTTGAGTTGTAGAGAGCTTCTTTGAAGAATAAACCTTCTAATTAATAATAAACCTTCTTATTAATAATTAAAATCAAATATGGTTATTATCCATCAATATACTTACTTTCCATCAATAACGTTTACTTTTTTAAGAAAATAACTACTTCCAATAGTTTGGACTTCCATCATATTTTGGACACATAACACATGCCATCCACATCATGGAAGTTATTGATGATTACATCCTACCATTAACCTTCTCCATGAAAATTGAAAATAATGATACATGTAAATGGAAGTTAAAAATAATTTTATTTTTATATAATTACACATATAATATGGCTACCAATTTAATATATTATGGTGTCAATATTATATATATAACACTATATAATAAAATTATTTTTATGTGTAAACACACCCCTACAGACTTTACAGGTCAAAAAATGGGTTTGAATTGCAAAAGATATCAACAAACCTTGGAGTCTCCTTCAATTAAACCCACCCTTCTAACTCAGAAACAACTTAGCCCTTAAATGGCCTCGTGAAATTTGGAAATGTTCAGTTATACCCAAATGGGCCATGAGAAGCCAGCCATGAGTGAGTAGCTCCCCGCCTTGTCTGAGCCGCCTGGCATGATTATTCCATCTACACTGACTTGCAGCATCACATAGCATCTCCACCCACACTTGGCTTATCTTCTCCCACTTCTGTTCAGTCCCCCAATTATTCCGTGTCCCCAGGAATTGTAGAGATTGTGCAAGTATGCATGCATCAAATAACACCGACTTGCTTCTGTCACCTTTTATCTGAGAGGGCAGAATTTCAGTGTTAACTTTAAGTAACACTTCACAAGCTTTACATTCGTCTGATATATATTCTCTTTCTTCTATAAACTCAATAGCCTCAGCACAAGTGTCTTGAAATCTGATTTGACCAATCCCACAGGGTAGCATGTAAGGGTACATGACTAGAAGGTGCACCAAATAATTCGATAACAACTGGCTCAAACATATTAAATTTTTTACAGTTTCTGAGCCATTGTCCCGATCAATATAATAGCAGAGATCTGTTGCAATGTGCCAGCGAAGAATGCTTTCATCAAAGTCTACCTCCATGCTCTGAGCAAGATTACGAATACATTTGTTTTTCTCATCATCATCTCCAGTACGAGCAAATAATTGGTTAGAAACCCTGATATCTGTTATGCTATCTGCCTTCTTAAGCTGTTCAAAGATCTTTTCTTTCAAACTCATAGGGACAGGCTTCAAATTCTTGTACCAATATTTCTCTAACTTATAATTAATGAAATCCTTAGTTCGACTCCCTTTAAATGACTTATGTTTGATGCAGTGACTCATTAGGTTGTATTGCGCCACAGAATTCGACCATCTCTTGTTCAGAGGTAATAGAAAACATAATCCAAAACATGATTGAAAACACGAGTTGGCTTTAGAGATAAGATCCACAAATGGTTTCTTCTGCTTACTCAGCCAAAGTGTTGTCCAATCTGAAGAAAGTAGTACAATTACTGCATAAATTTCTAGAACAATAGCTCCAACCAGCAACAAAAGAGTGATACTTCTATCGATGGTTGAGTATTCATTCTTATCAATGATCAAGAAGGCTATGAATGCAGAAAAAGTACATAATAAACTGACAAAACGACAAAAGCTGCCTCGTCGAGAATGGATGAAACTAGCCTTTGTATAAAGTAAATCGTACATGAACCCGAGCTCAATCTCCATCACTTCAAAAGCTTTCTCACAAGTCATTTCTGTGTGTTGGAAGCAAGATCTGCTATTCTCACGATCCTGGAAGCTTAGGATGAGATCTGCAAATAAACGCTTGAAAGTTGGGAAGAAGTAAGAAGCCTCTTGCAATGCATCTGGAAAATTCTTGCGTCTCACAACTGTGGAAGTATCGTTTATTGTCCCTATTGAGATCTTGAATCCCTCAGCTTTCTTGGAACTGTAGCCATCCATGAATTTGGCATAGTTTGGTCCTGGGTCAGGTCGAGGGAGCATGGAGTCTCTGAAGACATCACTGCTTGCAGAACGCAGAACCCATATCCTCTCCCCAAACTTAATTATTCCAGCTATGAACATTGGAATTGCTAGATAATTAACTGGGCTGCCTTCCCAAGACCTTAGGAACACATAAAATGCAACCACAGACTGGACTACTAGCTCAAGCAAGCGCCTTGGCCATAATTCATTGTCTTCCAATGAATAAGAAGTAATGGTGTCTGGACCACCAAGATGCAGGAGAAGAAATGGTGCCCAACATGCCTTTATGACATAGTTGGGATCAGATGACTGATTCTTCTTATCACATTCAGTTATGGGGTCAGATGACTGATTCTTGTTATCACCTTCAGTTTGGGAGAGGACGCCAAGTGAAACCGTCGCAATCCAATCTGCCGACAAATACGCACCCCAAAGGATTATTACAATCCAAATTTTGGGTATGTACTTCCTCCGCTTGCCCAAAAGAATGAGAACTATTTGTAACAAGAGACTGAGTAAAACCAATACCCGGAGCTCATACCCATCCCAAATTTTCCGAATTGGTTTAGGGATGATCTCAACCAACCTCCTATTTTTGAAGATCAAAGTGCTAAAAACTGGGAAAAAATAATAATAATAATAATAATAATATTAATTGTTTGCGTTAAGATATAGAAGAACAAAAAGAAAAAACGTAAGCTATGTAATTAATTGTAGAAGGCAGAAATTTGCAGTGAGTTTACCAGTGATTAGCATGACTGATCTCTCTCTCTTTCTGTCGCCCACTTCACTTTTTTTATCACTCCGCTTATCATAGAAGAGCTCCTGATAGAATGAATTCAGCAAGAAGAAGAAAATCACCAACTCAAGATACAGTCATAAATACATACACCCTGACCCGGCACATGGATTTCCCCCAAAGATTGTAAATCCAAGAAAAATTACAGAGCAACCAACGAAAAATAATCAGCATTAACTCATAAAGGAAAGTAAAATTACAGAGAGTGGAAATCAGAATTTTCAGCTCCCAAATCGAATGAAACTCCACTGGAGGGTAAGAGTGCTAGGACGTCGTTTCCCGTAATGAAAATTGAAACATCGAAGTTAACTTTAGGTTTTGGCAGCTTAAGGTAGACGGTGGGTGCAAGCCTAAGCAAAAAGACAAAAGTGACTGACATGACCATTGACATTGAATTATCCCAAGTTTAAAGCATTCTCAGCTGGTACTCTAAAATATAATTTTGGTTAAACTAGAGAGTGTTATAGCAAAAAAATCACAAAAAGTCTTCACAACCAGTCATGTATAGTAGAGATTTTTTTTACATAAAGCTACAATAACATGTATTTTTACATATTACTATAGCTTTCTAAATATATTAAACTAGTCGCAAACCTGTGCGATGCATAGGAAAATAATTAAATATAAGATCTAAATTAATTTTGATTCCTTTTACTTCTTTTTGTTGAATATGTATTTTTTTTCTTTTTTGTAGTTCGAAATGTTGTAAGCAAAATCGATAAAAGAGATTTTACAGATCAGATTTATGATAGATCTTACTTTTTGGTTAAAAAAATAACTAAGAAAGTATATTTATCATAGGATAATTAAAATTTAATATAATGTAATTTTTTTTGGCATAATTTGAATATAATCCAATTTTTATAAGACACGATTCATGTTTATATTTACCATATGGATCATGTTTCCATCCAAAAATAAAATAAAGGATACTTAAAATAAGAATGACAAATAAATACATAGACACATGATTAAATGATCAAATCTAAATAATTTTCATTACTCATTTCAGCTCACGTGGTTTCATTATAACAAATCCATCCACCTTTCTCCATTGCCAACAACAAAAATTAAATGAAATACATAAAAAAAAAAAATAAAAAAAAAAAAAAAAAAGAACTTATTAAAAAATTAAAAAAAAAAAAAAAAATAAATAATTTTCATTACTCATTTCAAGCTCACGTGATTTCATTATAACAAATCCATCCACCTTTCTCCATTGCCAACAACAAAAATTAAATGAAATACATAAGAAAAAAAAAAGGAACTCTTGATAAAAATTGATAATTATGATTATTATTAAAAGATATTTATATTGTGTTTATATATGGAATATATTTTAGTATTAGACATTTATTATGATTGTGTTCTATATATGGAATAATATATTCTTTATATTAAAGAAAAATATGATATGTCAAGATTATAATAGAAGGTTTAATTATAGAATAAAATTTATATTCAATTAGAAAATATATATTAAAATAATGAGGTGTAAAATCGTGAAATTTCAAAAGCTTATGTGGCACAATATTATGAGGTCAACCAAAAGTCAAAAAAGTTTCGGTTTTACATTATAGTATTGATTAGATTTCTTTATTTACTCTTCTCTCTCCACTTTTTTTCTCTCTAAGAACGTTCTTTTCTCTTCTCCTCTCGCAACGGCAAAGCCTCCTCTCTCTCACTCGATCTCAGGTATCTCTCTCACTCTCTAGTTTCTCTCCCCCTTCTCTAGATTGGTGGCATCAACGACTTCGGGCCACCTTCATCCACCTTGAGATGGATTTTGCACTTTTCATTGATTGATCCATCCCGGCCTTTGTTGTAGACAAAATGGGATTGCTCCAGACCTTGGTTGCGGCGCCACCTTGCCATGGATGTGGGTTGCCGGGGGTGATTTGTGTTGGTGGTGTTGTGGATTTTGTGGGTTTGGTGGTGTTTGTGCCGAGGGTGATTTGGGTTTCTCAGAAAGTGATTCGGTGAGTTTTTCAACTTTCTCTCTCTGTGATAATTGGTGTGCATTTGAGTCATTTTCTTTGTGAAATTTCCTGAATTGGTGGGATGGGAGATGGTGGTGGTGTTTGTGTCGTGGGTTTGGTGGGATGGGAGATGGTGGTGGTGTTTTGCCGTGGATTTGGTGGGATGGGAGATGGTGGTGGTGTTTTGTGCTGTGGGTTTGGTGGGATGGGAGATGGTGGTGGTGTTGTTTGTGCCGTGGGTTTGGTGGTACCCCGTGGTTTGAGTGTATATATTACGGTGGCTGTGGGTTGTTTGCCAATATATAAAAAATGAATTCTTTTATTATATTTTAATTAGACATGTTGTAAAATAAAAAATGGAATGTGAGATATTATGTAAAGTTGATAGGTAAATTAAAAAAGTGGGTTTTTGAGTAGGTAAAAGTAGCAAAATTTTTGCAAACTGGCTAGGAATGCTCTTACTTTCTTCTCAAAAAAATAAAAAATAAATTTGAATTATCCCAAAAATATACTTAATAAACCTAAAACTGAACTGCATTGAATTATCAATCTATAAGCTTAGTTACAGTGTTTCTTTAAACAAAATTAGAGAAGATCATAATACTTTTTAGGATATTCTACAATGGCCCGCATTTTTTTTGGGGGGTATAATATCTCTGGATAAAAAGTCGCATTTTATGGTGTCAATGTCACATATGATGGTAATTATATGTGTCCACTATTGAACCGACCCGACCAAAACCATCCAACTTAACAGAAATCAAACCGAATACCACCCAAACCGAGTGCTCTGATGCTCGGCGGCAAGTCCAATCTCTTGAAACCTGACTCAATTGGATCAAGTGGCGGGTTTTCCAGTGCTAAAAACTGAAAAATAAATCATAAATAAATATATAAATCAATTGTTTGCGTTATATTATAGAAGAAAATCAGAGAGTAAGCTATGTAATTAATTGTAGAAGGCATAAATTTGCAGTGAGTTACCAGTGATTGGCATGACTGCTCTCTCTCTCTTTCTGTCATTCACTTCACTTATTTTTTCTCTCTCCACTTATCATAGAACGGCTTCTCACTCCTGAGAGAATTGTTGAAGTCACCACATCCAGAAATAAGCGTGAAATTATTTATTTGAAGAAGGGGGCTAATGTGTGCACTTTAACCACAAACTCATCAGCTAGAAAAAGAAAATCAAGAACTCGGTTCATACATCTATACTATAATGTAAAATCAAAACTTTAAATTTTTTTATTTTTGGTTGACCTCATAATATTACATCACATAAACTGATCTCATAATTTTACACCTCATTATTTTAGTATATATATTTTTAATGAAATTTAAATTTTATTCTATATTAAACCTTATTAGAATTTTGATATATTATATTTTCTTTAATAGAAATAATATATATTATATGTTCCATATATATTAACAATGCCTAATACTATAATATATTTTATATATAAACACAATAATAATAAATGTTTTTCTAATAATCATCCTAATTATTAATTTTCATATTTAGACAAAATATAAAAGATAGAAAAAATCACATTTAGACTAATAATTCTTTAGATTTCATTTTTAATAATTTTTCCGTGCATCGCACGGGTTTGCGACTAGTTCACCCCTATGTTGAAAGTTAATGCATTTTCAATTACCATACTCAAAAACAAAAAACAAAGGA